>BSBK01001924.1:0-627500 GCA_027943335.1 Chamaecyparis obtusa
TGGCCCCCCCCCACCAATAAATCATTTTCAAACATTAATGATTTATAGTCAAGACCTTTTCTCAAGATATTCGGTTTGGTTGGTGAAGAGAATCTAGTCAATATTTATGACTAAACTTTGAAGTATAGAACTCAACTCTAATCTTAGGCATTGTGAGAAGGGAGAACCCAATCTAAATTTGAGTAAGTTTCATACCTTCTTTGCATCATTAACTTACTAGTTGTTTTAAAGAACTAGAAAATTGTCATGCATTCTTTGTGATATGACAAATTGAAAACCAATGTTTTATTCCTAAATTTTTGTTGTTGTTTTATGGCTTTTCACTATATGATGGCTCTACTGAGTTACTCTATGTGTGGTGCTCTAGCTATGGGCATTTGGATCTGATTGCTAGTGTTTTTTGGTGATTTGTGTCTCACCTTCCCTTTTCATGATCAAGTGTATATCAGTATTGTTTGTTGCCTTTCGTCTATAGAAAATCATCAAAAGGGGACCTTGCTAGTTTTCTTCATGTTTTGGACAACAATAGGGATGACACAATGAGCATATTGGCCATTCAAGATTTTCTACATTAGCTTGGTCTCTACTTCTATTGTAATGATGATCTAAATTTCATGACAAATTTCTCAGAGCATGTGGGATTCCTTGATTTTTGTAGATTTTTGTCTGAATTTGGTTGTAGATTTTCAATTTGCAGCAAATGTGAAGAGGTGTTTGAGATAGTGGTTTTGAAGGAAGCATTCTCTATTTTTTGACAAAGATGGTGATGGTTTTATCACTATTTTTTAGCTTCATAATGCTTTACTCAATCTAGGTTTCAGAGAAGCAAATGTGTTGGAGTTTTTGTAATGCATTGAAGGCTACATAGGATTAAAAATTTGACGTAGAGGAAGCCTAGGATACTACAAAAAATGTTGGCATCATGAATTTCTTTATTCTTCTAGACATGAGGGATCTTATTGATGCAGATTTAGGAAGGCGTGGTTGAACATTTTCGAGTCTATTTTCTTCATATTTCCATGATGTGGCATTGATATCTTTGTGTGGGATGATCCTTTGATTGGGTTGTCTTAGCCTTCATTACCAGCAATTACTTCACAGTATCAGCCCTTGTTTGCTCTTGGATTGCATGTCTTTAGTTTTTTAGTGGTGATAGTTTTAGGCTATCATTTTGTTCTCAAATTTTTGATAGCTCTCCAAATGGAAGATATCTAGTATCATTGTGTTCTGAATATGGAAATGGTTTGCATTGGGTCTTCCATAGTTTTGCTTGGAGACTATTTTCAATGTGTTCATGTTTTGAAATACTCCTCTGACCATAGTCAAATAGTTTCTGGTAGTAGAAATTTTGGGGTTGATTATTGTTCCCCCTCCAAAATATGATTGTAAGCCCTTCTTCATTTTAAATTTATTTCAATATATTATAGGCCTTTGGCCTTTGGCCTTTTGCCTTAAAAAATAAAAATAAAAAATTTGCAACAAATTTCTATTGAGCATTGTGATAAGATATTTGCATTTTGAATTAGTTAAAAAATGCTTTCAACGACCTAATTATGTATGAAATAATTTTGATTATATAAATGATAAATGTTAATAAACTCATGTAAAGTTTCTTCCTTAGACATTTTTGAAAAAAAAGATCTTGCAAACAAAGAAATACACGTTTTCAAATAATTAGTGTGAATGGGATTTCACTAATACAAGATAATGAATCAACATGTGGAAAAGATAGAGATAATAATTCTTTGTAGGGTAATGATTCTACAAATAATATTGACTAACTCCCTAAAACAAATAATATTTTATTATACCATATACCTTTTCTTCCTATAGGAAAATTCTTCTTCAAACATAAAGATTAGGTCTTTCTATTATATAACTTTTTCAATTGATTGTTTTTTCTTCGTGAACAGATTCTACCAAACTCAATCATACGATATTAATAAAGTATTATCTTTTCATTATAGGGTACTCTTTGATGTGAATATTCTAGGAGTAAACTAATAAATTAATAGAGAGCATAATCAAAGGAAACAAACGAAATGAGTTAACGTTGAAAACAAGCGTATCAATCATCATGTGAATTGCATAGTCTTATTTTGTTTTGTAGTTGGACCCTACTCATACTCCACTAGCTTAGAACAAGTACGCTACATGGTTAAATCGTTCATGTGCCTATTGTACTTCATTGTAGTAATATAGAGGATCAATTTGCAATTTGCCTAAAGGTATGGTCAATGTATTTATTGGAAATGGTTGGCATGTTGTATTTATATAGGGTTGATTTATAATTTTTTTATTAAAATTGTAAAAAAATAGAAATTACAATTTAATCAGATAAGATTGTATTATTTATTTAACGGACTATGTGGGGTCTTTTATCATGCTTGTTCTTATAGATCAAATAAGGTCTTATAAAAATAATATACTAAAAGACCATTAATCTTATATCGTTCTACTTTCAACAGAGTAAAAAATGAAAAACAATATTATTTTGATAGACACAAACTTATATACCATGCATTGTTGTGTACAATGAACTATATGCATACAATAATTATGTGCAATGATAGATATAATCATATAATCTTGATATAAACAAATTACAAAAAATGACTTCATGCCAAAAATTTGTCAAAGTTCCTGCTCTCATTTATGTGTCGTCATTCCATGGAGAGTTGATATTTGAAATGTTTTCCTTGGATCTAACTCCTTCAATTGTGAAGTCCTCCCCATGATTCACATAAAACCTCGGTCCTTTCCGGAAGTTAAAGTATTTTCCAATATATTAGGTGGGTACTTTTTGTAATTCTTCTTTTGAAATTCTAGGCAACTTTTTATGTATGGTATATGATCAACCCTATTGATAGGCCAGTGACTTCCATATTTTACCCCTGCCTTGTTGATAGCCACAGTTCCTTCCTTTAGCAACTTCATAAATTTGTCTTTTGAAATCTCTATTGTAATTATTACTTGCATATAAATATTGTCAAATATGAGTCTTCTTATAGACTCAATAAGTATTCTCCTAGTACCTTGAAAATATCCTCATTTCTAGCCTTCTAAATAATCCATAATATATTAGAAGACAATATAAAACAAGACAAATTATAAGAATGACTTCAACGGTCTATAAAACTAAAGAGAATCTCCTACCAATTAACCCTACCCTTATCCCCCCATCTCATAAGATCAACATAAAACATGTTCCAAATCTATTTTGCATACATATAATCAATCTATTGCATACATATAATCAGATAAATTGTGCCTAATGCTCTCAAGTTGCTTATGAACAATACATAAGTTCAACATGGAAGATGAAAATGCATGGAGAGTTTCTACAACATGAACAACCATTTAAAGCAAATATTTTTTGTTTCTAGACTATAAGACCATAGAATTTTGAAAATTTAGACCATTGTTTTCTAGATAGATTGAGATTCCAACATTTGTTTAGATGATTGGGGAGGATCTTAGAGTGGATCAAGGTTTTGGAAATTATATTAGGTTTTAAGTTTAGTATTTTAGAACCATCATTCCATACAAGCTTCTAAAAAATGCATTGTTTATTACTTTAAAAGTAGGGGATTATATGATCTTGCAAAGCTCTCTAAGAGTTGAATATTTCATCCAATGAAATGGAGGAATCTTAAACTCTATATTCATATTATTCCAAGTTTTCAAGTGGTTGTTACACAAGATATCATTAAAACATGTGATACCTTGTAGGTGTCAAGCTTTGTCAAGCATCCTTGCAACAAAGTTTAGTGTAGTAAATTGTATCTCTCTACAATTTCACACTTGTTTCGGGCTCACTTTGGTGGTTGTCCCTCATGCTCTTGATTCATGTATGATTGTGCTTAGTTCATGGCTATTTTTGGAAGCTCAAAATAATCTCTACTCACTGACCTTTATTTCAACCCAAAATGTCTTGACTCTACATCTATTGTTGGTTTGATAAAAGCTAAAAAAACCTTTTTGACATAGAATCTATCAAATTTGCAATAGATCCTTATGATCCACTTTTGGGTGTTCCAACAAGTAAACTAAATGTGTTGGTTCTCTTTTATATACCCTTCAAGAGGATCAAAAAGGATGAGCTTATGCTTTATCTTTATACCAAGCGTATTTTTCATTTCCTTTCCATGTAATTTCACTTCTTCCAATCTTGTCCTCTCAACTTTCAATCATGTTAAGGTCTCCTCCCATAATCAAAGGGATGGTCTTGAAGTCGATACATCCACTTCCAAAGCTTAATTTTCTCATAACATTCATTAGGAGCATAAATTGAGCAAAGCCCAAACTTCCTATTATATTTTTCAATAAGAATCCAAATAATCGTGTTGCGGGGAGAGATTCCATGATCAATAAAAAATGGAATCCATTTTTTTGATAACATAATGACAACTCCCCCTTTGCCTTTTTCATGTGCAATACAAAATTGTGTGGATTTTTTTCAAACAAATCTAAGATCAATTTCTAAAGTGAACCTAACATATTCTACCTCTTGCAAGAATGCCACATCTTTGTTATGGTTTAGATTTAGGAATCTTCTAACAATGTATTTCCTATTAGGGAACTCCATCCCCCTAATGTTATAACTTTTGTGATTGATTATCATTTGAATTTATGGTTTTATGACACATTTAGAGTTCCTAAACCTCTCAAACATTTTGTAAAACTCCCATCTCTCTCTTTTCTCTTAGAAAGAGGCTCAACATCATATCTATTTCTTTATTTTCTATTTTTTTCTTCTAAGCTACCCCTTTGTTGAAGGATTAGTTCATCAATTGGCATTTCACTCTAACTACTAAATGGAGTGGCTTCAGTGTTAAAGGAGACACACATTTCTCCTAATTCTATAATAGGCATGTTTCTTATTTCCATTATAAAATCATTTTAGTTTACTTTATCTAAAGTGATCTCCTCAATAGCACTCCTATGCACAATTCTATCTAATTCCAACATTTGGCCATTTGCACGATCGTAATTGGAACTAAGTAAGGTTGGCATTGAAGGGCCAATCTTTTTACTACATCTAGTCAAGTCCTCTAGGTCATACCATGTTTAATTTTCCATATTCTACCTCATCTTGTCATTTGCCACTTCTCATGCACCTTCTCTTTTATTAGAATTAGGGCTAGTCATCATTGGAAAATTGTTAACATGCATAATTTTATTATCAATTTGATATTCTCTTAGATTTTCTTTAATCTTATTATGATTTTAACACCTCCCTACTAGTCTTGATCCAAGTCAAGACTTTGGTCATTAATACATTGTCCGAAATTAGGAGAGGATAATGGTGGCATAGAGGGGTTAAAATCCTTATTTTGTTTATCAAGGGAACTTCCCAAAAAATATTTGTCACCTTTGTATCTATAGCCATTTTCCTTATTCTCATTATTCATCTTAGCTCGTATCTAATTGACTATATGTACAAGTGTAACCACTAGGCAATAATATCTTGTCCATGCTTATCATTGGGCATACAAATCATAGCAAAGATAGGATAAGAAACATACTTAATAGTATCTTTTTTGTTGGATGTTGAAAATTACTCTCTTTTTTCTTTCTACTAACCCTATCTAACTCCAAAGAATTATATTCATGTTTGTCAAGGACATTGTTATTACAATATCTATCTCTTATAGATATATTAGAATTGTCATTAACCTAGTTAATCGTCTTAACATTCCTTTGATTGATTATTCCAAGGTTAACCCTTAGGAAAATGAATTTTTTTCCAATCTTATAATTGGGGAAATAAATCATAATAGAGCTAAGATTGGAAGAATTTGTTACGCTATCTTATTTTTTTTAATGTTGGACCAATCATAGATTATGTTTTCTCTCTATTAACCCTATCTAAATCTTAGATAGTAGAAATATGCCTTTGGTTTATCCTAGATCCATAGGCATGTGTAGGTTAACCTCTTAATTTAGTTCTACATGTTGGATTTTTTGAGAAAGCTAAATTAGTGTTCCTTATATCTTTTTCAATTTTGTTCTCACTATAATTTCTTCTACATTTTTTCCCTAATAATTTTATTATCACAATCATCAATAGGGGCTTCATAATTTGAATCAAACTAAGGATGCGAAATAAGAGGCCCTCCAACAATCAAGGGAGAATTTTCTTCCTCAATTTTATCCTCTTGTTTCCTATTTCCTCTCCTAGTTTTGGATATTCTTCACTTAATCTCATATAAAACAATATTCTGAGTTTTTTTTTCTTTCCTATGATAGCTTTAGAAGCAAGAAGATAGATAGATTCATAGAGACTAGGACCCTACAACGAGGATTAATGTCTGAACTAATCTTTGTTCTCTTTAAGTCATTTCTAGCATATTTATCTAAGAAAAATATTTGTTTTCCCCAACAATAATGTGATCAAATCTAGTGGGTTCTAGAACGGGGGTTTTGTTGCCACCTCTTGTTGGAGGATCATTCTTTCTTACAGAGTTAATGCCATTTTTATCGCTATTTGATTTACTATTATTTGGGTCTTCCATATGTGAGTGTTTTTTTTAAGAAAACAGCGAATAACTTGAATATATTAATAATAATATAGTAATTTCATAATTCCATACGTGATTATTCCTACCAATGTAATCTATAATAATTACAAAACTATCTTTATCTTATAATATTTGACCCCAATCTTGGGATCATCTCTAGTGTCTCTCTAATTAGACTTGTGATTCCTAGGATTCTTCTTTTAATTATAGGGTAGTTTATTCTAATATGCCCTTATTTTTTACAAAGGAAGCATGCATTTAATCCACCAAAGATTTCTTAATTGCACCTTAAATTGTTATCACCAAATTCAACCTAAGTCACATTTGAGGTATCAATTTTCAATGCCAATGAAACACAAATTATCACATTCATATGAAGAAAAGTGGCTTCAGTCTACTCAACTCTCATGACTTTGTCAATTGGATAGAGAAACTATGGCAAAAAAATCCATAGATGAAGGGTACATTTTAAACCATAACCAACTTAGGTACAAGAGGTCTAAAACCTCTTCATTTATCATCTCAAGAGACCACATAATGTCCTAGAAGATGTCATTTCCTATGTTCTAGTATTGCCCAGCTAAAAAAAAATATATTGTATGGTCTTTGATAAAATATTAAATACGCCTTTCTACACCATTTTATAGAAGGATAATTGATTCCCAATGGTGTATTTAGTTGATTAAAAGACCATAAAAATATGTGATTCTTTAGGGATCTATCGACTAATGATGAAATGAATGGAGGTCCTCGTCTCCAACATGAGAAATCAACAATAACACGTCAATGGAGTTTGAACATTGGTAGAAAGAACCACAACACTACAAATTAACCAACCCATAATATACCACTATTGGTAGGACAAAAATTTTAGAAATCAACTCATAGAAGATTGTTAGGCAACTTCTAATTGTTGATTAGATGACTAGGCAATTGACAATTGCTCTTATTGTAAGAGTTGATCAAGTGAAAATGAGAGACGTGGAAATCTTCACATGGAAGTACATGGATGATGAGAATAATATTTTGTGATTAGTGTGTGTTTTATTTAGGGATGTTGTTGGTTTTTATTTGGTTCAAAAGAGTGTCTAAGTATGTAATTACACTATCTAATACCTCAACAATATTTTCCATTTTAATTACTTCTTAGTTATCATTATCTCACTAGATATCTTCAAGCATGATCACTTGTTTTTTAACAATACTATTTGGAATAGTTTTAATTTCACTCAACCCTCCTAATATTTCATTTAATAAAACTAATATCAACCCAAGACATATAAAAATGAAAAGCTAATTGTGACCTATAAAGTGGATATACAAATTTTAATTTCATCTTTATTTATTTAATTTTGTGTTTCAATTATGGTTGAGAACAATCATTTTAATTTGAAGCATTTGGCACTTGCTTGGCTTAATTCTTAAATGGTTTTGAGATTTGAGATTTAATGTTTGTGTGTAAAGAATTAACCATTTTACAAGGGTTTGAAATGATGCTTGAATGAATATGATTGTATAGTTTTGATTTTTTTATATGTTTTTGGTGATTTCATATTTTTTAGATATTTTTTGAGAGAGGGGGAGAATAGAGAGAGGTGTGTAATGTGTGTGTGTGTGTGTGCATGTGTGTGTGTGCGCACGCATGTGTGTGTGTGTGTGTGTGTGTGTGTGTGTGTGTGCATGTGCATGTGCGTGTGTGTGTGTGTGTGTGTGTGTGTGTGTGTGTGTGCACGTGTGCGTGTGCATGTGCATGTGCGTGCGTGTGTGTGTGTGTGTGTGTGTGTGTGTGTGAGAGAGAGAGAGAGAGAGAGAGAGAGAGAGAAGGAAAAATAGAGGGAATTATCAATAAAATTAATACCCTCAATCCTATCTATGCTAAATCAAGTACTATCAATCTAGTACTCTGATAATTTAAAAGTTTATCCTTCTAAATAACTCCTAAAAATGACTCCTTATATCTGAGGTTAAGGACAAACTAGAAACAAACATCTGGAGAAAGTTCTATTTAATCATAATATTTCCTCTAAATTTTAGAGGTGCATCTTCCTCTTATGATATGATTTGGGTTTTTGGGGTATGCTTTTAACCAGAAAGACAAATAAGGTGAACTAACACTTGGGCATAGGCATGATACAAATGTGAATTACAAATTATAAACTCATGAAAAGAGGTAAAATGAGAAAATGGCACAAATTTCACTTCTTCGACATGGAATATAATCAAAATAGAGGTTTAACCCATTCAATTCCAAATAAATAAATATTCTATAACTAAATTTTCTAGTATATGTGTAGCCATATTAAATGAGAAGGCATTACAAGAAAAATCATAATAACTTAAAGTTTATTCTGTAGTCGAACAAAATATAAACAAACACACAGTTTTGAAATATATATCTTCAAATTTCTTAGATGCCAAAACCAAATGACACAAAGTTCATAATGTCCCTGTACAAAATGGTTACATTCTAGAATTTTGAGAGCTATTTTTCCCCTTTTTCTCCCTATTTTTTTGTCCCTCTATCTTCTTCTCTTCAAAATATATATATATACACTTTGAAATCATTTCTTTTAATAATTGTCATTGAAAGTGACTAATAAAAAAATAAGAAAATGACATGAAATGGAAATACAATTCTAGAACTGGAATTTTTTTCATTATCATATTAAAAATAATTAAGTTGATCATGTTTCTGAAAAAAGAAAAAGTTAACCTGTTATAGGTGTAAGATTCCTAGATGCATCAAGCCACATTTCCATGAAGAGGTTATGAAGCTTGTCTCATCTTTCTTATTCTTCCAATATGAAGATCGCCCTTTGATACTTAGCATAACTAGTTTTCTCCTTATGTGTGACTGAGAGTTGCTAAGAAACAATATCTTCTTGTTCTCTCTAAGGTCAATTTAAGTCAAGTTGAATAATAAGTGTCAAATCATTGTACATAAGTTCACCTTTTTTAGGGATCACCATCATGAGAAAATTCTTTTTAGCTATCATTATGGGGAATACTAAATTCAAAAATGTCACCACCTTTCCTTTGTAGACATATCTTGAATCTGATTTAATTCTAGATGCAGCTAATAATAATTATTCATAAATTTCCAAAATCATGTAATTACCTCAGTGATTTATTTCACCACACTTTTCCCTTTAAGAGCTATACTTTTCTCTAGATTTAAAAATATTACACTTTGAAAGATGTGGGAGTTGATACAGTCAAGGAGTTAGTGTATGACATGAACTTGCATTTAAGGGAAAAGGTTTTATAATGACCTCAACTAATTGACAATCAAGAATTCATGAGGAGTAGCCACTATGAAAATGGAGAGGTTAGTGGCTTCTCCAACATTTTGAAGGGTGTGGAGGTTCATGCATCCACTTGACTTCCCAATAGAAAATGATTTAGTGTATACAGTGAGGTCAAGGACTTTGTTAACTTTTATACCATTAAGTTGATAGGATTTTTGAATGGTTCTAAAAATGATATAAATTTCCAACAATGAAGGGGGGAGGGTGAGATGAAGAAATTGAAAATGAGGGTTTTCACCTTTGCATTCTTTAAAATTTCAAAATTTGGGGGTAACAACAAGCTTTGGTTAGGGCCTAGGACTGAAGAACTAAAGAATGCCAAAATTTTGACCAAAGGATAGCGTCTTATCTATTGGGCTATAAATTTGAAGAGTAATAAAGAATAAATATTTTCTTGCATAAGGGTTGAGGGGATTTGGGAACAAGACAAAAATGAGCACACAAAAAATGGGAAGCCAAAATGAAAGTAAACTCAAGCCAAAAACTTTATTTACAAGAGAACGGGGCAAGAAGCTCCTACCTCCATAAATGCTTCAAGTTGTTTACATAAAACCATCAATGGGTTGGGATAAATATGATCCCTTTCAAAAAAAAGGAGTTATGGCCATGTGATGTAACTAAAATCAACGGTCTCCCAATGATTGATTTAATATCAAAACTTAGACTAATAGAATGCTAAAGTTTTTGGTAACTGCACTCATGCCCAAAAAGCCACTCTTCATCATAAACTTCTAAATCATTGCTTCGATCAACATTACTTGTAAACTCGTTAATTTTATAAGAGCAAGGGGAAGATTTATCATAACAAAGTATTGGTTTTATAGATTATTGACTGAATCAATCTTTGAACATGTAGATGCTGATTGTGAATTCTGAAAGTTACATTCTATAAGCATGTGATCAAATTTAGTCAATAGTCATTATAGGATCTTCTCTCCTTGCACAAATAAAATCATCACTAAGAACATAAGAAGATTAAGGATGCTTGTTATCCATATTTTCATTAAGCTCAACCATCAAATCATCATGTTCTTCAACTCTATCTTCATTAAATAGATCATCATTATAGGAAGTAAGAAGATGAAGTGGAACCTTTTTAATTTTCATAACTTATTCTTCAAGAGAAAGAGTTCTTTGAAGTGAATGGATCATCGCCTTCTCTTGTGTCCCTTTTTCCCCACCTTCTTTGTCAAAAAATCTGAATGATGAGAATTCAGGTCGTATCGTACAAGAATTTGATTGATTGATTTCTTCTAGATTAACTGGGTTTTCAAACTTCTTTCCATTTTTATCATTAAAAAAAAAAAGCTTCCACCTTTGGACTATAATTTAAAGATTATTTCATATAGGCTCATTAAAAATATTCTCTTCTTTTTTATCATTTTCATCAATGTCAAAAGTTAAAGTTTCTAATTTGAGAGGAAATGAAGGTGCATATATAATATCATTCATACCTTCTTTTATATCACCAAAGTCACAAGTGAACACATCATTTCCAAATTCAGTAATGTGGCCATTTTCATCTTCAATCCCACATCAAAATTCATCATCCATACCTTCTAGAAACTAATTCATAATAAAGACAACCTTGTGTTTGTCTACAAGTTCCTC
This sequence comes from Chamaecyparis obtusa, assembly GCA_027943335.1. Taxonomy (NCBI): domain Eukaryota; kingdom Viridiplantae; phylum Streptophyta; class Pinopsida; order Cupressales; family Cupressaceae; genus Chamaecyparis; species Chamaecyparis obtusa. Next base: position 11,444 of record BSBK01001924.1, read on the forward strand.
TTTTTTAGAAGAAATAAATGATGTTTCAATTCCTCCCATATATGTGCATGTCATGAAATTTTTGGGTTCAATAAATGTTTGCACATAATTCATCTCACTAATGAAAAACAAATTGTAAGATCTTAGTGTCTCATTTGTCAATCTTTTGATGATTTCAATCTTTCCACTACAACATACAATTGACAAGTCTCTTGTTCAAGGTCCTTGAGTAAATACAATATGTGATGCATGCTTCTTAACAAAAGGGCATATTTGTGGTCTTTAGATGGGCATAACCTTTTCCTCTCAGCTTCATAGATACTTTCTTTGAAGGTATTCAAAAATGAATGAAGTGCCTTGTCATCTTCAACTACTAATATTTCTTGAAAAGTTGGTGTAGGTCATTTCCTAGGTTTGGACTGATTTCTTTGCTTGGCTTGTCACTGAACAATTTTTCTAAGATAGTTTTTAATTAAATAGAGTCATTAGCCTTCCTTACTGGGAAGATACCATTAAATATCTAGAAGAAGAAAGCACACTAGTATTTTTGTCTCCCTAATAGAGTCGCCAAAAATCTATTAGATTGAAAATTTGTCCTTCTAAATAACTCCTAAAATGGCTCCTTGTACCTGAGGTTAAGGAAAAACTAGAAACTAACAATTGGAGAAATTACTATTGAATCAACAATTTTCCTTTGAATTTTAGAGGTACAACTCCCTCTTGTGATATGAATTGGGTTTTTGGGGTATGCTATTAACCAAAAAGAAAAAAAAGGGTGAACTAACACCTAAGCATAGACATGTTGCAAATGTGAATTACTGATTTATAAACTCATGAACCAAAGTAAAATTGGAAAATTAAACAAAGTCCACTTCCTTAGCATGTTATATAATCAAAAGAGATGTTTAAGCCATTCAATTCCAAATAAATAAATATTCCAAAACTCAAATTTTCTAGCATATGTGTGACCATATTAAACAAGAAAGCATCATAAGAACAATAATAATAACTTAAAGTTTATTTTGTAGTTAAAAAAAATATAAACAAACACACAGTTTTGAAATAAATATATTCAAACTACTTAGATACCAAAACCAAATGACACAAAGTTCATATTGTCCATGTATAAAATGGTTACATTCCTGAATTCCAAAACTCAAAGTTTCTATCATATGTGTAACCATATTAAACAAGAAGACATCATAAGAACAATTATAATAACTTAAATTTTATTTTTTAGTTGAAAAACATATACACAAATACATATTTTTGAAATAAATATCTTCAAATTTCTTAGATGTCAAAACCAAATGACACATAGTTCATAGTGTCCCTATATAAAATGGTTACATTCCCAAATTTTGTGAGCTATTTTCCCCCATTTTTTACCTTTGTTTAGTTTTATTCCCTGTCTCTACCTCCATCTTCTTCTCTTCAAAAACCATATATACACACTTCAAAACTATTTCTTTTAATAACAATCTTTGAAAGTGACCGATACAAAACAAGAAAAGGACATGAAATAGAAATACAATTCTAGAACCAAAAAAATTATCATTATCATCCTTAAAATGATTAAGTTTCTTGTGTTTCCTAACAAAGAAAAAGGTAACCTACTTTAGGTGAATCTCAACTCATCTTTCTTCTTCTTCCAACATAAAGGTTACCCTTTGATACTCAGGATTAATAATTTTCTCCTTCCATGTGATTGAGAGTACATGAGAAACAATGTCTTCTTGTTCCCTTTGAGGCCAATTCAAGTCTATTTGAACAATAGGTATTGGCTCGTTGTACAAAATTTCACCATTTGTAGGGAGCGCCATCATAAGAAAATTATTTTTATCTATAGTTATGGGGAAGATTGAATTTGAAAATGTCACCAGCTTTCCTTATTATATAAAGCTTTAAACTCATTTAATCTTGGTTGTGACTAATGACAATTCTTCATTTATGAAATCATGTTATTACCTCAATGATTTATTTTACCACATTTTTCCATTTAAGAGTTGTACTTTTGTCTAGATTTGAAAAGATTGTGCTTCAAAAGATGTGCAACTTGATATAGTTGGGGATTATGTGTATGGCATCAACTTGCATTCAGGGGTGAAGGTTTAGTAATGACCTTGACTAACTGATAATCAAGAATTAATGAGAAGGAATAGCCACTATGTAGTCAGGGAGGTCAGTGACTTCTCCAACATTCCAAAGGGTATTGAGGTTCCTGAAACCACCTGACTTCTCGATAGTTGATTATGTAGTGTAGTTAGTGAGGTTGAGGACTTTGCTAAATTTTATATGATTAAGTTGGTGGGATTGTCAATTGGTTCTTAAAATAATATAAAGTATGTAAAATGAAGGGGAACAACGAGATGAAGTTACAAATGAGGATTTTTGGCTTCACACTTTAAATTTTCAAATTTTGGGGTAACAAAAGGCTCTGATTAGGGATTAGCACTGGAAGGACGTAGAGAATCCCAAAATTTTGAACAAAGGATGGTGTCTTATCCATTGGGATAGAGATTCAAAGAGTATTAGAGAATAGGGAGCTTCTTGAAAAAGTGCGAAGGGGAATTGGGCACAAGCCAAAAATGAGCACATCAAAATTGGGAAGCCAAAACAAAAAGTAAACTCAAGACAAAAACTTTATTTACAAAATAATGGGGCAATAAGCCCCTACCTCATGAAGTGCTTTGATCTATTTACATGAAGCCATCAATGGGTTGGGAGAAATATGATCTCTTTCAAAAAAAGGAGTCATGGCCATGCAATGTAACTAAAATCCCACTCGATGACTAGTTTAATATCAAAACTCAAACTAATAGAATGTGGAAACTTTCTATAAATGCACTCATGCCCAAACAACCACTCTTCATCATAAGTTTTTTAATCATATTCTAGCTCAACATTAGTTGTGACCTCATTAATTTTATTAGAGCATGGGGAAGCAATATCATAAACTAGGCATTGTTTCTATAGATTGTTGACTAAATCAATCTTTGAACATGTAGACACTTATTGTAAATTTTAAAAATTACATTCTATGAGAATGAGATCAGATTTAATCATTGCAGGATCTTCTCTCCTTGCAAAAATAAAATCATCACTGAGAACATAAGAAGATTGAGGATGCATTTTATCCATATTTTCATTAATCTCAACCATTAAATCATCATGTTCTTTAGCTCTATCTTTATTAAATAGACCATCATTATATGAAGTAAGAAGCTGGAGAGGAACCTTTTGAATCTTCATAACTTCCTCTTTAGGAAAAAAGTTCTTGGAAGTCAACTAACTCATTGCCTTCTCTTGTGGCCCTTTTAACCCACCTTCTTTATCAAGAAATCTAAATGATGAAAATTTAGGTTGTATCACACAAGAATTTGATTGATTGGTTTATTCTATATTAATTGAGTTTTCAAATTTCTTTTCATTTTCATCATTAAAAGAAAAAGCTTCTACCTATGGACTATAATTTAAAGATTCTTTCATAGGTTGATTAGGAGTATTATCTTCTTTTTTATCATTTTCATCAATGTCACAAGTATAAGGGTATGTGTAGGATCATGGGGGGGGGCAAAAAGTGGCGATGTGAAAAAAAAATGTGTTTTTCATCTGCCCCAAAATATGAAAAATTGTGTTGACTTTTTAGTAGGCTTGGGTGTTAATACACCTACCCAAAGAAAACACCAAAGCAAAACCCATATCGGATATCAAATATATTCGATATTGGATACGTATTCGATATCAGATATGTATGTGATATCAGATTCGTATCTGATATAAAATAAGTATTTTGTATCTAATATTGAATATGAACGCATATATAATATTATAAATAAATATTATTATATATTATATAATAATATTATATTATAATGTAATATATTATATTATATTATAATATTATATATTATAATATAATATATTATATATATTATATTATAATATAATATATTACATTATAATATAATATATACAATATATTACATTATAATATAATATATACAATATATTACATTATAATGTAATATATAATATATATTACATTATAATGTAATATATAATATATATTACATTATAATGTAATATATAATATATATTACATTATAATGTAATATATAATATATATTACATTATAATGTAATATATACAATATATTACATTATAATGTAATATATACAATATATTACATTATAATGTAATATATACAATATATTACATTATAATGTAATATATACAATATATTACATTATAATGTAATATATATAATATATTATATTATATTATAATATAATATAATATATAATATTATATATATTATATATCATATATAATATATTATATAAATAATATATTATATTATATAAATTATAAATTATATATATCTATATATAATATATATATATATATATATATATATATATATTATAATATATATTACATATATTATATAATATAATATAATATATATTATAATCTAATATTAGTGGTGGCCCCTATGTGGGGCCACCACTATTTAACAAATATTCTATTTGTCTCTAATATCATATATTTGTGGATATAACTCCCTAAAAAGCAAATGTCATGGGTCATTTTACCCACGATATTTGCTTTTAAAAATGACATTTTTGTATCTAATATCAGAAATAATCTTATATCCAATTAGAGGAGACTAATGTTTTCACAAATCCACCACCAGGTATGAGTTTTATTGCATTTTTTATAAAGTTATTTGAAGTTTTCAATTTCATTTTTAGTTTTTTGGTTTAAACTAGGTATTTTCAATTTGAAATTATTTCAGTTGTTTAAACTTCATGTTAATTATATGAATTTTCAACTTAAACTTCATGTTAAACAAACTCACCATTGTTTAATACCTTTTAGTAAAAACACATATCATATTACATCAGGTGAAGTGTTTCTCATCCATGAAAGAATCAAAATTTAGATACCATTATCAGAGAGCTTATTTGAGCCCATATAAGCTTCTCCTTAATCAACAATATAAATGTTCTTACCCTTTTTTTCTCAAAACCTTCAAGATGTTGCATATATAATTCCTCTTCTATGTTTCCATGGGTAAATGAACTTTGATATCAATTTATTCTAACTCAATTTCATATACTAGTTCCAAACCCAAAACCACTTGAATAATGGCCATCTTCACAATTGATAATAAAATGTCATTAAAATCTATCCCTTTTTGCTGATCACACTTGTTCACCACTAGTTTGGCTCCATAGTATTTTTTCTTCCCTCTTCTTCTTTCAATTTGTACACCCATCAATTCTTCAATGCTCTTTGAATGGGTGGAAGCTTCACCATATCATCAAAAAATCATGCCAGGTTATTGATTTAGAAAACTTCTTACCCCCTATGCTTCCAAGAACATCTTCTCCAAAGTTACCAAGCAGACATTATTACTAGTTTCCTGATTTGAATTTGGGGGCATTGTAAATTATCCATTGACTCATTAAAATTTGTGAGAGTGGGAAACAAACATAAATCTAGATGTTCCCTTAGAACTTGCGTAGGAATAATTTTAACACTTAAAGGATTTTGTGTAGGATTATTTTTTGGAGTTTCTACACCAATTGTTGACTGGTCAAACTATGGTAAAATGAAATTACACTAAGTGGATGGAACTAAGTTAGACAATGATGCTACTGATTGCATGGTGTCCATCTCTTTAGACTATGACAAGGAGAAATCTACTCAAGTTTGCTACTGCATAAGAGTTTGAATGGATAGGGGTAGGGATGTATTTGGTGATAGCTACAATTCATGGGAATGCTATAATGCATGAATTTCCCACACAAATCTATGTGGGATGCAAGGCTCCTAATTAGTATGTTACTCCTTGGATAGATGATGAGGAAGTGACAAGGGATGGATAAGGGATATGGGGTTGTGAATTGAGACTTTGATTATCAAAAATAGTATTTTCATTTGTAATCTCAAATAATTTGGTATATATTATTTGGTTTGCCTCCCTTGTGCTTGCAAACATGGGAATAATTTTTCATTAAATATGACATCTTTACTGTTAACTAGTTGTTTGGTCACCAAATTACATAGTTTAAAATCATATTGTTTCAAATTGTTCCTCTCTATAGCCAACAAAGGTGCACCATTTGGAATCCAATTTTTTTCTCTTTTACAAGGGAACATGAGTGAACACTTCATAGCCTTAAAGACCATAGATGATTGTAAGAAATTATTCTTCCTAGCTATTCCTCCTTTGAAATTTTAAAATCCAATTGAGATTAAGGGTCTCTATTAATAAAAAAATATTATTGTGCTAACAACCTCTACCCAAAATTCTTTTCCCAAACCCTACTTTTTTGAGAATAATCTGAGCTCTCTCTATAATTGTTCAATTCAACCTTTTAGTTGCACCATTTTATTAAGGGTTGAATAAAATTATTTTAATACATTAGATGGCATTATCTTATAATAATTATCAAACTCCAAAGATAAAAATTTGTCCCATAATCTGTTTTGAACCATTTTAATTTGCATAGTTGGTATGGTTTTCAATAATAGCTTTGAATTTTTTTAACTTACTAAATACCTTTGATTTCCTATTTAGCATATAAACACATACTTTACAAGTGCAATCATCAAAAAAAGTAACAAAATAGTTTTCTCCTCCAATAGAGGTTACATCTGTTGGACCAAATACATCTGAGTGCATGAACTTTAAAGGCTTTGACTTCTTGCCATGTTGAACTTCAAAAATTGATCTCCTTTTTTTTCATAGATGTGATGCTCACACAACTCTAAATCAATATATTTCAAACCTAAAAGTTGATCCCTCTTGAGTAATATTTCAATTCCCTTCTTGCTCATATATTTGAAACTCTCGTGCCAAATCTTTGTCTAATTGTCCACAACTGCCATCATAACCCTAACTTTAGCATGGATCTCTAACACATATAAGTTTCACAATTTGACGCCTCTTGCAACCACTAAGGATCCTTTGGTCATCTTTCAAGAGTTTAAAGAAAAGGTTATGGTACATCCTTGAGCATCAAGCTATCTATTAGATTGGGTATGGAAAAGTGAGTATTGAGAGAGGAGGGGTGAATCAGTACTGTAAAAGACTTTTAAACTATTTGAACTTTCTTCCTTAACCATTTACTGATTCCATAAATTTTGCATGCATCACATAAAACATATAAAACATAACACATAACTCATAATGCATTCATTTTGGTATTGCAGAAATCCTTGTTAGAGGATAAAAATTGTGGTGGGGATGACACCCACAAAACTTCACTACTGCAATAAAAAGTTTGCTCGGTTAGAGCTACACTGTTAGCTATTTCTGATAGCTTACCCTGTTAAGAGTATTAACCTATTTAAGAGCCTTAAAACCTGTTAAGTCTACCTTGTTAAAGGATCTTATAATTCTAATCTAAGAACTATACCTGGTTAAAGGATTTACATTACAAGATCTGTGTGGTTAAGAGACTTTACAATTTTGATTCTCTTTAATCATTAACACAAAATTATCTATTAAAATTGCATCAATCATATGCATATCAGACTCTTTATGCTCACTAACTTATTGCCTCATACTGTGTACCTCTCACAATAACAATTCAGTACTTGGTAGATTCAATTCTAAATCACAATTACTCTGCTCTTTACTGCTCTGTTACTCGGTGGCTTCTATGCTCATCACCTTCTATCTATAATCTCTGCTTCGCACATGCAATCTCCTTCTCACATGCATACTAATCTTCACACTCTGATCCATTTATATACAATTATAGAAGCGGTGGAAATGTTCTAGAATCATTTCTTCAAGCAGTGCTAGCATTGGTTACCCCTCCAATGCATATAACATACTTAATTTTCATTCGTAGATCTCACCTTGTAATCATGCATAATCATCATGTTTAAATCTCCAATAATCTGTCATACAATCTCCTTGAGAATTGTAAACCATTTTTTGTTCGGTGTCCAGGTCTAATGTATCTAAAAATTCTCCTTATATCAGCTTGTTATGCTCGGTAACATGTTTTCCTCTTGCTCGGTAATTGTCTTATCTCTTGGTTTGGTTGATGTTGTAGCTCGGTCTAACTCGGTGCTTGGTGCTCGGTTATGCCTTATTTGGTGTCTAAACTTGCTTTGCCTTTACCGAAATTACCTATTCCATTATTTCCTTTTACCGAATGGATTTTGTGCTTTACTAACTTGTCTTCCCTTCTTGACTGAATGACTTTGACGGTCAATGTGACTTCCTCATAACTAATGAGAACAAAATAACTCTTAGGAGTATCAATCTCCCCCTTTGGCATTAGTTTGGTATCTTTGTTAAAAACCTTCAAAGCCATCCAAAATTTCAAAAATTGTCCTTGTCCATATATCCACATTCCTCGATAAACTTATTACTCCCCCTAAAGTATTACTTAATCATATTTATCCTTATACATTATTTCCTCCTTTTTATTCATATATTATATTTTTTATTTCCCCTTTTTATTTTATACACATTTCCCTCTCTTTTTAAAAAAATGTCAAAATAGTAACTTACTTCTTATCTGATGGAGGGATCTTGTCAAAAATAGTTGTATACCTATCTTGAGCATGCTTCAATGATACCTTCCATGAATCCTTTAGTTTCTGAAACACTATGATTTTTTCACTTAAGTCAAAAACCAATCTTACCATGTTGTCCATAGCACTAACATCCAGTGTGTTGACTAAATCTTTGGCCTTGTGTACCTATTTTTGTAATGATTCAATATGTGGAATAAAAAATGTTTGGAGTTCCATAAGATCCATCATGATCTAATTCTCCTCTTTTCTTAGCTCATATTGCACTCCCATTAAGTGCTTTAGCCTTTCATAATATTCTTTGAAAGAATTAGGCTCAGTGGAAACTTTTGATAAATGCTTGGTGAGATCCTTTTCCACATTATCATCCTTCTCTTTGGTATCCTTGGTAAAATGTGAAATTAAACAAATTTATTGAAATAATAAAAGAATATTTTGCAGCTCATTCTCCAATTCAGTAACTAACTCAAAAATAGTTACCTTATCCAATGCAATTGATTGAAGGAGTTCTTCAATCACTTTAGTCTCCATTTTTTTGGGTGCACTTACATCATTTATTCTGATGTCTCGATACCAGGCTGGTTGATTTGATTTACCAGTTCTCTCAGTTGATTGTAAATATATCCTTTTTCATTTATATTTTCCTCTAGTACAATTTCATTCAATATGTTTTTGACATTGTCTAAAACATCAGCCTTCAACTTCTTTGCAATCAACTTGTCTTGTGCAACTTTTCTTTTCAATAGATCTCCAAACTCTGAAAGTTCCTTTGGACTCATGGTTGAAATATCAACCTTGGGAATAACAATAGGTTGGATTACATCAACCTCTTTTTCATGCTTTCTCTTCTTGGTTTTTCCCCTAATAGAAGATGCCTTCTTTGCATTAGATTGTGCAATAGTGTTGTCATTTGTTTTCTCTTCTTTTTCTTTCTTTTTCCCTTCTATTTTGTCCTTCTCTTTTTCCTTCACTGATTCTTTATCCTTTTCTTTTTATTTTTCCTATCCCTTCTCTTGTTCTATGGTCTCAATAGGAGTTACCAATTCTTTATTCTAACCTTGTGCAGTCTCGGTCTCAGTGGTTACCTTAGTATCCTTTGTTGCAGTCTCCTATGCTGGCTTGGTGGAAGCATCAGTCTTAGTTGGAGAATCTCTTGTTACTTCTGAGATTACTTCTTCAATCTCAGGAAAGTTCAATACCTACTCAATAATAGGATCTTCTACCATCAGTATTGCCTTAGCAGAATCATCAATGTCCATTTCCTTTGTTTCTTTGGCCTCAGTTGCCATGATGTCTTCATCAACTTGTATGTTCTCAGCAGGGTCCTAGTCTATTATATCCTCAATTATAACTTCTTCTTTATTTGTTTGCAAGACAATTAGATCTAACTTGCCTGCTTGTTCTTTGACCTCTTCAAAAATCAGCTGATCAATAGAGAAGATCTTTCTCCAAAGATCATCAGTATCATTTTGTACTTCCTCTAACTTATCGACCATAATGCTTAGTGCTTTTCTTTTTACTTAGAATCTTTTTTATTATTATAGCAATGTGTCTTTGATTCCTCTCTTGGTTAGGTCTAAGAATATAATAGCTAGGAACCTCCCCCTCATTTCTTTTTTGACTGCTAGAGCATACTTCCATCTAGCATCAATTTTCTAATATAGCTCATCTTCAATGTTTGGTGCTACCTCTACATGTGTGGTTCTTAATTTGTGCAAAGTGAGTATAATCACCTCTTAAATTCTTTGTTTTTCTTCATCATTCCTTTTCTCATACTTTAGTTGTTTCAGACATGAATAACCTCCATATTTCTCAAGTATTTTGAGAAATTCATCAAGACTTTTTACTTTTGTTGGGGGATTTTGTACCACTTTGAATTGTGAAATGTCCTCAGACTCAATTTCATTCTCTTGTTGTAGCTTCAATTTCCTTACAGACCTTCCAGTAGCCTTTTTCTCTCTTATGTAGGTTTTTCTCTTCGGTGGTTCTATCTCTGCTTTCTTCTTCTCTCTCGGTGTGGAGGTAGACCTTGTTGATGGTCTAACACCAATTGAACTAGGGGTCTATTTCTTCATTCTTGTCTTCTTCCCCTTAGCCTTTGATGGTTCAAAAAATTCTTCTTCAACAACAATACCTAGATTCTCAAACAAAGTATTAATCATTCTGCTAGTCTTTCTTATTGCCTTAGGTATCAAGATATCTATTCTAATTCTCTCTTTAACTTCTTCATAAGTACCATACCGAGTTGCACTTTTGTCAACTAGTTTCTCTAAAAGTCCTTTTATTTGAATTGATGCAACATCAATATTTAGTTCATATCCCATAGGTGGCAGCCACATGGTTCTTGGCTCCACAACTCTTATTATACATGTGTTGGTGTCAACTTCAAAACATAGATAATCTTTATAATGCTCCACTAATTGGGGTGGAATCCTGAATCTCTTATGCATCTTACTTTGAAACTTACCAAAATAGCCATTCATGACCATATCAAAGTTATCTCCTATGTTTTGAATATATTCATTAATCTGATAGATAATCAGTTTATTTGCTTTCTAGACTATTTCACCAATTATAGGAAAGAAGTTCTAAAAATAAAAGAAAATGCATACCCATAATGTTTTGAAATTTAATGTATTGGACTTTGCTTTCCTCATAGTATTCATATTGTCATCTAGTTACTTCAGTAATATATCACATAAGTCTATCTTCATATCCTTTTTAAAAATCTTGTATGCAATATCAACTGCTCCACAGGGTACACTATCTATCCGAGATGACTAAAAGATTTTGTAAGATATTATATTGCATGAAAATCTTAACTTAGGGTCATCAATAATGGATAAATTCAAACCTCTACCATCCCATTTTTCTTGTGTAAGCTCACAAAGCTTACTCTTGTCAGTTTTCTTATATGCCCTTGGTCTATCACCGACTGGAAATATTGTGACTATGTGCAATACATCCTTGGTGATCTTAACTAGTGCATCGAGCCACATGAATTGATCATGTACTTGGCTAAGTACCATCTATTGGTTCCCCTTCTCTTTCTACTTGTAGGTTTACACTATGATTGACAAACTAATGTCACTGACTCTATCACCACTCCAAAGTTTGCAAGGAAAAGGGCCAATTAACAAGGATCGACAAGGATCCTCCTACACTTTGAGCCTAGATGCACAGGCGGGTGTACCCTTGATTCACTTCTTGAAAGGAATCACTAAATATTATGCATTTATACCATTTACAAACTGATTTTAAAGATTTTATCATTTAAATGTGTGATTGATGATGATGAACTGCTTCTAGAGAATGGATCAGTGCCTTAACCTAGGGCATAGAGTCAATTAATAACATATATCAACTGAAAATCCTAATTCAAACACTCTTGAACTCAGAATAAGTGTTTTTCCTATTATCCCTCTCACTCCCAAACCTGATCATCAAATTCCTATCCAACGATGAACTCACTAAAACTACCTTACAGACTTTAATCCTAACTTTGTTAGGAACTCAAAGATAATTCCACAATATTCTTTGTCTACCATATGCTAACTCACTTTGTGACATTAACATATATGAGCCCAAGATCAAAACAAGAAGACAAACAGAAATCTGAGATTGGAATTCAAGTGTATTCTCATTAAAATCTACAGAATCTATACATTAGCAAAACAACACAATGCTAGGAAACAAACCCAAAATCTAGGCTCTCCTTGTTCAGTCTTTTACATTGACTCTCAACATAACATCACCAACAACCTTAAAAATAAAAATTCTTTCAATATATACCCCTAGTCATCTTGGAATCCCAAAAATCAGGATGCAACAAGCTATGGATGACTAGGCCAAGGGTTAGGGTTTTCACCCACCAAACCAACCAAATTTAATCCAAATTTATTATAGGGTGAAAACCTAGGCAACCTCGAGAGACCAAATCCAAGACTGATCTTCATTTATGATAGTTCTTAGAGTAATGTACCGAAGATCATGAATCTACCATGTTTATTAATCTGATCGTTCACCTGCAACATGCCTCGAGCAACTCTTTACCCATTCCTTCATGGTACAGTCCCTCTATAATCAATCATCCAACTCTCTGGACCACTCTGCAACAATTGATAAAATCATATCTACCAGATCTAGCCACTTAAGCATTGAAAACCAGTCCTATAGTCACTGAGAAACCCTTTAAATATTTAAATATGGAATAAATGGCTACATTCATGGCACGAGATAGTGAATCAATGGCCAACATTCAAATATGGATCAACTTTATATTAGCACCGTTAGATCTCTTCACTTTCCCGAGCTTCTCAAGTCTAACCCTAATAGGAATCCTGGTTTACATTTATCCTTTAGTTGCGAGATCACCAGACATCTCATTTAACATTAGTTACCTTTAGCGATTCGGTGACTACGGTCTCGTAATCTCACAGTCATCTCCCTAACCGCCAAATTTTTTTGAGATCATGCGACTGAAGAAATTCCAAGCCGCGAGACAAACTCGTTAACTACATCATCATCACAAGATCACATGACTGTAGGGATATAAACCACCATCAAACCCTTCACTTCAATTAGAGATTACGTGACTGAGGCCCTACCACTTAGTCACCGAATAGACTTTCTTCATTCTCCGATCTGGCGACCATAGGAAACCTTTAATTTTTTTATTTGGCAATCTGGTGACTTGGAGATCCAGCGACTAATGAGGAGTCTCATAATCATGGAAACCTTTTGAATTTTTAGCTTTCTTTTTGAGATCTCACGACCACCGTCGATCTCCTTCCTCACTTCATCCTACGGTCCACATCAAGTCACGAGAACCTTTCTAACTTAACTGTTTGATTCAACGACCACGAGACTAACCGTGTCGCTGAATCGCTGAAGGTTTAGCCTTTAAATGTCAGGAACAAGAGATCACGCGACCACACAGTCGCTAGATCACCGAATACATTACTTAACCGCCAGGGCAAAACATATGCTAACCCTGCTCTTTAAACAAGATTGAACAACTGTCGTTATACTGCAAGCTTAAACCTTGTGCATCTTATCCAAGCGGTATAACGACAACTATAGGATCAACTCAAGCTTTAACTCACTCCATAGACTGAAGACCTTAGGCCCACTGACAACTGCCAACTCACTGTCCTGCATCCAATAGAAAATCAACACCTCAGCATCTTTTGACATCGGATCCACCTGTACAATCTTCATCTGATGTGGGCCTACGATCTCGCGACCTGGTGACTAGCAGCTATCTCACAATCACCAGTCAAAAAGGGAATATTCCAACTTCATTGAGAGATCACCCGACTAAAGCAAAATCACAGTCGTGAGAAGGAAAGGAATATTCGGTCTTCATCACGTGACCTAGAGACTGAGCTTAGAAAACTTGGGCCCACCAGGACATTTGGCACCTTATGATTTGTCTATCCATCCACATCAACGCCAATTTGTATCCTTTGAACACCTCACTGCCACGTGTCACACTCTGATTTGTTCTACAAACTGGCCATTCAACTCATCTCTGACCTCAGCCAATCTAGAGATCACGCGACTGTACATATCTCACAGTCATGATATACTTTATCTAACCCTAGTTACATCTGGAGACTTGGCGAAAACCTTTATTCTTGGAGTCGCTGAAAGATTTCTCAAACCACAATTTAGCTCTGAGATTACACATCATCCGTCGATCAAATCTACATCTTACAGTTGTCACTGAGTCTTAGAATGCTTTATCACTTAGCTGTCACATCTAGAGATCTGGAGACAACCACGTCGCTGAATTGCTAACTACATAAGAGATAACCACCATCTTTGGGAGATAACGTGACCAAAGGAAATCCAAATCGCTGAATGAAATGACTAACCGCATGAAGACTTGGAGACCTGGAGACAACCGTGAAAGAAAACTGCACCTCTATTTGGAGACTCAATGACTAAAGAGAAAATCATAATTGCAGAGTAAAACATCACTTTAATAAATCATTCAGAGATTACCCAACCAAAGGTAATTTTCATCTAGAGACCACGCGACTATAGTTCCTTTCTTACAAAATTTGTTACAGAAGTCGCTAGATCTCGAGAAAACTTACAGAGACTTGGAGACGAAAGGGGTAGTCGCTAAGTCGTTTGATAGTAAATAATATTCCAAAGTGCTTGTGAGATTGGGTGACAAAGGCTTTCGGCCAACCGCTAAATATAAAGGAATATTCTTATTTCTTTGGGAGACTAAGCGACTAAAGAGAAAAATAAAGCGCACATGCTTATTTTGAAGCTTAAGTGACCCAAAAAAGGTAATGATAAAATAGAATGCGGCCATGATAGTTTAGGGTTTTCCCTTCTAATGGCTAGAAATATGAATTTGGAACCTAGGGTTTAAGCCAGAGACAAAGGAAAACACTTGCAGAGACCAAAGAAAACTTGATGCAGCCATGAAAAATTTTGCAGGTGCTAACACCATCCTCATCCATTCATGCTTGGAAATTTTTGGTGCATGCATAGCATGGACCAAACCCTTGGTCTCCAAATCCGTGTGGTCATCTTTCAGTTTTCCATTAACACACATGTTCTTGTATGATGTGTCAACTTCAGCTTGGCATATGTCTTCAATTTTACAATGAATAAAGGTGTGAATGTCTTCAATGAGTATAACCCTCGGTGGGATTGATGATAGGGCTCCAGACTTATTTGTTTCTGCAGAAATGACAGGATGCAACTTGTATTTAGGATTGGTAGGGTCAATCTTCTCAACAATGATTATTTTTTGAACTTTTGGTGTCATTGTGATCTCAAAGATATTCTTCAAACAAGTAGGGTTTCACTTAAATAGCAATTAGAATTCGTGAACACATCTCGATAAACACTAAAAATACCTTGAATGTGCTTAATACTATTTGGAATGCTTGAAAGATCGCATGAATTCTCTCAGTGATCTCTATTATCTCTATTTGAGCATTAAGTATTGTCATTAGTATCAAATGAGTTCAGTTGGTAATCTAAGTTATTCAGTCGGTAAAGGTTAGAATAAGGAGTTAAACAAGTTAGTCGGTTGAACTTACAAAGCCTTCACAAATGAGTAGATACAAGACATAACATAAAGCTATAAGAATACAAGTTTAATCGAGCATGTATAAAGTGTCAAGAGTTACCGAGTACTAAGCTAGTACACACCGAGCATCAGTTATTCACCGAAAAATGGATGCAATGATTACCGATTTATTCAGTAAACAACATAGTAATCATAAATGACATATATCTCTATGAAAACGGCTTACATGGATCTATAAACGGTTTACCAAGATCAAGACACATTTATTATGGATGTAATCATTTAATTTTGTGATGATTCCTATGTAACAGTTAGATCTAGGTTATTTTTGTACATCGTTGATCTTAGGTTTTCTAAGATGTTGTAACCCTAATTAGGTCAAAGAAGTTTGATATATAATTGTAAAAGATGTCATTTCAATAATGCATGATATATGAGATCATGAAGCAGTAGCCACACACAAGACATCAGAGATCAGACACAGGTTATATGATAGAGAAGTTATTCAGAGATAGTATCAGTTTTATTAGAAACATACAAGGCTACCGAGTAGGACAAAAGGTTATATTCTACACATTGAGGTGATATTTGTTTTTTATTTCATAGATCTGATTCAGACAAGCATAATTTGTCATTTATAGATATTCTATTGTTATCAATTTGACCATTGTAGCAGGTTTTAAATCTCTTAATAGAGTAAACTTAACCGTCTTATGTAAATATCTTAACTGAGTGCACACATAATTTGTGTTGCTAAAATCCTTTAACAAGGTAGATCTACTCAACCTTATGTTACTCCTAACAGGTTAAGATCATCAGAAGTGATCACAATTGTAGCCTTAGTCAACATACTTTATTTACTGTAGTAGTGAAGAATTTGTGGGTGTCATCCCCACCATAGTTTTTACCTTCTAATAGGGGTTTCTGTGTAACCAAAATACTTGAGTCGTGAGTTAACAATTTCATGTATGTTATATTGTTTTGGTTTCATGCATTTTACATTTACAAGTTATTTGAATGTATGTTACAAACAATGGACTCATTCGGTTAGTTAAGCACTACTATTGCAAATTTTTAGGTGATAAAAGTTTTTGAGGGTACTGATTCACTCCTCCCCTCTCAGTACTATATCTTTCCTATCCCAATAGTCTCTTCTCTGTCAAATGCTTCAAATGCTCATGAAAGTGTAGGGTAAAAATTAAATAACATGACCTCTATTTATAGTTTTTCATGGGTTAGGGCTTCCAATGACTATATTATTTTCATTAAATGCTCCTTATCAACTCCATTTCACCGATAATCAAAATACACTTTCTTTCATCCAATGGAACAAAATAACTCATACACTTTACCGATCAACATGTGAAATGTCAACTTTACAACTTATATCCAAATGCATCTTAGTATGCTAATATGGACCTTTGCACTAATTATAGGAACCGATTTAAGGTAGAATTTAAGTTATCAACTCCTACACATACCTTTGACCTATTAAGTGAATATAGATGCACCCAATCCAGTGGATGTGGTGCCATCAGTTGTTCCAAGTTTAGTTCCATTATCATGAGATTTACTTCTCCAAGTCTTGTTCACCTGATCTCTTATTTCATCAATACTAAATTGATCCTTTTCACTTGGTTGTTCCTCAGTTGGGGTTTTACCTTGGTACCTGCAATCTTTGGCTAGGTGACCGACCTTGTGATAGCAGAAATAATCCATTCCAGAGTTTCTCCATGATCTTCTATTGTCATATTTTAGTTTTCCATTAACACATAAGTTCCTATATGATGTGTCAACTTCATCTTGGCATATATCTTCAATTTTACAATGAATAAAGGTGTGAACATCTTCAATGAGTATAACCCTTCGTGGGATTGATGACAAGGCTCCAGACTTATTTTTTTCGTAGAAACAATGGGAGGCAACTTGTATTTAGGATTGACAGGGTCAATCTTTTCAACAATGATTGTTTTTTAAACTTTTGGTGCCATTGTGATCTCAAATATATTCTTCAAACAAGTAGGGTTTCACTTAAATAGCAATTAGAATTCATGAAAATAGCTCGGTAAACACTAGAAATACCTTGAATGTGCTTAATACTATTTGGAATGCTTGAAAGATCGCTGGAATTTTCTCGGTGATCTCTTCTTTGTCAAATGCTTCAAATGCTAGTGAAAGTGTAAGGTAAAAATGAAATAGAATGACCTCTATTTATAGTTTTGGGTTAGGGCTTCCAACGACTATATTATTTGCATTAAATGCTCCTTACTGACTCCATTTCACCAATAATCAAAATACACTTTCTTTCACCCAATGGAACAAAATAAATCATACACTTTACCGATCAACATGTGAAATGTCAACTTTACAAATTATATCCAAATGCATCTTAGTATGCCAATATGGATCTTTGCACTAATTCTAGGAACTAATTTAAGATATAAATTAGGTTATTAGCTCCTACACATACCTTTGACCGATTAAGTGAATATAGGTGCACCCAATCCAATGGATGTGGTGCCATCAATTGTTCCAAGTTCAGTTCCATCATGTTGAGATTTCCTTCTCCAAGTCTTGTTCATCTAATCTCTTATTTCATCAATACTAACTTGATCCTTTTCACTCGATTGTTCCTCTATTGGGGTTTTACCTTGATACCTGCAATCTTTAGCTAGGTGATCGACCTTGTGACAATGGAAACAATCCATTCCAAAGTTTCTCCATGATCTTATATTGTTCATACCATGCATCCTAAAGCAATTTGCAGCAATGTGACCAAATATTCCACATGTAGTACAAGTGATTCTCGTATTATAGTCCCATGGTATAGTTGGTCCTTGTCGGTTGTTTACAGTATTCTATCAGTTAGGGACCCATTTCTCATTCCTTCTTTGTGATCTGCATTCTTCAAATTTGTGGCCATATCTATTGAAATTGTTACAATAGCCCTTGTAGCTTGGCTTCCTTAGATTTTTAAAAGTTCTTGATCTACATTCAAATGCCTTGTGACCAAACTTATTGCACTTGTAAAAACTACCATTAAACTTAGGTGTACTTGTTGGATTACCTCTTTTTCTCATGCATACATTTATTGTGTGTCTTGGTTTCCCACAATGATAGCATGTAGGCTTCTTTTTTTCCGGTGGGATAGAAACATTATCTCAGTTGGCTGCTTGTTTGGAGGACTCACCCTTCTCGGTAGTGTTGTTTGCATTGTATCTAAGTCTAGTAGTATCTTTCAGTTGTCTTTGACCTCTTAGTTGTTCCTCCAATATCTTTAGTGCTTCTTCATTTCTTTTTAAGACTTCATTAGCATCTCTTTCAGATTTTAGATCATTTTTCAGATGTTCATTCTCAGATCTCAGTTCAACAATCTCTCCATCTTTCATTTCAACATCTTGATTTGCACTTACTAGTTGGTTTGTCAAGTTGTAGTGAATTTGTGTCATCCTCAGTATTTCCCCATCTTTCTCATTTAACCTTGTATTCAATTGTCTTCTTTCATCTTCCACCATTCTTTTGTCATCTTCTATTTTTCCCTTTTGTTCTAGGACTTCACACATCCTTACCGATTGGGCTTCTTGTTCTCTTTTTAGTGCTTTCACCTGATCAGCTAGGTTTTTGTTCTTTTCAGTTAGTTCTAATATTATAGCATTAGATTCATCAGACATGCTTCCCTCTTATTGTTCTTCAAGTTCTTTAACCTGATCTTGAGTGTCTTTCAGTTGATGTGATAGATCCTTTCTCTTGTTGATTGAATGTTTAAATTTCTTACTCAACTCCTCAATCTTCTCATTAGCCATCTTCAATTCCATGTTCATGTTTTCAATCATCCTTTCATACCTATAGCTCTCCATTCCTCCAAATATTTCCTCTTAAGTGGTTAGACTTCTTAATAAGAGACTATGCCCTAATACCAATTGTTATATTAGGTAAGGAAAGGTGAGAACTGAGAGGGGAGGGGTGAATCAGTATTGTAAAATACTTTTAAACTATTTGAACTTTCTTCCTTAACCATTTAATAATTCCATAACTTGTTCATGCATCACATAAAACATATAAAACATAACACATAACTCATAACACATTCATTTTGGTATTGTATAAATCCTTGTTAGAGGATAAAAACTACGGTGGGGATGACACCCACAAAACTTCACTATTGCAGTCAAAATTTCACTCGGTTAGATACACTGATAGCTTACCCTGTTAAGAGTATTAACCCAGTTAAGAGTCTTAAGACATGTTAAGTCTACCTTGTTAAAGGATTATACAATTCTAATCTAAGAACTGTACCTGGTTAAAGGATTTACAATATAAGATCTATTAAGATCTACTCAATTAAGAGACTTTACAATTCTGATTACTCTTTAATCAGTAACACAAACTTGTATGTTAAACTTGCATCAATCATAGGTATATCAGACTCTTTATGCTTACTAACTTATTACCTCATATTGTGTACCTCTCACAATAACAATTTAGTACTCAGTAGATTCAATTCCAAATCACAATTACTCTTTTCTCTTTATTGCTCTGTTACTTGGTGGCTTCTCTACTCATCACCTTCTATCTACAATCTTTGCTTCGCACATACAATCTCCTTCTCACATGCATATTGATCTTCATACTCTAATCCATTTATATACAATTCTAGAAGTGGTGGAAATGTTATAGAATCATTTCTTCAAGTGGTGCTAGCATTGTTTACTCCTCCAATGCATATAACATACTTAATTCTCATTCATAGACCTCACCTTGCAATCATGCATAATCATCATGTTTAAATCTCCAATGCTCTGTCATACAATCTCCTCAAGATTTTTCAACCATTTTCAGTTCAGTGTCCAGGTTCAATGTATCTAAAAATTCTCCTTGTATCGGCCTTCTATGCTCGATAACATGTTTTCCTCTTTCTCGGTAACTATCTTATCTCTCAGTTTGGTTGATGTTGTAGCTCAGTCTAACTTGGTTCTTAGTGCTCAATTCTACCTTGTTTGGCATCTAAACTTGCTTTGCCTTTACCAAAATTACCTATTCCCTTATTTCCTTTTACCGAATATCTTTTGTGCTTTACCGACTTGACATCCCTTCTTTACTGAATGACTTTGACAATTAATGTGACTTCCTCATAACTAATGACAACAAAATAACTCTTAGGAGTATCAGATATCATGTGGAAATTAGATTCCTTTTCTCGTTCAAGAACATGTCTCACATCCTAGAATAATCACTTATTTTCATTCTTTAATCACATCACACCATTATTGCAAACTATATCACATGGTTCATCTTCACCAAGATAGACTCCACCAAGTTTTCTTTCTTAGTAGTTTTTGAAGGCTTATCGACATGGAATTTCATGAAAAGAGGCATCAAAGTCCAATACCCATGAATCTATTGTAGTTTTTCTTGTTGAAAAGACTAAAACACCTTCATCTACTTCATATGTGATGTTAACCTTAGTACCCTTTGACTAATTTTGCAATTTATTGTATGATCAATAATTCTTCTTGGGGTGTCCTTTGCCACAAAACCAACAACATCCATTTCTCTCTCTAGACTTAGATCTCTTAGTAGATTTTTATTTCCTCGTACTATTATATCTACCTCTATCTTAATGTTTCCCTCTATTTCCAAAAATCAAAGCATCACCCGATGAGTTTCCTTGAGTTTTCCTGCTTGTGTCTTTTCTAATGAGAGTGCCAAAAACATCATCGAATTTGAGTTCACTTTTTCTAGATATTGTATAACTAATTTCCATTACTACACTTTCCAAACTATTTGGTAGAGAGCACAACAACAAAATGGGTTTTATTTCATCACTAGATTTATGTTCATGGAAATCAATTGGTTGATTAATGTATTGAATTTTTTGAGATGATTGGACATGTTACATCCTTCCTTCATCTTCAAATTATACTTCTTGAGAAAAATATTGTTATATCAGACAATTTTCCCACAATCCTTTCGATGACTTTTTCATTGCAACATTAAATAGAACATTAATGGATAGAGAGAGGATGATGGTTTATCTCACCTTCTTATCCAATTTCTCCCACTTCTCATTAGCCCTTGCATTTGGATTCTTGGATTTCTTTTGACACAGGTGAGAGGTCTCTTTGAGTCAACAATGACTCCATCTACATCTTCTACATTCCAAAATTCTACCTTGAGAGTTTTTTAATTCTCCATTTATATGCTTCTTCCATCCTCCTATAAAATATTTACAAATTCCTAGTCAACTCCTTCACCAAGCTCTAAAACTAATTGCTAAATATGAAACAAAAATAAATAATTAAAAAGTACAAATTTTAAAGATGCAAGAGAAACAAACAAGGAATACACATGACACTAGATATGTGTGGTTCATCAATTGGCTACATCCACATGGAGTAGGGTGAATCTCTATTATTGACATATTTGTTTCCACACAAAGTAGCAAGCTTATTTCAGCTTTTACAATGACATTATTACATTATCCTATTATTTTTATAAGCCTTCAAATGAGATGTCAAAACATTGACATTTAGAGGGAAAATAGATAATTCTATTGGACTTCACATATCCGACATTAAATTCTTAATGAAAATACATATTACACTTGAAAGTTGATAATAAAAATAATTTATAAATTTTAATTGGTTTTTTTATTTTATTATATAAATAAAATAGTTATATTATGAATAAAAATATGATATTTACATATACTTATAGTATTTTAAAAATAATAATTTGAAATACATAAAATTAACAATCTATCATTAATTTGAAATAATAAACTCTAAAGTATTTCTTTAATCAAATAATAATAATACACTTCTTTATTTATAATTTTTAAAACATTTATTCACTATTTGTTCAGATTGTAATGCCCTACCAAGGAACCCTTGGAATAAAGGGTTAAAAATGCACTTAATTTTTTTTGAAACATGGAATAAACAACCATAAACATCTACAAGACACAACATGCAAGATAATACATCTTGATCATCACACAATCATAGGAAAGTGGAAGACCAAACAAACACTTCCAAAGGTTCCAAGACAACAACAAACATATACCTAGGACAGGGAACACACGTCCATGAGGCTTACCTACAAGGATCTAGGCAATGTCCATGGACCACAAGAGGCTAAGCCAAAAAGAACTGATGGCTAACAAAAGGGAGACTAATTCCAATCCCAAACTCACAAAACTGATATTCATGTTAAGCCCAAATAGATGTTCCTAATATGATATCATACAAGTTCACTTCCTTTATAACCACGAGCATAATAAATAAGAAAACAACCATCCTCAAATGACAGTGTTTAGGTCTAGAAGACATCCAAGACCCTTCAAGAATCCAACTTGGAAGAACAAGTCAAACACCTAGTTCCTGAAATTGATTGGAAAACCAATCTAGGCAGAGACAATGAAAGACGACAGAGACACTAATTCTCACTATGCAAATGCTAATCTATGCAGATGTCGATCCACGGCTGGTGAACTTTCTAAGAAAAAAGTATCGGTCCAAAGAGGTAGAGACATTGATCAACAAGCAAAGATGCCAATTAGGGCAGAAATCGATTTGATAAATTTCACCAAAACATAAGGCATAAAATATTGGAACCTAATCTGACTCCAACGTACGATTAAAAATCATCTAGCTCCACCTCAGGGAATATGGTGTAGGAGAACCCTTCTAAGGGCTCCCACCATCACCAATTTTGTTGTGAAATAACTTCTTTATGAAGGTTTGTAACTAGAATAAGAGATATAAGCTCACTTGGCGTGTGTAGGCCTAGTTTAGGTCCTAGAGTCTTAGGTTGGTCTTCCAATTCTATTGGTACAGTGACTTAGGGCATGATGTCATCCTGAGATCACTACTTGTTTAGATTGGTCACAATCTTAAAATAGGAGTTTGGGAAGTTTTAGCACAAGTGTGCCTTGTAATAGACCTAAGAATGGTCTTAGGAGATAGTGTGAGCAAAATTTGCTTGAGCAAGAAAAAGTTGCTCAAAAAGTTGCTAGCAACTTTTCAAAGTTGCTTAGCAACTTTTCTCAAAGAAGGTCTAAGCCTTATCAAAGTGTCTCTAAGCCCCAACCCCACTCTAATCCCAAGGAGGAGACTATTTATGACTTGTAAAACCCTAATTCAAGGGTTGGCATTCATTTTGTACGGCCTAGAGTTGGAAAAACCTGACTATGACTGTAAAACGTGTAACAGTCAAGCTTAATGGCATGATTTTATTGTGTTAATGGATTACACATAACATCTTGGACATTTGTTTATTTGCGTTTACTTTCATTTTTTTGAGTTCTTAGAGTAGTTTCTTTATTCATTTGTTTGTATATAAGTTTTTGGTTTGAATCTGCCAGCCCCCTATCTAGTTTGAAGGGGTTTGTAATGTAGGGCCTGTAACTCCTATCCCCACCATGGAAACATCATGAGTCTTTGGGATATGGTAGTATAGACCCTAACCTATACTCATATGCAAGAAGGACCCTAGAACGCACATGCAAGCTATTTTATGACCCAGCCCGAAGCGAGACTAAGCAGTACCCGGCTAGGTGTGGTCAACAGAGAAGAAGCTCTAGAGGAAAAGAGAGAGAGTTTCATGAAAATCCCTTTTGAGGGAGTCAAGAGGCATGAGTGAAGGTTCACTTATGTGAAGGAGAGATTTCTACCAATTCATTAGAGGTGTTTATGCAGACAGACAAGCCTTGTGATACAAAGAAGCTTAAAAAGCCCTAGAAATCCTCATTTCTAGTGGAGGCACTATATGGACAATTGAAGCCCCAAAAACCTAAAAATCCTTGAGGGTTTGGAAATTTAATAGAGGTTATTTTGGAACTCTAGCCTTGGTTCTGTGGAAGAAGTGGGTCAAAAGCCCTTAAAACCCAGAGAGGAGGCCTAATAGGGGCTCTTTCTAGTAGCCATATTTTGTGAAGAAACTATGAAATCAGGTATCAACCCATCTTCACCAACACCTTGGAGACACTTTATTTGATGAAAAAACACCTTGGAAGTCAACATTTCTCTTGTCAGATCTTGAGGAGTTGATTAAGCCTTAAAACCCCTTATTGGTCTATGTAAGGGAATGGAGCTAAGAGGAGTGCAAACAAGCTAGGAAGAAAGAGAGCTATACTTGGTGGATAGATTGGGCTAGGTTAGGGGATCCTAGGGTGAATAGGATTCCTATAGACCACAAGGTGTGTAAAGAGCACATTGGGATCCAAGACAAGGATCAGGGAGCATATACTAGCTAGTCTATCCCAATCTCCCCATTAGAATACCAAAACAAAACACATCAATGACATAGCCACTCGATTACATCAAAATACATCTACCAAAAGTATAAAAGCAACTAGGCTAGTAATTAAGAACATCAAGTGCAGATACAAATACATACATCAGTGTTGATAATGGAAAGATGCCAATGAGCTCTCAAGCTCTAAATATGTATAACTAGAGGATTCTATCACCTATATGTCAGTCCCCGGTAGTGGTAAAGTGCAACGCCACCCCACCATGTGGAACCCTTAGGCCCACCCCAATATTTTTGTGGAGATAGTAACTCAGACACAAAAATAAGGCATACACACAACCAATGAATGACTCACACACACACACACACACACACACACACACACACACACACACACCGATCAAATGCATAATCTCATACAATGACACAAATATCTAATGCAATACACAAGCATAGAATGCAATAATAGATGGAGAACACTTGACATGTGATCCAACATCCAAATACAACCAAGAAACCACACAGTCGTAGTATAGCAAGGGTACTACCTAGAGCTATCAAGGTGGAGTGTCATTTGGCTTTTAGTAGCTCAAGTAGCATTGAGACTCATGTCAACATCCACAAATGGATAAACATCGGTACATATCTCAAGCCAACATCCTCAGATGGATAGATACAAACTCACCTCTAGGCAACACCCTTAAGTGGTGAGGTAGTCATATTAACTCTCTTTTCTTTTTATTATGCCTTTCACCCAATTTAGTTTATTATGTTATCACTTATTATCAATTTAGTTTATTATGTTATCACATAAGGAGACACTCCACACCACTACCCAAACACAAGGCTCATCTCATTCTATGATGAGACACAACTATAATGCAACACAAGTAAAGTGCAAGTAATACTCTCAAAGTCATAAGCCCATAAAGGACATGGTAAATCCTATTCATTGTATTAGAGACTACTAAATCCAATAATTAGATCATGACAAACACAATGACTAACATGTTCTGGATGGCATGCAAAATGATGCACCAACAAAACACCCAAAATTCAAACATCATAAAATATCACTAAATTAAAATTCATTTTCCCTTAGGCACCCAAGATCACATTTATGCAATAAAATATCATTTACATGCACACACAAAAATTTGAGCAACATAACACTACCAAAACCACATTTTCTCAACATGAAAATATATATGAATTTGTACATGCCCAATTGGGCAATGAAAGCAAGTAAAAATGTGGGGGAGTAAAAAACAAATGATGAGATGCCCTACCTCACACCAAAAGGGGAAAAATAAAAAATGAAATAAGAAAATTAATTCACCATTAAAACACAAACAACTCCACAAGAAGTTGAGCAATTGCAACACAAATCCAACGATCCACTACCCACAAAGATCTGATGCCCAAATCAAACATGCCAAGAAGAAATTGATTTTCTCCAATGCAATTTGAGGGATAATATAATAATACATATACATCATCCATATAGGGATGAAATTGGCTCAATATGATAAGGCCAAAGTTACTATCTCCTATGCCATTGTCGGGGATATAAACACACTCAAATCCTGCAACTCAGGTAGAATGTGTCTTGTAATTATTATTCACTGAAACATGCAAACATCAAATGTAGCTACTCATCATATAAATAACTGAATCACATAACATACAATATAACAAACAACAAAAGATAATTATACATCATGTGGACCTCATGAATGAGTAACTATGACCTCGTCTCACTTCATCTAAGCACAAAGGGCATAATGCATAATAATTGTGCGAAAGTAGCAATGAACAACTTATCATTTGAATTAACATTGTATTTTCATTTAAACATCTCATTTAAATATAAAACATTTAAACAATCATTCACAACAATATGAGCATATATCAGCGAAAGTAAATAAATAAAGTACCCAACAACATATAAGGCATATAAAACATGTAATCCCACATGACATCATCCTGATAACATATTCAAAAGTATTAAATGCAAAATACACAAGATATCATCAAGAATCATCATGAAGATATGGTCAAAACACTAATAACAAAATAATATAACATATAAATCAGCAATACTGTAGTAACCAAAATAAAGGGCGGTAATCAAGTGCATCACACAATGTAACCACCAGATCACATCTCATGAGTACTCATAGAATAATATTGTGATATATTCAAATCTAGTAGCCACTGGCACAAACCTCAGTGGAACAACAAATCACATCATAAGCCACATAATCCACAATGTCTCATAAGCCAAATACCATCATGACCACAATAATAATCTCAGAATGAGCACAAGAACAAACTAAACTAGGCGATCTCATAATACTAGTATAAAATCATAACACGAGAATAGTCACCAAATCAAAAAATGAGTCAAGATCAAATCCAAACACCAAGAACATAATGAGTCCTCAAAAATTATATTAAAGACCTCATAAGATTTAGCATCGCAAAATAGGTATACAACCAACCACATCACAATGGTTCTCACAACTAGGCATAAATAGCTTGTCAATGCCATGACATAAATCAGATCACCCCAAAGGTACAAACCTCACACGGTTCCGATATGATCATGCAATATGACCATATATAGCCATGAAAGCATATGATCATCTCATTCAACTACACAGAAGCATATATAGTTTTGAAACCACATCCTTCAGGATGTTATGTAGAAAGAAAACATGAGAGGCACTACATCATCCCCCTCCTCCCCAAATGCTAGGCTTACTCTTGAAATCCTGCAAGTCAAATGAAAGAGCTAGCACACCGAGTGCAAGATAAAAAAATAATCCAAATGCCAAAATAGCCATACAACTTCTCCACAAGTCTAGCCAAATCACACCAATTCCTTACCAGCCTGCCTCACAGCTATGAAAAGGGGTAAACACACACAAAAGAGAATCAACAACTCTCACAAAGTCCTTCGACAGGGAATACAATACATGCTAGGAAAGACACATCTAGACACTATCCCTGCCAAAAGAAGCATAACACAAGCCACTCTACCTCATCACGAGGCATGTAGCTATGAAACATAGCCCTCCATGATCTCTCTAAGATAAAAGCACAAAAAACTCACAAGACAACATCTTGAGAACAAGGGAAAGATCATCCCAAAATGTTGAAAATCACTACCAAGCTCATTTGCAACATTCCTTAGTCTAATTAGAGTCCTTAGTAACTCAACCAACAATCAAAAGAGTGAGAGTTCTCTACCCAAAATGCACTTCTTTGAGGGATACTGTATCCAAATCAAGGTATCAAGGGATAAAAACATATAAGGTTTCCTCTCACAACTGAGATAACTCACACTATAAAGGCTCCATAGTGCACTCCTTTTACTTGAAGGGATATTCAAATCCCAACCAAGCACCAAGCATAGGAGCAACATGATTTCTATGATGTCGAGAGCTTGACTATTGCTGGGACTAAGGCCACTTAACCCAACTAGACCACGGTGTCACCTTCAACAAGGTGGCAACAAATTCAAAAGGCAAAAATCATCTTACACTCAAATCCATAACCAAGATCATGATGGTAAGATACATCCAAAGATACCATGTCCTTGTAGCCAAATCTAGGAGTACCAAACCGCTAGCGATCCTCTAGTAGCCTAATCTCCAACATGGAGTATCGCTAAGAAGGAATAACATGAATAATATAATACCATATGTAATCATATATAAATAAAGCCAAGGGAGTGTCATGATTGGGAAAGGAAACTCTCATTGTTCCCACACCATGTCAGCCCAAAGAGGAGTTAGGGAACTCAAAACTGAAGCAGCACCAAAGAACACACTAAAAATACTAAGAAAAATAGGGTGCATCAAACACCTCCATAATCACTCTAAAATAGGTAAGCACAACAACAAGACATGGTCATCAAGATGAATAACAAGGATCAAAAATCATAGGTGGACTAAGTCACACCCAACTATCTTGAATAACAATGCCAAGAAGGGATACACTTAAGGTCTCCAAATCACATCATGAGAGAAAACAATAATCTCAATAAGCATACATGCTAGGAAACCAATGCAAATCATTTAGGCTCAACCAAGATCACAAAAGATAAGCATTGACATTAACTTCCTTACAAAAGAGGATTTACAATTTCACGCATTTTAAATCAATTAATGCTAATATGCACATACATCATTGTCAATTCACATTTCTTTTACCTAGCAAGGTTTTATGAAAATTAAATAAGACAAGTTACTCTCATTAGCATATTTACAACTAATCAGCAAGCACAAATATAGTATGTTCTCTACGATGTTCTCCCTTGCACGTACTATAAGAGGTTCACATTGAACATGATAGAGTCACAAATCACAAAACATGGAAACAATAGCAAACATTCGGTATAGTCACCACGAAACTGAAAAAAGATTACCCAAATGGGGGAATCATAATTTCCAATAGTAAATCCCAAAAATGAGCTCAATTCAACAATAAGTTAAATGCAACAAATGCCACAAGTAGATAGATTAAGGAATTTGGTAACTAGTATAAGCATAATAAATACCAAAAACTCAATGCTAGCCCATACAACACGTGGAAAGATCCACCAAGAAATAGAATAAATAATCAATCATGAAATACATTCACGAAATAGTATGACCAATATAGTCACATAAGAGGGAGTAACTACCACATGACACTGAGGAACATGGCATCTCAAGAGTGTTAGAGAACATACCCAAACACACTCCAGCTAGTGGACCATCTAGGGTCTCAATCATATGCATCATTATAATTTGAACAAATGCAACAATATTCTTTCTTAATTTACATTTTGTTTATCTTTTCCATGTAATGCAATAATTCCATTATGTAGGGTCTCAATCAAAAGAGGGTCTAAGAACAACCTCAAAACATATGCTGAATGTGCAACGAAAAATCTCTAGTAACACAACATGAAGAGGGTAATTACAAGCATAAGGGGAAGCATGCACAAGGTTGGAACATGAAACTCAATCTCTAAGAGGGATTCTCAATGTGCTCACACAAGAGAGAATACACAATGATGGGTCAAGGAATGTATGACCAACAATCATGAAGGTTCTTCCCACAATCAAGGTATTCACAACTCACATCATGAGTCATCAAAATTGGCTATAACAATACAACACCACCCATCTCACAAGGTTATAGTAGCAATCTCAATGGAACACAAGTGATAGATAACCTCTTCTATCACTATGAGATAATTTCTCTCAATGTAAGGTCACAAATAACAAGTTGCTAATTACACATGATACTACCGAAGGAGATAATTCAACATGATGTCACATATCCATAACCACAAACACATCATTGCTTAATAGATTAAATAAACCATGCAATTTGGGGACATAAGTCACTAACCCAAAGGATCTATCATATAATGCTAGTTTCCACTTTGCATAACCAAAGAGTATCTCTTTTCATACTTACAATGGTGCACAACTATTTCTCTACAAGCGGGATGCATAACAATGCAAGAAATAAGATGCCACATATAACCAACATGAATCCTTTCATTTACTTTCTTATAAGTGCAACAATCACTAGAATACATAGTGCAACACACTCCAAAGCGAGTCAAATAATAGGCACTCAAGGTCAAGCATGGAAACCAATTGGTAACACTTCCCAACGAGGGAAACACAAGAAAAAAATTACTCAAGGGAAACTCAACATTCACAACAACTAAAGAATTAACATACACACATCAGTTATCATGCTATAACACATGGAAATGTTCACCCCCACAATTGCCAAGGCATCCACACACTCAGACCATACCGAGGTCACAAAACACTCAAAACCCAAGAGAAACACACCAACCATATGGTCTAAAGTGCTATGAGGAGGTTCTCAAATAGGGTTATCATCCATTCCTAATAGGTGCAAAGATCAAGGAGATACTCTTTTTTCACCACATGCTACTTGGGTTAGTTCGTAAAGAAAACTCAATAATGCCACACCTAGGAACCCAAGAAACAAGCAACCACTAGCTCACAACACTACACACACGTGCTCACATGTCAACATTATCAACTATGTAGGTGACATATACACAGAGATCCCAACATATGAACACACGCTTTGATACTAGATGTAATGCCCTGCCAAGGAACCCTTGGAACAAAGGGTTAAATATGCACTTTTTTTTTTTGAAACATGGAATAAACATCATGTAACAATGTGCATCACAAAACCATAAACATCTGTAAGACACAACATGTAGGATGATACATCTTGATCGTCACACGATCGTAGGCAAGTGAAATACTAAACAAACACTTGCAAAGGTTCTAAGGAAACTCCAAACATGTACTTGGGATGAGGAACATGCATCCATGAAGCTTCCTATAAGGATTCAGACAATGTCCACAGACCACGAGAGGCTAAGCTAGCAAGAACTCATAGCTAACAAAAGGGAGACTAATTCCAATCCCAAACTCACAAAACTGATATTCATTTTAAGCCCAAATAGATGTTCCTAATGTGATTAAGCATAGAAGTTCATTTCCTTTCTAACCATGAGCATAATCAATAAGAAAACAACTATCCTCAAACGATAATATTCAAGCTTGGAAGACATCCAAGACCCTTCGAGAATCTAACATGGAAGCATGTAAGTCAAACACCCAGTTCCCAGAATTGATTGGAAGACCAAATTGGGCGAAGATAATGAAAGAAAGTAGAGGCACTAATTCTCACTATGTAGACACTGATTTGTGTAGACGTCGATCTATGACTGGTGAACTTTCTAAGACAAAAGTCTCAGTCCAAAGAGCTAGAGACACTGATCAATAGGTGGATACTCCAATCAGCGCAACTGTTGAAAGTAGGTGCAAACGTCGATCTAAGAAATTTTGCCAAAACACAAGGTGTAAAAGCCTGGAACCTAAGTCGACTCCAATGTATATTTGAAAAGCATCTAGCTCCACACTAGAGAGTACCAAAATAAAATACATTAATGCCATAGTTACTTGATTATGTATCTACATCTACTTAAAGCATAAAAGTAACTAGGTTAGTAATCAAGAAGATCAAGTGTAAATACAATTACATATATCAGTGTTGACAATAAAAAGATGCCAATGAGCTCTCAAGCTCTAAGTCTCTATAAATAGAGGAGTTTGTCACCTGTATGCTAGTCCCCATTAGTGGTAAAGAGAAATGCCACCCTACCATTTGGAATCCTCAGGCCTATCCCACCATTCTTGTGGAGATAGTTATCTTTCTACAAACACAAGACATACACACAAGCAAGGAATGGATCACACACATGCTAATCAAATGCATCATCTCATAGGGTGACACAAAAATCCAATACAATACACAAGAACATAATGAAATCATACATGGAGAACACTCAACATGTGATCTAATATCCAAATAAAACCAAGAAACTACATAGTCACAGTATACCAAGGGTACTACCTAGAGTTATCAAGGCTACAGTGTAGGGACTCAAGGTGGAGTGTCATTACTTGGATCTTAGTAGCTCAAGTAGCATCGAGTCTCACGTCAACGTTCACAAATAGATAGACATTGGTACATATCTCTAGTCAACACCCTCAGACAGATAGATACAGACTCACCTCTAGTCAACATCCTCAAGCGACGAGGTAGTCATATTAACTATCTTTTCTTTTTATTATTTCTTTCACCCAATTTAGTTAATTATGTTATCACTTATTAAGAAACCCCTTCACGTGTCCTATGCCAAATACTTATGGGCTGGGATCCACGTAAGGAGCCACTCCACATCACTATCCAAACATGATGCTCATCTTGTTCTAGGATGAGGCACAAGTACAATGAAACACAAGTAATATTCTCAAAGTCATAAGTCCATAAAGGACATGGTAAGCTCTATTGGTCTCAATACTAAGAGCATAGGTCACTCAGACCTCGACATAGGAGTATAGCTCAACTACATACCTAGATGTGGTCTCAACACCCTACGTCCACATATCACATGTGAGCTCAACCTTAAACATGGAAGGTGCCAATACAATAGGCATCACAAAAGCAATCAAAATAATAATAGGAGGATAACTCAACTCCAAAACCACTCAAGATAAGAACCGAGTAAACACAAGAATAAGCCAAATAAAAAATCACCTAATTGGCCACTTTTCCAAGAGTATAGATTCTCACGGAATCCATCATATATCTTGTTAGAACATAAGGAAGGCTCCGAAGTTCAGAAGCAACAAAATACTCAAATTTTGGCAAAATCTAGAAAGGTGTAAAAATCATCATTTTAGCATTGAAATGGCACTTTCAGGTTGGGATAGAAAAATACTAGGAATGACCCATGACCTTTTTGATTCCACAATCCTAATCATTGTAGTAAAGACTACTAACTCCAATAATTAGATCATGCCAAACATGGAGATTGATAGGTTCTGGATAGCACGTAAAGTGATGCGTCAATAAATCACCCCAAATTAAAACATCATAAAATCTTACAAAATTAAAACACATTTTCCCTTAGGTACCCAACATCACATTTATGCAATAACATATCATTTTTGGGCACACAGAAATTTGAGCAGCATAACACTACCAAAACCCCATTTTCTCAACATGGAAATACATATAAATTCATACACGCCCAACTGGGTAATGAACACAAGTAAAAACATGGAGGAATGAAGGAGTGCTAATTCTCAACCCACTCAACTATTGAAAGTGATTCCATGGATTTTAACTGAGTAAAACAAAAACAATGAGATGGCCTACCTCACACAAAAAGGGGAAAAACCAGAAATGGAAGAAGAAAACAAATTTGCCACGAAAACACAAACGACTCCACAAGAAGTTGAGGAATTGTGGCATGAATCCAACTAGCCACTACCCACAAAGATCCGATGCTCGAATCAAACACACCAAGAAGAAATTGATATTCTCCAATGCAAATTTGGAGCAAAATTCAAATTCTCACAAAGACCAAAGTGAGAAATGAGTGAAAAGAACTCACTTTAAAAACATAAAGGCACTTTTCCAAAAAAAAACTTTTAAAATAAGTCACTTAAATAATTAACTGAACTATTGACTCTACACCAAAAATCAAATTAATTAATTTTAATAAAATGGAATTCAATTATGACCAATTAGTCAGTAAATAAAATAAAATTCCCCAAACACATAAAATCAGTATTTAATTAAATCCCTTCCGTGACAACTACAAGAACTCTAAATGCATAATCATATAATTGGTCTTTCACGAATGCATTATGTAATCCGGATTTACCAACATGTACTGGAGGGATAATATAATAATACGAATACATCATCCATATCGGGATGACATTGGCTCAATATGACAAGGCCAAAGTTATTATCTCTTATACCACCATTGAGGATATAAACACACTCAAATCTTTCAACTCAGGCAAAATGTGTCTTGTACCTATTCATTGAAACACACAAATATCAAGTGCAATTGCTCGTGATATAAATAGCCGAAGCTCATAACATACAAGATAACAAACAACGAAGGAGAATGAGACATCGTGTGGACCTCACAAATGAGTAACTACGACCTCGTTTCACTTCGTATAAGCACAAAGGGCATAATGCATAACAATTGTGCAAACATCTTATCATTTGAATTAACATTGCATTTTTATTTAAACATCTCATTTAAATATAAAACATTTAAATAATCATTCACAACAATATGAGCATATATTAGAAAAAGTAAACAATTGAAGTACCCAACAACATACATGACATAATAAAACATGTAATCCCATAACATCATCTTGATAACAGAGTCAATAGTCTCGAATGCAAAATACACTAGATATCATCAAGCGTCATCATGCACATATGGCCAAAACACTAATAACAACATAATCTAACATATAAATAAACAATACCGCAACAACCAAAATAAAGGGCGGTAATCAAGTGCATCACACAATGTAACTACCAGATCACATCTCATGGGTACTCATGAAATAACATCATGATATAGTCAAATTCTAGTAGCCACTTACATAAACCTTGGTGGAACCACAACTCACATCAAAAGCTACATAATCTACAATGTCTCATAAGCCAAATACCATCATGACCACAACAGTAATCTCAAAACAAGCGTGCAAGAACAAACTGAACTGGGTGCATCTCATAACACTAGTATAAAATCATAACATGGGAATAGTTACCGAATCACAAAAATGACTCAAGCTTAGATCCAAACACTAAGAACACGAGTCCTCAAAAATTAGAGTAAAGACCTCAGAAGGTCTAGCATCACAAAACATGTATACAACTAGTCATAGCACAATGGTTCTCACAACCAGACATAAATAACTTGTTGATGCCATGACTTAAATCAGATCACCCCAAAGGTACAAACCTCACATGGGCCTAACACGATCATTCAATACGAGCATATATAGCCATCAAAGCATATGATCAGCTCATCCAACTACACAGAAGCATACATAGAGCCGAAACCACATCCATCACAATGTTATGCAGAAAGCAAATGAGAGAGGCACTACACAAATATTCATCATTGCCATCTCATCCCCAATTTGAATTACGCGTGCTCACTTTAAGACAACTTGCAGAACAAATAATAGACGTATATCCAACACTCTTGCACATTTTACTATATTCATTAATATTGAAATTCATAAATAGAATATGATTTTAAAATTTTTTTAAAAAAAATTTATAATCTATACAATTAACAACTTATCATTAATTTGTAATAATAAACTTGAAGTATTTCTTTAATCAAATAATAATGATAAACTTCTTTATTTATGATTTTTAAAAATTCTATTAACTATTTGCTCATACATTCATCATTGCCATCTCATTCCCAATTTGAATTACGTGTGTTTAGTTTAAGACAACTTGCAAAACAAATAATATACATCTATCTAGCACTCTTGCACATTTTACTATATTCATTAAAATTGAAATTCATAAATAGAATATGATTTGAATTTAAAAATAATAATTTATAATCTATACAATTAACAATTTATCATTAATTTGTAATAATAAACTGAAGTATTTCTTTAATCAGATAATAATAATAAATTTCTTTATTTATAATTTTAAAAAATTCTATTCACTATTTGCTCATACATTCATCATTGCCATCTCATTCCCAATTTGAATTACACGTGTTTAGTTTAAGACAACTTGCAAAACAAATAATAGACATCTATTGAGCACTCTTACACATTTTACTATATTCATTAAAATTGAAATTCATAAATAGAATATGATTTGAGTTTAAAAATAATAATTTATAATCTTTACAATTAACAACTTATCATTAATTTGTAATAATAAACTGAAGTATTTCTTTACTCAGATAACAATAGTAAATTTCTTTATTTATAATTTTTAAAAATTCTATTCCTATTTGTTTCAGATATTCATCATTACCATCTCATTCCCAATTTGAATTACCTGTGCTCAGTTTAAGACAGCTTGCAAAAACAAATAATAGACATCTATCCAGCACATATTACTATATTCATTAATATTGAAATTCATACGGTTTTGAATTTAATTAATTAATAAATATGGGCAAAACCAATGCAATATGGTCAAATCCTAGACTGTTCAATTACTTGTAGACAAAAAAGAAGATTAAATAAGCCAGTGAGATGTCCACTGTACAACACTTTTTATTTGCGGGCTTAAGGGATTGGATTAATCCTTTTACCCCGAGAGTCGGAAGGGAACAAAAATCTAAATTTTGATAAATGTGAGCATAAAATAGGCATTTCGTTGGCCCAGCCCAAAAGGAGGGCAAGGGGCACGGAAATAGGACAAGGAGGCCTTTTATAATCCTCTTTGCCTGCTCCGATGTGCTTTTCTCTTACACAAACTCCAGTCTTCTTTGTCTGCTATACCTTTTGTTTTTCTACAGATACTCCATACCTCTACGCTACGTTGACAAGATTCACTGATTAAGGAACTTGGTATTTGTCACATCGAAGGCTAACCAGGTACTTTGTATGGGATTGGGAAGGTGAGAGGAGAGGTGTCTGTGTACTATGTGGTGTGTTATTCATTGGCATTGGTCTTTGTGGGGGCCATGTTCGTAAAATTTTCAACCCTGCACGTTCCACAATCATACCATACACACTGATCAATACACACCCAATTCCCCAAAGGTTTTGAAAAACTACCCTGCACGTTTGCACATAAAGCTAGGTTTTGGCTGCCTGAAGTTCTTCATTTAATGCAGTAAAATGAGGATATGACTTTTTATAATGGAAGGCATTATCAAGAAATAAGCATTGTTTGCAGCAAACCCGAGTTGGACTTTGCAGTCATTTATCACAGTACAGAGTAAAGTAAACCAAAAGGAAGATGTCTTTAATGTGTTCAATCACCATGGGTGTGCATGTTTGTCTGATTCAGTGACAGTTTGAATGGCTTTCTCTGCTGCTGCATGGCACCCCCTGCTTCTGCTGTGGATTTATTTTGTCATCTGGGTTGTCTCAGATCTGCCTTGCTGCTCGTCTAGCAGTGCCCATGATAAGAATAAATGCAGTGAGCAATGTGGGTCCCTTGCAATTCCTTACCCATTTCATCTCAATAGCCAATGTGGGCTGCCGGGCTTCAAGCTGGAATGCATGAACTCATCCACCCTTGTCGTAAGGCTAGACAATGTAAAATACATGGTTCTTAGCTTCTCATCCGATAGCATAGTCATAGATCCCCTGGAATCAACTTGTCAGCTCAGTGTGGACTCTTTCCGTTTCAGGGGCAATAAATACTATGGAATCTCCCTTGAAAATTTTCTTCAGCTGTCAGACTGCAAAAACTCTTCTGCCTGTTTGGTTAACTGCAATATTCCCATCAAAAGAAATAATACAGAGTGTAAATACAATGCAACTTGCTGCTACCCTCTTGCGAATGCTACATTGTGGCAAGTCGGCGATAGCATTTCTAACTTTTCAAGGTTTCACTGCAGTGCGTTTAGCAGTTGGGTTTTGTCCAGCCCTTCTGCTCACTCTGTAAATGCAGAGTATGGGCTGAAAATGGAGTGGGCTGTGCCCAGTAGCTCCTCAAATGTTAGCTGCGCCCCTAATGCACAATGTGTGAAAGCAAGCACCATCAAGGATGGTGTTCGATGCCAGTGTAAACATGGGTATGAAGGCGATGGATTTGCCGATGGAGTTGGATGTTTAAAAGGTAAGCCTGCCGTAACTTCCATTATTTACTTCAAATATATCTGAAAATGTAGTTAAAAAAACCTTTGTCGCCATATTTTAAATGAGTTTTGAATTTTTTCCCTTTTCTTATGGTATTGACGGGCGTTAATGAAGACAACCATGGTGGCTTGATATGTGGTCCTATGCAAGTGTTAGAAGCCCAGTTTTCTGACTCTTATGTTATGGTGTATAGTATGTATTTGCTTTTAATCCCCATAGGGGTTGAACATGTCTGCAAAAATGTCTCTTCCTATCTCAGCCATGACTCAGCGATCAGCGAAATTTTGATGGTAATGTTAATGAAATTTCTCGATTCTTATCATGGCCTAAATCTAAGAAAGCGTCAGGTAACGTTTTTATTCTTCAAGAATGGCTGAGCTGCATAAACATGGGCCGTGCACCTTTAGTGGATAGGGTATTGTTTTTTTTTGTGCGCTGATTTGTGCTGAAAGGCGTATTTAGCAGTTTGAGATGAGGGAGCTCACGCGGTGATCCTTGCAAGAGAGGGGCTGAAGAGCCAACAGCAGGAGGAAAACGTTTAGGGGGGCCTAACTATGCACATCACTGTGCAAGCACGATTATGGGGCAGACTGAAGGGATCTGGGCCCAAGGCCCCAAGGCCAATCACCATGGGATGATAAACATTCAAATATCCCCGGTTGGCCGAAGTATTGGAACC
This sequence comes from Chamaecyparis obtusa, assembly GCA_027943335.1. NCBI lineage: Eukaryota > Viridiplantae > Streptophyta > Pinopsida > Cupressales > Cupressaceae > Chamaecyparis > Chamaecyparis obtusa. The sequence continues at coordinate 50,235 of BSBK01001924.1, forward strand.
ACGTTTATATGGATGTCTGATCTAAATTTCAACCGAAGTTATTTTACAGGATATATTAGCAAGACATACGGAAATGCTGGAGAAGGCAACTCCTAGCAGCTCAAGTCTTTTCTATGGTTTACATATCTGGATCTGTACCCAAGTATGCAACAAGAGCTACTTTCCTCAATGTTTGCATGTTTTGGCAATCCGTTTGTTTATTAATGCTTAAACCTTTTGGATTAGCTGGTTTCCTTGGTAAGATTTTATGGTTTCCTTTGATAGTCGGGTAGCAGATTGTTATCTTTTCAGTGAATTTTAAGAGTATGTTTCGATTTCAAAAGTGTTCTTGATTAAGCCAAATAAGCAGCATTTGCTTGGCCCAAATATTACTAATACTACAAGTGGGCCTGGCTTTTGGGATGCTGAAACCTGGTCTCTTTTACCCTTAACAGGCAGAATAATTGAAGCTTACCTGTATCTTGTTATCCCATTTAGTAAAAGGTTCGTGCTACTGAGCATCATGTCAAAACGGATCCAGGGGGATGGAAGGCCTCCTACCTTCTTCAAAATAGATGCAGGAAAGCGGAACTTTGGGACTGGAAAACTAGGAAGACCCTCTTTGGTCTTTTAGTGGTCCTGGTTATTCTTTATGGATGCGAGGTTTGGGGGTGCAGCGTATCAAATCATAAATGGAGACAAATAGAAAGAATCCAGAAGCATCTCATTACTATTAACCTCAAGGTCAAGGCAACGGTCCCTTATGAGATCCTTTTGGCAGAGGCGGTTATGTTCCCAATTGAGGCCTCAGAAATTATCCGACTGTTAGGTTATCTGAAAAAAGTGGGAAGTATGGATAAACATCGCTGGCCTAAACTGGTGGTTGAAGAGGAGTTAGCACGTAGGAAAAGAACGTGGAAGAGACAAAACAACAAATGGTTGAGCAAATGGAACATTACCCTCCAGGAGTGCCCAAACACCAATCTGGAAATAAAGAAATGGGTGTTAAAAAAATTCAGAACTGCCATGTGGATGAATCTGATAGGAAGAAAAAAGGCCTACTATGTTAAAGAATTTAATCACACATGGGAACATGGGGATAAAACATATTTAGGGTCCACAATTAAAGGAAAGGCCAAGATTCTAATTGCTCAGTTAACGACTAGCTCCCACCATTTGCGATGTGAAATTGGTAGATGGATGGTCCCTAAAAAGAGGTGGGAAGAGAGAATTTGTGCTTTCTGCAGCAAGGGAGTGGTGGAAACAGAATTACATTTTATTAAGGAACGTGGGGCGTATGAGGATATTTGCAGTGAGTACAGGGAGTGCCTGCAGGTGAGCAGCATGAAGGAACTTTTCGAAGAGGCAAGATTACACAAGACAACAAGCTTCTTAATCCGGATCCACAACAAAAGGAACAGCTTGGAGAAATCACAACAGGATGCCTAACTTGCTTTTTGGTCCCTTAGACCGGTGGTCTCGTGGACGTCATTAAAAACATTTCATTTCATTTCATTATAAGTAATATTTCTTCGAGATTCTAAGATATTGCGAAGTGCAATGAATGGTACATTTATGCTTCAAAAAGGGTAGTGATATTAATCTGTACAAAAGCAGTGAACTGTGACTGTTCAAAGGTAGAGTTCTATTAATAGTTAGTGTTATGTCCATCTAGTTGGTTATTTTGTTCACTTTCATCGTTAGTTTTAGATAGGATGTGAAGAATTAAGGTTAAGCTTTTTGTTATTTACTGCCCCTTCCTCTTTAGGCAATGACGTTGCTACCAGTCAATAAATTTAGAGGCCATTTTATAACTTTTTCTCCACTTCTTAAGTACTTTGAGTCAATAAACACCAGGTAAATTACAGATTAAAATATGAGAAGTATTACTTTAAATGATATTGCAGAGAGCAAAATATTATAGAAAAGCAAGAGATTGACATTCTTTCCAAGGCCTATCAATACTGTCATTAATAGACTGTTACTGAAAGAGAACACGACTTTATGATTGTTTATAAAATCCCATAGCTAGAAGGGATTGGCATATAGAAACAAGTTTCCAAGAAAAGAGCGTGCCAGTTATAGTTTGCTGTGATCGTCAACAGTGGCTATCTAGCTGGAAGCTGCAAATATCTGTTTTTCTTAATCTGTAGAAACTGTTAGTTCCTTCCCCTTTTGACGATACATTTCAAGCTCCATTTCAGTCTTCAAGAGTAACACCAGGCTTTGCCATTATAAGCTCTGAAAAGAAATGTGCATGTGATGGTTTCAACCGTTTAATGCTGAATAGTGAGTTTTTTAATTTGTATTGGCAACATTAGACTTAGTTTTGGAAGGAGATAATGGCAGGTAATGTGACTTGACCATTCAGAGGAACATTTTTTACACCTTGTGAAACTGACCCAATCAATTTCTGGAAAGATATCCAAATTAGGAACAAACTAGACACTGCTACGGTGAGGTTCTATAGTCCAGTGTTTGTACCCAAGTTAAACTCATAAGCTTCAAACGTTCATACATATTGTTATCTGCAAGGGTTCTCAAATTCAATGCAAATGCGGATACAAGCATATGTAACAATTGGCCTTTTATAATAAGAGTCAATCAATGACATTTACTTATGGAATCATCAGTGCAATGAGCTTCTGAAGCATAGTGTCATTCTAGAATTCTAAGGGAATAGCCAATAGCCTAATTGAGTTGGAAAGGGTTCTCAAATTCAATGCAAATGCGGATACAAGCATATGTAACAATTGGCCTTCTATAATAAGAGTCAATCAATGACATTTACTTTTGGAATCATCAGTGCAATGAACTTCTGAAGCATAGTGTCATTCTAGAATTCTAAGGGAGTAGCCAATAGCCTAATTGAGTTGGAACCCTGCCAAGATTATCTTCTAAAATTTTAAAATCAAGATATCAGCCAAGGCTTCATAACAGGTAACATGGGACACATATGAACTGATTATAAATACCCTTCTCCCTGAGAAGATGGATGGGAATCTGGTTGCAAAGGGAGCAGATAAAGGATGGCTGGAAAACATTTCCACTGTATCCCACCAGGTCTAACCTTCTCCTCGCTTCTCCTGCATGAGCTTTGAAATTTGTACTGTCTTAAATAAGGTTTCCAGAAAGTGTGTTAAAAATCCAGTGTTCAAATTAAGTTTCAGAATCCCATGTACATTGTTCTACCATATTATGGTAGAAAACATTTTGCATAATTGCAAGTTGTTCAAAGATTTGCACAGATCATATTCTTAATTCCTTGTCCACAAGCAACAAATACATGATAATTTTTGTTTTTATTTCACATTGACACGATAAGATCATTGTTGCAACTTGCGTGTTCAATTGTGCTAATTTTTTTTAAAATTCCAAATGCAAATCTAATGGAATTCTTGTTCGCCATACCATATATTGGTGTCCTTTTTTCATCACCAGCACTGTATGAACTTAATCTGATTTTTAGCAAATTTTGTTATACATTTCATACTCATTGTTGTGGTAAAACTAACTTTTTTCGATTGTGGTTTGTTGTAGTAAAGCTGTAGAGATCACATTCCAACTATGACTTAACCTCTTCCATGACTAATCATTATTAGTCCCTTTATTCTCTCATTTAATGCACTCCATGCTTGGGCAAGATTTAGAAAACAAGGAAATTCCCACCTAAAGCTTTTCCTGTTATGTTTTAGTCACAAAAAATTTCTTTGCACAAGTTTGTTGCAAATTATCTGCCAAGACTTCCAAATTATAATTAAGTGCAGAAATCCAATAATTAAGCTATTCTTAAGCGTGATTTATTTAGAATGAGCCATGTGTTACCTTAAGAGTGAAGACATGGAGAATAGCCTTTTGTTATGTTTCATTTTTCCCTGTTATTTGTCTGTGACACTTGGAAGAACTTATTAAGATCGTCTATAGAGAGGATGAAAAGTATGTCAAGATCCAACATCGATAATTTCTTCAGTTATGCGATCATTGGTAAAACAATGGCTATGCCTATTAATTTTCCAACATATGCTTGTATTTTCCCCTTTTGCCTCTCTGTTTCATTTGCAACTCACATCTGAATTGTTTGAAGGCAAATTCCAGGCTGCATGACGATGTCCAGTTGATACAGAATGCATTGATGGATATCATGGCAGAGTCAAATACAATGGCTGCTTGTTCAATCACCTGCCATGAGCGTTATTTTGCTTAACTCATTCATTTCTAGAAATGGAAAATTTTCAAATTTAAATTATTATTGAATTTGTCATTATAGGCTCCAATTCAAATCATTTACAAAGGCAATTTTCCTGAGCTAGGATATTCTCTTGTTTTCACTGCCTCAAAACGCATTCTTGTCTATCCCAGTCTTTTCTCACATGCCTTCTGCTGTGTCAACAAACAAGTAATATTTTATGAACTTCTAACATTGGAAAGACCATCTATAACTTATGAAACCTGTCAATTTTTAGACTCCATATTTAGATATACCTCTTAGCATTCAGGCAATTTGATTGTTGCACCTGAATAATTGTCCCGGCAACCAAGCATAGTGATTCCCTTAATTTCTCTGTATGAGAAGACAATCTTATTACAGATTTAAAATTTGCAAACATAGTAAACTGTATCTGGATACAACTGTGTAAAGATTTTGTTGGTTCATGTATGTAGTAGCATTTGAATTGATGTCCCGGTAATCTTTTTTAAGCTCATAACATCTTCTGCAGTTGATCTCTTCCTCCATCATCTGTTCTCTGGATTTACAATCCTTTGCTATGAGTGTCTGGTGTCATACCGTGCTTATGACAGATTCAAATTATAGTCAGTTTAGTTTTCTATACTTAAAAGAAAAGAGCACCAAATACATGTCTTTGGTTCACAACTTCGCGTGTTGTTTGCATGCCTTGAGTATATCTACTCCATTCTCTCTGCAGAGGGCAAGCTTCAATTGTACTCCTGTCCCATCAGAGAGAAAACAACTTATATTGTTGTAAAAGACAGAAGGATGGTACTTATTGCAAAGCATAATGGATGCATGATGGTTATACATTCTTGTTTTAAATTTTCTGGTTTCAATTATAAATGCCAGGCTCAAGTACTGTGTAGCAAATGTATTTGAAAATTTGGATATTTCCCCATTTTGCAGCTTGCCTTGCAAAGGATGGCCGTACATCATATGATAAGGACTGTGCCAGTGTAAGATCTGTCATAAATGTTGCTGTGTTAGCAGCTGGTATGTATTCTTAAATTCTAGGATACAGCATTTTACTATTTCTGTCGCTTAATGATAGTAAACTGATGTTAATAAGCACCTTAACCTCTTGTTTGGATGCTTTGTGTCTGGATTTCAGATGGATCCCAATTAGTAAGTGAAATTACTATTCAGTCAAGAGTATATGAGAATGAATGCTATGTAGTGTCACAGCTAATTCAGAGATTAATTTGGAAATAACTTTATTATGTTCTTGTTAACAGGAATAGTGGGAACGGCAACTATTCTTGCAGGATTTATTGTTTCCTTTGCTCTGTTAAGGCGTTACAAGTATTCATCCTTGGAGATAAAAAGACGTGGTGATCCTAGCCAACTTGCAAGCCTTCTTTCTATTCATGGGAAAGCATGCACCACGAAATTATTTACATACAAAGAGCTGGAGAAAGCTACAAAAGGATTTGCACCAAGTGAGAAACTTGGAAATGGTGCTTGTGGTACAGTTTATGAAGGAAAGCTCCCCAACGGATGTCTCATTGCTGTAAAGAGAATACATTATGGAAGTACTCAGGGCACACAACAACTTATCAATGAAGTTAATGTCCTCTCAACTCTAAGACATCGAAATTTAGTACGCCTTCTGGGTTGTTGCATTGAGATGGCTAGCCCACTCTTAGTGTATGAGTTTGTTCCTAATGGCACCTTGGCAGAGCATTTGCAGCATGAAAGAGGAGAAGGTCTAAATTGGCTGACACGGATTACTGTGGCAACTGAGACTGCCAAAGCTATTGCATACCTACATTCTACAGTGAATCCACCAATATACCATCGAGATGTGAAGTCGACTAATATTCTTCTAGATTATGATTACACTGCTAAGGTTGCAGACTTTGGACTTTCTAGGCTGGGTCTTCCAGAGGGATCTCATATCTCCACTACTCCTCAAGGTACTCCCGGGTACCTTGACCCAGAATACCACCAAAACTTCCATCTCTCTGACAAGAGTGATGTGTATAGCTTTGGTGTGGTTCTTATTGAATTAATTACAGCCATGAAACCAGTTGACTTTTCTCGTGACAAGAAAGAGGTTAATTTAGCTGCTCTTGCACTGTCAAAGATTGCAAACAATCGTCTTGATGACATTATTGATCCCTTCCTCCAGGTTCAGCAACAACCTTTGCTTCGAGCACTTGTGCAAAGAGTTGCCGAGGTTGCTTTTCGCTGTTTGTCGTATGACAAAGATGCTAGACCTACCATGCTAGAAGTTACAGAGGAGCTTTTACTAATAAAAAAAGATAGCATGAATATAAGGGTCCCCTTGCCACAGGAAAACTGCAAACTAAGCTTGGAAAACTTAATTTTGCAAAAGGCTAATATGTCTCCGACCTCTATGCAAGCACCTTGGACAAGCAATGATAGCTCGATGACAGCCAGTACGCCAAGTAGTAGTACAACTGGCTAGCAGCAAATTTAGTAGGCTCTTGTATCCATGGACATTCTAACTTTATTTGTACGTATAATTACTAAATGTTGTACTCATGTGAAGGAAGCATCAAGAATACTGAATTCCTTCCGTAAATTTATGATTACACTACTACTTGCTGAGGGGAAATCTCAATACCTGAGTAAGCAAGGCAGGTTTCTTTTCTGAACCTCTTCGATTTTGATTTCATGGATGCAGCACCATCTTTTTATTTGAAAGGTATTAGGTGGATGTTCAATGGACAATTACACCAGGGTTAAGATTTTAGTGCATGGACATATAGTTTGTTTCAGAGTTTAGGGCGTTATTTTTTTCAAGATAAAAGCCTTGGCAGTTTCTATGGCATCTTGATGCAAGGTTGCAATTCTGTGGTTGTCTTTCTCTTTTGGCCCACAAGAATTTGACCGTTGGCTACTTCCTCATTTTGTTCAGTCTAGTAGAAGATAAATTTGACTAATTTTTCAAATAGAACAGTCCTGTTATTTTACCTGTCGATAAATAATCTTTTTCAAGAACTACTGAGAATTGTTAGCTTCGTCAACTTAGAATAAAATTTCCATGGTAATAGGTAAGTGATATTGGTTTTGTTCTGTAACACAGTTTAAACTGTTCCTTTCTCAAGCCCAAAATATTGTGAATTGCTGTCCCCCGAGTTAAAAAAGAGTTTTCTTACATGTGCAATATCCAGAACAACGTGGTATTAAAATGCAGTTTAGGTGAATTTGCCCTACTGTTATTTTACCTGTCGATAAATAATCTTTTTCAAGAACTACTGAGAATTGTTAGCTTCGTCAACTTGGAACAAAATATCCATGGTAATAGGTAAGTGATATTGGTTTTGTACTGTTAACACAGTTTAAACTGTTCCTTTCTCAAGCCCAAAATATTGTGAATTGCTGTTTCCCGAGTTAAAAATGAGTTTTCTTACATGGGCATATCCAGAACAATGTGGTATTAAAATGCAGTTTAGGTGAATTTACGTTAAGATCTCGTTAGAAATCTAGTACTTAACTCTCATCGAAGTTCTGTGTTACTGTTAACACATCGATCGTTCTTTCATTTTGTTATGCTGGGAAATGGGTGGCTAGTTTCCATTACTTTTGGAGCTTTTCTCAGATCTCAAGGTAGCTCTTGAATCCATGCTATTATTATGGATCGGATATCTTTTCCTTTTTCTTCTTTGTACTCTTGGGAGAGTTAATCAGTTAGAAATTGGGTTATTGTTTCGGGCCTTAGCCGGTGCTTATACATATTATCATTAGAGATTTCAGAAATCTGGCATTGCATCTCTTGCACTCTCTTATATTATGATAATGAATCATGGAATGTGATCTAAAATGTTGATGCTGCTAAAAATATGCAAACAATTTCAGAAATTAGTCAATAAATTTTTTAATGCTTATTTAGTTCTTGCCATGTTTTTGGATCTCAATATGTATTTGCCACAAATATGTTTGGAAATATGTGAATATTAGCATAGTTTTTTGTCAGAATTGATAGGATATGATGGTTAGAAATAAAAAAAATTAAGATGATGAAATGTTGAGGTTTATTGGAGAATGTAAGAGCATCTATTTTTGTATGATAATAATATTATTGAGTTTATAATTAACAATTTCAATTTTAACTTCAAGCCAGATCTTCCAAAGAAAAATTTAGAAAGATAAACACACAACATCAGTGCACACAAGGACATTAGATTGATTTGGAAAATCCAACAAAGGAAAAATCATGGTGAAAAATCTCACAATAGAAGCATTACAACATTGTTTTAGGTTTGCAACCCAAGGAAGCAACAACTCATTAAAATACTAGTTTTATGGCTACAACCAAAGAAAGTTCACCACTCCTAATAATAACACTTATTAGAGGCTATAACCTCAAAATATCATGAAATGCACTTGAAGCACCCACCACAACCCATTCATGCCTTTAGCATTAAAATACTAGTTTTATGGCTACAACCAAAGAAAGTTCACCACTCCTAATAATAACACTTGTTAGAGGCTATAACCTCAAAATATCATGAAATACACTTGAAGCACCCACCACAACCCATTCATACCATTAGCAACCTTCAATTCACTACATTTGGTACACATTAAGCATTTAGTCACACTTAATCGTGCTTCTTCTCACAACTTCTCACATTGCAAGTGATTTGATCCTTCATTTATATCCTTTGTAAGTACAAACAATATTCTCTAAGTCGGCCAATATGAAGTGTATAAACATGAAATGTGTGTTAGCCAAAGAAGTCAGCCCTCAAGACTTTCGTGGTAGAAGGGAAGTAAATGTGGACTAAGGTGAGAGATAAACACGACCAAAACTCGTTAACACACATTTTCAAGTTGGTGCAAACCACAAAGCATTGGCACAATCATTCTAGGTTGGCCACAACAACCCAACTTGCCAAACATTCACTCCAATCGGCATACGATACTAGAAAGACTAGGAAGCCTTGTGTGGAGTTCATAACAACACCATAGCTTTCAACATCATCCTTGTACCATTCTTTCATGTTGTCACATCCAATTTAATTGATGCAAACATAGTGATACTGATAAAACCTAGGGTCATATGCAAACTAGTCAACTAGTTTTGAGATATAACAATTTGATTCATACTTGTGGCACACTTGAGCATCTGAAATTTGAAGAGAAGAGATACAAATAGTATGAACAGGTTCCCCAAACCACAAGAGCAAACATTGAAGTGCAAAGTATTGTCTCCTCCTCTAAACCCTCTACACCATCTAAATAAAGTTCAACTTTCTCTACAGATGGAATTGTGACATGAATCTTGGGATATATCATCTTCTCAGCTTAGAACTTGATTCCCAAATTGCAAGACCATAACTTCAAAAGTGGAGAAATGTGGTACAATTCTCTTAGACAAGGACACCAAAAGAGGCACTACATACTTGAGCTATTTAATTTGACATCCAACCATGAACATTTAATTTGCACTTTTGACATCCAATCATGAACATTCAGTCATGTAAACATAGGTCGATGTCATTGAGAATATTGTCATACAATAGCAACAATCTCCCACTAAACAAGACCATTGAAGGTTGTCATCAATGAACACGAGCGCACGTGTGCGCACATACACAACTCCATATCTACAATAATTCACCCCTTTGTCATACATGTGCATCATGGATTGACATCAATGACAACACACTACAATAATCTCCCCTTATGCGATTGATGACAACACTTATTCACAAGTTCTCCTCTCTCCCCCTATGACATCAAGGACAAAGAGTAAGGGGTCTTCATATGAACTTGCGACAAAAGCATGCTCCTCTTTGACAATATCAACCTTGTATTTGCTCCTTTGAGAGGTAGTCCTCGTTAGTCCAGGAAAAGATGTCTTGAATTGCTCCCCTTGGACACATCCACCATCTTATGCATCTAGTTAGGAAGGGCAATAACCCATAATTTCAGTTTGAGATACTCAAATGTCTCCTTTGAAGGAGCTTTTGTAAAAATGTTTTCAACCTAATCCTTTGTAGGTACATATTCGAGCTTCACTTCTTGGTCTGCAACTTTCTCCCTTAGAAAATGGTACTAGATAAATATGTGCTTAGTTCTTCAATGCATAACTAGATTCTTTGAAATATTGATGACACTTGTATTGTCACATAGAAAAGGAAAGGGCTCATCATATGTTACCTCGATTTCCTTCAAGGTTTGCTCATCCATAATACTTGGGTGTAGCAAAATGTTGCTGCAATATGCTCTACTTTTGTTGTTGACAAGGACACTGAGTCCTACTTCTTACTAAACCATGAGACTAATCTACTCCGTAAGAAGAAGATTTCTCCGTTTGTCCTTCTTTTGTCATCTATACAATCTGCCCAGTCAACTTTAATGTATGCATTTAAAGAGAAGTCATTATCCTTTTGATACCATAGACCATAGTCTGAAGTTCTCTTCAAATATCTAACATTTTTTTTTATTGCCTTCACATGAGTTTCCTTTTGGATTAGCTTGATATCTTGCAACCAAACATACCACATGCATAATGTCAAGCTTAGATTCAGTTAGATACAATAGGCCTCAAATCATAGATATGTATTGAGTCTGATCAACCTAAGGTGATTCATCATCCTTGCTCAAATGATGTTGCTATAGGAATGCTCACTGATCTACAGTCTTCCATACCAAACATCTTCAACATATCTTTAGCATATTTAGCTTGAGAGATAAAGATACTATCATCTAATCGAGCAATTTGTAGTCTAAGAAAGAATGATAATTCACCTAGCATAAACATTTTAAATTATTTTTGTATTTTTTTAGTAAACATTTTGCACATTGCATTATCTCTAAAAATGTTATATCACCAACATGCACAATACCAATTAGAATTCTTTTATCTTTAATTTTAATATAAAGATTGTTATTTGTAGTACCTTTCTTGAATCCTTATGTTGCAGTATTGAGAAGAATGAGGGAGTTGGACAAGCAATGATTCAGTATGATTGTTTTGGTATGGTTGTTATTGATACCAACACACTATTGCATTAATGTCAACATGTTTCCTGTTTAGTGGTGATGTGGATTTTTCTCCACATATTTTTATGTTACAAATTTGATGGTGAGATCTAGGAATGTTGTTTGGTATAGTTTGAAGTTGTTGAATTCAAGATTTTGTGGTTTGAAACATAGTACAATGAATTTGGCATTTGTTTGAGTGTGACAGTTGCTGACAATATTCTATCCAAGAAATGCATGCTTCACATTTCTCTGCACAATAGTTTCTAATGGTATGTTTTTGGAAATGAGTTTATAATAGCCTTAGCTTCATTCATTTCAATTGGCACAAGATTTTGGGTTTCAAAGACATGGTTTCAAAGTTCATGTTTCTACTCTAGGTTTGCTTAGCCGACCTCGAGTATTTATGCTTCAATTACTTGTCTTGGTGAATGCAAGCAAATATGTAATGTTTATGGTGTTATTTTTTGGTCTCCGTTATGGCGTGTGGTGGTCCACTTCTCATTCCTCCCCATCATAGGAATGTTTAGTGTCGACCTATTTCACACTTTGTTTGGTCCTTGTCTGGCCAACAATGGGAGATTTTGAAAATACAAATTTGGTATAAATAAATGATGAATCAATAGTGGCTTAAGAGTGTGTGGTATAAGTGGATGCTTGTGTGAATTATATACAAGTATGTGCTTATGCGATGAGGATGTATGAAAGAGGATTTGTCTCCTTGATTGTATAAGTGTGAAGAGTGGTGTAGAACAATGTGGACTTCAATGTGTAAGCTACCCGAAGCAATGAGCTGAAGTTGACTACAAATCTTTTAGTTGTGGTGTGATTGTATATCAATGGTGGTCTATTCTTTCTTATCCTTCTTCATTTGGGCAGTGAGCCTTTATTTTAATTCACCTTAACCGATGATCATATATTTGAGGATAATCTTATTTTTGGTTTTTCCCTGTACATGGCTTTCCACATAAATCTAGTGTTTCATATGTTTATGGTTGTTGTGCTTTTCATGTTCACATCTTTTAATGATTAAGATCTAAAAGTAAATTTGGTGGAATTGATTAAGGAGTGCAAAGTTATAATTTGTTGAAAACTGATTCAACCTCCCCACTGAGTTGTCTTGCATATTCAACAATTGGTATCAAAGCTCTGGTCCCTTGGTGAAGAGCTTATCTGCTTAGGGAGATCTTGATGGTGCGCAAACTATCACTCCAAACTTTTGATGGATCTAAGTATACTTACTAGAAAGTGCAAATGCAAGGTTACTTGGTTTCTCTCAATTGTAAGACCTGGAAGGTTGTTGAAAACAAATATGTGAAACCGACAGGAAAACTAAACACTTTAGATGAAATTGAGGCATTTGAAGCAATGAAAGGACAACGTATAGAATTTTTTAGTGCTTTATCAAAGGCTAAGTTAATAAATTAATATCATTAGAAACTGCTCATGATGTAAGAGAAAAGTTAAGAGGCTGTTATGAAGGAATTTATATGGTCAAATAAGCTAAGTTGTAGAATACTAAAGCTAAATATGAAGGTCTACTGATAGAAGAAGACAACATTACCACCTGCTTACAAAAGATTGATGATGAGATCAAAAGTCTTGGTGACAATCTAAAAGAAAATTATGTTGTACAAAAGGTACTCAAAACTCTTACCAAACCCTATAGCTCCAAGGTCTCTTCTATAGAACAATCTCAGAATTCGAATCAGTATACTAGATAATAGATGTATGGATTGTTGCTTGCTTTTGAAATGAGAGAATTTGGCACTACCGACATAAGGACAAAAACTATATTTAAGGCTACCAAATTAGGAAAGGATGAAGATTCAAAAGAAGAAGATTTTAATGAGATCGAGGCAAACTTTGTAAGAAGAATGACGAAAGGAATAAGAAGTATAAAGGTAAGTTACCCTTTAAATGTTTCAACAGTGGAAAGATAGGTCATTATACTTCTAAATCTTGATAGAATTGCAAATCAAAAGAATAAGGAAGCAAATAAAAGTTCAATAGGAAAGTCTATCATGCTAGAGAAGATGCTAATATTCCTGACGATGAATATGATTATGAAGAATATGATCAATGCTTATTTTTGGCAATTAAAGAAGAAACATATTCTACTATTCCTAACAAGACTCCAGATGTAGATATTAAGGTCACAAATATAATAACTTATTCTATACATGTTAGAAGATATAGAGACGAATGACTTATTAATAGTGGATGCTATAATCACATGATTGATGATAAAAGTAAGTTTGTGAAAGTTGAAAAATTTGATAGAGGTATAGTTAGATTTGGAGAGTGATTAAGTAGCTAGGATATAACATTGTTTTTAAGGAGGATAGATGTGAGATAAGAAAGAAATCTAGAACTATGATCACCACTAGAAAGAAAATAGGAGGAAATTTGTATCAATTGAAGACTGGTAGTAGATATTTTTTAATGTCTTAGATCAATGAGAGTTGGTTGTGGCATTGAAGGACATGTCATCAATTTTGACAACTTGATAAGGATTAGTTTATTTCAAGCCATAAGAGATCTGCCATGACTCACAAGGCCAACCAACAATGTTTGTAGAGAATGCCAAGTTGAGAAACAAACAAGGAGATATTTTAGAGGGAAAGAACAATTTACTACCAAATTGTTGGAGATGGTGCACATAGATCTGTGCACTACTACCAAAATAAGAAAACAACAAGGTGGTAGGTAATTTATGCTTTTAATTGATGATTACTCTAGAATGACATGGATTTCTTTTCTAAGAGAAAAAATAGAAGCTTTAGATAAATTTAAGATATTCAAGGCTATGGTTGAAAATGAACTAGATAGAAGAATTAAATGATTAAGATTAGACATAGGAGAGTTTACTTTTGAGGATTATAATACTTTTTGTGATAATCATGGGATTATGAGAAATTTGTCTGCTCCTAGAACTCCACAACAAAATGGTGTAATTGAAAGGATGAACACAACACTTTAGGAAGTTGCTAGAATAATGATAAAGAAAGCTAAACTACCAAAAATATACGGGAAAGAGGCAATATTGACTACAGTTTACACAATGAACATAGTTTATATCAAGAAGAATCTTGGGAAAATATCGTAGCAGGTTTGATATGGAAGAACCCCTTTTGTAAAGTATTTCAGAGTTTTTGGAAGCAAATTTTATATCAGAAGTGATGAACAAAATCTTGGAAAGTTTGACTCTAGAGATGATGAAGGAATATTCCTTGGATATTCCACTAAAAGAGAATCTTATAGAAGCTACAACAAGAGGCTGAGAAGAATATTTGAAAGCACTAATGTCAAAGTAGATGAAGACATTACAAATAAAATGGAAATAGAAGCCGAATATGAATCGAATGAATCAATTAGCAAATAGGAGGAAGAAAAGATTGAAGAGAATGAAGAGAATGAAGAACAAAATGATGCCGAGGTTGCTTCAACAAATACTCCTAGAACCCCCAAATATGTGTAGAAGAATCACTTAGAAAATCAAATTATTAGAGACAAGAAAAGAGGTATCATTACAAGAAGGTTGTTGAACAAGTGAATCTGTGTTTACTCTTAGAAATTGAACCAAAGACTGTAAAAGAGGCATGCAATGATCAAAGTTGGATGAATGTGATGTAAGAAGAACTAGATGATATTATGAAGAATTAGACTTGGGAATTGGTCACTAGACCAATAGGAAAAAAAGTAAATGGAATAAAAAGGGTATTCTGAAACAAGCTTGATGAAGATGGACACATGGTAAGGAAAAAGGCTAGACTTGTTGCAAAGGTTACACACAAGTGGAAGGAATTGACTTTGAGGATACTTATGCTCTCGTGGCAAGAATGGAAGTGATTATAATGTTTCTAGCTTTTGCAACACACAAGAATTTCAAGGTATATCAAATGGATGTGAACTATGCATTTATGAATGGAGAATTGAAGGAAGAGATAAACATAGAGCAATCATAAGGCTTCAAGCTATTAAACGATTTGGACATGATCTATAAGTTGAAGAAGGCACTATATGGGTTGAAACAAGCTCATAGAGCTTGGTATGCAAGATTAGACAAATATTTGTTGAAACAAGGATTTCAAAAAGGTATGGGTGATAGCGATCTTTACTTTGAATCAAATGATATTATAATTGTAGTTGTGCATGTGGATGACATAATGTTTGGAGGAAATGATTACATGTGTAAGAAATTTGTTGATGAAATGGACAAAGAGTTTGAAATGTCTATGACTAGGGAGATGAATTACTTTTTTGGGCTTGTAATTTAATCAGAAAGGTGAAGGTCTCCTTATTTCACAATTAAATTATGTCAAAGAGATGTTAAAGAAGTTTCAAATGGAAAATGCTAAACCTATTTTCACTCCTATGATTACTCGCTGTAAATTGAGCAAGGATGAAGAATCTTTTAAGGTCGATGAAAGAAAATATAGATTAATGATAAAAGAATATTATATCTGACTTCTACTAGAAAGAATATCATGCATGTTGTTTGTCTTGTAGCTAGTTTTTAGCAAGATCCTAGAGAAAATCATGTTGTTGCAATAAAAAGAATTTTTAGATGTTTGAAAGGAACATAAGACTTTGGTCTGTAGTATCCTAGAAAATCATACTTCACTTTGATGGATTATACTAATGTTGATTGTGTTGGATGTGTGGATGACATGAAAAGTACAAGAAGAGGTGCTTTCTTTCTTGGACCTAGGTTGGTCACTTGGTCAAGTAAAAAAAAGATTCATTGTCTTTATTTACTTTTGAAGTAGAATATATTTCGACCGCTTCATGTTGCACACAAATAATTTGGATGAAACCGACTTTGAAAGATATTAGAATAATGTTTGATGATCTCATTTCTATCTTAATTGATAATACCAGTGCAATATTGTTGCATTAGAGATGGTAGTGTTGGATTCAGGTGTGGAAAGGTAAGTACTGAGAGTGGAGGGGTGAATCCATACTTTAAAACACTTTTAAACTTATTTTAACTTCTTCACAATCATTTACTGATTCCTTAACATTTGCATGCATCACATGAAATAAATAAAACATGTAATAATCAACATATAACATAATTATTTGGTATCGCAAAAATCTTTGTTAGAGGATAAAAACTGCAGTGGGGATGACACCCACAAGACTTCACTACTGCAGAATAAAGTTTTCTCAGTTAGAGCTATAATGGTTAGCTATTTCTGATATCTTACTTTGTTAAGAGTATTAACACCGTTAAGAGTTCTAACCCAATTAAGATTTCTAAAGAGTGCTAAGTCTAATTTGTTAAGAGACTTCACAACTCTAATCTAAGAATTGTACCCTGTTAAAGGATTTGCAATTAAGACCTGTTAGGATCTACTTAGTTAAGAGACTTTACAAAATCTTATTACTCCTTAATCAGTAACAACAAAATGTCAGTCAAAATTGCACTAACAAATGCTATCCAAACTCTATGTGCTCATCAATTCATTACCTCATACTATGTATCCATCACACTAATCAATTTATTACTCTTAGCTCAATTTTGAATATGTTCCTTAATACTCTATTACTCGGTAGCTGCACTATGTGTTAGCTTGTGGTGACTGATCATGAAAGTACTGTACACTTTTCCTTGTGCTATTTTTGGGCCAACATGTTGTAATTCATTCTAGCCCTAAAGCGGAAAAATATTGTATAATATGGCTTAGGGTTAGGGATTTCATGATGTATGGTTTTAGTACTTGCAACAAAATTGAGCTGTAAGGGATTACAGATTGTAATCAAGTTGTAATCACTGGATAATAAAATATTGGACTTGTTGTTGGTGGACGTAGCCCAGGGATTGGGTGAACCACATTAAATCTTTGTGTCTTCTGTGTGGTTTATGTTTTTCTGATATTTGGTTATATTTGCATGTAATTGTTATTTCTGTCTAGTTAATCCTAACAAGTGTTATCAAAGTGAGGTTGTTTTCAATTATTCTCTGCAGGAAGATCTCACGGTTTAGTGGGAGTCTCACGGTTGAGTGGGAGAAATGGCAGACGAGGGTAGGTTGAAGGTTGACAAGTTTAATGGGCAAAACTTTCAGTTATGGAAAATGCAAATGGAGGACTATCTCTATCAGAAGGATCTATGACGACCGTTGGAAGGAAAAGCCAAGAAACCAGCAAGCATTTCTGATGAGGACTGGACAATTCTTGATAGAAAGGCTCTTGGTAGTATTCGATTATGCTTGGCATAATCGGTGGCATTCAATATTACACAAGCAACGACGACTGAAGATTTTATGAAAACCCTAGCGAACTTGTATGAAGAGTCCTCCGCTTCAAATAAGGTATTTCTCATGAAGCATTTGTTTAATATGAAAATGGTGGAAGGTGGGTCAGTTGCTGATCATTTAAATGAGTTTAATACAGTTACTAGTCAATTAACTTCTGTCAATGTTATTTTTGATGAAGTTAGGGCTCTCTTGATTTTGTGTTCTTTGCTTGAAAGCTGGAATGGCTTGGTAATGGTTGTTAGTAACTCTGTTCCTGGTTCTAATACCCTAAAATTTGATGATGTTATTGGTGTTATTCTGAGTGAGGAAATTTGTAGGAAAAACTCAGGTGGATCCACATCAGGTAGTGTCTTAAACGCACAAAGCAGAGGTAGAACCAATGAGAGAGGAAACAACTCTAGAAATCATGGGAAATCAAGAGGAAAATCAAAGGGAAAGAGGTCCGAATCCAAACGGCCAAATGGTTGCTGGTACCATGGAAAACTAGGTCATAAGAAGAAAGATTGCTGGTCTCGGAAGAATAAAGAAGGAGACAAACAAGAAGGTAACAAGGAAGCAAATGTGGTAAGTAATAAACCTGAAGAGGATGCCTTGCTTCTTTCTTTAGAGAGTATTGATGATTCATGGTTTTAGATTATGGGGCTCCATTTCATGCTACACCCCATAGAGGTTACTTTCTTGATTATGTCCAAGAGGATTTTGGGCAAGTTTATTTGGGCGATAATGAACCTTGCCAGATAGTTGGAAAGGGAAAAATTAAGATTAAGTTGTAGAATGGGAATCATTGGCTACTACAAGAGGTAAGACATGTTCGAAGGTTGAGTAGGAATTTAATTTCAGCAGGGCAACTGGCTGATGAAGGTTGCACAATTACTTTTAATGATGGAAATTGGAAGGTTTCAAAAGTCTCCTTAGTAGTAGCAAAAGGTGTGAAAGTAGGCACCTTATATCTTTGTACAGGTCATATTGTTCCTTCTACTTTAATTATTTCAAAAGATAATGAATGTTCAGGAACAGTGGCTGCAGTTAAGCAAGAAGAACATCAAACTGTTGTTGTAGATTATGACACAACACTTTGGCACAACAGACTCGGGCACATGAGTGAAAAAGGTATGAAATTACTTCATTCAAAGAAAGTTTTACCTGGTCTGAAATGTGTTAATATGGATTTCTGTGAAAGTTGTGTTTATGGAAAACAAAAGAGAGTTAGTTTTATAAAGAGTGGGAAGGAAAAGAAAAATGAGAGATTAGAGCTTGTGCATACAAATGTATGGGGACTAGCTCATGTATCTTACCTTGGTGGCTCTCTATATTATGTTACATTTATAGATGATGCAACAAGAAAAGTATGAATTTATTTCCTTAGACAAAAATTTGATGTATTTCAAATTTTTAAGAAATGGAAATCCTTGGTTGAGAATGAGACTGGTAAAAAGCTAAAATGTCTCAGATCTGATAATGGTGGTGAGTATTGCAACACATAATTTGAAGATTATTGCTCCTCAAATGGTATTCGTAGGTAGAAAACTATACCAAAGACTCCACAAGAAAATGGAGTTGTTGAACGCATGAATAGGACAATAATGGAGCATGCAAGGAGTATGAGGTTGCATGCTAGGCTGCCCTTAAACATGTGGGCAGAGGCTGTAAACACTGTTGTTTATTTAATTAATAGAGGCCCCTCTACTCCTTTGGACTGTGGTATTCCATAGGAATCATGGAGTGGTAAGAAGGTGAGTTATTCTTTTCTCAAAACCTTCGGTTGTGAAGCTTTTGCACATATAGATTTTGAAAATAGAACCAAACTGGAAGCTAAATCAAAGAAATGTGTATTTGTTGGATATGGCATTGATGAATTTGGTTATAGGCTTTGGGATTTTGAAAATCATAAAATTGTAAGAAGCGGGGTTGTCATATTCAATGAGAAAGTATTGTACAAAGATCTGTTGCAGCAGCATGAGAAGAAAGAAAATGATTATGTAGTACTAGATGATGCTCCAAGAGATGATGTTCTAGTAGATCCTTATGCTTCACAACACTAGCAACAAAAAATACCACACATCCCAGTGAATGTTAGACGGTCAACAAGGCTAAGTAGACCTCCAGAAAGATTATCTCCCTCTTTGTATTCTATTTTGTTAACAGATGCTGGTGAACCTGAATGTTATAATGAAGCTATGCAGGTGGATACAAAGCTTCAGTGGGAGTTTGCAAGGATAGAGGAAATGGACTCCTTGCTGAAAAATCAAACTTGAGATTTATGCAAGTTACCTGCAGGTAAACAGGCTTTACAGAACCAATGGGTTTACAGGCTGAAAGAAGAGGATGGAGGTAAGAAAAGATTTAAAGCCAGGTTAGTTGTAAAAGGATTTACATAGAAAAAGGGCATTGATTTTGATGAGATATTTTCTCCAGTTGTTAACATGACTTCTATTCGTACTATTTTAAGTATTATGGCTACTGAAGATTTGCATTTACAGCAGCTTGATGTTAAAACAACTTTTCTTCATGGTGATTTGGATAGAGAAATATATATGGTACAACCACAAGATTTTGAGGTCAAGGGTAAGGAGAATTTGGTGTGCAGATTTCAGAAAAGTTTATATGGCTTGAAGCAAGCACCTCAGCAATGGTATATTAAATTTGACACTTTTATGAATGAGCATGGATACACTCGATGTCATTCTGACCATTGTGTTTACTTTAAGAGGTTGGATGATGATAACTACATTATTTTATGTTTATATGTTGATGATATGCTTGTAGCTGGGTCTAACATGAATCACATTAAGGGATTAAAACAACGGTTAGCACATTCATTTGCTATGAAAGATTTGGGGGCAGCAAAATAAATCCTTGGTATGAAAATTTGTAAAGATAGGAAAAATAGGAAGTTGAATTTATCTCAGGCTGATTATATTGAGAAGGTGTTGCAACATTTCTCTATGGAGAATGCCAAAGCTGTCAACACACCTTTGCCTGGTCATTTGAAATTGACTAAGGAGATGTGTCCTAAGACATTAGAAGAGGAGGCTAAAATGTCTAAGGTACCTTATGCTTCAACTATAGGGAGCTTAATGTATGCTATGGTATGTACTAGGCCAAATATTGCACACACAGTGGGAGTCATTAGCCGATATATGAGTCACCCTGGTATTGAGCATTGGAATGCAGCCAAATGGATTCTCAGATATTTGAGAGGTACATCTAGTAAGTGTTTACACTTTGGGGGATCTACTACTACTATACAAGACTATGTTGACTCAAATTTGGCAAGAGATATAGATAGCAGGCAGAGTACTACAAGCTACGTATTTACTGTTGGTGGGACAATAGTGAGTTGGATTTCTCGACTACAAAAGGTGGTTGCTTTATCCACTACAGAGGCAGAGTATGTTGCTGCTATAGAGGCAGCCAAGGAGATGATATGGCTTCAATTCTTCATGGAAGAATTGGGCATCCATAGACGGATAATTTTTTGCATACAGATAGCCAAAGTGCCATTCATCTTGCGAAGAATTCTACTTTGCACTCAAAGACAAAATACAATAGTTATGGTACCACTTCATTCGGTTAGTTTTGGATGATGGGAAGTTAAAGGTGGAAAAGATACATACAGATGATAATCCAGCAGATATGTTTACAAAGGTAGTAACAAGGGAGAAGTTGAACTCATGTTCAGCTTCAGTTGGTCTTCTAGACTGAACAAAATATAAAGGAACAACCGAGTCCAGGGTGGTTCGATCCAGTGGGAGCCTCATATGGTAGCAGTATTGCTACATGATCAGTCTCCAAGTGGGAGGTTTTTTAGTGTGGATACTGATTAGTCACCAAGTGGGAGATTGTTAGCTTGTGGTGACTGATCAGGAAAGTACTATACACTTTTCTTCCTGCCCTCACCGGGGTTCAGGGCCAACATATTTTTGGCTATTTTTGGGCCAACATGTTGTAACTCATTCTACCCCTAAAGTGACAAAATATTGTATAATATGGCTTAGGGTTAGGGATTTCATTATGTATGGTTTTAGTACTTGCAGCAGAATTGAGTTGTAAGGGATTAGAGATTGTAATCAGGTTGTAATCACTGGATAATAAAATATTGGACTCATTGTTGGTGAACATAGCCCAAAAATTGGGTGAACCACGTTAAATCTTTGTGTCTTCTATGTGGTTTATGTTTTTCTGATATTTGGTTATATTTGAATGTAATTATTATTTCTGTCTGGTTAATCCTAACACTATGTATTACCTTCTGCTCTGATCTGCTTCAACTTGCAATCTCCTATTGATCTTTACACATGCATACTAATCTTCATAATCTAATCTTCTTATATACAAAATTTAAGTGGTGCTAGCATTGGGTACACTTCCAATGCATATTTCATCCTTAATTCCCATTAGCTAATATCACTTTGTAATCATGTGTAATAATTAGATTTCAATCTCCAATGTTCTATTATACGATCTCCTAAAGATTGGTAAATTATTTTCTAATCGATGTCCAGGTTCAATGTACTTAGAATTCATCTGGTGTCAGCCTGTTCTGCTCAGTAACACATTTTCTTTAACTCGGTAACTAAGTTCTCTTCTCGTTTAGGTGCTTAGTATAACATGGTTCTCGGTGCTCAGTTATGCCTCACTAGGTGCCTATGCTTGCTTCTTCTTTACTGAAATTCCATGTCTTCTAATTCCTTTAGGACCCGTTTGGTAGCAGGAATTAGGAAATGATGGATTTGATCAAATGCTGGAAATGGTCAAATCATGGATTTGATAATCCAGTTTTTCATTTTTGGATTATGTTTGGACCGTTTGGTTCCACTTTTTGAAACTGGAATTGGAATTTGAGTATGAATTTTTTTTTTTGAATTGTTTTAATGTTTTTGAATTGAATAATTTATTTTTATTAATGAAATTGAATTTAAAATGGAATCGCATACTGTTTTAGGCAGCCAAAGTTGGTGGCAGGGAACCAAGTTACAATCACTGCAACCAAATTTGAAAAAAATTTGACAAAAGTCTGGAAAATAAATTCGAGAAAAAATTCAAAAAAAAAAAAAATCAAATTTTTTTAAAAAAAATTCGACAAAAAAATTCTTCAAAAAAATTCGGCAAAAAAAATTGAATTTTTTTCGAAAAAATTTAAATAAATAACAAAGTTACAAACCACCCAGACAAATAAAAAATAAATTAAATCTCTCCCCACACAAATAAAAAATTAAAAAATTAAGTGTAGACACGAAAAAATTTAAAAATTTGCTTTCCCCCATTCAAATTCTAATTCCACCTTTTCAGATGGAAGATATAAATGCTCATTTTTGGCAAAATGACCATTTACATATTCTTATTCTATTTTCATATTGCACTCCCAAACTGAGGATTCGATGAAATCGAAAATAACAAATGCCAATTCCAGGCTAGTTCCCGCTACCAAACGGGTTACCGACTGACTTTCCTGCCTTACCGACTTGTCTTTTCTTCAATACCGAATGACTTTGACAAACACAATAACTTCCTCATAACTAATGACAACAAAATTAACTCTTTGGAGTATCAATCTCCCCCTTTGGCATTAGTTTGGTATATTTTTTAAAAACCTTCAAAAACTTCAAAGTCATTAATCAAAATTCAAAATTTTGTCCTTTTTCCATTTCTTCTTCCTCGATAAAACTTATTACTCCCCCTGAAGTAATAACTCTAGTACATCTCCATACTATATACACATTCTTCTATATATTCCCCTTTGTTTGGCAAAGCAAAATCTTATATGAATTCCCCCTTTTTTAACAAAAATGCCAAAACATTTACTTACTTCTTATGCGGTTTGGGGATCTTATAAAAAGTTCTTTTATATTTCTTCTGTGCATCCTTGAATGATGCCTTTTAGGTATCCTGTAGTGTATGCAACACTATTATCTGCTCACTGATATATGTTGTAAGACTAACCATGTTGTCCATAACACTCACATCTGGTGTGCTAACTAAGTCTTTAGCCTTTTGTATATGCTTCTGCAATGATTCTATGTTCGGTAGAAGAATGGTTTAGAGTTCTAATAGATCCACCATGATCTGGTTTTCCTCCTTTCTTAATTCAAATTGCACTCCCATCAAGTGCTTCAGCTTCTCATAGTATTTTGTTATTGTCTTTGGTTCAGTGGAAATTTTGGATAATAGCCCGTGAGCTCTTTTTCCACATTATTGTCCTTTTGTTTAATCTCCTTTGTAAAATTTGAAAACAAACAAATCTTTTGAAATAAAGAAAGAATAGATTTCATTTCTTGTTCTAATGCATTGATTAACTTTGAAAGAGTTACCTTGTCTAATGCAACTGATTGAAGAACTTCTTCAATCACCTTGGTCTCCATGTCTTTCTTGTGAACTTTCATCATATACTCGGTTGTATCAGTTCCTGGATGATTGATCTAGTTGACAAGTTCTTTCAACTGACTATATATATCTTCTTTCACATTGATGGTAGCCTCAGGAATAATTTCATTCAAAATATTCTTTATCTGCTCCAACTCATTTGTTTTCTGCTTTTTAGCTATAATCTTGTCTTGTGCAGCTTTCCTCTTCAATAAGTCACCGAACTCAGAGAGTTCCTTAGGGCTCATGGTTGTGTAATCAACCTTCGGTATTATAATGACTTCATTTAAATCAACTTCTTTTTCAACTTGTCTCTTCTTAGATTTTCCCTTTGAACTTGATGCCTTCTTTGCATCTGATTGAGTTGAAGTCTCATCGATTTTATCTTCTTTCTCCTTCTTTTGTTCTTCTGGTTTCTTCTCTTCCTTCTTTTCTTGAGTTTCTTCTCTTTTTTTTTCACTTTTCTTCTCTTGTGTTTCCTCTTTGTTCTCTTCTACCTTTTCTTTCTCTTTCACTCGTTCCTATTGTTGTCCAGTAGTCTCGGTGGGGGTCACTGACTCTGTGTTCTGACCTTGAGTTGATTTGGTCTCTGTTGTCTTCTCGGTCTCCTTTGGTTCATTATCCTTTGCTAGCTCGATAAGAGTCTCAGCTTCTATAGGTGCATCACCAATCACCTCTATCTCTGGAAAATCCATTACTTGAATAATGACAGGGTCTTTTGTCAATAATATTGCAGTACTAGAATCATCTATTTCCATAGCTTCTGACTCTATGGCCTCATTTCCCATGACATTTTCATCCTCTTTGACTATTTCATCAAGATCTTGTTTGGTAATGTCTTCTATGATTACTTCTTCTTGATTTGTTATCAATCCAACTGGCTTGGATTTATCTTATTGATCTTTTACTCCTAGAATTGTCGGTTGATCTATGGAAAATATCTTCCTCCAAAGATCATCAGTGTCTTTTTGTACTTCGTCCAATTGACCAACCATTATACTTAAAGCTCTTCTCTTTACCAAAAATCTTGCTGAATATTCATTGAGTGTATCTTTTATTCCTCTTTTTGTTAAGTCTGGTACTGTGATTGCAAGTGATCTCTCTCTCATCTCTTTCTCAGTAGCAAGTGCATATATCCATCGGGCATCTATTTCTTATACAATTCTTCTTCAAGATATTGTGCCACTTCAACTGGTATCATCCTAAATTTGTGCAATGTGGTAATGACTATTTCTTCAATTTTATCTTTTTCCTCATTAGTTTTGTGTCATATTTTAACTGTTGCATGACTTTAAGTCCACCATAAGTTTCAAGTGTCTTGAGAAATTCATCAAGAATTTTCAACTTCGAATTGTGATAGGTCATCCAACTCAGTATCACTCTCCTTTAGCAACTTTAATTTTCTTCTTGGCCTCCTAGTGGCCTTATTTTCTCTAATATATGTTTTTGTCTTTACTGGTTTACCTTCTACTCTCTTCTTCCCTTTGGTGTAGAGGTAGACCTTGTAGATGGTCTTATACCGGTAGGACTAGGGGTTTCCTTCTTAACTTTTATTTTCTTCCCCTTTATTTCTAAAGGCTCAACAACTTCCTCAACTTCATCAACATCAACAATACCTAAACGCTTAGATAATGCACTAATCATTTTACATGTTTTCCTTATTTCTTTCGATATCAATATACCTGCTCTTATTTTCTTGTTAACCTCTTCATAGGTTCCATACTAAGTTACAATTATATCTATTGGTTTCTCTAATAGTCCTTTAATTTGTACAACAGAAGCATCTATATTCATTTCATAGCCCATAAGTGGTAACCACCCAGTTCTAGGTTCCATAACCCTTATGATACACACATTGGTATCAACTTCAAAACACAATTCATCTTTATACTCTTCAACTAACTGAGGTGGAATTATATACCTCTTGTGAATTCTAGATTGAAATTTACTGAAATAATCATCCATTATAACATTGAAATTATCACCCATGCTTTGAATAAATTCACTAATTTGATAAATAATGGGTTTATCTACACTCCATGTAACTTCACCGATTGTTGGAAATGACTTTTGGAAGTAAAAGAATATACATACCAACAGTGGACCAAAATTAAGTGTATTTGACTTTGCCTTCTGAATGGTGTTCATATTGTCATCCAACTGTTTCAATAGAATCTCACACAAGTCAATCTTCATGTCCTTCCTGACAATTTTATATGCAATATCTACAGCTCCAGAGGGCACACTATCTACTCGAGATGATTGAAATATCTTGTATGATATTATGTTTGATGTGAACTTCAATTTGGGGTCTTCAACTATAGATAGCTTAAGGCCTCTTCCATCCCACTTAGCTTTTGTAAACTCACAAAGTTTGTTCTTATTTGTCTTCTTGTAGGCCCTCGGTCTATCACTGACTAAAAATCTTGTAACAATGTGTAAAACATCCTTTGTTATCTTCATCGGCCCATCAAGCCACATAAAATGATCATGTACTCTTCTCAGTACAATTCTCATCCACTCATGCTTAAAAAATGTCGATACATGCATTGCATGAACCAAACCCTTGGCCTGCAAGTGTGTGTCATCACTCTTCAGATTTCCATTAACATACAAGTTCTTGTACGATGCATCAATTTCACCTTGACAAATATCTTCAATCTTGCAGTGAATGAAGGCACATACGTCTTCAATCAAAATAAATATTCTTGGCGGGATCAAGGATAGGGCTTCAATTTTATCAAGTTTCGTAGCAATGGTGGGAGGAAGCTTATACCTCGGGTTTAATGGGTCAATCTTTTCAACTACGACTGGTTTCTGCCACTTAGGTACCATTGATCTCGAAATACTTCAACAAATACTAGGGTTCAAGTATAATCTATTAATTTAGCTCAATGAACTCTAGAAATACCTCAATGATCTTTCAGATGTTCGGAATGCTCAACTGAATTCTCAGAATTGCTCTTTGATCTCGCCTCTGTCAATGCTCAAATGTGCTCACAAAAGTGTAAAGTAAAAATGAAGTAACAAACCCTCTATTTATAGTTTTTCCTTTTAGGTTAGGGCTTCCAACGACTATAAATGCATTTAATGCTTCTTACCTAACTTTATTTTACTGTTAACCAAAATACACTTTGCTTCACCAAATAAAACAAAATTGCTCAAACACTTCATCGATCAATCATATAAAATCATAAATTCATAAATTATATCCAAATGCATCTTAGTATGCTGATATGGATCTTTGCACTAAATCTAGGAACTGATTTAAGATAATCTTTAAGTTATCAGCTCCTATACATACTTTTTACCAATTAAGTGAATATAGGTGCACCCAATCTAGAGGATGTGGTGCCATCACTAGTTCCCAATTCCTTTCCGTCATCTTGAGACTTCCTTCTCCAAGCATTATTCATCTGTTCTCTATTTCATCAATGTTTATTGGAGTCTTTTCACTCAGTTGTTCCTTGGTAGAGTCCTTATTTTAGTACCTGCAGTCCCTAGCTAGGTGACCGACTCTGTGGCAATGGAAACAAGCCATTCCAATGTTTCTCCATTATTTCCTATTGTTCATTCCATGCATCCTGAAGCAGTTTGTAGCAATGTGACCAAATCTTCCACATGTAGTACAGGCAATCCTTGTATTATAATCCCATGGTATAGTAGGACCTTGTCGATTGTTGTCAACATTTTGTCGGTTAGGGACCCATTTTTCATTTCTCCTTTGTGATCTATGTTCTCTAGATTTGTGACCATATTTATTGCAATTGTTACAGTAACCATAAAATCTTGGTTTCCTTGGAATGTTCACAACTCTTGATCTACATTCAAATGCCTTATGTCCATACTTCTTGCAATTGTAATAATGACCTTTAAACTTAGGAGAATTTAGTGGATTACCTCTCTTACTTCTTCATATGTTAGTTGTGTGCCCTGGTTTCCCACAATGATAACATGTAGGCTTCTTTGACTTAGGTGGGGTAGTTGCTTTGTCTCGGTTGGTTGGTTGTTTGGAAGACTCACCCTTCTCGGTAGTACTATTTTCATTGAAATTGAGTCCAAAAGTGTCATTTGGTTGCCTTTGATTTCTCATCTTTTCATCTAATATCTTCAAGGTTTCTTCATTTCTTTTTAGGATTTCATTAGCATCTCTCTCATATTTCAAATCATTTTTCAATTGTTCATTCTCAGATCTTAGATTAACAATTTCTCCAACTTTTCTCGCCACATCCTGATTTACAATAACAAGTTGATCTGTCAAGTTGTAGTGAGTTTGTGTCAACCTCATGATTCCCCTATCTTTCTCATCTAGTATTGTATTCATTTGTCTTCTCTCTTCTTCAACAATTCTTTTTTCATCCTCATCTTTTCCTTTTTGTTCCATGATCTCACACATCCTTACCAACTGTGCTTCTTGTTCTCTTTTCAGTGTTTTGACCCGATCAACAAGGTTCTTGTTCTTTTCAGACAGTTCTGATATAATAGCATCAACTTCATCAAACATGGTTCCCTCTGATAGTTCCTCATGTTCCTCAACTTGATCTTGAATATCTTTCAACTGTAGTGCAAGCTCTTTCCTTTTGCTAATTGAAGGTTTCAGTTTTTTGCTCAATTCTTCAATTTGCTCATTTTCCATCTTCAGTTCCATTTCCATATTGTCAATTATATTTGTGTACTTGTAGCTTTCCATCTTTCTATATCTTTCCTCTAAAGTGACTAAACTCCTTAATAAGAGACTGAGATCTTATACCAATTTTTAGATTCAAGTGTGGAAAGGTAAGTATTGAGAGGGGAGGGGTGAATCAATACTTTAAAACACTTTTAAACTTATTTTAACTTCTTCACAATCATTTACTGATTCCTTAACATTTTTATGCATCACATGAAATAAATAAAACATGTAATAATCAACACATAACACAATTATTTGGTATCACAAAAATCC
The DNA here is from genome assembly GCA_027943335.1 of Chamaecyparis obtusa. NCBI lineage: Eukaryota > Viridiplantae > Streptophyta > Pinopsida > Cupressales > Cupressaceae > Chamaecyparis > Chamaecyparis obtusa. The sequence continues at coordinate 78,978 of BSBK01001924.1, forward strand.
TTGTTAGAGGATAAAAACTGCGGTGGGGATGACATCCACAAGACTTCACTACTATAGAATAAAGTTTTCTCGGTTAGAGCTACTATGCTTAGCAATTTTTGATAGCTTACTCTGTTAAGAGTATTAACCCTGTTAAGAGTTCTAAAGACTGCTAAGTCTACTCTGTTAAGAGATTTTACAACTCTAATCTAAGAATTGTACATGGTTAAAAGATTTACAATTAAGATATGTTAGGATATGCTTGTTTAAGAGACTTTACAAAATTTGATTACTCCTTAATCAGTAACAAAAAAATGTTTGTCAACCTTGCATCAATAAATGCTATTGAGACTATGTGCTCATTACTTCATTACCTCATACTATGTATCCATCGTACTAATCAAATTAGTACTCGGTAGCTCATTTCTAAATCTATTCCTCAATACTCTGTTACTTGGTAGCTTCACTTCTTATTACATTCTTCTCTGATCTGCTTCATACATGCAATCATACATGCAATCGCCAATTTCTCTTTATGCATGCATACTGATCTTCATAATCTAATATTCTTAAATACAAAATTTAAGCAGTGCTAGATGTTCTAGAATCTTCATTTTTGGCAGTGCTAACATTGGGTACACTTCCAATGCACATTTCATCCTTAATTCCCATTGGCTAATCTCACCTTGTAATCATGTGTAATCATTACATTTCAATCTCCAATGTTCTGTTATATGATCTCCTCAAGATTGGTAAACCATTTTCTAATCGATGTCCAGGTTCAATGTACTTAGAATTCATCTGGTGTCGGCCTGTTATGCTCGGTAACATGATTTCTTTAACTCGATAACTAAGTTCTCTTCTCGGCTAGGTTCTCGGTATAACTTGGTTCTTGGTGCTTGGTTCTACCTCGCTTAATTCCTATGCTTGCTTCTTCTTTACCAAAATTCCTTGTCTTCTAATTCCTTTAATGACTAACTTTCTTACCTTACTAACTTGTCTTTTCTTCAATACCGAATGACTTTGACAAACATAATAACTTCCTCATAACTAAAACAACAAAATTAACTCTTTGGAGTATTAGGTAGACAAGTTGAAATTAAAGAGGTTGCCTCACACACGTCCTTATAGGGTGTCTTGGCTCAACAAGGGTCAACATGTGATAGTAGATGAACAAGCATGGATATATTTTTAAATGGGGGATTATAAGGATAGGGTTTTGTGTGAAATTTTACCCATGGATTCTTCTCACCTCCTCTTAGAGCATCCTTGGCAGTTTGATGTTAAGGCCATGCATGATGTGGAAAATAAATCCTATGTCATAACCAAAGATGGTAAGAAATTTCAAATAGATCCTTTGTCTGATCGAAGGGATGAAAAACATGTGGGATCTAGTGTTATGTTGTTAAGTGGGAAAGATTTCTTGAAGATCTTGAAACATGAGGACAATTAGGGACATGCATTAGCGATAAAGCCCAGAGAAGGGCCTAAACAAGAAGATAAAAAGAAGGATGAGATACCTCAAGAAGTTCAAGGGTTGTTGGACAAATATAAGAACATAATGGTGAATGAAATACAAGAAGCCCTACCTCCTATGAGGGATATTAGCCACCAAATTGACCTCATACCTGGTGCTACCTTACCCAATAAAGCTGCCTATAAAATGACACCTATTTAAAATAAGGAAATTGCCAAGCAAGTTCAAGAGCTCTTAGAAAAGGGCTTGATAAGGAAGAGTCTTAGCTCATGTGATGTACCCACTATTTTGGCACCAAAAAAATATGGTAAGTGGAGAATGTGCACTAACTCTAGGGATATTAACATGATCACTATAACATATCATTTCCCTGTGCCTAGAATTGAGGATCTAATGGACTACTTTGGTGGGGCCTGCTATTTTTATAAGGTGGATTTAAAATCAGGATACCATCAAATTAGGATCAGGCCTGGGGATGAATGAAAAACAACTTTTAAAACTAACGAGGGGTTATATGAATGGATGGTGACGCTCTTTGGGCTTACAAATGCACCTAGTACCTTTATGTATCTCATGAATGAAGTTTTGGTTGAATTCATTAGAAAATTTGTAATTGTCTATCTTGATGATATTTGATATTTAGCAAGACAAAGGAAGAGCATGTAAAGCATTTGGATTAGGTACTAGAGAATTTACATCATGCAAAGATAATGATCAATTTGGATAAATGTGAATTCATAAAGACTGAATTGAGTTACCTTGGATTTGTTGTGTCTCATCCCTCTAAGGTAGATGCAATATTAAATTGTCCTACACCTAGGACAGTAGGAGACATGAGAAGTTTTCATGTACTAGCTTCATTCTATAGGAATTTTATACGGGGGTTTATTCATATCTATGCTCCTATTTTGAATACCATTAAGGGGTGAGTTAAGTGTCAGTTTGCATGGACAGATAAAAAAATCAGAATTTTGAGTTACTAAAACAAAAGGTTGCAGATGGTCCATCCTTGAGGTTGTTTGATCTTAATGAATTGTTTAATTTGGAGTGTGCTACCAGTAAGTTAGCAATTGGGGCAATTTTGAGTCAAGAAGGACACCCTGTGGCATTTTTCTCTGAGAAGTTGAATGATTCTAAACAAAAGTATTCCACCTATAAGAAAGAACTATATGCTATGGTCCAAGCACTTAAGAAGTGGTGTCACTATATGTTACCCAAGGAGTTTATAGTGTATACAAATAACCATGCATTGAGTTTTTTGAATGGACATGAGAAGTTGAATCAGAGACACCTTAAATGGGCTGAACAGTTGTAGGCCTATACATTTACCATCAAATACAATAAGGGAGCTTATAATAAGGTGGTAGATGCTTTAAGTAGGAAATTATTAACTATTCAAGAAGTGCAGATGCAAAGTGTTGGTTTGGATGTTCTTAAAGATGTGTATAAAGATGATAAGGATTTTAAAGATGCTTATGCCATTTGTTCTGAATTTGTTAATGCTTTTCATGTTGATTTTTCTAACTACATGTTGTACGATGAATTTCTATTCAAAGGCCATCTTCTTTGTATCCAACAATGTTCCATGAGATAAAATATCATCAGAGAAAAGCATCAAGACAATTTAGGTGGGCATTTTGGTCTTGACAAGACCTTAGAGTAGGTTGTGCAGTTTTATTACTGGCCTAAAGTTCAAACAGAGGTCATAAAGTTTGTGGAGTAGTGCCATGTTTGTCAAAGAGCCAAAGGGAATTCAACCAATGCTAGTTTTTATCAACCACTGCCCATTCCCACTAGACCTTGGGAGTGCCTAAGTATGGACTTTGTCCATGGACTTCCTAAGACACCAAGGGGATTTGATAATATCTATGTGATTGTAGATAGGTTTAGTAAGATGACACTTTTTGTGCCTTGCAAATGTACTAATGATGCTTCCTACATAGATGGGTCATTCTTCAAAGAAGATGTAAGAATCCATGGCCTACCTATTAGCATTGTAAGTGATAGAGATTCTAAGTTTGTGGGACACTTCTGGAGGAGCTTATGGAAGAGATTGGGTACCAATATATTCTTCTCATCTGCATACCATCCATAGACTAATGGTAAAACCGAAGTTGTAAACATTTATTTGGGAAATCTTCTTAGATGTCTCACTAAGCAACATGGTCAAGTTTGGGATTTGGTGATAGGGCAGGTTGAATATGCCTATAATGAAATCCCTTTTGAGCTTGTGTATGGATGTCATCCTAGATGAATTCTTGAGTTGAGAGACCTAAGTACCATGGATAGGAGGAGTACACAATGGGAGAATTTTGTAGACACCATAAAAGAAGTTCATGAACATGTCAGGAAAACATTATAGCAAAATGCAGATAAATATAAGGAAAGGAAAGATCTTAGTCAGAGGGATACCCAATTAAAAGTGGGAGACTTTTTCATGGCCTATTTGAAGAAGGAATGACTCCCTAAAGGGAAACCATCAAAACTTCTCATGAAAAATATTGGTCCTATGAAGATAGTGCATAAGTTTGGCAATAATGCACGTATGAGGTAGAATTATCTCCTGACTTGGGCATCTCACCTATCTTCAATGTGTATGATTTGACACCTTTTAGAGGTTCCATTGTAGATGGAGACTAGGATGTATCTAATATAGAAGATGAAATAGGTTGGGTTAGAGATTTGCCTCCTAGCCAACCCATGCAATTAGAATGCATCGTAGATTCCAAATTTGTTAAGAAGACCAGGAAGGGTGTGTATAAGGAATATTTAGTAAATTGGGCAAGCTTTCTAGAATCTGAAGCCACATGGATGTATGACATTGCTATTCTCAAGCATGGTACCACAGTTCAACATTTGGAAACTCAAGGGACTTGAGTTCATTTTCCTTGGGGAGTATGGTGCAGGAGCACAATACTTGCCCTCATTTTCTTTTGATTTTTTCTATAACTTTTTAATAAGGCCTTAAGGGCCCTTTGGTCTATTTTATGTCCTGGCATAAAAGCCTAAGGATGGTCAAACCTGGTCAACTACCCACCAAAGATGTAAGAGTGATGTTTTGATTTTCTTTTGGTCCTATTGGTCCTATTAGACTGCTCTAGGTTCTTTTTGGTTACTTGTATGTGACAACTGCAAAAATTGCATAATTGGTGTCAATATTGCAAAAGTTGCTCAAATACAACATTTTTTGAATTCTTGTTCTATAACGGCTAGTTGGTTATGGCCGATGGTTAAGGTGGTTGTATGAGTTTCCAAGGATTCTCTTATGAATTGGATGACAATGGAGTTTGTAAGGTTGATTTTTGGATAATGAGAAAGAGGTTCTGTTCTGTTGAATTCTATTGATTTTCCTCACTTGTTCATTGTATTTTGGACTTGTATAGCATGTGTTGATTGAAAACATCCATCCTTCTTTTAGTACAATCAATAAGATGATTTATTTCTCAACTGGTGGATAAAGCTCAACGATTCAATAAAATATTACACAAAGGAGTCACCTAAAAATGGAATGAAGAATGTGATAATAATATGAAATAGATAAAATAATATCTTTCAAATCTACCCATTTTGTTGCCTCCTATTCAAGGCAAGCCATCAATACTTTATATATCAGCAATGCCTACATCACTAGGGACACTCTTGGCTCAACGCAATGACAAAAAAAAGGGGAAAAAGATACATGTTATATCAGTAGACTATTGGTGTCATATAAAATGAACTACCCTGTTATTAAGAAAGCTTTCTTAGAGGTGGTATTTGTTTCATAGAAGTTGAGACACTATACTCTCACACATTCCATCAAATCAGTGGCTAAGATTGATCCTCTGAAATATATTTTGAGAAAAGAAACATTAACATGACAATTGGCTAAATGGGTTATGATTCTTAGTGAGTTTGATCTTGAGTATGTCGATTGTTGATCATCTAGCTGATGCACCTCTTCCAGATGATCAACCTTTGAACATTAAATTTTGAGATGAATCTATCATGCATCTTACACAATAGTCCTAAAAAATGTTTTTTGATGGATCTTTACTCAACAAGGCTCTACTGCTGGAATTCTCTTTATCACACCCTAAAGATATTCACTTCCGAAGGTGTACAAGATACTCTTTCCTTGTACTAATAAGATTATAGAATATGAAGCCTTGGTAAATGAAATGAAAATGGCTATTGAATGGAAGGTCACCGAGCTACATATCTATGGTGACTCCAAACTTGTACTCAATGAGATCAGTGATGTTTATCAAACCCAAGATGAAAAAATGATGCCTTATAAGAGAATGGTTGATGATCTTAAAAGTAATTTGTCTTTATTACTTTTCAATATATTTCTAGATTGGAAAATAAAGCAGTTAATGCTATGGCTACAGTTGCATCTATGTTACCACTATAGGAAAATGAGTTCCACTATGAGTTCCTGGTGTAAGCATTACCTTATCCTACCTATAATTTATCTGATTCCAAGAGAATCTAATCTATCATTGAACATGAATCATCTTGATACAACTGTGTCTACTCATACCTACATGACCAAATTATCCTTGATAATCTTACTAAAAATGAGTAATGACACCTTATTTGTAATGAATCATGGTATTTCATCATATCAAATGATTTATATATACAAGGATTAGAAGGTACTTTACTTAGTCGTATAGAACATGAAGAGTCTCAGTGTGCATTAATGAAAGTTCATGAAGGAATCTGTGGATCTCACTCTAATGGTCTAACTCTAGCCTAAAAATTGCTAAGGGTTGACTACTATTGGCCGAACATAGAGAAAGAAGCTACCATATTTGCTAATTCTTGTAATAAATGTCAGCTTCATAGAAACCTAATACATGCTACAACTAGGGAGCTCATACCATTTATCACTCATTATCCCTTTTAATAGTGGGCATTTGATCTCATCGGTCAGTTATATCCTTCATCATCTAATGATCATAAGTTTATCATCACGACCACAAAGTATTTCACAAAGTGGGTCAAAGTTATTTTTCTCATCAAATCTGTTAGAATGATTTTATAATAACTAGGGGGGGGGGGGGGAGAATCAGTTATCCTCAGATCTAGATGTACCAATTCAACTTTTCAATACTTCAACCAACTTAGATCTATTCATTAATCCACTCGGTCTCTATAGAATATAATTAGTAACATAAACTTGCAGTCCACTGTCCAAAAGCAATCAACTTGCAAAATATAAAACTCTTAACTGTAAAACACATCAAATTACATTCACACAAATATGACACCAAGATTTAACTTGGAACCCCAATTTGGGAAAAAACCACCAGTAACCTGCTACAAAATTTTCACTCTTTTGAAGTGAGCTCTATGAGGAGCCAACCTTTGGAAATATTGATCCAATGTAGCTCATATGTTGATCCACTGACTGGCCTTCATTGTCATCTCCATCTCTGATCTTCTTGGAAATCCCTTCAAGCAACCACCACAACTCTTCTCAGCTCTTCAAAACTCTTCTCATCCTTGTGCTTAGGTTCACCAATCAACTACATCAACCTCTTGCATAACCTACAATTAGGTCATCCTTATACCTCCTTGATTAGGTAGTTTAATCTTTTGTCTCTTAATCTCTTCTGCAGATCTTAGGTTTAGGTCAAATTCATCAAATCCTTCCAACATTTCATTCACCTTCCTTTTTATCCTTCTAGACACTTCTCAAAACTTCTCCTTGAATCCATAAGAAAATGGTTTACCACACATTAAATAATCCAGGTCATTCATCCTTATCTTCAACACATTTTACATATTCCAAGAATTCAACTATGTCGGCTGGGAATCTCAAATCTTTCACAAACTATAAAATACTGTCACTCGGTCATCACTAAAATTATTTTTCTCAACAATCACTATCTTTGCTTGGTTAATTATGTGATACTTGGTAATTATTGATGATTGGTCAACACTAAATTTTCTCAACTTATACTGGTGCTCGGTCAACACTAGCATCACTCGGCTTACACTGAATTTTCTTAATCTTCTGCTTGTTTTCTCGGTCAAGCCTATGCTTGCAAGCTTTCTTTCCTCACCTCTTCTTTGTTTAAAATCAATTGTCTTCTTCACTTAGTGTTATAGATAAAAAAACTCATTACCTTGCCAATGTGCAAACTAATCAAGTACCCATTGTAGTTTCTCATAACTCAACCTTTCCACTAGGTCTTCTTGTTATCTCCTCTTTTCAAATCCTCTTCATCAATCAAAAGATATGGCACTTTACTAGATAGAAACTATCTCACCAGTTAAGGTTTGACATCAATGACAATAGAACAATTGTTTCAATTGTCGTTTCCAACAATCTTAATCTTTTGCATTGATGGTAATACTATAAATACCATATGCATAGTTACCATACAATCCAAAAAGTATGTATATTGAAGCAACTTCTATCAACTCTCTATGTATTTTGATCTTCATTAATATCCTTAGCTCCATTCTGATTCTCATCCAAATATCATCTCCCTCTTGGATAGATTCATCTCTCTTTGTCTGTGCATCCATTTTACTGAATCTCTCCCTTATTCCTCAAGTTACTAAATCTCTCCCTCATTTTCTTATGGTAACTTCTTTTGAATCTCTTTCTAAATCTCTCCCTCTTTGACAAAAATGCCAAAGACACTTTTATATTTCTCATGCATATTCACCATGTAGATATCTTTGTGTCATCTTTTTGAACTATATTCTCCCTCTGTCATCTTGCTTATGACTGATCATTCTACACAACTTTTGTTAGAAATAGGAAAACACTGAGAGGGGGGGGGGGGGAGGGGGTGAATCAACATTTCACAAACTTTTAGTTTTGCCCGCTTATGGATATATGTAATTAACTTGTAGCTTGCATAAGAAAATAAACTAAATAAAATGAACAATAAACACTGTAATGCCCCTCCCATAGTTGCTTTCCAATTTTTTATCGCCAAACTCTTTTAGGTCATTTTCATGTGTGCATTATTTATTTCAGAGATATTTGTGGTTTATGAATGTATGACATTTTATTGAATAATCATGAATTAGATGCTTTCAAATTATTTTCATGTTGATTAGATGCAAATGATGATGTTATTAATATGAATGGTTATTTCATTTTGATGTTTCATATGTTAGGATATAATGATTGCTTATAGTTTTACTAACCCCATATTGGCATGTGTATGGTCGATTGTATGTTTTATACTTCTATTTGACGTGCTTGATGTGGTTGAGGGATGGAGTCATAGTTACTTTCTTGCGAGATCCACATGATCAGCCGATCCCCGTCATTATTTGTTTATATTATACATGTATGTACATGCTTGTCTTTTATGCAGGTTTGCAAGTACCAGACATCAACTTCCCTGAATTTTTAGGATGATCATGCCCTATCACAAAATCTCAATGGTAAGAGAGGGGAGATAACATACAAATCCAAATCCTAACCCTATCCATTGATTGTCCTAAAGATTGGTAAAGTATCTGTTTCTACCCATCCAAATTCGTCAATATGACATGAATTCGTGAGCCCTTCCTTGGTGTTGTTTGATACAGAGTTAGTCATTTTTTGAGTTTTGGGAGTCAAGTGGATTTGCTTGTGTGTATTATTTGATTTAAGTAATTAAGTTAGGATTAATTGAGGTTTGAATATTTATATTTCATGAATATGGTAATTTTAGTTATAGAGCATATTTAATTATTGAAGGTAATTGAATATATTTATTACTTAAATGATCAAATTAAAAGACTTAAATTTGGATTAAAGAGTTTAATTGATTATTAAATCATATCATTAAGTTAAAAGGCATAGTTGATTTATTTAATATTCAATTTGTTAGTTTGCATAGTTGACTTGTGCTAAGTATTTATGTTTAATTAAATAATTGTATGCAATTTAAGTTGCACTTTTGAGTTAAGTGAAATTGAAATTGAAATTAAAGTTTAAAGTTGAGTTCGAGTTTTAATTTTAAAAGCACTTTATTTATTGAGTTATTTTATCATGCAGCTTAAGAGAGGGAGTTGAGTTCTTCTTTTGTGTTTGCATGTTTTGGAAACCCTAGGAGGGATAGGTTTTCTTTATGGAGGGATTTTGGGTATTATTTCGATTATGCTAACAGGTTTTGGAGGAGCTCTGGAAGAATTGAAGGATTTTTGGAAAAGCTTGTTTTGGTGGACATTATTGGGTGATTGTTCGAAGGCTTGAATTTCGATGGTTGGATTTGGTCTTCTTGACATCAGGGTTTCAGGCATAGGTTGAGGTAGGGTTTGAAACCGTCATGTTTTGTAAATTCTCCTTTTGGAAACATTGTATTCTTTGTGTCTAGGATTGCTTTGTGATTGATTCAAAAATTTGCCTATGTTTTATGTTGGGTTGTTATTGTGAAAATCTGATGGAATTGATGTTTGATTGTTCTGGTATTTCACTTTGAGTGTTTGAAAACCCTAGCCTAAATCATAGGAAATTGCTACCTTGTCTTCGATATGTTGAGAAGGGATTAAATTTGATTTTTGCATGTGGAATCAATTACTCAATACTAGTTTTGTTCAAACCCTAGTTCTTTTTGGGAAATCAATTTTATAAAGGAAATGTATGTATTTATGTTTTGTATAATATGGGTGAAAGGTTAAATTATTAAATCTATCTTTTATTTGTTTTTATTTAAAAAATAAAATATATAAATATATATATATATATATATATATATATATATATATATATATATATATATATATATATATATATATATATATATATATATATATATATATATATAACCTACTATGCGTTGTTGTCCAAAATTTATTGCTTGTAAAGTTTTATTTTTACAAAAATTAAATTTAATTGTAAATTATTATTTTTTAAATATATTTTGTGGGAGGTAGGGGTCTCACCCCCCAAACCCCCCCTCGACAGCTCAAGGGCTGCCGATGGAAGCTTGGCTGCCATGACAGCTTGGCTGCCCATGACAGTCAAGGCTGTTGCACGGTAGCTGTGATGTTGGCTGTTGTGGCAGCTTAGCTGCCCACTATAGTCAAGACTGCCGCAACGAAAGCCATGGGGTGGGGCCATGAACCCCCCATGCAATGTTTATTTTTATATATTTTTAATAAAATTTAATTTATTTAATTTGTTTTTAAGTTTAAATATGGTTAAGTTAATTTAGTTTATTGTATGTTAGTTTAATTTTTAATTTAATTTAATTTAATTAGATTATTTAATACTTAATTTATCTTAATTATTTTTTAATCAAAATATTTAATATTTAATTTAGTTTAATTTATAGATTAGTTTATTTAATTTTTAATTAAGTTTTATGTTAGTCTAATTTATATTTAGTTAAATTAGATTGTTTAATGGTATGATTTTTGTATTATTGTTTGTTAGTTGAAGTGCTATTGTTGATTTAAACTTATCGGTTGGGTTGTACCTATAGATGATTTAATTATTTTTGTGGGGGTATGTGTACCAGAGGCTTAGGGGAGTTTTGCTAATGTGTTGGAGTTTTGTTTATGTTGTATCGGGAAACTATTCTTAGAGATTGCATGGTTATGGATGCACTTATGTTTTTATGCATACTTTTTATGGCGGTTGGTTTAGGGCCAATATGTGTGTCCCTAATGTCTTTTATGGATAGAGATGTGATTATATCATTATTTTGGAACCTATGTGGTTGTTTATGGATTGTGAGCCTAGGGGAGGTTAAATAGGTGCATTTTAGGGGAGTGGCTTACAATAGGGGTCCAGGGCCCAAAGAGGCCAGTACCAAGGTAACCTATCGTAAGTTATTTAATAAGTGACAACCCAATAATAAAACTTGCGGATAACATTAAATACAAGATTGATCATTGATGCCCCACCCATGCCTTGAGTGCTTGTATAAGCTAAGGATGGGAATGGGATGATACCTAGAGAGTAGGTATGATTAGGATTCCTCATCTTCATGAGAGGGTATCTTGGTTCTGCATGGGTCATGTTGAGGGTCTAAGGTCTAGAGTGGCCAGTCCAGGGTAACTCAACTTGATAGACACTTGAGGGTCCAGGGTCTAGATAAACCAGTCCAGGGTAACTCAAGTAGTTGTCCATGTGATGAAAATCCCATAGTATGTAGCCTAAGTCTCCTCCATAGTTTCTACATTTGCCTCTAGTGGTGTATCTTTGTTGTCTCTTTATTACTTTGTGGTTTATTTTGTATTGTTTAGTATTTTGGGTACATGTTAGTTATTTGATGATTATTTATCTTTACTAGAGGTACCTTTGAATTAGTAAGCCTTCACAACCTTTTCTTAGATGTTTTGATTGAGTTTTTAATTCAAGTGGGGTTTGTTGTTATCTCCTCAGCATGGTGGGAGTGGACCTTTAGTTCCATGAGGTCGGGTTGTAGTGTTATCTTTTACCATTTGAGATTTATGCATTTCTTTAGCAGTGCTGGAGGATGCTTGTTCCTGTTACCTTCTTCGTATTCTTCATTGGAGGTTTGTTCATTCCTATCTTTTGATGTTCATTATTATATCTTGTATTAGTGCTTCAGAGTTGTAGATATTGTATTATATTTTGTATTCAATTATTGTGACATACCCTATGAATTGTGTAGAGGATGTTGTATCATTTGTATATCTTAGGGTATTGGACGTAATTGTTACTCATGTAAGTTAATTGTAATTATTCTTACTCTAATTATTTATTTTGGTTACGTAATTCTACGTCATGGGACCCTCGAGGATTGTTAACTATAATTGAGTTGTGTATATGTACTTGTTTATATCTCATGGTTGTGTTGCTTTCACATTGTTATCATCATTGGTTGTAAACACTTAAGAAAAAAAGTATTCTGTAAACATAGTGACATGTGTTAGGTTAAATTCTCCTCGGTTCCCTGGCGAGGCATTACAAACACAACCATAAAATAAAGGAACTCATAACACCATATTTGTTCTTGAGGAAACCCTGGCCAAGGGAAAACCCCGGTGGGGATGATACCCACAAATGATTCACTAATCAAAAGTTTATGGTTGAAGATATTGAACCTGTTAGGAGTCTATTACACCTGTATAGTGTCTTGGTCCTTGTTAGAGGATTTTAGGCCTTGTTAGAAGCCTCAACCCTGTCAGGAGTTGGTATTACAAAATATGAATGTATGAAAGATGAGCCCACTACCCAGACATGCAATATACAATAATAGTATTTAGTACAAAAGATAGAATACAAAAACCTTTTACTGATATTGAATATCTTCAATATTCTGATCTAGCTTGTAGGCTCTTCACAAAACTTGCTATCAGTTCACACTGATCTAATCATATATCAGATTTCGCATAATACATCAATACAAAATCTCTTTACAACTTCACATTAGCATCATACACATATTCACATAACATAATATCCTTCTTTATACTAGCTATCTCAAATATATCTTATCAGTCGTCTTCCATGTTATCAAATCATAACATCAACTCTTGTTGCATTAGGGTTAACATCTAGGATGTCATCCCTAATTAGTTAATTCATTATTTTGATAAACAAAATAATCTCTTAACTCTAAATAATCAATTACTAATCGTTTCTTTTTTTTGGTCTGCTCAACTTTATTTTTGTAAAACATTAATATCTCTATCTGTACATGTTGTACAGTCTTGCGCTCTTAGATGTAGCTTTAATATACCTTGTATAATCTATGTTCAAGTGTGCATGCACTGAAATTACTTCTGTGAACTTTGCCGATCAAAATAGTCTCTATGTAGACAAATAAACATTGTTATACTTAGACAATTTTCTTAAGTACTCACCTAGAACTTCCTCCTTGGATCTTGATGTCTATACATTGAATATATGTTGCCATAATGATAACACCATGATACCCTACTTAGCCAAATTGCCAACAATCTCCCCCTTTGTCATTGGTGGAAACATATGGGAAAATTGGCTAAGTCCCAAAAACTTATAACAAAAAATTTCAAAAACAAACTTGCAACATTGTGTTACATGGCCATTACAAGATTTTCAAAATTATGTGGATCATACATGTCTACTAGTTCCGCCATAGGGATACTCCCCCTTTGATTATATTCCATACTATTTCACATATATCTATATCTTATATATACAAGAATTTTTCTCATACTATATTACTCCCCCTTTGACAACAATGACAAAGGTGTCAAAATATGTATATATATAGATCAAAATTTTATGATATACCTTTATGTCTTTAATGTTGTAATGTTGGAAGACTTGAAATGCAATCTATAAATTTCACCTTCAAGTTTTTAATTTATTTGTCCCATTTAGCCTTAAAAGAATTTGATACACTAAGTAATGCACATAGCCCATAAGATGCTATCTGAATTGCGCTAAGATTCAGATAGGAAAATTTACCATATGATGTCTTTGATGAAAGACATTCTTCAAGTTGATTCCGCACATTACTAATCTTCAAGGTTAGGTGCTCTCTGCATAATGAAAACCTTTTCAACTTTGTTTCCTTTTTATTATTTGATAGCCTTATTTGATCATGTATTTTACTCACTTTCTTCTCAGTATCAGTGATCTTCATGCTAGGATTTTGTAGCTCATTCACTGTGACTTGTAATTCTGCTTCTTTATTCTTCAACTTCTCTAAAATATCTGAGATATGATTGTGTGACAAAGCACACTGATTATACAATGCTCTTCCTCTTTCCAAACATCTCCTCAACTCCTTAATGCAAACATTAAGGTTTTCTAAATCATTCTTAATGTTTAGACAAGTGAATTGAAATAATTGTGCATCATGAAGTGTTTGTGCTTTCATTGATGTAATGTCAGATAAATTAGTGAAATCACTATAAAAACTTTAATTACCTCTCTTGCTTTAACTTGCAGACCAACTTTATTAACTTGAGTAGATATAACACCTTGAAGCTTATTTTTTACCTCAAGTAGTGATCCTTCTAGTCTCTTTACTTTCTTGTTCTTTCCAATTATCTTACTCAGATATGAGATCAACTCTATTTGATCATCATCATCAACTTCAGCTCCCAAATTTGCTAATACTGACTTAATGGGTGACTTTGATGAGCTTGTTGTTGTGACCTTCAGTGGTGTGACTATTTGAATGTGCTGAGGTAAAATATTTGTAGGCTTTACCTCTTTTCCTATACCTCGTTCCTCTTGAACTACTTGTTTGGTAACTTATGTTTGTGCATTTATTTATTCTTTCTTATTCTCCTACTTTTCTTCATCTGCATCTTCTTCCTTATCTTCTTTCTTATTTTCTTCTTCATCTTCTTGTTCATTTATCATTTCTCCCAAATTTCCAACATCCTCTCCTTGATCTTTAAAAGGATCTTCTTCTCTGTCAATGGTCATGTTGGTGCCTTTTGCATGCATGGTTTCATCATCAATAAGAATGGTGAGTGGTGGAAATGTGGTTTCTTTCATCTGTGAAACTACTTCTGTTGTTTGAGTGTCCTATTCTGATTCACTTAATGATTCTCTTGGTACTGAATTCATTACTTTTACAACTGCTTCCTCAGTTTCCTTGTTAACTTCCTCATAATTACCTCCCATAATTAGAATTGTTCTTCTTTTTCTTCTCAAATGGGTTCTTTGAAGTGTTCTTCATCTTTGATTACACAATTTTCTTACAAATCTTTCTCTTATACCTTTATCCTCTTCTATTTCTCTCTTGTTCCTGTTGATCATTTTCTCATAAAGATCACTCGATATCTTATCTTTAATATTATCAAATTTCTTGTTAGCAAGAATCATGTACCTGACAACTGCATTCTCAAGATTCAATTTTTCAAAATTATTGTACATATGATAGCATTTATTTAGCTTTGTGAAATATCCTTCATTTATGATTAAAGGATTCACTTTCTCAATTTTAGGCTTCCATTGTTTCTTTTTGCTGCTACCTACCTCTTCTTCATTGAGATTGAATTGAAACCTGACCTCTCATTTTCTTGATGGGTGTTGACTCTTCCTCTTGTGTCCTTATCCTTTCCATAGGAGAAAAGATAGTCTTCTTCCTTTTTCTTGGTCCACTAGCCATTTCTTTTACTCTTTTAGTCGGTGTAGTGGAGGTGGGTCTAGTAGATTTTCTTGTAGCTTTTTTTGGTGACTTATCCAGTGATATGCTCATCTCACTAGGCTCGGTGACATCTACATCAACATTTTGAATATTTGGAACATGGATTGCTTTGGATGCCAAAGGTGGAACTATTAACACTTCCTTCTATCCAATATCTGTCATAGTTGTTGATGTCTTTGAAATGTTAAATTCATCTTCAGTCATACATGTTTCTTTTAATATCTTCTTGATTGATGTGTCAACCCTTTTCTTAGCTAACTTCTACAATTGAGATTGGTGTGATGTGCTAAAAATTTCATCAAATGTTCCAAATCTAGGACTTTTGGAATCTATTTTGCACTTCAAAATTCTACTTACATATCTTTCAATTGCCTCTTCAGATACTTAATATTCTAGAGGGTCTATGAATTCAGTTCTTGGTTCAACTTCTTCAATATATGTGAAGTCTGTATCAACCAAAAAGCATATCTCATTCTTGCACTTCTGAACTATTGAAGATGGAATTCTTAACCTTTTCTTCATCTCATTCTAAAAAATTTTAATTACAAGTGTGGCACTCTCATTTACTTTATCAATTGGGTGTCTAAGATACACCTTTTTTATTCTCTCCATTGAACTCTTCTCATCATTCCAATCAGCTCCTATAGTGTAAGGAAATCTTCTCAAAAGGTGGAAGACATATAGGTGATTAAGGATGAGAATCTAAATTGGGAATTCTTTGTCTTCTTAATCTTCTCAATATTTTCAATCAATTGGATCCTCAAATTTTCACTCATGTCAACATCAACCTTATCAACACACATAAGATAAGCTACTTGTACCATACCTTCTACCATATCATCTTCTCTAGAGCTAGCACATAACTTGGTAGTCATTATCTTACACACATACCTAACATCATTCTACTCAATCTTACTAATTACAATGCCTCTTCCATTATATGAAGATTTAGTGTTGTCTAGAACTATTTTCTTCACATTATTCTCATTTAGAGGGATTTCATCTTTGTTAGATAATCCTATTACTTCATGTATAAAATCAACTATGATATATATCACTCTATCATCCAACCAAAAATTTCCATTATGAATTATGCTTAAAATGATCTTAGTCCATTCATCATTCTAGAATTCGTAGTGAAATATGTACTTGATAATGTCTAGTTGACCTAAATGTTCATACCCTTCCTTGTAGGTCATATCCTGGCTGTATATTTTTCCATACTCCTCAGTCATACTAATGTCTCCTAAAGTCTCAAATTTTCACTTCAGGTATCCTTTTACATCTTACAAATGCAATACATCATCAGGTATAACTGATAATGCTAATCTAGGGTCCTCCTCAGAGGGTTATACCGATTCACTTCTCACCTTAGGTATAGGTGTGTCCTTAATGTTATGAACTAGGGATACATCCATGATTGCACTAAAAAATAACTACTCTAATAGTAAACACTTAGTAAAATACCTTGGAATCAGGATTTAGGGCTTTCGTGTAGATCTGGAAAAAATATGTCTCCAAACCTTTCAAACTGCTTTCAATCTACACTGGCTAGCTCTCTAAGACTTATAAACTCTTGAATGATCAAATAATGTCAATAAACTACTTTTATCTATCAAATCCTTCAAGACATTATCATTGCATTAATTGTATAAGTGTATACATGCCAAAAAGTTGTTCCTAGTTACCTACAAAACTTCTTTCGCTTCATGTGATCACACACATGCTCAAAATTACATGCACTCTTAACCATAGGTTCCATACATCACTTACTATCACATATCAACTTCACAAGGCTTGATTCAAATTCTGCTAACCTCTAGCTATTCTGATGCTAAATTCATGAAATTTAATGCTTAATCAATTTGAGATGGGTTCAGAATTGATTCCAACTTACTCTCAAATGCTTCACTTGACTGACTTCTTGATATTGTGGATGCACTTACTGATCTATAGCTTTGAAAAATATAACTTCTTCCATTTTACTGCTATTTCCCTTTTGACTGTTGTTGGTATCCATATTTCTTCTGGTGTAGTTCACATTTCTTCTAGTATTAGGATTCCTCATGTTGTTCATTCTGCAATATCTTGTTGTGTGTCCTATGTTGTTACAAATCTGACAAACTATGACATTGTTTCCATATCTCAGTCCTAACTGACTAATTTGTGATCTACAATTTCTTGCAATATGTCCAAAATTGTTGCATCTATAACACACAACTCCATTTATTATATTGTTTGTTTCTCCAATAGGTATTTTATTTGTAGGGTTGGTATTTCTAAACATTCTACTAGGGATACATCCATGATTGCACTAAAAAATAACCGCTCTAACAATAAACACTTAGTAAAATACCATGGAATCAGGATTTAGGGCTTCCACGTAGATCTAGAAAAAATATGTCTCCAAATCTTTCAAACTGATTCCAATATGCATTGGCTAGCTCTCTAAGACTCTTGTAAACTCTTGAATGATCAAATAATGTCAATAAACTACTTTTATCTATCAAATCCTTCAAGACATTGTCATTGCATTAATTGCATAAGTGTATACATGCCAAAAAGTTGTTTCTGGTTACTTGCAAAGCTTCTTTCTCTTTGTGTGATCACATACATGCTCAAAATTACATGTTCTCTCAACTGTAGGTTCCATACATCACTTACTATCACATATCAACTTTGCAAGGCTTGATTCAAATTCTACTAAACTCTATGTTACTTTGATGCTAAATTCATGAAATTTAATGCTTAATCAGTTTGAGATGGGTTCAGAATTGATTCCAACTTACCCTCAAATGCTTCACCTGATTGACTTCTTGATAATGTGGATGCACTTGCTTGATCTGTAGCTTTGACAAATATAACTTCTTCCATGTTACTTCTATTTCCCTTTTGACTGTTGTTGGTATCCATATTTCTTTTGGTGTAGTTCACATTTCTTCTAGGATTAGGATTCCTCATGTTGTTCATTATGCAATATCTTTTAGTGTGTCCTATGTTGTTACAAATCTAACAAACTATGACATTGTTTCCATATCTCGGTCTTGACTAACTAATTTGTGATCTGCAATTTCTAGCAATATGTCCAAAATTGTTGCATCTATAACACACATCTCCATTTCTTATATTGTTTTTTGCTCCAGTAGGTCTTTGCTTTGTAGGGTTAGTATTTCTAAACATTCTACTATTATCTTTATTATTAGATCTAGGTTTCTTACAATTAATGGCTCTATGGCCAAAACCATGACAATTATAACAATAAACAAAGATCAAGGTTTCTTACAATCAATAGCTCTATGACTGAGTTATGCAGTGATGACCGAGGAGAAGAACACATTATTGGCCGAGTGTCAGTAATTTACATTTGGAGAAAGAATTGAGCTTCCCAGCCGACATAGTTGAATTCTTGGGATATGTAAATCATGTTGACTTTATTAATGAATTGTATGGAGAATTTAATGCATGGTAAATCATTTTATTGTGGATTCAATGAGAAGTTTGAAGATGTATCTAGAAGGAAGGATGAAGAAATTAAATGATGCAAGGATTCGATGAATCTAACCTAAACTAAAGATCGACAAAGGAGATTAAGTGGCAAAAGATGGATTTACCTAATTGAAGAGGTATAAAGGAAAACCTAATTGTGAGGTTACTGTAAGAGAGATGAAAGGAGCTGGAGTTGTTGATGTTATTGACTAGTAAGTCTAAGCAGAAGGCTAAAGTTGAGAAGAGTTGTGATTTCTTGAAGTGAATTTTGAGATGATAAGTGATGGAGATGGAAATGAAGCTCAGTCAATAAATCAACATATATGTGTGAAGAGGATCTGTATTTGCAAAGTGAGTTGTATGTTTTTCAGATCAGAAACTATTGTTACTTTCTAACCATTGTATCAATCTAAATCCTTTAATCAAGGTTGACCTAATAGTCATTGTATAAATCCTCTAATCAAGGTGGCCTTCTAATGGAATGTACTTAAATCCTTTAACCAGGTCACTTTTGATAGAGTGTTTAAATCCTTTAACAGGGTCACACCTAGCAGTGTGTTTGTAAACCTTTAACAGGGTTGGCTTTTCACAGAGCTCACTTCAGAAGAGTGAATATATTAGTTGCATGTTACAAAGTGGTTTTTCCCAAGTTGGCTTTCTACTATAATTCTGGTGTTATACTTGTGTGAATGTTGCTATATTCTACAATTTATTTACATTTGGATACTGGATTGCATGTTATATGTTTTTGATATATACTTTAGAGACCGAGTTGAGTTGGTGATTAGATCTGAGATTGTTGAAGTGCTAAAAAGTTCAATTGGTACATATGGACCTGAGAACAACTGATTCACCCCACCTATGTTGTTCTAAATAATACTAACAATTGGTATCAGATTTGTTGGTGCTTACAAAGAAAATTTTAAAGGTACTTTAAGCTAATGATCAAGATGTATAAAAAGGAGGTACCTAAGTTGAACAAAGAGAACTTCCTTGCATGGCAGAGTCTGATGAAATTGCATCTAGCTAGTATTGGTGATTCGATGAAGTACTATGTGGAACATGACTATGTTATACATGTTGCACCTTTGACTATCGAGGAGATGAAAGAAAAACAAGAACACAATCAAGCAATGTTGGAGATTGCATTTGCCTTAAGCTATCCCAAATTTGAAGATATCAAAGACTGCACAACTGCAAAGAAAATGTGGGATACTCTTGCAACTATCTATGGTGGTGATACAAATATACTGAGAGAAAAAGTTGAAAGTCTGAGAGGTAAGTTTGATGAAAGGAAAATGAAAGAAGGTGAAAATATTGCTCAGTACTGTGGTAGAATTAAGGAGATAGTGAATGCTATTAGAGGAGATAATGGAATCATTGATGATGAGATTGTTATTGGTACGGTATTGAGAACTTTGCTTCCTATCTATGCTATCAGAATTTCTGTAATTCAAGTATCATGATGCAACCCTGGTAATGTTTTAACTTTAAAAAGTCTTTTTGGTAAGCTTACCACTTTTGAGATATCTACCTATGATAACTACATTGTTCCTAATGTTGAATCTGCATTCAAGTCACAAATGGTTTTGCATAAGTCTAAGAGGGAAAAAAATGTGTGAAAGTGAAAGTGATAGTGACACTTCTAATGAGGAACTAGATGATCTTGAGGCACTCATGGCTAGAAGATTAAAAAGAGGAAAAGGAAAATATAAAGGTAAACTTCCTATAATATGTTTTTCATGTAACAAAGTTGGTCATATTACAACAAGATGTCCTGAAAGGACTGACAAGGATGAGGAAAGAGAAATCAAGTACAAGGATAAGAGAGATAACAAAGATCACCGAAGGTACAAAGACTACAAGGACAAAGGTAAGAAATCCTATTATATTGTTGAGCAGGAAACTGATAGTGACACTGATAATTTTGATATTGAAGTAGTTTATGTTTCTATGAAAGATGATTCTGATGAAGATGAGAAATTTGCACTTATTTCTTATGTGAGTAAAGGTGATAAATGGATTATTGATAGTGGTTGCTCACATCACATGACTGGTGATAAAAGTAAATTTGAAACCCTAGATCATTACAAAGGTAGAAGTGTTAAGTTTGATAATGATGCACCATGTCTTGTGAGAGGTAAAGGATCAATTAAGATGACTGATAAGATCACATGTGAAAATGTCTATTGGGTTGAAGGTCTTAACTATAATTTGATGAGCGTTGCACAACTAAACAATATTGGTTACCGAGTGGAGTTTCATCATAGAAAGGCTAAAATATTTGATGCCACTGGTGAACTAATTAGAAGTGGAGAACAGACTAGAGGTAACTTGTTTTATCTAAACCTATCTGAAGAGACATGTTTGTTTGCACAAACTCATGATGTGTGGTTATGGCATAAGAGGCTATGTCATGTAAATTTTGAAAATCTAGTAAATATTAGTAAAAAGAAGAAAGTTAGAGGTTTGTTGAGATTGAAGAAACCTGATAATGTGATGTGTAAACAGTGTTAGTTGGTAAAAATGACAAAGTATAGTTTCAAGAGAAAGACATTTACTTTTGAAAATGTTTTGGAATTGGTTCATACTGACCTTTGTGGACCTATGGGTGTACAAAGTTATTATGGTGATAAATACTTTATTTCGTTTGTTGATGATTACAATAGGATGATGACTATAATGTTTTTGAAAGAAAAATCTAATGCATTTCAGTTGCTTAAGTGGTATTTGTTAGGAATGCGAACACTGAGAGGGGGGGTGAATAAGTGTTCACTATATTTAATCTTTTTGCTTTACTCTTGAAACTTAACTTGAATGCTTAAGTATTGAAATAAATATCAATGTAAATAAGATAAATAATCACAACACATAACACCAATATGGTTACGGGGAAACCCAAATAGGTAAACACCCCGGTGGGAATTGACACCCACTAAGAACTGCACTAGTGTTTTATGATCCTTGTTAGAAGATCTACAACCCTGTTAGGAGTTGTTCTTTACAATGCTTTTAGTATAGTGAGCTAGTCAAAGGTCAGACCCTGTTAGGAGTCTTTTACAATAACCCTGTTAGGGGTGGGGACACACTGTCCTAGAGCTCACTGCTCAAGTGGTGAAGGCTACAACCTTCCGATCTCAGATACACACTATATCTGCTAGATGAACTGGTGCTGTGATACTGCTTGTCTGATCAATTCCTTTTGTGCACTGATGCTTTAGCCCCTTGTAAAGCTCTAACTCATTCTATCTTCACTTTGGATGTCTCTACTTTGCTTCTCTCATCTCTATATTCACATTCCTCCTTTATTACAATGATGCATGTTATATTTATATGCGCTAACAAAACAAATAACTAGGTCGGCCTACAACCGATTACATACAATGCTTCCAAGTGAATTGGCTCAAGCATGTTTACAAACAAAGATGTTTATATGTCTACAACCTAATTACAATAGGTGCATAGCCTTTACAAAACATTATTATAACCGCTAATCAAAATAGTAACAGTCGATTGCATACTCTATTTTGTTCTAGCGTTCATTGGTTGCACCTCTCCAACTGTCTGTATCTTCATCATACTGTCTCATCTAATCATGCACTCTTAAACTTAGCATGAATACATACTTACAAGCTTAACTTCAAGGGCGCATACCATAACTTGGTCATACGCATGTGCGCTGATGCTTTGATCTACTGGTGCTCTACTAACTATCCAGTCTTCTATACTTAGCCATATTCTGACCTTATGATAATGTGCGCTGACTCCAAAACTCTATATGACTTTGTTTCCATAATGACAACACTATATCTAGTCATATACAATAGTATAGTCAACTTCCCACAATCTCCCCCTTTGTCATTAATGGCAAAAAAGGAATATGGTAAAATTACTAACTGTACCTTTATACAAAATTCTTTAGTATACACTCTAACTTATATCTCCTTTATACTCTGTACTATACTCCTTCTATACATCATATATGATACTCCATATTCTACATACAATACTCCCCCTTTGACATTAATGACAAAGCTGCTCAAAAAGGTGTATCTACAAGTACTTACAATGTTAGGACATCCGGATATGCTATTTGCAAATTTTGGATCTCTTGTTTCCAAAATGCTATCAGTGCATTAACAGTCTGTAGATGGGTGCATAAGGCATATTGTAGCTTCTCCATCTTTTCCAAGTCTGTACTTGGACCTTGATCATATGTCACCATAGTGGCATTGATCTCCTTGATGTTCTGATTGAGTACATCTAGAGAGGGTGCAAGAGAATTCCTGAGATGTGTTTTCCTTTCCCTTATCTTAGACATCTCTTTCTCATCTTTTTATATTTTGTCTATCTACCCCTGGTACACATTATTGCACATGTTCACATCGGTAGAGGGATCTTCCACTGATTTCGTTACATTATCTATCATTGCTTCCGCTTCTTGAATTTTCTTTTAGTGATCACCAGTCAGCTTATCCTGATTCATACAATCATCAATGATCTTCCTTCCCTTAGCTGAGAACTCCTTTAAGGATGCTTGACCAATTTTCAATGAACTGAGGTCAAGTGAAAAGTTTCCAACTAGTTCATTCAATCTCTTCTTCATATATTTTCCTTCTGCAACTTGGGATGCAGATTCTTCCAAGCTAGAAAAGTTTTCTTTGAAGTTTGTCAGTATGGTATTGCCATCATGAACTGAATGAACCTTAGATACTTTCTTGTCTGAAGGTAGCAAGTTGTTCAGAATGTTGACTGATTCAACAAACAAAGGGTTCCTCATCACTTGCTTCTCTTTTTCTTTCTCCATAGCTAGAACACTGATCTTAATCAAGTCTTCTTCTCCCCAAGAGTCCAAGCTTGCGGTGTCTGGTGTCAAACTTGACAACAATGATGCTGAGGGTAAGGGAGTGATAGGAGTGTTGTCCATCGCTTCTTGCTTTATCTTCATATGCATTTCAACAAATGGCTCATCTGTTGGTTCACTTCTTTCTACCTCTTCTTCTCCTTTCTCCTCTTCTACCTTTTCTTTTTCTTTTTCTATCTCCTTTTCTTCTTCTTCACCTGTTAGATCCTCTATTAGCACTTCTTATTGTAGCTTAGGTGAATTGTCACTGCATATAATTTCAGCCTCTTGTGTGCTCACAAAGGCTTCCTCAAACTTATCCAAGTCTTTATCTGTTGCCTCCATGGCTATCTCTACATTATCAATAAAGATAGTGTCATCTTTTTGTGTGTCAGTCATGGGTGTAGACTTCACTGCCTTTGTAGGTGTTTCCACTGTAGGTGCTGAATCCTGAGGACCTGTTACTTGTACATTGGTGGTCTCTACCTCCTTGGCTTCCTTAGAGGGTACTTGAGTGTTGGGCACAGTAGGTGGGTACATGTACCTATCCAGAAAGACTTTCTCAAGAGCTTTCTTTGTCTCTTTAGCTGCCAACTCAAAGTTCTTATCCATTATGTATAGTGCTCTCAACTTTGTTCTGAGGTGCGGCTTCACCAGATCTAAAAATAATGTTTTCTCTTCTAAAGAACATACAAGGAGGCTTTCATCTAGAATCTTTTCCCTTATTCTAAGATCTTCTTCAATAGCCTGTTTCTTCAAGGATTCCAAGATATTCCAAACACTGTCTAGAATGACTATCTTCTATTCCAAGACTGTCTTCTTGAACTTAATCAAATGTTTTATGATCATGCTATGAATCTCTGATTTATCAATTTCATCGTACTTCTCATTAAACTTTCCTATCTGATCTATTCTACCTTTATCACTAATCCTTGTTCTTATAACTTGAAGATTAGGTCTAAAACCTACCTCAGGAGGTGCTTGAGCATTCTTTTTCTTCCTTCTAGTTTCGCGCAAGGATGGGTGACTTGTGCTGGTTTCCTTCTTCCTCTTTGGCATGCTTTTGTATTCTGGAGGTGATGTTGTATCCAGATCAATTGTCTCTTTGGGCGCAGGAGGGATAACATCTATTTTACCTTGTTTATCCTTTGGATCATCTGACTTCTCAATCTTGATTTTCTTTATTTTAGGATCATCCTTCTTAGCTTCCCCTATGGATACACTCTCAATTTCCAATGCTATCTTTTGTTCTCTTGCTTTCTCTAGGTCTTCTTGTGTTACACTATGAATTCTGAGTATCTCAGATGTAATCTTAGAGGATTTCCTCTTAGTTGTTGCACTGTTCAAAACCGCATCAACTTCCCTTGTCTTTTCTTCATAAGTTCCCCATCTTGGTTCATTAGCGTCCTTAGGTGCTGAAATTAATACTTGTGCATATGCTTCCAAGATTGGTTCCTCTACCTCATAACCAAGTGGATGGATCCACTTTGTTCTAGGCTCAACTGCTTCCATACATGTTATGTCAGTCTCTACCATAAAATAAATGTTGTCTTTGTATTTCTCAACAATACTTTTTGGTATCATGTACCTCATTTGCATTTTGATCCTGAATGTCTTTAGTTCAAGCTCCATGTAGTCCTCCAATGTGCTCTTAGTAGATGCCTTAAGAGATATTTGAGGCATTGTAGATATAATTTTGTCTAAGTATAAATCTGAGACCTTTCTAAGTATATGGAAGTACATGTAAATGATTAGAGACCCAAACCTGAATATTTTGGTCTTATCATGCTTGATGGCTCTAATGTTATCAATCAACTGTGTACGCAAGATCTCACACAGATTGAACTCTCCATTTTCTTTGACAAGTCTGATTGCTGCAAGAATGGTGGCCGCAGACACACTATTCACCCTATTGGTGTGCTGAAACCTATAACCTAGTATCATAGACATCAATTTGATGTCTTTCTCTTCAATAGGCTCAACTGTCATAATGCACCTATCACTTCTGGACTTACATGCCTGTTCAACTAATTTCCTTACATCCTTGCCCACTGGAAGAATGACACGTCTTAGAAAGGCCTGTCATTTCATGAATAAGATCTCCTATGATTCTTACTGGGACTTCACCTATCCAAAATAGGTCATCATGGATTCTGCTTAACAAGATCTTGATCCACTCAGATTTGTAGAGCTCATGTGTCGTAGCATACTCAACAATAGGATGATTTTCTAAATTCAAGAACTCATCTAGGAATGTTTTGTCTGGTTTCATCATGGACTCAAGGTGTGACCTTATCCTATCAAGTCCAACTAGTTCCTTCTTACAGTAAATGTATGCATGAATGTCTATAACATGCATTATGCCCCAAGGGGTTCTTGAAAATGCACCTTCTAGGTCATCTAGGTTTGACTTAAAAGGATGCCTCTTGAAAACATATCTCTTCCTATCCGTAACATCAAATACAACAAGTGTAGCCATGACTTACTTGTTTAACGCTCAAAATAGGATTCCAAAGACTTTAGAATCATCACATTAGACTAGGGCTTCACAACTGATCAATCACACTTCTTCGCTAGTAAATCAAGCTCCAACACTTCACAATTCAACTGGTAGGTCTCCTATGGTTTCCAATTGCTCAAACTTGAATGCAATGAGTGATCTGTAAGTTTCTGTAGACTATAAAGTGAAATTTTTGCTAGTAATGCTTGTCACATAAACCAAAATTTGACTAAGAATTTCCAACTTCTATCCTGCAATCAATCAAGAAGTGCACTCTTGCACATAGCATCTAATAGTCTTGAAAATGTTAAATCCAAAGGCGCATACTCTGAGGGTGAGTATACCAGTCGCACAGGGGTCTAGAGCTAAATTAGCTCCCCCTATGACCCTAAGGGTCATTCATCTAGATGTAGAGGGTGCATCCATTGCGCATGCATCCAATACATACTCATCAACCTTATCCTTCTTTGCCTCTAACCAAATCAAGCTCACATCTTCTGAAGCTTTCACAAACTTGACTTCTCCTTCAGTATCCAATATTGATTCTTCTGACTTTTTAGGGCTTTCATGGCTTTGCATTCTTGATCTACAAAACTTTGAGATTTGTCCATCCTTGTTACAAGACTGAAAAATAATTGGAGGCCTTAAATTCCTCAGTGCATTGATATGGGTTACCATTTTACACTGTGTAGCTGAGTGACCATTATAAATACACATCTGATATGTAATACTCTAATAACTTCTTGCATTTGGTTGATTCTGATTTCTTTGATTATGATGAGTCTTGTTCTTCTAACTTTTTCTATAATTCATAGCTCTATGACTAAATTTATCGCATGAATAACAATAACCATTGAAAGGTCTTACCTCTTTACAATTCCTTGCTATATGTCCATGCTTTTTACATGCATAACACGTTTGGTCTATTGGCTTGCACTCATCCTTAGATGGTTCAACATTGTCTTTAGTCTAATTTCCAATCACCTTAGCATCTGTAGTGTCTTTTGGTGCTTTCATCCTTTCTCGCATGTCATCAATATGATTTTGTGCTTCATTGAATCCAACATCGCTGGTATCTCCTTTAAGCTTTCTTGCATATAATTGTCATTCTATCAAATCAGAACTGGTGTGTAATTTCTCAATGTGATTATTTGCCTCTTTCAACTCAGATTCCAAATTTTCTTTTTTGTTTCTTAGCTCTAATATTTCCATGTTTTCTTGCCTCAATTCTTCATTCACTTGAAGATTCTCTTTGATCTGTTCATCATACACTTCTTGATTATTAGTTAGCGTTTCATCCAACTCTTCAATCTGATCTTTTAGAGATGTGTTCTCTTCATTCAGCTTCTTAACCATCTTCCCTAAATCACTATTTGAACAAGCTTTCAAATCTTTTCTTAACTTCTTGATGAAAACCTGTGCACCACTGATTTTCAATTTCAGTTCTTTAACTTCTTTCTTAGATCTGTCAAGGTCTTCAAGAGCTGCCATAAGATTCTTCTTTAGATTCTTTACTTCTTCTGAACCCATTGATCTCCTCAAGTGGTCAAACTTATCTTCAAGGGACCAAATCTCTGATACCAATTGTTAGGAATGGGAACATTGAGAGATGGGGTGAATCGGTGTTCACTATATTTAATCTTTTTACTTTAATCTTGAAACTTAAATTGAATGCTTAAGTATTGAAATAAACATCAATGTAAACAAGATAAACAATCACAACACATAACACCAATATGGTTACGGGGAAACCCAAATAGGTAAAAACCCCGGTGGGAATTGAGACCCAATAAGAACTACACTAGTGTCTTATGATCCTTGTTAGAAGATCTGCAACCCTGTTAGGAGTTGTTCTTTACAATTCTTTTAGTATAGTGACCTAGTCAAAGGTCAGACCCTGTTAGGAATCTTTTACAATAACCCTGTTAGGGGTGGGGACACATTTTCCTAGATCTCACTGCTCAAGTGGTGAAGGCTACAACCTTCTGATCTCAGATACACACTATATCTGCTTCATGAATTGGTGTTGTGACACTGCTTGTCTAATCACTTCCTTTTGTGCACTGATGCTTTAGACCCTTGTAAATATCTAATGCATTCTATCTTCACTTCGCATGTCTCTAATCTTCATCTCTCATCTCTATATTTACATTCCTCCTTTATTACAACAACACATCTTATATTTAAATGCGCTAACAAAACAAATAACTAGGTCGGCCTACAACCGATTACATACAATGCTTCCAAGTGAATTGGCCCAAGCGTATTTACAAAAAAATATGTTTACATGTCTACAACCTAATTACAATAGGTGCATAGCCTTTACAAAATATTATTATAACTGCTAATCAAAATAGTAACAGTCGGCTGCATACTCTATTTTGTTCTAGCCTTCATTGGCTGTACCTCTTCAACTATCTGTATCTTCATCATACTGTCTCATCTGATCATGCGCTCTTAGACTTAGCATCAATACATACTTACAAGCTTAACTTCAAGGGCACATACCATAACTCAGTCATACACACATTCGTTGATGCTCTGATCTACTGGTGCTCTACTAACTATCCAGTCTTCTATACTTTGCCATATTCTGACCTTATGATAATGTGCCTTGACTCCAAAACTCTATATGACTTTGTTGCCATAATGACAACAATATATCTAGTCATATACAACAATATAGTAAACTTTCCAATAGTATTTAGCAAAAGTTGAAAAAGAAACAGGTAGAAGCATGAAATGTTTGAGATCGAACCGAGGTGGAGAGTTTATATCAAATGAGTTCAATCTGTTATGCAATGATAGAGGAATCAAGAGACAGATGTCTACACCGAGAACACCTCCATAGAATGGCATAGCTAAGAGGAGAAACATGTCAATTATGGATTTAGTAAGAACACTAATTATTGAGAAGAATGTTGCACAAAAATATTGGAGATAAGTTGTAAGTACAACTATTTATACCTTAAACCGAGTACAAATCAAGAAAGGTACAAATGCTACACCTTATGAGTTATGGCATGGATATGCACCTAATGTGAAATATTTTAGAATCTTTGGGAGTAAATGCTATATACTAAAAGATAATAAGAATGTAAAATTTGATACAAAAAGTGATGAAGGCATATTCCTAGGTTATTCCACTAAGAGAAAAGCTTATAAGTGTTTGAATTCTAACACTAACAAAGTTGTGGAAAGTACAAATGTGAGAGTTGATGAATATGTAGAGAAAAACAAACTGGAAGAAAAATAAGAACTTGAAGATTATAGATCTTTTGTGTACATGGAAGAAGGAGAGGTAAGTAACACACTTACACTAGATGCAGAGTCACAGGTAAGCATTGTCGAGCACCAGGAAGATGTTGTCAAGCAATCAGAAGCTGAAATTGTTAATTTGCATGAAGAACCTAAAGATCAAGTAGAAAAGAAATTTGAACCTACACTGGCACATGATGTAAGAAGACATCATAAGCCTAAGAAAATAATTGGAGATAAGGAATCTGGAATCTTGACAAGAAGTAAGTTTAAAGACCCTACATGTTTACTATGTGAGTTTGAGCCTAAGATAGTAAAAGATGCTTTAGAGAATGAGGATTGGATTCAAGCTATGAATGAAGAAATAGGCCAGATAGAAAAGAATGATACCTGGACTTTGGTGCCGAGAATAGAAGACAAGAATGTTATTGGAACAAAAAGGGTATTCAAAAATAAGCTTAATGAACATGGAAAAGTCACAAGGAACAAGGCAAGATTGGTATGCAAGGGTTATGCACAAGAAGAAGGAATAGACTATGGGGAAACATTTCCCCTATAGCAAGATTAGAAGGAGTGAAAACTCTACTTGCATATGTTTCATACAAAGATTTCAAAATATATCAGATGGATGTCAAATCTGCATTTCTGAATGGTATATTAGAGAAATAAGTATACATTGAACAACTTGAAGAATTTGTTGATCCAAGCAAGAAAAATATGGTTTGCAAACTGAACAAGGTGATGTATGGATTGAAACAAGCCCCGAAAGCATGGTATGAGAGGCTACACAATTATTTGATAAAGATTGGATTTTCAAGGACAAATGAAAACAACAATTTGTATATGAAAGCTAAAGAAGGTAAAGGGATTTTGTTAGCTGAAATTTTTGTTGATGATATCATATTTGGTGGACAAGATGCCCTATGTCATAAATTTTCAAATGAGATGCAAACTGAGTTTGAAATGTCTATGTTTGGTGAGATAAAATTCTTTGTTGATTTACAAGTTTATCAGATGGAGAAAGGTATCTTTATTACACAATCTAAATATGTCAAAGAGATACTAAAAACTTTTGGTATGGAGGATTCCAGACAAGTAAGTACTCCTATGGCTACTAGACAGAAACTATCTAAAAATGATGATACTACTGAAGTGAATCAAACCCTGTATAGATCCATGATTGGAAAGCTACAATATGCTATCCAAAATAGACTAGATATAGCCCTAGTAGTTGGGATTGTGGCAAGACTTTATGCCAATCCTAAGGAAAATCATATGATGGTAGTAAAGAGAATACTGAGATATCTAAAAGGGACATAAGATTATGGATTGTACTACAAGAAGAATGAGAAATGTGAACTGAGAGTTTACACTGATGCATATTGGGTAGGAAATGTTGATGATAGGAAAAGTACAAGTGGTGGAGCATTCTTTCTAGGAAAGAGATTAGTCTCCTAAACAAGCAAGAAACAGAACTGCATTTCCCAATCTACAGCAGAAGTTGCGTATGTAGCAGCTGTAGTGAATTGTTCAAATTTGGTATGGATCAAGAAATTGTTGAAAGGAATGAAAGAGGAAATCACTGAGCCGATTGTTATTTTATGTGATAACACAAGCGCTATCAATATATCAGAGAATCTAATTATGCACACAAAGACTAAACATATTGCTATCAAGTATCATTACTTGAGAGAACTGGTACAAGATAAAGAAGTGAGAATGGAGTATGTGAAAACAAATGAACAACTAGCAGACATATTCACAAAAGCTTTACCTAAGGATGCTCATGAATATCTTAGAAGTAAACTAGGTGTGATTCCCCTAACTGAGGCTTCCTATTCAACTAGGAGCACTGTATCAATTATTCCACACAAAATATTTGACAAATTGATACAGAAAAGGTCACACTTTAAGAGCTTCCTGGAGTTGTGAGAAGTACAGAAAAGCTGATAATCAATCATAAGCAAGATGACAGAGGGATAAATGTTGTATACTAAACTGACAAGAAGACATCTACATGTCGAAGATGTAAGTAGTAGATACTGCTTTGGCATTATTGTCAAAGAGGGAGAGATTTAGATGAAAACACATTGATACACAGAGATATGATCTGAGATTCAATGATGGTTGGTTGGTCTGAAAAGATCCAGAGGGAGTAACCATGTGAATGATCAAGCAAGGCAAAGTTGTTGTGAATCATAATGAAGTTAAGGATATTACACAAATATAATGCACAGACAAAGTTTTTGGATTGGTTGGTAAATCATGTGTTATTCATGTGGTGTTTCCATCAATGCCAAAGAGGGAGATTGTTAGAAACTGCAATTGAAACAATTGGTGTATTGTCATTGATGTCAAACCTTAACTAGTAAGACAGTTGCTATCTAGGAGAGTACCATATCTATTGATTGATGAGAAGGATTGGGGCAAGGAGATAACAAGAGAACCTAAGGAAAGGTTGGGTTATTTGATACTTCAATTGGTACTTGATTAGTTGGCACATTGATAAGATAATGTATTGTTTATCTAAGTAAGAAGAAAGACTGAAGAAGTAGGCTTAACCGAGCAAAAGTGAAGAAATCTATTTTAAGCTGAGTGATGTTAGTGTCGACCGAGCACTAGTATATGCCAAGCAAATTTAGTGTTGACCAAACATTAGTTTATACCGAGAGACAATAAATTATTGAGCAAAGACAATGTTAGCCAATGAAGACAATTTGTAGAGATGATTGAGTTACGCAGAGATGACCGAGGAGAAGAACAAGGTATTGAATGAGTGTCAGTAATTTACATTTGGAGAAAGAATTGAGGTTCCCAGCCGACATAGTTGAATTCTTGGAATATGTAAATCATGTTGACTTTATTAATGAATTGTATGGAGAATTTAATGCATGGTAAATTGTTTTATTATGGATTCAATGAGAAGTTTGAAGATGTATCTAGAAGGAAGGATGAAGAACTTAAATGATGGAAGGATATGATGAATCTGACCTAAACCTAAGATATACGGAGGAGATTAAGAAGAAAAAGATGGATCTACCTAACTGAAGAGGTATAAAGGAAACCCTAATTGTGAGGTTACTGTAAGAGAGATGAAAGGAGTTGGAGTTGTTGATGTTATTGACTGATAAGTCTAAGCAGAAGGATGAAGTTGAGAAGAGTTGTGATTTCTTAAAGTGAATTCTGAGCATATCAATGATGGAGATGGGAACAAAGCTCAGTCAGTAAATCAACATATATGTGTGAAGAGGATCTATACTTGTAAAGTGAGTTATACATTTTTTAGATCAAAAACTACTGTTACTTTCTAACCATTGTATTATTCTAAATCCTTTAATCAAGGTTGACCTGACATTCATTGTATAAATCCTTTAATCAAGGTGGCATTCTAATGGAATGTACTTAAATCCTTTAACTAGGTCACTTTTGACAGAGTGTTTAAATCCTTTAACAGGGTCACACCTATAAGTGTGTTTGTAAACCTTTAACAGGGTTGGCTTTTCACAGAGCTCACTTCAGAAGAGTGAATATATCAGTAGCATGTTACAAAGTGGTTTTTCGCATGTTGGGTTTCCACTATAATTCTGGTGTTATACTCATGAGACTATTACTTGGGAGATATTTTTTGAGAACTTTTGGGAATGCTTCTTATCTTAGCAGTGGTAGCAACAGTGCACAAATGAGTTCTAGAATCTATAGCAATTATCTATATTTGTCCAAGATTATGAGTTTCATTTCTTTGAACTCAAGCCTTATGCAGGATTTAGTGATAAGTCACCACTGATGTTGCAACACTTCATAAGGGGACTTAATGGTCTTATCATTGGGGGAGTTAAGGTTTTTGAACCTTAGACCCTCAAGGAAGCTATTATTAAGGCTACCTTGGTGGAGGCAAATTTGACTTTGGGTCATGGTGTTCAAGTGGGAGTTTAGACTAGTGTGATCCTACACCTTCAGGCTATAGAGGTAATCAGACCCAAAGGATAGGGAACTTCAAGAAACCTTCTCCCTACTTCCATAATTAGAAATAGAAGGGAATGAACCCTTGAGCATAGAGTGATAGTTCTCAATCTAAGAACTTTCATAACTTTCCACACAACAAGCGCAACCAGCCCATCCAATCTACACAGAGCACACATTCAGTTACTAGCATGGGCAATTTTTAGTAGTCTACTGTACCCTCCATTGGGATAGGTCATGGTAGAGGCAGTGGTTGTTTCTCATGTGGACAATATAGTCATATTGTAATGAATTTCCCTTAGTGTGCATCATAGTTTTCAAGACAAAGGCCTATAACTTCTGAACCTATAGTAGGAGATGTTGGAAAATCTCATAGAGTATTTGCAGCAGTGGATCATCATCAGGAAGAGCACCAAGGAACTGTGGTAGAAACTTAAAGTGCTACTAGAGGTATTTCTCTTTCTATCTTATTTGATTTAGGAGATAAATATTCTTTTATATCTCCTTTTGTAGTAGAGAAATGTGAGCTAGTGGCAGTAAAATAATGAATTGGTTGGCAAGTAGAGTTATCCTCTAGGGAAAGGGTATTAAGAGAATCTCTAGTGTTTAAACGTGAGTTGAAAACCTGGGTAAATTCATTACCTTGGTTGAAATTTGTGTGATCCCTTTGGGATCATATGATATTGTCCTTGGGATGGATTGGCTAGGTTCTCATGGAGCCAACATTGATTGTAGACAAAAGATAATCAAATGCAAGGATGATGCTGTCAGGGATTTTGAGATTGTGGGAGTTCAACATCTTATATCTCTTTGTATGATTTTCACTATGCAACTCAAGTGAAGAATGCGAAAGGTTTATTAGGTTTTTTGTAGTAACTATGAATGAGCTAGATGAAATTGAAACTAAGGAGAAGACTCTTGATCATCATACTCTTTAGGAATTTACTAATGTCTTTCCTAGTGAGATTTTGGGCATGCCACCAAAGCGTGACATAGATTTTTGCATCAATCTTGTTCTAGGAGCACAACCTATACCTAGAGCTCCTTACCAGATGACCACACAAGAGTTGAGTGAGCTTAAGCTCCAATTATAGGATCTTTTGGTTAAGGGTAGTATTCGATGATATAGGAGCATATTGGGTTTATGGAAATCCCAAATCAACCAAAAATATGTTAGAGCTTGTTTGGTTTCTCAGTAGATAGTTTGGTTTGCTCGGTAGCTGCTTGGAGTTCTTGATGGAGTGTTCTTGTCAGTCATTGGTGAGCTTGGTTACCACTTGTTGTTCTTTACTGAGTTACTTTGATAGTGTTCTTTACTAAGTTAGTTTGGTGTGCTTGGTGTTTCTCGGTTCCTGAGTTCATCGACTGGTGTAGTTAATTGTTTGATGTTGGCCGACATGTGCAGTTAAATTTGGTCATGATATTAATGTTGGGATTGCTCATTGGAAAATGTGTGGACCTAAATATGGGTCATTTCTTTCTCCAATGCTGAAACCAAAAGATCTTTGAGATGACCTATTTGATGCCCTGTAGTATAAATAAGTAGAGTTGTTCTAGGATTAAAAAGAGATGAAGAAGTGGATTACAAAGGTATAATCTAAAGTTTGGATCCTTGCACGTATGAGGATTGTTTTGTAATTGAATTTTATTGTATTGGTCGTAATCGAGAAGGCCTTACAGCCTGACATGTATGAAGTTTGATGAGTTAATGAAAGATATATTCATTCCTTATGTCCTTCTTTGTATTGTTTCTTTCGAGTTGTTAATCTACAAGTAGGTTTGGTATTTGGGAGTTCCCTAGGCCCTTGTACTGATCCATCCTTACATCAGGTGGTATCAGAGCAAAGGTTAGATATGGAGCTTCCTTTTTGTAAGCTCTAGTTGGTGATATTATTGTGGGGTGGAAAAATATGATTTGACCCACAATTGTAGAGGATTTCAAGATGGTTTGAGGGAGGTGAGATGCACATCCAGGCTTAGCTAATATGCTAAGGAAAATTGTTGCTAGATTAGAAGATGTTGAGATAGCCCAATGTCGAGGAAGACATCTTGATGATGTTAGTGATGATGAAGTAGAATAAATGCAGTAGAAGGCCGCACTTGTACCTATAATGGATCAAGGAGAGGAAAGATTCCTGAAGGCATTGACTAGTTTGAAGGCTACACCACACTTTAAGCCCCCTGAGTATAATGGGAAACTGGATTCAGATGAATTGATGGATTGCACGACCAAGATGGAGAAAGACTTTGAATATGAAAATATATCAGAGGAGAAGAAAGTGAAAATGCACAAAATTAAAAGGTTATGCATCCTTGTGGTGGTAGCATTTGCAGTTAGACTGAAATAAGAAAGGTAAAGACAAGATCAAGCTATTGGAAAACATGGTAAACAAGTTGAAAGGCAAGTTTATACCTTGTGATTATCATATTAACCTAGTTAGGAAAATGCAAAGTTTGAGGCAGAAAGATAGCTTGGTAAAGGATTACACTGAGGAATTTTATAGGCTAGATATCATATCTGGACATATTGAAGATGAGGGAAAAAATTGAAAGATATTTGATTGGGTTAAGGACTTCTATTCAAGAAGAGATCAGTTTGGTGAAAATGGAAAGTATTGAGGAGGTTTACTAGTTTGCCTTGAAAGCTGAGGATAAATTGAACAAAAGGCATGAACAAAGACAAAGAGGAAGAGGTGGTAGATTCCATAGAGGAAGAGGTAGATCCTATGGTGAAAGTAGTAAATCTGATCATTACAAAAAAAATCATTACAAAGGAAAGACCAAGTGGAAAGGTGAAAGTTCATTCCAAGGAAGAAGTAACTACTCCCAAGGTTATTATGGTAGAGGATGATTCTAAGGAACTTGTCACAATTGTGGTGAAGAAGGACATAGATCATTTGATTGTACACATACAAGTAAGAAGGTCAGTAGCAGTAGAAATGCTTTGGTGCATGAAGGTTCACCAAATGAACCTAAAAAGGAAGGAAACTTGATGTTCAAGTGAGAATTAAAGGTTCATTGAATGAACCTGAGAAGGAAGGAAACTTGATGGTCAAAAGATCATTATGGAGTGAAAAGAAAAAGGAAGATCCAGTGAGGAAAAGTTTGTTCAAGACCAGATGCAAAGTTGTAGACAAAGTTTGGAAAGTGATCATTGACAGTGGAAGCTTAGAGAATCTGGCATCAGAAGAAATGGTTACAAAGTTGCAGTTGGAAATATTGAAGCACCCAAAGCCCTATCAAATTTCATGGATCAAGGATGAGCATACACTTATGGTAAGTGAACAATGTTTTATGAATCTAAAAATTGGAAAGTATTATGATAAGGTGTTGTGTGATATTATGCCCATGGATTGTTGTCATATTTTGTTGGGTAGACCTTGACAATATGATAAGCATTCTATATATGATGGAAGATTGCATAAATATACTATTTGGGCTTATGGCAAGAGACAAATCTTGTTACCTTTGATTGAAGAATTTGCTGGTGAGATATGTACATCTATGAAATTTTGTTTGATGGAAGGTAGACAATTTGTTAATGATTTGAAGAAAAATGATGTTTTTTATGATGTGATTCCTAACAAACTGAGTGGGAAAAAAAAAGATAAAGTTCCGGTAGAGGTTGAGAAGTTACTCATCGAGTACAAGAAGATCATTTTAGATAATGTACCTGATGGTTTTTTGCTGATGAGAAGTATTAGTCATTGTATGGATCTAATTTTTGGATCTAGTTTGTCGAACAAGGTACCACACCGACTGACACCAACTGAGAATGAGGAACTCAACTAACAATCCAAGAATTGTTGCAGA
This sequence comes from Chamaecyparis obtusa, assembly GCA_027943335.1. Lineage (NCBI taxonomy): Eukaryota > Viridiplantae > Streptophyta > Pinopsida > Cupressales > Cupressaceae > Chamaecyparis > Chamaecyparis obtusa. Next base: position 116,363 of record BSBK01001924.1, read on the forward strand.
AAGGTTTGATTAGAGAAAGTTTGAGTCCGTGTGCAGTTCCATCTATGTTGGCACCAGAGAAGAATGGAGAATGGTGAATGTGTACTGACTCTACAACAATTAATAAGATAACAGTTAAGTATTAGTTCCCTATACAAAGAATGGATGATATGATAGATTATTTGAGTGGAGCAAAATATTTTACCAAAATTTATTTGAAGAGTGGATATCATTAGATCAAAATCAGAGAAGGTGATGAATGGAGACTACTTTCAAGACAAAAGAAGGTTTGTATGAGTGGTTGGTTATGCTCTTTGGTTTAACTAATGCACTAAGTACTTTTATGAGGTTAATGAATGAGGTTTAGAAGAAATTATTGGGTAAATTTGTGATTGTGTAATTGGATAACATTCTGATATTCGGTAAAACTGGAGAAGATCATTTGTTTCACATTAGATAGGTATTACAGAGATTGAAAGAGGAAAAGTTGTTGATTAATTTGAAAAAGTGTTTCTTCATAAAAGAAGAGATTGTGTATTTGGGATTTTTGATTTTAGTTGATGGTTTGAAGATGGATCCTAAGAAGGTTGAAGCTATTCTTGATTGGCCTACACTTGAGAATGTTGGTGAGGTAACATCATTCCATGGTTTAACAAGTTTTTACCGAATGTTCATAAGAAATTTCAGTTCAATTTGTAATGCTATGACCATGACAATGAGAGGAGATAAAAGAGAATTCAAGTGGACACATGGAGATGATAAGAGTTTTGAGACTTTGAAATAGAAGGTTGTTGAATTGCCTATGTTATTTTTATCTAATTTCAATAAGGTATTCCAAGTTGAATGTGATGTAAGTGGAAGTGCAATAGGATTTGTGTTGAGTCAAGAAGGTAAACTTGTTGCTTTCTTTAGTGCTAAATTGAATGATGCTAAAAGGAAACATTTTGTATATGATCAAGAGTTCTATGTGTAATCACCTAAAAATGGACAAGATCAATCAAGTGAGCAACCAAGGCAAAATCAAGGCAATTAAATCAAATCAAGCTAAAATCAAAGTTGAATTGCAATAAAGCCATAATCCAAATTTAATTGAAAATCAATAGCCATAAAATCAATTTAAATCAAATAAATCAATTAATTGTACAATTAATCTAATTAATTGCATAGTTCATTTAAATCAAAATAACCCATTCAAGGGGTACACATGGCTAAACATATTAAATAAATTCAATTATTAAATCTTAATTTTTCCTCAACCACTAAATGGGAGGAAAATGCATCAACCAATAGGATTTAAGGATCAAGCTCACATGGATCAAGCTCAAATCAAATCTCCATCACACATAGGGAAAAGACATCTTGTCCACCCATTTTGTCTTCTTGTCCCAACCTTTGAGGATACATTATTTAAATGGTCTCCAAAGGTGGAACCATGGACTAAACCTCAACTTAACCATGATCAAATTAACTCTACCCCCTACCCTTGCCAAAATCTATAAAAGAAAGACATAATTCAATCAACAATCATCCACAAATCTGAGAATAGCATCAAACCTCTTGCAATTTATAGCTAGAAAGGCAAACTTAGAGCTAATTAAACTTATTTAATTTTGGAATTAATCTTTTAGCTTTGTTTATCATTCATTCTTGTATTAGGATTGTCACTAATGGAAGCTTGCTAAGAGCTTTGCATTAGCAAACCTAATTAGAGAGCCATAAAGTGCTCAATTATCATTTAATTTGCTTAATTAGATTGCTATTTGTGGTAATTTAGTTGTTATTTTGATTTATTGACAATACTAACCCTATGAAGGTACTTTTCATAGCATACAAAATGGCACCCATGTGGGGCATTCGGCCTCATTAATTTTTAAATTTGGAGAAATTATATTTTTCTTGCATATCCTTGTTTGTTTCTCTGTTTTGCAGGTTAAACAACGCATTTGATAGATCTTGCAGAGCATACAAGGTTTTATGTAGTACATTTGAGACCTGAAATAGCACATTCATGGTGAAGTTGTGCATCTTTCCATAGCTAAATGGCGCATTCAATCCTTCTAGTATCTTGTCTCTAATTCTTTTAGCGCATGTACCCTGACTCCAGAGCACTTCCAAATTGTTCTACTACGTGTTTGATATTTTCTTTTAACGCCTTTGCCTGTTAAAATAGCACATTTAATTTATGTCTTTGCACTTTCAATATTTTCTTACAGCTGTATACACCCAAAAATGGTCACCTAGACTATTAGCCCCTTTTGCTAAATCATCAATTTCTTGTTCTTGATCAAATCCTAGCTCTATCATTTATTCGATTATTTTCTATGGGCTAACCATCTTATCCTAAGTTTTTATTTATTTAAAAAGAATATTTCCTCCCCTTTTAATAAATAAAAAGCCCCCACTTTTCCTCTTATCCTAAGTTGCACAAATAAAACATTATTCTTATTTATAAAAAGAGAAAAAGCACTTTTTGTCTCATATGGACACAAAAGTCAACTCTTATTTTTCCATTGGAGGATACTTGTGCACATGGATTGCTCCTCTTTTAAGCTCCACCATTGATTAAATCTTTTGCCTCTTAATCTCCATGGTCCATTCCTACTCATTTCCTTTAAAAGGAGAGCTCTCTTCTTCATTCTAGATCCCCAACTTTTTATGCTAACTTTATGCTGCAGGTTTTCTAGGTCACTTTGGAGCTTTTGGAGATTTGGAGCATTTTTAGTATCTACATCTCATTCTTGCATTCTACATCTCATTCTTGCATTCTTATCTTAGCTTCATATTTATGCTTTCTTAGATTAGCTTCATTTCTATGCTCTAGATTAGCTCACATAGATTAATTAGCTTGGGTTGTAACACTTGCATATTTCCTTTCATAGCTTAGCTTGCATTTCCATTTCTAGTATAGTTGCATTGCATTTTCATTCTTGATTCTTGAGGATATTGGCATTCTTGCCCTTGTCTTCATTGAATCTCCCATTGCATGGTTTACTAGCAAGGTTATAGGCTAAATAGCTCTAGCTGAGAGTATTCTTAAAAACCCTTGCACTCCATGCCTAGGGAGCTATGGATCAATTTTTGAGGGCTCATTCTTGAGTTTCCTTGCATGTAATGATCCATAGAAGTGTGACACATTTATAGCACACATTTTTGGCACCCACCATGTAATGATTCTTGCCCTTGTCTTCATTTTCTCTTCATTTCGGGATCAAAACTGAAATCCAAGATCACCTTGATCATCCAAATCACCTTTTCCCTCTCTTTCATGTAGTTAGATAACCTTTTGAGGCCTGATCCTTCGATCTTCACTGGGGCATTCTTCACCTCTTCATCTCCATCTCTTTCAAACTTCTAGTCTTTCATTCACTTTCAATCCCAAATTCAAAGTCTTCCCCTCCATGGTGTTTTCGGGTTGAGGGACCGCTTGGTTCGTGCCCCGGGTCCCATGTGTTGGGCATATCTTCACTGCTTGATGGTTATTCTGTTCTCTTTCTTTGATTATGATTTCTAGTGATTTGATCATGCTGCTCTTGCTTCTACCTTCCCTCTACCTGGATTTCACTTTTGATCCCGAGGGGGCAGACACATCATATCTTATTGGTTATCTCTTTCCTAAGTGTTCAGTACTGATGCTACCAGGCTGATCATGCAGGATTTTCTATCTCTCTGCACTTCATTTTTTGGAGTCAGATCGCTATCTGCTTGCTTTCTTGGCTAATCTGAGTTGCTTTGTGATCCCAAATTGATCTCACATTTCAACTTCATTCTTTGACTACATGTGTTCCCAGATCAATCACACATTAGTCAAAGAGGGGCAAATGTATACACCCAAAAATGGTCACCTAGACTATTAGCCCCTTTTGCTAAATCATCAATTGCTTGTTCTTGATCAAATCCTAGTCCTATCATTTATTCGATTATTTTCTATGGGCTAACCATCTTATCCTAAGTTTTTATTTATTTAAAAGGAATCGCCTCCCTTTTTAATAAATAAAAAGCCCCCACTTTTCCTCTTATCCTAAGTTGCACAAATAAAGCATTATTCTTATTTTATAAAAAGGGAAAAAGCACTTTTTGTCTCATATGGACACAAAAGTCAGCTCTTATTTTCCTATTGGAGGATACTTGTGCACATGGATTGCTCCTCTTTTAAGCCCCACCGTTAATTAAATCTTTTGCCTCTTAATCTCCATGGTCCATTCCTCCTCATTTCCTTTAAAAGAAGAGCTCTCTTCTTCATTCTAGATCCCCAACTTTTTATGCTAACTTTATGCTGCAGGTTTTCTAGGTCACTTTGGAGCTTTTGGAGATTTGGAGCATTTTTAGCATCTACATCTCATTCTTTCATTCTACATCTCATTCTTGCATTCTTAGCTTAGCTTCATATTTATGCTTTCTTAGATTAGCTTCATTTCTATGCTCTAGATTAGCTCACATAGATTAATTAGCTTGGGTTGTAACACTTGCATATTTCCTTTCATAACTTAGCTTGCATTTCCATTTCTAGCATAGCATTGCATTGCATTTTCATTCTTGATTCTTGAGGATATTGGCATTCTTGCCCTTGTCTTCATTGAATCTCCCATTGCATGGTTTACTAGCAAGGTTATAGGCTTAATAGCTCTAGCTGAGAGCATTCTTAAAAGCCCTTGCACTCCATGCCTAGGGAGCTATGGATCAATTTGTGAGGGCTCATTCTTGAGTTTCTTTGCATGTAATGATCCATAGAAGTGTGACACATTTATAGCACACAGCAGCGTGTTCAATTTATTTTGAAATGCTTTCAATTATTTTAACAATGCATTTAATAAATTTTGTTGTGCATTGCATTAAATTGCAAATTGACAGAATCTAACTTTCAGGAAATGATTTTTTTGTGTCTGCAGGATGACTAGTCATAAAAGAATTAAAAATCTAGAGACCAGATTCAACATTGAGGAGAAAGCTTTGGCCAAAAGAAACAAAAAAGAGAACATAACCAACATCAAGCTGGTTTTGGAAAATTCACAGCAAGAAACTGAGGTATATGAACAATATTTGAAAATTGTAGAAGCATACAAATCAAAATTTGTCTCATTAAATTGGATTTATTTTCCTTAATCAATTTGTTTCAAATTTGATAAATAAGGCTTAGATTTCAATTTTATTCTTGTTTTTCTTCATTTTGCTTGTTTGTGTTTACTAACTTGTTGGAGAGGAGGCAAAAAGGAGGGAACAATCGCCACTAGGTGAGTGAAATAATGACAAAAACTCTAAAAAATTCCCCTAGCCTTTGCTAGCTACAAATTGAGGTAAGCCTCAAACTTGGCCAATTTTTCTTTAAATTGTGGCCTTGTGATTTTGCTAAAATCTAGTAATAAAAATAGAATAAAGGATAAAATCAAGCACTAAATCAAACAACCCCTTGTTTGTGGAGGAGAGTAGAAATACTCAATTCCCATTAGTTAGTGGGTTTGGAAAATTGAACATTGTTAATAGTGCTTGGTAAATAAGAATAGATAGGGATATGCTCTTCACCTTTTGATGAATCAAATTCCCAAAACCTATCTCTTAAATCCATTTTATCTCTTTACATATGAACATGCTAGATCCTTAGTGGGCTCACCTCCTGAGATTTTCCTTAACAAGGCCAGTGAGAGGGACAACCCAAAGTGGGATACATTTTCCTTTGCCACAAAAATCCAACCCATTATAAAATGAAATGCATGCATCCTTAATGGGGTGTGTGACAAAAGGATATTAAGCTTTTAAACTTCCTCGAGTAGTCCTTCGGGATTGCACAAAACTCTGATATACCAGTGGTGGAAAGCCTCCTAATTTTGGGGGATGAAACTTAATGTCCATTTTGAATGGAATCTTGATTAAACACCTTGTTAACTTAGCAAATCCTACCTTGTAAAGCCATATTTATGAACCAACTTGTCAATTAGGTAGATTTCTTGGAGTTACTTTTTGTGCAAAAACCCATGATAACGTCCTTACAAATTCAAACACTTTTTGTGTAGAGGGTTTAAAAAGAACAATTGTGTTTGTGATTGATTTGTTTGAAGAATATGTACAACAAGTAAGAGATATCCATTTTGAAAAATCATCTTATACTTTTAAATATCTTCATAAAACAAACAATCACCAAATTTGGGGGAAAACAATTCTAAATCAAATCTTTGTTGAATGCTGGTTTCTACACGATCTCATAGACTCAAATTATCTATAAAAGAAGATGACACTTGCATTGCAAAAGAGGTCCCTGAATTTGAATCTCAAAAATCTTTCATAAATCACAACCAAGGGGATAGTCTCCCAAACCTTTTTGAAAAGAGAATTGATCCAATGGATAGAAACTCCACATTTCATGATTACATTCATGGAGGAAATGATGAAAATCAAGAAAACATTAACCATGCCAATCAAGGGCCTAAAGAAACACTCAAAGACAAAGCCAATAGGGCGGCTCAAGACATCAAGTTCCTTAAAGTTATGGACAAACTTATAGAGAGAGATAGGGAAAGATATTTCCTTAATTTAGCCCAAGCAGGGGTGAAACTTCCACGTGACTATGACGTTGACCAACTTAAGAAAGATAAGGAAGATGATAACCCAATAGGTTCTATGAATAAACAATTAAAAATGTTTCAAGCACAAATTGACCTAATGAAGAAGGCAACCAAACCTAAGCCATTTTCCATCAAGGCCGTATGCCCATTTCCTTTTGATAAGAGCTTGGTTATGGCACCCTTCCCAATTAACATGGTCTTCCCCAAATATGACAAATATATGGGTAAATCAGACCCACAAGACCACCTTAGAGAGTTTTGTGCTCTAAGTATCGAATTCATGCATGACACGACCTATCTAATGAGGCTTTTTCCAAGAAGTTTATGAGGCCAAACCATGGAATGGTTTTCAAAACTTCCACAAGGGATAAAGAAATTTGAGGAATTAGCCTCCAAATTCGTGACTCACTATTCCTACAATATTGAGCATGAAATCACCATGCTTAATCTATGTGATACCAAACAACGAGATGGTGAGTCTTTTCTAGGGTTTCTTCAAAGGTGGAGAATAGTCTTTGCATGATATCCACAAAGTATACCCAAAAAAGAAAAGATGGAAATATTTATGAATAACCTAAATGTGGAGATGAATTATAGGCTCCAACTTCAATGTCCCCTACCTTCTAAAATCTCATTGAAAATGGGATCAAAATTGAAGAAGTAATGATTAAAAGAGGGAAAATCAAATTATTCAAAGATAGAAAACCCTATTCCAACACTAATAACAATCATAACTTATCTAATTATAACAATAATAAAGGATCCAACAATCACAATGATAAACCAAGACTATGGTTGAAAAACAACAACAAAAATCTTGTGAATGATGGAATTGTGGAAGCCCACAACTTAAAGGCTACTCCCTTTAACTTATCAAGCGGGTCAAATCCAACGTATAATGTCAACCAAATGATCAAATCTCCCTACAATAATAACAATCCCAAAAACACCAACAACAATGCTAACAACAACAATCCTTTTAATAATTCCAATGTCAATAAACCTAAACCATTCTTTTCCATATACCAGAAAAGAAAATTCACCTTTTTAGGTGAACCTTTGGAAAATGCATTAAGGACTTTGGTGGCTAATAAAATCATAACCTTACCTGAATCGAGGCCATATGAGCCCCAAGTCAAGCCCAATTGGTGGAATGATTCTCATCATTGCAAATACAATCACAACAAAGGACATACAACAAATGAATGCATGAAATTAAAACACCTTGTCCAAGATCTATTCGATGACGAAACCATAAAAGTAGAAGGGCCTCAAAATAATGAGGACCATATGGATTTCAAAAACCCTTCCTAAACCATGAAAAGGGGGAGTCATCAAATACCAACCATAACAACAAAAGAGGTAATGAGAAGGCTAACTTCACACATACTTATGATAATACCATCAATACTCTAAGTGGTGATGAGAATGCCATAAATGTGATTGTGGTAAAAGAAAAGCCAAGGGAAGCATCATCTAATGTTGTAACTAGGGGGCAAGCATCAAAGATCACTTTATTAGGAGGTGCCCCAAGAATTGTCTTACCTAATCTAACATCATCTTCATCTTAAAAGAAATATAATTTGGTAGACCAATTGCAAAGAACCTCTACTCAAATCTCCATCCTAGAATTACTCAAGCTTTCACCAACTCATAAGGAGATTCTAGAAAAATCCTTAGTGGAGACTAACGTGCCTTTGAATTTAGATGCAGATAAATTCCAAAACATGGTAGGTCATCTTGTTGCACCCCATTGTCTATCCTTTTTCAAAACAAGATGATATGTCTTTAAACCACCCACAAAATCTGCCTTTACATATAGAGGTTTTGATCCACAAGCATAGAGTGAAGAGAGTCATCATTGATGGAGGAGAAGGCCTAAATATTTGTACCCTAAACTTGGTAAAATCCTTAGGATTTTCTTAGGAAGCTATTGAACCAAAGAAAAAGATAATCATAAAAGCTTACGATGACGAAGAGAGAGCCTCCAAAGGTGTCATATTCCTCCCCATCCGAGTTGGTCCAATACAGAAAGAGACCATTTTCCAAGTCCTTAACCTAAATTTGACTTACAACATCTTATTAGGAAGGCCATGGATCCATGAAATGTAGTTTGTACCTTCGACCTACCATCAATGCCTCAAATTCCCCTACAATGGACAAGAAGTCATGGTAAGAGAGGATTCGAGCCCCTTTTAATATTGTAACAACATGAAGCCTATTAGTGACTCCTTAGTCCCACATAATGTAGAAGCGTCTATTTCTCAAAGAATAGAACAAGGGAAAAGTTCAAAAGATCTTCCATCTTTTAAGGGAAAAGAAAAGGAAGAAAAAGAAAGTGTCGTTGTTGAAAATAATCAAATTCCCACTAGCCTAACTACATCGACTAAAGGAAAGGAGAAGGTTAGTGAGGAAAGCACCCATGAAGAAGAAAAAGAAGACCAATATAGATATACCAAAATTTACACCAAGGATGCCTATTATCAAAATATGGATCATATGATGAAGAATTTTGAAAAGAAATGTCAAATCAAACAGAAAGGTGTAGGTGAATACTCATTATCTATGATGGATCTACCCTTATCTCCCAAATCCCATGGAAGGCCATCCATTCTAACTCATAAATACAATGACCACTTTGTGAGGCCAAGCACTTCTTCATCCATGGATGAGGAAGATAATGAAATCTTAAATTGGCTATATAAAGATGAGGAATCAAGTGCACATGAAAAGCGCATTCAAAATATAAGCATTCCCACTCATCAATATGGCAAAGGATTTCAAATAATGCAGAAAATGGGATATAAAGGATAAGGGACTTTAGGTACAAGAAAAAAAGGACTAATATAACCTATTGAAATGACATGGAGAGATAGTAAGGAAAAGACTGGATTAGGGTACCTAGAACAAGGGTACACTCAAAAGAAATATCCTAGGGTCTATGATCAAATATTGCAATTAGGTTCCCAAAGTGATGAAGATTTGAACAATTGGGAATGGGATTCATTTTCAAGTGAATCATGTCAAGATAAAGAGATTGATGTCATCCATACCTATACTCCTAGCAAGGGAAAAGAACAAGTCTCAGAATCAAGCTTCAAGCTCTAGCCAAGAAGTCTTAGGAACTATGCCAAATCCAGAAGCCAAAGAAAATCAATGGGTAGTAGAGCCATATGTAACATCATGGATACCTACTATAGGGGGATCTAACCCTAGGTTTAACCTAAGAGAATTTTACTCTTTAGAAACCCAAGAGGATTTGAGTGAGGAAAATTTTGAACCTAGTTCTCTAGGGCATCTAGAAGAAGCACATATCATAGATTTGAGCGATACAATGTTCAAATGTTCAAATGAGGTCATGCCCTTAAACCCTATAGAACCAAACCAAAGCATCAATCCCTTGGTCCTTATCTATCCCGAACTAATTGAATGGGATTCCATCAAACCTACCATCCTCCCCACATTCTTGAATGATTACTTGGTGTCCCAATACCTTAATGCGCTTGAGCCTTCTTCTACCATGGAATATCAGGAAGAAGTGACAAAGGGAAGTATTCAACCTTTTAGTTTGGAAAAAAGTGAAAAAAACAAAAACAAATAAAAATGGAAAAAATCTAATGTTGAAAACCACATTGTGGCAACATTAAATCAAAAAGAAAAAGAAATAAAGAACATTTCCGAAGGTGAAAACCCAACAGAGGCACCTAAGGAAGAAAGGTTGGATACTTTGCCCGAGAACTACGAGGAAAGATCACCTATCTTAATTGAACCAACAGAGAAGTGAACATTGGGTCAGAATCAAAGCTAAGAATCATACACCTAGCAACATCTTTATCTAGTGAAGAAAGAAAGGATTTCATCAAATTCTTCAAAGAGAAACAAATTAATTTTGCATGGTCATATGATGATATGCTCGGACTAGATCTAAATTTAATCATGCATCATCTAAATATTAAAGGAGTGAGACCGGTGAAACAAAAACTGAGAAAGATGCATGCACACGTAGCATTACTTGTGAAAGTGGAGTTAGAGAAATTGTTGAAAGTAGGGTTTATAAGCGCCATTGATTATGCCGAGTGAATTTCAAACATTATGCCAATTTCAAAAGCAGATAAATCTATCAGAATTTGTACAGACTTTAGAGATCTTAATCTTGCATGTCCTAAAGATGATTTTCCTCTACCAAGCATAGATGCCATCATGGATCTAATAGCAAGACATTCCATGTTCTCACTTATGGATGGGTTTAGTGGTTATAATAAAATAAAGATAGCACCTGAGGATCAAGAAAAAATGGTATTTACATGTGTGTGGGGGACATTCTATTGGAATGTTATGCCCTTTGGTCTCAAGAATGCTGGAGCGACCTACCAAAGAGCCATGACAACCATATTTCATGACATGATGCACAAGTTTCTAGAAGACTATGTAGATGATATACTTGCTAAATCCCACTCAAGGGAGGAACATCTACCCATCTTAGAAAAGATATTTTTAAGATTGGAGCAATTCAAATTAAGGTTAAATCCAAAGAAATGTGCGTTCGGTGTACAACTAGGAAAGCTATTAGGATACATAGTTTCCACCAAAGGAATAGAGGTAGACCCTGCCAAAGTAAAGGCAATCATGGAAATGGGGGCACCTTGAAATATCAGTCAAATGAGATCCCTTTAAGGCATGATTCAATCCATCAGAAGGTTCATCTCTCAATTAGCAGAAAAGTATCACAATTTCACTCAACTCCTTCACAAGGACACAATTTTTAAATGGGATGAGAAATGTGAAGAAGCATTCACCTTATTGAATAAGTACCTCATGAATCCTCCAACTTTGATGCCACCAATCAGAGGCAAGCCCTTAATTTTATACATCTCGGTGACATAACATGCATTAGGGGAACTCTTGGCTCAAGAGGACGAAGCTGGAAAGGAAAAAGCCATATACTACATAAGCAAAACATTGGTGAAGTATGAGTTGAATTACACCTTCATTGAAAGAGCATGTTTGGTTGTATTTTTTGCTTCCCAAAAATTATGCCATTATATGTTATCTCACAAAATTTGACTCATTGCAAAGATTGATCCTTTGAAATATCTTCTTAGCAAAACAATACTAAATGGAAGATAGGCCAAATGGGTCATGGTCTTAAGTGAGTTGCACATAGAGTATGTGGACTGAAAATCTATCCAAGGCCAAGTAATAGCTGATCAAATAGAAGAGTCACCTTTACATGATGAACATCCAATCCAAGTAGAATTTCTAGATTCATAAATCATTAATGTCGAAGCAAAGACATGGAAATTGTATTTTGATGGTTCCTATACACAACATGGATCGGGAGAAGGGATTTTATTGATTACTCCTCAAGGGTCCACAATTCCAAAATTTTAAAAATTTCTATTCCTATGCACAAATAACATAGCTAAGTATGAAGCATTGGTTATTGGTATAAAGTTGGCATTAGAATGGAAAGTGATAGAACTACAAATCTATGGAGATTCCCAACTGGTTATTAATCAAATCAATGCCGAGTATCAAACTAAAGATGATAAGTTGATACCCTACAAGAAAATGATTGATAATCTTAAGAAATACTTCACTCTAATTACATTTGAGCAAGTGTCGAGGGATAAGAATAAAGTAGCAGATGCAATGGCTACTTTGGCCTCACTTCTCCAAATACCAGATCAAAGCATCAGATATGAATTCCTAGTAGAATAAGTTCAGCAACCTGCATTTGACCCTTCCCATCCTCACACCATTTTCTTACTAATAGGACATGACTCACCTTGGTATGAAGCCATTTACACATACTTAAAAGACCAAATCTTTCCCATAGACCAAACCATAATTCAAAAGAAAAGCTTTATCCAACAAGCCTCTTGCTACACCTTGATATTTGACACGTTGTATTGCAAGAGTCTAGATGGAATGCTTCTAAAGTGTCTAGAGAAAGAGGAATCAACCATAGCCTTACAATAAATTCACAAGGAAATTTGTGGGTCGCATTCAAATGGTTTAACCCTAGCTAAGAAACTCCTTAGGATAGGATATTTTTGGCCTTCTATGGAAAGGGATGCTTGTCACTTTGCAAAAACCTATCGTAAATGTCAGTATCATGAGAACTTGATCGACGTGTCAGCATAAGAGCTTCATCCTATGACTACACCTTGGCCCTTTTATCAATGGGGTTTGGATTTGATAGGTATGATTTATCCACCATCTTCAAATGGTCATAAATTTATCATTACTGCAATGAAATATTTTACCAAATGGGTGGAAGCTATACCCTTATCCACAACCACAGTAAAGAAAATATCCTTGTTCATATTAAATCACATAATCTATAGATATGGTGTTCCTCATGCCATCATAACAAATAATGAAAAACATTTCAAGAACAAGGACTTGAAAGAACTATGTGCCAAATTTCATGTGGTACACCATTCATCTTCAATATATTACCCACAAGGTAATGGACAAGAAAAAGCTACAAACAAGAACATCTTAAAAATATTGAAGAGGATTGTGGATAATTTAGGTAGAGATTGGAACATTCAAATAAACCCTAATATATGGGCTTATAGGACAAGCATTAGAACACCAACATGAGCTACACCATTCTCCCTAGTTTATGGAGCAGAAGTAGTTTTACCTTTGGAGGTAGAAATTTCATCTTTAAGAGTTTCATTGCATGGTTTACTAAGTGAAGAAGACTATATGGTGGCTATGTTGCATGAATTGGAGCTATTAGATGAAAGACAACAACAAGATTTTGACCAATTAAAAGTGTATCATAATTGAATAACCAGAAACTATAACAAGCATATCAAACCGAGAGCATTCCAAATAGGTGATCTAGTGTTGTGAGAAAACCTCGAGAATCAAGAAGAGAGAGAGAGAGAGAGAGAGAGAGAGATAAAAGGAAAATGGGAATCAAACTAGTTAGTACCTTTTGTGATCACTTCATCTTTTGGGACATGCACCTATAAACTAGCTGATTGTGAAGGAGAAGAGTTGCAAGAACCAATCAACAATATACACCTGGAAAGGTTCTACACATGAAGTAATTGAAAAGGGATAAAGAAAAAGAGTATCAAAGAAATCAAATGTAAGAGCATCCTATTTATTGTACATAGTCAAAAGAGATCTTGAAAATATCAAAAACATTGAAAAGAAGAAAAGAGAAAACAAATCAGAAATGCAGAACAGATAAAAAATAGTGGAAAATTGAGCCTAAAGAAAGCTAAAAACATTCAGAATTGATCCTCAAAAGGATGTTGTCTTGGTGAAAACCTAACAAATAGGCACCTTGATAATATAAAATAATTTTTTTTTTTTTTGAAAAAAGAGAAAATACAAAAAAAATAAAAAAAGATAAAAAGTGCCTTGGTGAAAACCTAGCAAATAGGCACCTTGGTAGCAAAAAAAAGAGAAAATCCATTCAATTGGTGAAAACCTAGTAAACAGGCACCATTGGAAGTCCAAGTCAGTCTCATGCCTAGTGGTCATCCTTGTAAATATTGCATTCACTGACATTTGTATATATTGCATAACAAAACCCCACAGTTGCATTTGCAAGTATCTAAAGATTTCATCACCTAATCTGCAAAATGTCCCAAGTCCAACAAACACACTTACATCAAACTAGGAGAAAATCTACTCTAAAAGAGGAAGGATTCATCAAAGTAAACATCAATCTGACACCAAATCATTTCATCAAAGCACAAGTGAAACACTTACATGATCACATCCTATATCCTCACATCATCCAACAAACACAAAATTTTGATCCCAGATCTCACAAAGACATTATCTTTATCAGGATTAAAAGTATGAAATGGATATAACTATACTTGAAATATGGATTTGAAAAATGATGCAAATTTTTTCTCAGTGTTGACTTGATTGATGAAATCATGTCTTTCTAGCAAATCGATGAAAGTTTTTAAACTAGACAAGCTATGATGAGAGCATCATAGTTTATTGGTTTTTGAATGACTGTCTTAAGATCAAAGTTTTAGAATATGTATTATTTGTCTAAGGACATGATCATCAAAGAATCATCGAGGACATGTACATATGGAAAAACTAAGATCTTTGTTTGTTTATGCAAAAGGATACCTTGGCTATTTTGATGTTAAATATCATCATACCAAAATCCACTTGCAACATAGAATCTGACAAAATCAGTATTCATACTCTCATGGTTGATTTCAATCAGTGGCAGTTGTACCGAGAATGGGAAAACAACAAAGGGAAAGGAAAGAGGTATTCATATCATCATGGTTGAACCAGTGATGGTTGTCCTAATTTCGGGTTTCAAAACTGCTCAATGATGAATATAAGCTCCTAGTTTATGAATAGTGATAGCTAGCTACATATATCCTAGATTAAATGCATTTAAGGTATTTGCCTTTCTTAGCTTGAAAACATATTTGAAAAAGAGAAATAGAAAGGGGGTGGAGTGAAATCAAAAATCAAATGTTCATCAAAAACCTTATATGATAGAGTGTGTTGGAAATAAAAAATAAAAAATAAAAGGTGCCTTACCTTAGATTAATTGTATTTAAATCATGTTACATTTAGGTTCATTACATATCATTATCATCTTGCATCCTTTCATTTTCATTAATCTTAGTTCATTTAGATTCATTAAGTTACATTCATTTAAAAATTAAACCATTACATTATCCTTATGATTCATCCTTATCATTAAGTTCATTTTGAAATTGCATTATTTTGCATACATGTAGCTCATTCTATCCATTATCATTCATCTTATCATTAAGTTCTATTAAAATTGCATTTGCATTAAGCTGCATTCAATTTAATTCTCATTCACATTAGGTTGCATTCACCTTAAATTCTCATCATTTAGTTGCATCAATTACATCATTCCAAATTCATCATTAAAACATTACTAAATTGCATTGCATTCATTCTAGAACATTGCATTTCAAGTCATCTCATTGATACATTGCATTTTTTATCTAGGTGCATTCATCAAAAAATCATTGCATTTAAACTTTGAATTATATTCAAACTTAAGTGTGTTAGGTCATTGCATTTACATATAAGATCATCAATATATCATTTATATCCATTTATCATTAAATCATCCAAATCCATACATTACATAAGTGCATCCATTGCATTTCCAATACATTTACATTTCATTTTGCATCTTATTTACATCCATTGCATTACATTGCATACATCCATAACATCAAATAAATGCATCCATAAGTACCATCACATAGCATTAATCATTAAACCATTACATATTTATCATTTTACACCATCATACATCATAAACATTAAACCATGTATCACATACATCCATCTATTCTATGTCATAAATAAGACAATTGTTTGCATCAATAGAAGAATAAACATATGCATTCATTTCATCAACTGCACTTGAAAAAGCATAAAAAAATGCATATAGAGATAGAATCATGTAGATCTACATATCATATAAAGCACCTATAAAAATAAATTCAACACATGATCACATCATATAAAGTAAATCTATCAATAAAGATCAGAGTCCATAGTATCATCAAAGTCCATCAGAATATGGGAATCAAAGTCCATCAAAGTATAACAAGTATTAAATCATAAACAATGTCATCTGATAAAAGAATAATGTGAGTCCAATGTCTCAAGATAAAAAATGAATCATCATAATAAACATCAAACGAATGGATAAATCATATAATCTCAACTGCCATAACCATTGACACCATCAGGACTAGGATCAACATTTGGAGCTCTACTCGAGTTAGCCTGACTCATGGAAGCCATGAAGGCCTGCATCATACTACCCAGCTAACTAACCTACTACTTGATCTTTGATACATCAGATTGTAACACCTGAACATCAATAGCATATGTTGGAGCCTCTATAGCAGGAGCCTAAGAAGGTGGAGCCTGTGGAGGAGCTTGTGGTGGAGCCGTAGAAGAAGATGGAATAGAAGAAGATGTAAGAAAAAAAGAAGATGGCATGGAAGGAGTCTGTGTAGGAGGAGCCTATGGAGGAGGAGGTGCCAGAGGACCGTGTGCCTGATCTAACAAAATATGTGTGGCCTATGCATCCACATCTGCAATGACCTGTGCACCAACCTGTCTAAATACTCACACCTTATGTTGGCCCCATCTAGCGAACCATTCCACACCAACCTAATGAAGGGATCTAAAAGTTCCACCCCTCACTCTCACCCTCTCACCCCTCATCCATACACCACCTCTGGGAGGAATATGAGAAACAACAATAACAGGGATAACGACCCTAGCTCCTCTATCACCTCATCATCCCTGTCATCCCTGATGACCTCGTCTCTGACCACCACCACTACCATCTCCACCATCCTCATCAGACTCCTCCTCAATACTGGGCACTGGCTCAGTAGGATAAGTAAATCTCAGAAATAGGTTCCACATGAACCAGTTAGCATAATCATCAGTCATTCCTGCATCAACTATGTGATCTCTCATATCCCACACAAGGTGGGGCAGCTGTAACAACTCATAACGAGCTGTATAATAATCAATCTGAGGGCCCCATAAGTACCTCTCAACATGTACTCGTGCATATAATTCCAATCCCTATGGCATACCCTGTATACGGCCAAACTAGTGTAGCACTCTAAGGAAACAAAATCTCTCTA
Organism: Chamaecyparis obtusa; assembly: GCA_027943335.1. Lineage (NCBI taxonomy): Eukaryota > Viridiplantae > Streptophyta > Pinopsida > Cupressales > Cupressaceae > Chamaecyparis > Chamaecyparis obtusa. The sequence goes on from BSBK01001924.1 coordinate 133,569, forward strand.
TAATCAAGGGCATCCGCCCTATCATCCAGTGAGGCATGCACATATAAGGTAACTCTGTTGCATCCTCTAGCTAGGCCTCACACTTGATATACGATCTTGAAATGACCTAATTGATATCATCAATAATATGATGCCAGTAGTCTAACTTGTCCAAATGGACCTACACCCCAGGCCCTCGTACATCCAGGCAAACGGCCAACCCGCATCTCAATGTCTCACTAAAATAGGATGAGTAATAGGGATGTGCTCCCATGTCCACAACTGTAATAGAACCACCCTAGCAGAAAGAATTTCCCTATGCCGATAGACAATATCATGGAGCTCATGATATAACTGCACCAACACGTAGGAGCCCCAATCAAATCTTTGAGGACGCGCAATTAGATCCTCCAATATCTTGCCCCACCCAATGACAAATCCGTGACCACGCCAATCAAGAACAAGGAAACCACTGATGAGAGCACCCAAGAATGTAGGAAGAATGAGAAAAGAGGGAAACTATACCCATTGAATGCTATCATCTCTGATAGTGTCATCTACAAATAGATGTCTACAAATGGTCCCATCATAGACCTGATCGTAATAGACAAGCTCCTCATGTGTAGGGATGTGCAGCAATTGATAAACACCCTCGGGAGTGAAGGTCATCTCCCCCATCGACAAATGAAAGGTATTGTGGTCAGAGTGCCAACGCTTTGCCACAACTGTGAGTAAACCTTGATTCACATGGAATCGAGGAAGAGAAAGAAGGAAGGACAATCCACATCTGCCTATGACCCGACAATTTGCTCTACTCCAGTCATCAATCATCTCGAAGGGTAACGGGTATAAGCCACAGACACTAAGCTTTTTAAGCTCAGCCTGCACAAGCAAGTTTAAACACATCAGTAGTCAAAATCATCACATTTTGGATCATCTTAAGTCAGTCAAACATTTAAACTTAATCGAACCACAATCAATTTTCCTAATTCTACTCAGAGAGGATGGAAAATTTATCATCATCCACCATCTAAATCAAGATTGACCATCAAACATTCAATATGACATGACTACAATTGACATCATACGACTTGCTATCAACTAGACTTGATACCTAAGCCAATCTACTGGTTGACAACATTAGACAGATTAGAAAATTGACTCAAAGGCACACAAATTTCACCAAACAAGGTGTACGTGCTATTTAATTTCTTAAAAGCACTAAAAATTAAAAGCACAACATAAAGTATCAAAGGCATTGTAGAAATTATCATACGTGCTACAACAAAGTGTAAGTGTTGCAAAACTTAGTATGCGCTACAGGAAACCCCTGTACGCACTGCTAAAAAGTTTTAAAGCGCAATCAAATTTGTACACGCTGCAAGAAAGGGTGATTGCGATTTGTGCCCAAGTTCTAGCATTTGAAAGCACTGCTAAAAGCATTGTACGCACTGTGAAAAACCATGGATGCACAAAATAAAGGGTATACGTGCTTCTAAAAGCATTGTACATGCTATTTTATTTGAAAAATAAAAATATATAGGTTTTTCCTAGAAAAATCCAAAATTTTCAAATTAAAATGCAAAAATTAGACAAAGCAAGTTGTCAGGGTACATACCGGAGGTCCATAGCTAGTGGACACTGATAACGATGCCCTCACTCAAACCTATGCTCATGAATCGAGATCACCATTATCAAAAGGCTCAAAAGGGGTTAGAGAAAAAAGTCAAAAGGGGACGTAAAATGGAATAGTAAAAAGGCCTTTTACCCCTATATATAGTCTAGTTTGACCTAAAAGGCATTGTTTAGCAAAAAAATAACCTGGGACCAATTTTTTTTCACCCATTTGGCCAAATTAGGGGCATTTGTCATCATAACATCATGAATACATTATCGAAAATGAAATCAAAATTCATTATTAATTGAGCTCATTCAATGCAAATTGATCAAAAACATAATATCTTTCACCTGGATCAAATTTCATTTCATTTCCAATGGGGCATGCACTCAGAAAATTAGGACTAACATTATAATCATCAAATTAGAGACATAGCATCAAATCAAAAATTACTCTTTTATCAGAAAATTTTTCACTTATCAAACAAAAGGGGCATCAAACATCAAATCAAATCAAATCAGGCAACATATCAGACAACCTATCATTAGATCGACCATCAAGGACTTCAAATCAAATGAAACTACATCAATCCTATCATCAAAATATACATCTTCTATCGAGAATCGAATCAGACATCAAATTTAAATTAGGACTTCACATAAAAAATGATTAGGGCATTCTTTGAACCAATGCGCTTTGCACATCGATTCAAAGGGGGGCATTTGTAATCACCTGAAAATGGACAAGATCAATCAAGTGAGAAACCAAGGAAAAATCAAGGCAATTAAATCAAATCAAGCTAAAATCAAAGTTAAATTGTAATTAAGCCATAATCCAAATTTATTTGAAAATCAGAATCCATAAAATCAATTTAAATCAAATAAATCATGATAAATCAATTAATTGTGCAATTAATCTAATTAATTGCATAGTTCATTTAAATCAAATCAACCCATTCAAGGGGTACACATGGCTAAACATATTAAATAAATTCAATTATTAAATCCTAATTTTCCCCCAACCACCAAATGGGAGGAAAATGCATCAACCAATAGGATTTAAGGATTAAGCTCACATGGATCAAGCTCAAATCAAATCTCCATCACATAGGGAAAAAGCATCTTGTCCACCCATTTTGTCTCCTTGTCCCAAGCTTTGAGGACAAATTATTTAAATGGTCTCCAAAGGTTGAACCATGAACTAAACCTCAACTTAACCATGATCAAATCAACTCTACCCCCTACCCTTGCCAAAATATATAAAAGCAAGGCATTATTCAATCAATAATCATCCACAAATATTAGAATAGCATCAAACCTCTTGCAATTTATAGCTAGAAAGGCAAATTTAGAGCTAATTAGGCTTATTTCATTTTGGAATTAATCTTTTAGCTTTGTTTATCATTCATTCCTGTATTAGGGTTGTCACTAATGGAAGCTTGATGAGAGCTTTGCATTAGTAAACCTAATTAGAGAGCCATAAAGTGTTCAATTGTCATTTACTTTGCTTAATTAGATTGCTATTTTTGGTAATTTAGTTGTTATTTTGATTTATTGACAATACTAACCCTATGAAGGTACTTTTCATAGCACACACTATGCTATTGTTCAAGCCTTGAAGAAATAGAGACATTATTTGATGCCAAAGGAATTTGTATTGTATACTGATCATAAGGCTTTATAGTATTTGGGTAGTCAGAATAAGTTGAATCAGAGACATATGAAATCGGTTGAATATTTGCAGAATTTTACATTTGTGATAAAACATAAGATTGGAGTGTCTAATCTAGTTTTTGATGCATTGAGTAGAAGAATATCTTTGATGACTGAAATGAGAATTAAGGTTATTGGTTTTGATGACATGAATAATTTGTATGAAACTAACCCTGATTTTTATGAGTCGTGGAGAATGTGCAGAGCACCTATACTTGATCAACTGAATAAGTGGGAAGACTATTTAATTCAAGAAGGTATGTTGTTCAAATGAATTTAGTTATGTATACACAGAGGATCAATGAGAACTAATTTTATAAAGGAAAAATAGAGTAGTGGTTTGGTTGGACATTTTGGCATTGATAAGACCTTAAGTTTTCTTAAGGAAAGGTATTTTTGGCCTCAGTTGTATAAGGATGTTCAGAAATTTGTGAAGAGTTGTGGAGTTTGTCAAGTTGCAAAAGGAGTAAGTCAAAATATTGGATTGTATACACTGATTTATGTTCCTGAGAAACCCTGGAGAGATATCAGCATGGATTTTGTTCTTGGCTTACTGAGGACAACAAAAGGTAATGATTCCATATTTGTTGTTGTGGATAGATTTTAAAGATGGCACATTTTATACCATGTAGGAAAACATCAGATCCAATGTATATAGCATATATTTTCTTTAAGGAGATTTTTAGATTGCATGGATTAATGATGAGTATCATCTCTGACCGAGATAGTAAGTTTATTGATTATTTTTGGAAGACTCTATGGAATAAGTTGAACAGTGAGTTGAAGTATAGTTATACATTTCATCCACAACCTAATGGACAAACAAAGGTTGTAAATAGAAGTTTGGGTAACCTATTGAGATGCTTAGTTGGAGACAAACTGAGTAATTGAGATTTAATGCTAGTACAAGTAGAGTTTGCATACAATAATTTAGTGAATAGGAGTACTGGAAAGACACCTTTTGAGATTGTTAATGGCATACAACCAAGAGTTATATCAGACCTGAGAGATATTGTTGGTGAAGAGAATAGGAGTGTTGAAGGGAAAGAATTTGGTGAGTTTATGAAGTCATTTCATGAGGAAGTGAAACATAAGTTGAAGAAGAGTAATAAAAAATACAAGGATAATGCAGATAGGTCAACTTCATCATCATTATCAACAAAGATGATATTATCATATGTCTTAATAGAAATGAAGGCCTATATAGGTCAGCTTGTATAATGCTCAAAGCTAACATGAAAGTTGATATTAACCATTCTATTATGGAGATCAACTTTGATAAACATATCAAGTCGATAATGTGGTAAACTTTGGTAATTAGAAAGTCTCACGAAGAGACATCACTCTTTGTGAGACACTTAGACTCACAAAGAGGTATGTCCTTTCGTGAGACCTTGTTGATATATATATATATATATATATATATATATATATATATATATATATATATATATATATATATATATATATATATAATATCAAACTAAGGTAATTCATAGCAATACAATTCAACTTTAGTTTGATATATAACTAAGGTTTAATTGTATTGCTATGAATTATATATATATATAATTCATAGCAATACAATTCAACCTTAGTTTTATATGTGTGTGTGTGTGTGTGTGTGTGTGTTTGATATATATATAGGTTTGATATATATATTATATTCAAATTATATTCAACCTATAATATATATATATATATATATATATATATATATATATATATATATATATATATATATATATATATATATATATCAAACTAAGGTAATTCATAGCAATACAATTCAACTTTAGTTTGATATATAACTAAGGTTTAATTGTATTGCTATGAATTATATATATATATAATTCATAGCAATACAATTCAACCTTAGTTTTATATGTGTGTGTGTGTGTGTGTGTGTGTGTGTGTTTGATATATATATATGTTTGATATATATATTATATTCAAATTATATTCAACCTATAATATATATATATATATATATATATATATATATATATATATATATATATATATAAAGTCCTCTATACACATTAGTTAATAAGAAGATTATTTATATTATATTGATATTGATATAGATCAAATAAGTGATTTGATATAATATCAACTTGGAGATCAATATATATAAAAAGGATATTCTAAGGAGAAATTATCAAGATATACTTATATCTATCTAAGACTAGATACCATTCTATTGTGAATTTATCTAGTATATATACATAAAATTTTAAAGAATTACATCACCTAAATCTGATCTAACAACAACATGGTATTAGAACTAATCTAAAGAAGATCTAATCAGATTTCATTTCAAGAGGTCAATCAAACTCCCATTTGTATTAATTTTGTATGAAGACTAAAATGACAAACAAAGTTATATTTGAAGATCATCTTGAAGGAGCCTCAAATTTTATTTTATGCAAGTTTAGAATTATGCTCACTCTTAGAGATCATGAATTGGACACATTTGTAGAAAATGAGAAAGAGATGTATAAATATGAAGGAGATAAATGCCAATGAATAAAAAATAACAATAAAGACATGAAACTATTGGTAGATGTTGTTAAAGACCATATAGTGCCCATTATCTCCAAATTGGACACTGCATACAAAATGTTCTCAACATTAGAAAATATGTACGAGATTAATAACACTAGTAGGGCATTATCGCTTAAGAAAAATCTTCATCATATAAAGATGAACAAAGGAGAATCTATTTCATCATACTTTATGAGGATTACGAAACTAAGGGACCAACTTGCCACTATTGGGAAACTTATTGATACCAAGGAATTATCTATGTTGGCTTTGAATGGACTACCAACTTCATGGGATGCATTCATTCAAGGAAACAATGCTCATCCAAAATTCGCTAAATTTGACCAGTTGAAGATAGATTGCATTCAAGAGGAATCCAAGATAATCACCCGAGGTATTGGTCAAAACTCTACAAATGAAGATATTCATGTGCTAAATACTAATTCTCAAAAGAAAGGAAAAAGAATGAACTTCAAGAGGAAGAATGACAAAGAAACTAAAGATAAAATATCATCTAATAAAAGAAAGGACATATCCAAAGTACAATGTTTTAGATGTGACCAGTTTGGACACTATGCCTTGAAGTGCCCAGATAGAACTAGACCTCAAGTCTCCATAGCTAAAGTTGGCAACGTAAAACTGGAAAATAATAATGAGAAAATTTTATTTTTAATACTTAACAATCATAACATATCATAGGAAAGGTGATAGATTCCTTCATAATATATGCTTTGATGAAATAAACTATATCTAATTTATATATTTTGTTAAGTAGAGGATGTGTATGTTACCTTTTGTAAATAATTTCTCTAAGTAGTCTTAGATATATTTTTTGAGTCAGACGAATTTTGTATAAGGTTCAAGGAATTTAAAACTCTAGAAAAATATATCTAAGAAGAGAAATTTCTTGGTACTTGTGTGTGTGAAAATTGTACCTGATCTGTAGACACAACACTTCAGTAAAACATTAGAGGTTAGCAAAAATGAAATCATGCAATGAATTGAAAGCTAAACTAACCAGGTGATTTACTGCCTTCTAATAGGTGTAAGTGTGATTTTCTCAGATTGTTATCAAGATCAGTGACCTTAACGACACCTAAATGAAGGATTTGAATGCAAAATTGATATGAAATATGAATGCAATTAATCTATATTTTTTATATTTTCTATGCAATGATATGAAAACTTGATATGGAATCTATGCTAATATGGAAATTGATATGCTAAAATGATCTAACAATGATATGAAAAAGAATATAAATGATCTCACAATAGCCTTGATTCCCAATAAGCTTTGATTCTCCAGATAGCAATTCTTCAGCGTGATTATGCAAAATTATGAGATGATTTGGGATGAGCTGAAGCCTTAATTTATAAAAATCCAGGGCTTTGAGGTGCATGAGAAAAGCCATAAATCACTCAGATTAACTCAGCTTGATTTTTGAGTTATCTGATTATAAAGAATAATTAACTCACAAAAACATGCAAACAGTAGAGTTGAACTCAAAATAGAGTTTAGCTTTAATTCATAATTGATAGTTATCTGCTTTTGTGATTGTGCATGTTTTATTTATGAATTAATTTAATAATAAAGTGATTTATTTCCAACTTAACTGATTTTGAAAAATAAAACAATTGATTTATGGGTTAATCAATTATTGTTCAAACTTTTATTCAAAAACAATATTATTAAAAATTGACAACTTGCTTTAATTAATTAAATAAGAATTTAATCAATTATTCATAGGATTTTGGATTTATTGTCAAAATTAAATAATACAATTTAGGAATAAATAGAATTAACTTTAATTAAACAATTAAGTGGTAGTATTAAATCTAATTAATTAAATATTGAGAATATTCAATTAATCAAACTTTAGGATAAATTAGATTTATCGCCAAATAATCATTAAATTAAAGATAATTATGATAATTAGGAATATTACTAGGAATATTCCCCGATGCAGAATTTGAGATATCAATTAGGATTCAATGATGTTCAGATGTGCCTTGGGTTAGGACTTTGATGTCGATTTCGTTCGAATTGAAGATGTAAGAGGTTAATGAACATATAGCCCATTTTTGGGGTATTAAATTTTGCCCCTCTTTGAATTGTTGTGTGAAGCACAATGGTTCAAAGACAGTCTGTGTTTGATAGAGATATGAAACTGATTCGAAATTGATAATTGATATGAGACAGAAGCTGATTGAAAGATTTGATATGAAGATAATAGGTCCTGAATGACCAAAGATAATGTTAACTATAACAACGATGAACCAATGAAACAAAAGCGTCAAAACGCCTGATTCTGAACTTTATGATTGCAAAGAAGTGAGTGACCGGTTCCAAACTTGATTGTCTTAGAAGAACCACATAGGTATCACATCTAAACCCTTCAGTTACTGAAGAACCAAGGAAATAATACTAATGAATCGATAGTTGCGAAAAGCTGATACAGATTACAAGATTAAGAGAATACCAGATTGATATGGATCGATGAATTTGATATGCCCCAAGCGATGATAGATTTGCCCCGAGCAATGAGGACTTTTGATGAATCAACAACTAGACGTGGTTGTTGTCTTGATTACTGAGGAAAGATATGATTCCAAGATTTAGATTACAGACTTTGAATGATGTGCAATACCATGCCCCCTTCGGGATTAAAATTGAAATCTAACAAGAAAAGTCAGTGTTGATAGTTCAGAAGCATGTTAATTGATTTGAGAAGTGGTTATACACGTTCAAGAATGCATCCTGCATCATTTGGAGGTCCTGGAGAGCAAGTTTGACTAGGTTTGACCATGAGTTGACCATGGTTGACCAAGTTGAAATTTCAATAGTTTGAGGTAAGATAATTAGTTAAGTTGAATACCGGATGTTTGTGATGATGGAAGGTCGATGATGCAAGCAGTAGACCGTCCTCGGCCCAAAAATTTTAAATCGTGATTTTGTTAAATCATGATTTTGACATAGTAAACAATCTCAGATTTGAATTTTGATCTTGAAAATGGATTCAAAACATCAAAATTAGCCAGGGGTGCAATTTTTGTGAAAAACAGAGCACTTTTGAAAATTAGGTCAAATGCTATATAAAGGCCTGAAGGGTCATTTTCAATTCATTTCAACCATTTGACTTTGGAGATCTTGTGGAGCCCTCTGAGCAAGAAAATGGTAGAACAGTGAGATCTGAAAGTTCTTGTGAGTTCACATTGATTTGAGCATAGCCGGAGATACCAGAGACCCCGACAATATTGACATCAGGTAGGTGGACCTCTGTGCCCCTCTGAAAATGCAAATTTTTCATGTTTTATAGCATTTTTAATTTTTTTCATACGAGTTGTGTTTTTGAATTTTGCATGTTTGAAAACTCATATGAGTCCCATCTCAGACTCGTATGACACTTCATTTTAATTTCCTTTGTCATTTCAAGTCCACCCAAGTGTCGTATGAGAAGGACCCTTGTGTCATACGACATTTCATCGGGTCCCCTGAAACTCATATGATGTCGTGTACAGTGTCGTACGACCATGGTTTATCATTTGGTCTATTGTGGATTGTCGTATGACACTTGATGCTAGTATGGAATGTCGTTTGAAAAATATTGTTTTAAAAACTAATTCTTAGGTCAAAAATTTGATTTTTCTGATAATTTTCCCTGATTGTTGACCCTTTGACCCACCTTATGAAATATCAAACTATTCCATTCTTGTACTATTAGTGTGATTTTGAACTCAATTTTTGATTAAAAAACCCTATTTCTATATGATTTAGGTCACATATCCAGACGTCCATGCTCGTCATTCTTACCTGGCGACATAGAGACTGTGTCTCGCTTCCTGACCCTATGAGGGTTCATCTTGCTGCGTGCAGTTTTGAGCATCTCATTCATTTACCTGATATTAGGGTAAATCATGGCCTATTGACTGTGTTGATAGAGAGATTTCACTCAGAGACTCAGACCTTTCATTTACTGACTGGAGAGATGACTGTGCCTCCAGAGGATATTTATAGGATACTACACTTTCCATTCCATAGCAGTCGATGTCCTGAGTATGTGAGTTCCGGCCAGACTGGTCTTCATGCCTTTAGGAGTTTGTTTGGTGATGATACACAGTTGACGGGGTCCATTTCTTGGGAGACCCTTGTACAGAGATATGGTCAAACGCACCATTTAGAGTGCATTATCACTGGGATGATCAGAGAGCTTATCATGCCAGGCCATCAACAGAACAACTTTTTGATGGGATGGGCTCCGATGGTAGCCCTTCTTATGGCCACTCCCACTAAGCTTGCCTGGGGTCAGTGCCTGTTGGCCCACATGTTTTCAGAGATGCACGAGGTCATGTATCAGGATTGCAAGAGCTTTTCTTCTAGAGCTCTTGTATTACAGATATGGACATGGGAGCATATCCCAGTGTTGAGACCAATTTTCCAGTCACAACATCAGCCACAGGAGCCAGTGATATATATGTATGCTGGTTATGTCACATAGGTCTGCATGGGTCATACTGAGTACCTTTGAAGATGTTTAGATGATATGACATTTGTGCATTGGAGACCCTACTTGCAGATAGAGGCCTAGCCCACTGCGAGGGAGCAGTACAGTTTTCTTTTTCAGAGTCGGGTACTTATTGGCTGGTCTCCCACCATTTTGGAGAGATTTTTTATTACTAGAGTGTGGTGTCAGTATGGATACAGACATGATGCCCCACAAGAGTATATTGCATATGCTCGCATTGTTCATGAGATTGGGCTCGGATGGACATAGCGGCTCACCTATTCATTATGTTCAGAGGAGTACAGTGCCATCATAGGTAGAGACTGGGACTACCATCCATAGGTTGTTGATGCAGGGGTCATAGATGGATACATTTCTTGGCTAGCCGATCATCCTGTTCCCAGATTCTCAGATCCCACTTTGTTTATACCCTCCATGGAGGAGGTGATGGATGTTACAGGTGCTCCCATGGGACAGGGCCTGAGACCTCAGGTAGTGCATCCTACACCACCCAGACAGAGAGTGATGGCTCCACTTTAGAGACCATCAGGACATATGAGGCCCCCTCATCCTTCTACTTCTACAACAGGCACATCCACAGGTTCACAGAGATGGAGTAGGGGTGAGAGAGGTACTTTGGGTAGTGTTGGTACTGCATATGAGGTTTTAGTAGTTGAGCAGTTTGTAGGTGGCGATGTAGATCCCTCACAGGAAGATACCACTTTTGATCTAGGAGCTAAGGTTAGATTCCGTAAGGTGTACAAAGTAGATAGCACTGATTAGTAGCTAGAGTAGCCATAGGACACAGAGATGCCAACAGCTGAGGTTGATCCTACTATTCCTCTCACTTCATCAGAGACTATCAGATGTCTCAGAGCTCAGGTTTGGGACCTAAAGGTACAGAGTGCTAGGTGGGAGGAGAGGTATCGAGAGGTAGATAAGTAGCACATAGAGCTCTGTGCAAATTTTCACTCAGAGGTTCAGAGATTATAGACAGAGGTGACCCATCATATGGCACGGGCTTCATACTATGTGTATGCATACTATGTTGTTGTCCCTGCTGCGCAGAGAGTGCCCACTTATTCAGATTACATGGCAACTTCAGAGGGAGCCAGGGCACTGAGAGTAGAGGCTATACCAGATGCACCACCACCTCCTCCACTAGATACTGAGGAGCGTGCCAAGAGTTGATTCTTGCTCTCATGTTTTGATATACTCTATTCTTTTTTATTACTGATATACTGTTCTGACTCTGATAGCTCTCTGGAGCTCATTCTTTTGTACATTGTGCCAGTAGTGCACCCCTGACACATTTCAAGATTTTTTTTGATATATATGAGATCGATATGTTGGTTGTGACTTCATTTGTACTTGTGATGCAGGAGCATCCTGGGTGTAAGAGCAATCTTGCATCACCCAAAAAAAAAAATATTTCTATTTTTTTTTATATTCAATAAGGGCTATTTTGTGCAGAGCTGCTATTTATGGAAAGTTACTATTTTTGGTAATTTTTGTATGTGCTCAGAATGATCTGATTTCTTTCTTGGAGGTTCATTTTGGTCATATAAGCCTACCAGTAAAGTTTCATTGCCAGATCAAGTGTATATTGGAAGATATTGAAGATTTTTGGTATTGGCAGCAGGGTACAGAAACTTTGAACTCAGTTTTGAAGGCTTTAGAGGCTCCGGATGAAGTTGAAAATTTGGGTGACAAGCACTTGCGCAAGTCAAGCTTGTAGAGCACTTTGTGGCATTTCTGAAATGGGGTTATAATAGCCGATCGGGTCAACTGGTGATGACTTATGGTCTTCGGAAGTTGGGCCACCCGAAATGGCAGAAAATAATTTTCTTCAAAATTTCTGTTCGGGTTTCAAAGGTTATCTTGAGCCGACTATGATGTAATAAAATGTAAAATAAAATAATTTTAAGTTTGGTCGACCTTATTGGCTAAAATTCTGGAACCTTCCAGGCGGTGGAAAATTATCTATATAAGGAAGGCTGTATTATTGTCTTAGGCAGTTCAGAATAGTTCTGGGTGGTAGATCTGGATAATAGTTCGAGGCTTTGTCCTACAGAATATTGTAAGGGAATGCCCATGTGGCTTTGCATATTGTAATTCTAAAAGTTTGTAATTCCACATTTGTGGAGATAATAAGAAGCCAATTTTTTGTTCTTGCATATTGTTGTCGTTTCTCTATTTTTGTTATGTGTTTGTGGTATTAAGGGGAGCACCCTTCATCAGGTGGTATCAGAGCAGGAGTTCTTGAGTGTGTAAATAGATCGCCGATTGTGAGGCAGTTTGCACCAGGACCGTGGCTAGGGTTTCAACACGCATCACGAAAATGCCTCCACGAAGGGAACGTGGCAGAAGAGCTGGTGTTGTAACACCTGAGGTTAGAGAGCTGCAGAGACAAGTGCGAGCATTGCAAGAAGAGATTAGCAGAGGAATGAATCTTAATGTCAGAGATGAAAGCGAGGATGAAGCCGAAGAAGAATATCAAGAAGGAGAAGTCAAAATTGTGAACCAGGAGGAAGAAAGACTTTTTCGAGCCATTTCTAAGATTGGGAAAAGACCTAAGATTGAGGTTCCTTCATTTTCTGGAAATCTTAACCCAGATGAATTGATCGACTAGATCAACGAATGTGAGGAATATTTTGAGTATGAAGATATTGAGGATCCTGATAGGGTCAAATTTGTGAAGGCCAGACTGAAAGGTCATGCGAAGATATGGTGGTAAGAGATTCAGTTGGAGCGAAATAGAAGGGGAAAGGAGAAAATCATGAGATGGGATCGGATGGTGGATAAATTGAAGCGACAGTTCATTCCTGTTGATTATGAGCTTGACCTACTGAAGAAAATGTAGAGTTTGAAGCAAGCAGGAAGATCTGTTCAGGAGTATACAGAGGAGTTCTATCGACTTCTCATTAGAACAAGCCACGCAGAAGCTGATAAGGAGAAAGTTGCCCGATACCTTAATGGGTTAAGGCCAAGCATTTAGGAGGAGCTGAATCTGGTTCGAATGAATAGTATTGAAGAGGCATACCAGTTTGCCCTAAAAGTAGAGGAAAAGATGAAAAAGAAGTTTGAGAGCAGATAAAATGGAAGAGGTCGCGGTGGATGATCTGGTGGACGGTCATATGGTGGCCGAAATGAGGATCCGAAAAAGAAGGATGAGGCCAGTAGTAGTTAGAATCAGTGAGGAAATAATTCCAATCACTTCTAAGATCAGAATAATAGAGATTAGAGAGGAAGAGAAAGAGGACAAGGATCTGGAAGAGGTGGCTTCCGTGGAACATGTTTTCACTGTGGAGAAGAAGGTCATAGGGCATTTGAATGTCCTCAGCGCCAAGGTAGAATAGATAGGAGAAATGAAGGCCAGGCCAGAGTTGCACATGTAGATGAAGATGCCAGATCATCAAATTCTGAAGATGTTGAAAGAGGAGAAACGTTGATTAACAGAAGAGTCCTGTTGAGTGGTGAGAATGAACCTGAGTAAAGGAGGAGCCTGTTTCGCACCAGGTGCAAGTGTGAAGGTAAATGTTGTGATGTGATTATTGATAGTGGAAGCACTAACAATTTGGTGTCAGAAGAGATAGTGACAAAGTTGAAGCTCAAGAGATAGAAACACCCACATCCATATCGGATTGCCTGGGTACAGGATGACCACAAGGTCATGGTTAATGAACAATGCCTGGTGAAGTTCAAGATTGGCAGATACCAAGATGAGGTATTGTGTGATATCATATCTATGGATGCATGTCATATGTTGTTGGGTAGACCATGGCAGTTTGACAGATGTGTTGTACATGATGGTCGTGTGAATACCTATTCCCTGACAAAAGATGGAGTGTGACATAAGCTAAAACCATTGAAGGAGACAGAAGAAAAGGTATGTGGTAATGCAAGGATAACTTTTGTTGATGGAAGAAATTTTCTACATGGTATGAGGCATGAGCATGTATGTTTTGCTTTAATTCCAAAAGCTGGTAAAGAGGAAGTAGAAGATGTTCCTATAGAAGTTGCAAATTTGTTGAATGAGTTTCAGGATATTGTATCCGATAATGTGCCTGATGGATTACCACCAGTCAGGAAGATCAGTCATCAGATGGACTTGATCCCAGGAGTGAGTTTTCCGAATAAGGCAGCACACAGAATGACACCTGCAGAAAGTGAGGAGTTGAATAGACAAGTACATGAACTGTTACAGAAAGGATTGATCTATGAGAGTCTGAGTCCTTGTGCTGTACCAGCAGTATTAGCACCAAAGAAGAATGGAGAATGGAGGATGTGTACAGATTTTAGGGCAATAAACAAGATCACAATAAAGTACAGGTTTCCATTGCCATGAATGGATGATATTATGGACTGTTTGAGTGGAGCTGTGTATTTCTCAAAGATAGATCTGAAAAGTGGATATCATCAGATTCGGATCAGAGAAGGAGATGAATGGAAGACTACCTTCAAGACAAAGGAAGGACTGTATGAGTGGTTAGTCATGCCTTTTGGGCTAACCAATGCACCGAGCACTTTCATGCGGCTCATGAACGAAGTTCTGAAAGAATTTCTGGGTAAGTTTGTCATTGTTTACCTAGATGATATTTTGATCTTTAGTAAGACATTGGATGAGCATATGATGCATATTCGTATGGTATTTGAGAAGTTGAGAGAAGAGAAATTGTTGATTAATTTGAAGAAGTGCAGTTTTGTGAAGAAAGAGTTAGTGTATTTGGGATTTGTAGTTTCAGCAGAAGGTCTAAAAATGGACCCAGAGAAGGTACAGGCTATCCTTGAATGGCCTACTCCAAGGAGTGCTACTAAGGTAAGATCTTTTCATGGTCTAGCTAGCTTTTACAGAAAGTTTATCAGAAATTTTAGTAGTATTTGTGGACCCTTGACTGAAACAATGAGAGGGGATAGAAAAGAGTTTAAGTGGACTAATGGGGTAGAAAAGAGTTTTCAGTTGTTGAAACAAAAAGTTATAGAACAACCCATTTTAGCACTTCCAAATTTTAATAAGGTGTTTCAAGTAGATTGTGATGCTAGTGGTACTGCAATAGGAGTTGTTATGAGCCAAGAAGGTAAACCTGTTGCTTATTTCAGTGAGAAGTTAAATGATGCCAAGAGGAAATATTCTGTTTATGATCAGAAATTTTATGCTATAGTTTAGGCATTAAAGAAGTGGAGACATTATCTGCTTCCTAAGGAGTTTGTTTTGTATACTGATCATCAAGCTTTGCAATATTTGAATAGTCAAGGAAAATTGAATCAAAGACATTTGAAATGGGTTGAGTTTTTGCAGAGTTATACATTTGTTTTGAAACACAGGAGTGGAAAGTCTAATAGGGTTGCAGATGCTCTTAGTAGAAGGCAACTATTGCTGACAGAAATGCATATTGAAGTGGTTGGGTTCAAGAAACTCAAGAATTTGTATCCAGAGGATCCTAATTTTGGTGAAGCTTGGAAAGCTTGTACAGAACCTGTTACTCTAGATAGGACAAAATGGTTGGATTTTATCATCCAAGATGATATGTGTATGCACCCAAAAATGGTCGCCTAGACTTTGGGCCCCATTTATTTGATTTATCAACCCTGAATCATTTTGATCAATTTATCAATATTTTCAACAATATCAATTTCTTGATCAAATCCTAAATTCGATCATATATTGGATTTTTATCCTTGGGCTAACCATTTATCCTAAGTCTTTATTTGATTAAAAGGAATATTTCCTCCCCTTTTAATTAAATAAAAAGCCCCACTTTCCTCTTATCCTAAGTTGCACAAATAAAACATTATTCCTATTTTATAAAAAGGGAAAAAGGCACTTTTGTCTCACATGAGGCTCAAAAGTCAACACTTCACTCTCATTGGAGGATGTTTGTGCACATGGATTGCTCCTCTTTCAACCTCCACCGCTGATTAAGACTTTTTGCCTCTTAATCTCCATGGTCCATTTCACCTCATTTCTTATAAAAGGAGAGCTCTCTCCTTCATTTGCATATCCTTGTTTTATGCTATTGTTATGCTGCAGGTTTTGGAGCTCTTTTTGAAGACACTCAAGCTTTGAAGCCTTGACATTTTAGTTACATTTCATAATAGTTTTGCTTTCATAGTTGTATTCATGGCATTCTTAGTGTAGATTTCCTTTTATGCAATCTCACATAGTCTAAATAGGAAGGATTTGTAATCTATTGCTATTTCCTTTCATAGATTAGATTTCTTTTCAAGCATTGCATTGTTATCATTTAGCTTAGTTTGCACATTCATACTAGTTGCATTTACATTTCATTTCCATTTAGATTCTTGGAGATATTGGCATTGTTGCCCTTGTCTTCACTTGAATCTCTCATTGTGTGGTTGACTAGCAAGGTCACCTTCTTGTAGCTCTAGCTGAGAGCAAAACTCATAGTCCCTTGCAACTCCATACATAGAGAGCTATGAGCCGCTTTGTGAGGCCTCACTCTTGAGCAACCTTGCAAGTAATGGTTCATAGAAGTGCATATTTTAGTGTGTACATTTCTGGCGCCCACCGTGGGGCAGAGTAGATAGCTTTGTCCTTTTATTTGATGCATTTTTCGTCATTTTCGGATTAACTGTCGAAAAAATCTGTGTCTCTGGTTTTCTGTCTCAGATTATCGCGCGACACTTCTCAGAAATATCGCGCGATATACTTCCTGTCTTGGTGCGATACTTCGCTCGGAAAAAGTATCGCACGCATATAGCGAAGTCTATCGCCTGGCATCGGGCGAAGTATCACCTGGCATCGTGCGAAGTATCGCTCGACTGGGGAAGTATCGCCCGACTATAGGAAACTGTGTCGCGCGATACTGTTGGAGACTGAGAAACATCGCCTGGTCTGGCAGAGACTTGCGCTTTCGGTTTTTTTGTCCGAATTTGACTATTTTAGCTTGCTGTTTTGTTTTACTTTGTTTAATTAGGTCTAACCTGCTTTTTTTAGCTTAAATCCATTAGATTATTGCACATTTACATTTGGATTTTGATTTTGCTAACATTGTGGGCCTAACAAGTTGTGTTTGTAGGTGCTCTCCTTTGCTTCAAAATTTCCAAAAACGCATGTCAAAGAGGGCTACTAACAGTTTTTGCAGGGCTGCCCAAGCATAAAAACAAAAAAAATTCTTGCTTGTTTATTTACTTTCTTTTCAAGTGTGGCATTCACTAATTGTATTAGGAATCTTAATACCTTGTGAAAGGGATTTTGAGGTGGTAGGAGAAGTATGCTCTTCACCTTTAGGTGAATCAGAAAATCTTGACCCATCTTAAAGTTTTGGAAGCAAGGGGGTAATTGATTTCTTTGTTTGGTGTGTTTGGGAAAAATTCTTGAGATAGGGGAGTATGCTCTTCACCCTTGTGGTGAATCAAAAACCTTGAACCTCAAGTTTTGATCTATTTTGTTTAGCTTAGGAATCCTTTAGAGGGCCTGCTCTTGAGCGATCAAGAGGAACGACTCAAGTGGGGACAACTTTGTCATCATTCTCCTTGGTGGCAAGTGATTCCAACTCACTATAATCTCAAGGCTATCAAGGACACCAAAAACCTTGATAGCCATAACACTTGTCTTCGCTTAATGTAAGTACTTGTGGGATTGTGACCATGAGGAAAACATTGAGCAAGAATGCTTAAGGTACTCTTGAGGCCGCGAGGTCCTAGTCCTTTACGAGGAGCAAGAGGGGTGTTGTGAACGGAAACCCTTATTAAGAACCATAGATTAGAAACCACCTTTTTTAGCCACTTATCTTCTTAGTGCAAGGATTGATCCAAGTGGTTTACCCGGATCACCTTAAGATACTCACCATATGTGTCCCTTTGGTTGTGTCATTTTGACATTTCCATGACAAAGCCAACATCTCTTGTGGGTAACCACTTGGTGTGAGGCGAGGGGGCATCAAGTTGTGGGCTAAGTTGATAAGTAATGAGCCTTGTCTTGTAGGTAGATATTGCTTGAAGTGTCTTCGATTGTGTGATACCAGTGTAAACATTCTTAACATACAAACAATCGGTAGCATTCATAGGGTGCTTTTTCAATTTTGATATCACAAGTGTTTGTCTTGGCAAGGTTGCTTTTGCCCTTGTTTCAGGTGTTTGGAGACATGTTTGATCCCCTACTGTTTGCAAACCTATCCAAATGCTGTTAAAATTGTGGTTGAAATCAGACATTTTCACCCTCATATTTGAAAATTTGAAATTAGACCTTAAAAAATCAAAATTTTGCACAAATTGGTCAAGATCAACATCAGTATCACATTAGCCAAAGAGAAATATCGCATTAGAAGGTTGTTCTTGGTGAGAAAGTTTATCTCTAGAATTGTGAGCTACATTCTGGGAAAATTCTCGTACTCTTATTGTCCAAATCATTTTCATTTATCTCAATTTCAATTATATTTTGGCCTAGCCCAACCTCCTGGTTCAAAAGTGCAAGGGTAGTCACCCTTTGATTTGAAGCACCTCTTTGACAGTGTTGGTAAAGCCCCTGCTTCTATCTTTTCATTTCTCTTTGGACAATAGAGAACTTTGATTATCCTAGTTTGGTGTTGACATTTTTTGAGGTCATCCTATTACCAGTCTTCCTTGGTCAGTCCAGATCTTAGATCCTAGGTGTTGTCATGTTGCTCAACATCTCAATGAACGTTATGGTATCAATTGCACAAGATGACTCTTAGTCTTCTTCTTTCTTCTCCATTTCCCATGTTCTTCTAAAGTCTTCTATTCCCATGGGAAATTCTTCTTGTTCTTCTTGATTCTTTTCCTCTTATTATCTAGTCTACTTTCTTCTATTCATCTCTTCTATTCATTTCTTCCATGCTTGATTCTTCCTCTTCTATAACCATGAATCTTGACTATCTTGTTAAGGAACCTCTCTTAAGATTAGATGATCTTGAGCTCATTGACATATTGGAAAAGTGTTGTTCCTCCAAAATTCTCATGAGTGATGAATTTATAGCAAAAATAAAAGAAAAGATGATTAAATCAGATGCCTTTGCTAGAATCATAAACATGATCATATCACGATCTTCTTCTTCCAAACATTCATCATCATCTAAATCTTCTCATTCTTCTTCACCTTCCAAGTCTTATCATGACTCTTCCAGACATCATTCTCATTCTTCATATTCTTATCATGATTCTTCTAAACACTATTCACATTCTTCATCTTCCAAATCTTATCATGACTCTTCTAAACATCATTCGAATTCCTCATTATCCAAGTATTCTTCTTCCACTAGGTCTTCATTTTCCTCTTCTTCAAGATTTCATTCTTCTTCTACTTCTCCCAAGAGTCTTACTTCTCTTCAGAAGACATACCATAAAGAGCAACGTGATAGTCCTTGGGATGTCTCTTCCATAAAGAGTGACACACCTACCTTTGATGACTATGATGACTATGATGATGGACAATGTAGCAATACTTATGGCACCTATGTTCCTAAGAGTCCTCCTCGTCGTGTGCTTAGGCTTACTAAAGGGTCATCCTATTGGATAGATTGTGATGGTGATCCATATGATTCTGATTTTGAGAGAAATTATGATATTTGTTGTGAACAATATGATACATCTACTTCTATTGAGGAAGAGAAAGCTTTTCGTGCTGATTATAAATGAAGATACTATGAGCATGTCTTGTCTAAAAACTCTCATGCTAAAAATAAAGATCTCACTCTCAAGTAAAATCATATTAATGTTGAACCTTTGTCTTGTGATGGTCCCCTTCCATTCGCCACTTCCTCCAATACCCACACACTTCCTAAAGCTTCTGAGTCATCCAAATCTATCACAAATCTTTCATCCAACAAATATCCTAAGGCTTTCCATGCAGTTCCCTATAGTTATCCTCAAGGGCTACCTCTTAAAGAAACTCAAGCTAACCTTCACTTGGCTAAAAATACTTTCAATAATGCTAAACCTAAAGAGCCTAAGCCTTCATCCGCTATAATGCCTATTTCAACTAGTCCTTCACCACCTCTTCCAAAGTCTTCCATACAATCCCAACATGCTTCCTTGTCCTTAGAAGTGGCTCCATGTCAAGAGAACTCTAAAAATGATAAAGAAAAAAATATAAATAAAGATCAAGATCAAGAACCCTCCATGTCATCCAATTCTCTTCATGATGTATCTCCTTTATTTCATGGTTCTTTTGATCCTCTATGCCCTTCCGCATTCATTCCACCATCTCCTAAGCAAGATCAAGCTACTACTTACACTATTGAGCTTATTGACAATCAAAATAACCTTACTACACTTGCGCTTTCTAAAGATGATACTTCCATTAAGGTTATTAAAAATGGTGTTGTTACTTCCAATGTTGAGCCTATTGAAAATCTAGAAAAAGTTGATATGCTTATGCTACCCAACAATAATTGTCAAGATCAAAGTCTTCCATCTTCTTGTTCTACCACTCCATGTTCACTTCCGCTTTCTACTCTTCCTAAGTCTTCGCAAGCTTTGAACGATTCTATCAAAGAAGTTGCTCCTATTCAAGATGTTCATGATCCTATTACAAACTCTAATGCTCACTCTAAAGATGCTGATGACCTTGGCTGTCATATAGATGCTGATGAACTTATTGATTATCCTTTTGCATCTTCCACTTCCATCCTTGGACCCCCTCCATCAATGCTAAGGGCTTCATGTCTTCCTTCCATCTTGGGTCCTTATGTCCCTTCACTTTCCCCTCCTAATTCTCCTAATTCATCATCCATCTTAGGTCCTTATGTCCCTCCATCTCCTATCTTTCCTCAAGATCAACATAGATGCATACCCTTGAATCCTTTTCATTCACCCACCCATCTAAACCAGTCATATTATTCTTCTTCTTACACAAGTCCCAAGTCTTTTGGAAGTAACTTGAATGTTCAATACAAGAAAAAGAAGCAATACAAGAATCCATCAAAAAAAGAAGATCACCATGTCTCCTCTAATCGACATGGGGGCATAAAGTCAAAAGAGATATCTAAGAAGAAAACTACAAGACAAGTATGGGTTCCAAAATCCATCATTGAAGATATTCTCTCTCAGTCATCAAAAGGAAATGAAAAGCCTAAGGCTATATGGATTCCAAAATCTCTCTTGAAAGAGTCTCTTGTTGAACAAAAAGTGAAATTGACATTCAAGCTTCCAAAGGCTTCCACTTCATCTTTTTCCAAAAACATTCTTCCATTCCATACGCCTGAACCACAACCTCTGCTAAACATTTTCCATATTCCCTCTCGTATTCCTCCATTCACATTTGAGAATTATAACAAGCACACCAATCCTCTTTTCGAGGAGTCACATAGCAATAATGAACCAGAATATGGTTTGCATTTGGATTAGAATATGGTTCATGTTTCCTCCATCCTCTCGCCACCCTTCAAGGTGTGTATTGACGTTGATCTTACCTTTCTTTCCATCTACCCTTTCACATTCCTTCCATTCATTATCCTTCTACCTTCTATCATTTTTTCTCATTTGCCTATTCCTCATGCCTCTTCCTTTCCCCTTCAGCATCTTTGAGCATATCATTTTGGATCCTTGGTATATCAATGGTTTATCCTTTCAAGGAGCATTATCTAAAAAGCTTGCCTTCTTCCAAAAAAATCAAAAAAATAGAAAAATTAAAAAAAAATAGCAAAAAAAGAAAAAAAATAAAAAAAATAAAATAAAATTTAAAAATGTGCCATGGTGAAAACCTAGAAACAGGCACCTTGGTAGCAAAAGTAAAGAGAAATAAATTCGTCCTCTGGTGAAAACCACTCTCTTGTGGTGCCTTGGATAAGTACCATGATGAAAACCTGGCAATCAGGCATCATGCGTAGTTCTTCTACATATTTCATCCATTCCATCTTCTCTCTTTGATCTTGACAATGTTGATCTATACATGAACATTTGGCTATTTTGTGAGCTATCTTACGATGATTTTGCTTTCATTCCATTCATGCTTAGCCTTCATATTTATTTTCCTTCATTCATTCTAGCTTGTCGCTATCCTCTTCCCCTTTGGTCTTGATCTAATAAAAAGAGTAAAACACGATGCTATGAAGCCTCTTGACATGTCTACTCCTTTGGACTGCATCCTTCCTTCTTTTGCAATGTGCTTTTGTGACTTATCTTATGCTAGCCTCTCATTGCTTGTCCAAATGTGCTTTGCATGATAATTTTTTTCCCTAGCTTGGGTACTCTTGAGGAGTTTGACCTTGAGGATTTCTTCCCTCCATTTGCCTTCATTCTCATGTCTTCCATCTCATTCACCAGCTTGCTTATCCATCTTGTCCCTCACCTTCCTAGACATTGGGACTGCACGATGTGATCTTGCTTAAAGAGTTTGATACCCATTCTGTCTGGGGGCATCTTTTGTACATATTTTATGGTCCTGAAAAAATACCAAAAAAATTCATATATGGTCCTGAAAAAAATTCCAAAAAAATTCATATATGATGCTGAAAAAATCTTAAAAAGCATATAAAGTCCTGAAAAAATACAAAAAAATCAAAAAATTTAAAAATTCAAAAATTCAAAAAAAATAGAAAAAGTGCCTTGGTGAAAACCTGGAAACAGGCGCCTTGGTAGCAAAAATAAAAAAAGAATCCAAGTGGTGAAAACCTGGAAATAGGCACTACTTGAGGCCTTTGCACTCCTATTTGTTAGCATGCATCCTCGACACTTAGCCTTTCTCCGTCATGCCTTGACCTTATTTGACTTGGTCTGGAATTGGTCTTTCTCTTTGTCTAGGGGGCATAACTGGTAGCATTGGTCCTTTAGTTGCGTTTGTCTCTTGGGGCATTTCACAATAGGTGTTTTTCAACACCACCCCAACAGTGTTTTTCAACACTACCCTTGCGTCGAGTGTTTCTTAACACTTATTAGATGTCTTGCCTATAGTCTAAGTATAATGCGATAGTGCTCATGTGCAGATGCGATACTCAGAGTCTGACTCTATGACCAACACACACACACTTAAACAATTAACTCGATGACGATATGATGACTTTATTTTTTTCTTTCTTTGTGTGCTGTCTATGAGGATTTCTTTGATGAGTGGTCTCTCCCTGAGAAGTTTTCGATGATGCATAGCTAGAAGACTGAGGGTATGAGAACATGTTTTCTTTCTTTATCTACTTGTGGGTATATTTTGTTGATCCTACCTGTCATGAGCATTTATGCTAGTCTTACTTGACACTATGGATCGACGAGGTATTATCCTTGACTGTTATGCGAGTGCATGCTTTTAGTTATCCTGACTTTCATGTGTCTTGATACAAGCATAATCTCGCCATATCAAAACTTAGGTAATCTCACTGCATTAGTCATCTTGACCTATATGTCTTTGATGCCTAGGTGAGATTTCCACATTTCTATCTGATAAAGATCATATTCATATACACATAGTTATGCTAGTGTGCATTGTATGATCTTACGACGCTACCAATAACGCTCGATGATGATAATTAGATGTCTATAAGCGTTGTGACCTTGCAAGTCAACCACTTTCATAGTAGCTTACATTTTTAGGGTCATGTTAGTCTAGTCTTGCATCTTGCACATGGAGAGAGCTCTCCTTTTCATCCTACATGGACCTGTTAGTCAACTGCGCTCACTTTCTCTCCTTCTTGATCATGTCTTTCGCTCCTTATCTTTTTCATCTCGAACCTGTTCCTGTTCATCACAAGGGGTTAATCACATCATCATATCTATATCAAAACTGTCATTTTCAAGAAACATAAGTCTACATCATACATATGAGAATTAAACATACAACTATGAGAGAGAACATACATAAGCACATACATAAGCATTTTGAGCAAAATGACAAGACAAATATACATAAACTGATACATCCATCACAAGTGAGACAAATACACATGATACATCGAACATCCAGTAATCTCATAAATCAATAAATGTCATGATATACAATATGAGATCCCAAAATCTGGATCAAAAGTCTCAAAATATGTCCAAACAACCTAAGACCTAACCCTAAGACTCGCTACCACCCTCGTGAGGAGCTCGTGGTGGTGGAGGAGGCATAGCTCTCCTATCAAATGCCACGTCTGATACCCCTGCCCGCTGAGAGTATGATGGTGCTCTCTCACCCTCTGGGACGGCCTGCAGATATAATCCGTGATAGTAAGCAGCCCTCGCTGACTCCCGTCGGAGCTCCAGTGCCTCGGTCTGTGCCATCGCCTCACGGCGTGCTATCTCTGCTCTGAGATCAGCTATCTGCTGATCCCGCTCTGCCCTCAGATCCAGGAGCTGCTGATCTCTCACAGCTATGGTGGTCCGCAGCTGCTGTATCTCGGTCTCCCGAGCCTGTATCTGGGCTCTCAGGTCCTCTCCCCCCGCAGGCTGCTCCTGCTGTACCTCCGCCTGCCGGCGAGCTGGTCTCGCCTCCTCCTCAGGAGTGGCTGATCTCTGTCCCCGTGACCGTTTCTGGCCACCTGATCCCGACCCCTCTCCTCTCTCCATCCTCCTCCCTCTCCCCCTCCCGCCATCTCCTCCATCTCCTCCCTCCTCTCCTCCGTCCCCTCCGTCTCCTCCGTCCCCTCCCTCTCCTCCCTCTCCTCCCGGCGCTGGCACCTGAGCATCTGGTACTGTAAATCGAGGGAATGGTACCCTCCGCCGCTCTGCTCTGTAGGCTCCATCAGCCCCTGCGTCTGCCACATCTGGGAAATAATCCCAAGGCTCGCTCCTGATAGCTGTTGTCTCTGCGACAGCCTGCTGATAATCCAACATGGGTAGCCACCCATGTCCCTCCTCATCCCTGGCTCTGGCATAAGTAGTAGTCTCTGTCGAGACTCGCTGCTGCCTCCCGAACTGCCGCCACACCCGACTGATGCAAAATCTCTCTATGATATCTGCATATCGACCTACCAGTGGCCGACTGCACAGCATATAGCTCAGCTCCTCTGCAGCATCCCCCCAAACCTCCACCTCCCTGTATGGCCTCCATGTGAATGAGGCTATCTCATCCAGAATCCGCCGATAGTAGGTCACATCCCCTAAATGGGCATGTGATATAAATCCGATGTACCTATAAATAAATGGGTACCTCCTCTCCCTCGGCTGAACCCTAGGACGCACTACAGCAATGTGCTCCCATGCCCATACCTGTGCCAGGATGGCACCACACGCCCATGACCGACCGTCCCTGTAGATGATCTCGTGCAGCTCATGATACATCTCTGCCAGGATCGCAGGCCCCCATGCCATCCGTCAGGGTCTGCCGACCAAGTCTACTAGTAGTCTGCCCCATCCGAGCAGGAATCCCTTTTGACTGCGATCAGTCATCAGGATCTGTGAAATGATCGATGCCACAATACATGGCACCGGATAGTCTCGACCGAAGTCATCAAGCAGTCGCTCCCAGCTGACATGCCTGTCTAGGATGGTCACATCTTGAAACATCTCCTGAATCAATCGGCGCCCCTCAGTGACGTCCTGATCATAGTACACCTGTGACAACAAACAAATCATGTTAGTTTTCATCACATGGAAACATTACATTTATGATTATATATCAAAACATGATTATACTTACAGGCTCTCCGTGGCATGGAACTCGGAGGATCCTATAGACGTCCTCTAAGGTGATCGATGCCTCTCCAGTAGGTAGATGGAAGGTGTTGTGCTCGCTGTGC
Organism: Chamaecyparis obtusa; assembly: GCA_027943335.1. NCBI lineage: Eukaryota > Viridiplantae > Streptophyta > Pinopsida > Cupressales > Cupressaceae > Chamaecyparis > Chamaecyparis obtusa. The sequence goes on from BSBK01001924.1 coordinate 159,559, forward strand.
CATCTCTCGGCCAGCGCAGTCAACAACCCATGGTCTGCTCGGATATAAGGGTACCTCAACAGATACCGGAATCCCATAGCCCTGATATCGGCATTGCCCGGATCATCCAGATCTCGGACACACCGTAATCCTGTCACCTTCGGCGCTCTGATGATGAGCGCCGAAAAAACCTCCTGCAAGCCAAAACCAAACCCGTTGTTAGTACATATCATGATGGATGTCCAAAAAAAACTCAGTATAAAACATCTTAAAAACATAACATTGTCTAGACCCATGTCATTTTTGCTCAAAAATGCATTAAATATCAAAATTTTTCAACTGGGCGATATTCTTTTTTTTGGAGAAGTATCGTGCGATACTTCTCCCTATAGTAGGGCGATAAACCTTATGTCGAGCGATACTTCGCCTGCTATCGCGCGATCTTTCGCCCACTATCGTGCGATACTGATGCCCAAAGCGTGCGATACTTTTGGGGCACGCGAAGTATCACGCGATACTTCTCCCCAAAGCGCGCGATACTTCTAAAGTATCGCGCGATATTTCGCACAACCAAAAATTTTAAAACTTAAAATTTGAAAAAAAAACGTGCTAAAAAAGCTATTAAATGCTAGAAATGATCAAAAAAAGCTTGAGTTTTTCGAAAACATACCGGGGCAGGATAGTGTGGTGGCCGGTTATGCAACCGGGCGCGCTCGAATCGATGCCTGTGGACGGGAACTCCTGCTTGCTGAGCCATTTTCTCTCTCTAAAGCTCTGAAATTCTCAAATCACTAAAAGACAAATGATTTTTGAAAATGACATTTTGACCCCTTTTATAGCATTTTGACTTTTTGACCTAATTTTCAAAACACCTCGGAATTGCGCGAAAATTGCACCCCTAGCTAATTTCGACGTCCTGGATCTATTTTCGGACTCGAAATCGAAATCTGAGGTCATCTTCATAGTCAAAATCGCGTTTCAAATTCTTCCCCCCCTTCTGCGCAGTTGGCTGATCTTTTGAGGCCTAATCTTTTAATCTTTGCTGGGGCATCGTCATTCCTTCCTTTTCATGCCTTCCAAACTTCTAGTCTTTCATTCATGCTATTTCTAGTCTTCTATCTCTTTTCTTCTAGCTCATCGCTGGGGCATGTTTCATTGCCTAATGGTTATCCTATTATCATTTACATTCGATTATGATTTCATTATGATTTGATCAAATCTTTATCGATTTGCTGTCTCTCCTCTACCTGATTTCGATTTCGATTCCGAGGGGGCAGTATTTATGGGATTCTCATCCCTGATTTCCTTGATTCTCTTGATTCAGACATCTTTTGTGAGCTTTTGCTCAAAACTTGAGATTCTTATCTCCCATTTTTAGACATTGATTATTGCCTAGCAGCGACGGTGATAGTTTTGTCTAAAAGCTTGATTTGCACCTAGCAGCGACGGTGTTGGTCTAAGCTTTTGTTTATGATTTGTCCGGATGTGATCCCGAATCGACCTCATAACTGAGTTGTTTTGTGATCCCAAATCGATCTCACATTGCAACTTCATTCTTTGACTGCATGTGTTCCCAAATCGATCACACATTAGTCAAAGAGGGGCAAATGTATGCACCCAAAAATGGTCGCCTAGACTTTGGGCCCCATTTATTTGATTTATCAACCCTGAATCATTTTGATCAATTTATCAATATTTTCAACAATATCAATTTCTTGATCAAATCCTAAATTCGATCATATATTGGATTTTTATCCTTGGGCTAACCATTTATCCTAAGTCTTTATTTGATTAAAAGGAATATTTCCTCCCCTTTTAATTAAATAAAAAGCCCCACTTTCCTCTTATCCTAAGTTGCACAAATAAAACATTATTCCTATTTTATAAAAAGGGAAAAAGGCACTTTTGTCTCACATGAGGCTCAAAAGTCAACACTTCACTCTCATTGGAGGATGTTTGTGCACATGGATTGCTCCTTTTTCAACCTCCACCGCTGATTAAGACTTTTTGTCTCTTAATCTCCATGGTCCATTTCACCTCATTTCTTATAAAAGGAGAGCTCTCTCCTTCATTTGCATATCCTTGTTTTATGCTATTGTTATGCTGCAGGTTTTGGAGCTCTCTTTGAAGACACTCAAGCTTTGAAGCCTTGACATTTTAGTTACATTTCATAATAGTTTTGCTTTCATAGTTGTATTCATGGCATTCTTAGTGTAGATTTCCTTTTATGCAATCTCACATAGTCTAAATAGGAAGGATTTGTAATCTATTGCTATTTCCTTTCATAGATTAGATTTCTTTTCAAGCATTGCATTGTTATCATTTAGCTTAGTTTGCACATTCATACTAGTTGCATTTACATTTCATTTCCATTTAGATTCTTGGAGATATTGGCATTGTTGCCCTTGTCTTCACTTGAATCTCTCATTGTGTGGTTGACTAGCAAGGTCACCTTCTTGTAGCTCTAGCTGAGAGCAAAACTCATAGTCCCTTGCAACTCCATACATAGAGAGCTATGAGCCGCTTTGTGAGGCCTCACTCTTGAGCAACCTTGCAAGTAATGGTTCATAGAAGTGCATATTTTAGTGTGTACAATATGCTATTCAGAGGAAGTCAGTTGTGCATTCCAGGAAGTTCTATGAGGGAGAATCTCATCAAGGAGAAGCATAGCGGAGGATTGGCTGGACATTTTGGTCGTGATAAAACCTTTAGTTTGGTTAGTGAGAATTATTATTGGCCACAGTTGCAGCAAGATGTGAAGAAGTTTGTACAGAGTTGTAGAGTATGTCAGATGGCGAAAGGAGTGAAGCAGAATACAGGGTTGTATCAGCCATTACTCGTACCAGAGAAGCCTTGGGAGGATATCAGCATGGACTTTGTTCTTGGTTTACCGAGGACTCAGCGGGGACATGATTCAATTTTTGTGGTGGTTGACAAATTTTCAAAGATGACATATTTCATTCCCTGCAAGAAGACTAACGATGTTGTTCATGTAGCAGAATTGTTTTTCAGAGAAGTAGTGAGACTTCATGGTTTGCCAAAGACCATAGTTTCAGATCGAGATACTAAGTTTGTTGGATATTTCTGGTGGACATTGTGGAAGAAGTTGAAGACAGATTTGAAGTTCAGTTCATCACATCATCCACAGACTGATGGACAGACAGAGGTGGTGAATAGGAGTTTGGGAAATTTGCTGAGATGTTTGGTTGGAGATAAGCCAACAGGATGGGATTTGATTTTACCACAGGTGGAATTTGCATACAATAATTCTGTCAACAAGAGCACTGGTAAATCACCATTCCAGATTGTATATGGAAGTAGTCCAAGAAATGCATCGGAATTGAGGAAGATAGATAAAGGAGAAATAAGTAGTGCTGAAGCTGAAGATTTTGCAGAACACTTGAAGAACATCCATGAAGAGGTGAGGAAGCATATTACCAAGATGAATGCACAGTATAAGGCTAAGGCAGATGAGAAAAGGAGGTATAAATAATTTCAAGTTGGTGATGAAGTCATGGTTCATTTGCGGAAGGAGTGATTTCCAGTTGGTACATATAACAAGCTGAAAATGAAGAAGTTTGGACCATGTAGGATACTGAAGAAACATGATTCAGGAAATGCATATGAGGTAGAATTGCCTACTGAGCTAAATATATCACCAGTGTTTAACATTTTAGATCTAACAGAGTATCATGAAGGAGGTGTTGAAGATGAGATCACAGCAGCACAGTGGAGTATTCCAGCAACTAGTTCAGACACTAAGGAGATCGAAGATATACTGGACAGTCATGTTGGCAGAATCACAAGGAACAGGACATATGAAGAATATCTGGTCAAGTGGAAAGGATGACCTGTTGAAGATTCATCATGGCTGACAAAGGTGGAGGTTAGCCGTCTTGGTTTTCCTCTGCACACCTGAGTCGTGACAGGGTCACTTCTCAAATTACCCTGGGTGTCTGATGCAGGAGCATCCTTGGTGTAAGAGCAATCTTGCATCACCCAAAAAAAAAAAATATTTCTATTTTTTTTTATATTCAATAAGGGCTATTTTGTGCAGAGCTGCTATTTATGGAAAGTTACTATTTTTGGTAATTTTTGTATGTGCTCAGAATGATCTGATTTCTTTCTTGGAGGTTCATTTTGGTCATATAAGCCTGCCAGTAAATTTTCATTGCCAGATCAAGTGTATATTGGAAGATATTAAAGATTTTCGGTATTGGCAGCAGGGTACAGAAACTTTGAACTCAGTTTTGAAGGCTTTAGAGGCCCCGGATGAGGTCAAAAATTTGGGTGACGGGCGCTTGTGCTGGTCAAGCCTGTAGAGCACTTCGTGGCATTTCCAAAATGGGGTTATAATAGCCGATCGGGTCAACTGGTGATGACTTATGGTCTTCGGAAGTTGGGCCACCCGAAATAGCAGAAAATAATTTTCTTCAAAATTTCTGTTCGGGTTTCAAAGGTTATCTTGAGCCGACTATGATGTAATAAAATGTAAAATAAAATATTTCTAAGTTTGGTCGGCCTTATTAGCTAAAATTCTAGAACCTTCCAGGCGGTGGAAAATTGTCTATATAAGGAAGGTTGTATTATTGTCTTAGGCAGTTCAGAATAGTTCTGGGTGGTAGATCTGGGTAATAGTTCGAGGCTTTGTCCTACATAATATTGTAAGGGAATGCCCATGTGGCTTTGCATATTGTAATTCTAAAAGTTTGTAATTCCACATTTGTGGAGATAATAAGAAGCCAATTTTCTATTCTTGCATATTGTTGTTGTTTCTCTATTTCTGTTATGTGTTTGTGGTATTAAGGGGAGCACCCTTCATCAACTTGTCATGCTTTGATTTATGATGATATCATGCTATGCTTATGCTATGATTAGTGTAGAATGTATGTATAGATTAATGCAATGCAATGATTTCTTTCATATGCATGGATGTTATGCAAATGTAATTGATTATGAAGAAGATGTATGTATGATTTATGCTTACGCATTGGATGTAATGTAATGTAACAAATGGTAATGATATGAGATGTAAATGCAGTGATACACATGATATGTTTTTGCAGGTTGATGAAGACAAGTACTCAATCTTATGTCAAAAGGATATTTTAACTCAGGAGAGTTACTGCTTGCAATTCGATGAAGAGACCTTTGAGTGAGACTTAGCTCTTATTAGATGTGAATAATTGATATGAAGAATTGTTTAAGCTTTGAAGTGTTTCCAAACATTTGTGAGATCATGCAGACATGCAAAATGCAAAGAAACATGCAGAATGAAATGCAACCTAAGACCTAGGACCTAGTCACTAATCATGTGTCAATTTGTTATCATCATTGAACTTTTAGGTAACCGGATAAATCAATACAATGCCCACTAGCTATGAACCATAGACATATGAATATTGATTTGTATGCACAAGAATCAATACAACACCCACTGGCTAGGAAACCATGGACATATGAATATTGATTTTATTTTCGAAATGTCGGATTAGATATAAGCACCAAGGCACAAACACTAGGATGACCTGAATATCATGTCCATTTTGATATAGCAATTTGTATAAGCATCAAAACATAAATGTCATGATGACCTGAATATGCCTTGTGTTGCAAACACATCAAACAATCAAGAGATCATTCAAAATCCAATGTGAATTACCCGTAGTGACCCTTTATCGTTCACATCCTTAGGTAAGATCGTGTTTCACAGTAGGAGAAAGAACTCACTCAAAAAGACAATAGTTAGATCAAAATTCCTTGAATTTTTTGGGTATCAATGGTCGAGGTATGCATGGCCATCCAATTTGAGATAGAGGCTCTTACAGTCAGACACCATTTCAATCCAGAATTTCCAAAGTTGTTAGATTTTCACATACAAGCAAAAGACAAAGAAAATATTATGCCCCCAGTCATCACTCTCTAAATCCTATAAAGGACATCATCAAAGAGCTCGAAGGGACACAATATGCAAAAATCTCAATGCTAATCAGTAAGCATACAAGGAGATAAAAGCATGTAAAAAGAATAGATTGTTTTCAGTTGAGTTTTGATGTTTGATTGTGTTTTTGTAGATGCAAAAATCCTTTCTGGAGACAAGACTGACTGACTGACTCAAATGAAGCTTCAAAGAACTCTGACTGGATATGAATGTCTAAGATACATTGGAGGCCATAGGATATGACTTTGATTGCCCCCAAGTGCTAAGCATTGATAGGATACAGATGCTAGAGATGATTGGTGTACACATCGACTTATTGAAAATTGGAAATGCAGAAACAAACCGGGAGATATGTACAAACTAAAGCAAGATTGAAAGATGGGAAAGACCAAGATTGCACTGATAGATGGAGCATTTTGAAACAAGTGGTGCCCGTTTGCCAGTTTTTTACCATCTTGGCAGAGATTCTATTTTTGCTACCAAGGTGCCTATTTCCAGGTTTTCACCAAGGCACTTTTTTTTTTCTCATTTTTTTTGTATTTTTCATTTTTTCAATTTTTTTGTACTTTTGATATTTTTTTATTTTTTTGTGAATCATCAAGGTGCTTATTGCTAGGTTTTCACCAAGATGTTTATTTTTTTAGGACTTTTTTTTATTTTTATGATTTTTTCAGGATATTTTACCATAGACTAAATACTTTAGGCATAGAATTTCTTCAGATGGAGAACGTTGATTGGTTCTCGGAGCTGTTCTCCTTCAGTCGTTGAGAGTTGATAGGCACCAGAGCCAAAATTAGTAGTGATAACAAAAGGACCCAGCCAATTGGGTTCAAACTTCCCCTTGCATTCTCGATGGGATTGATTTTTAGGATTTTCTCTCAAGACTAGATCACCAACCTGAAATTCTTTGTGTCTGACTTTCTTGTTGTAGCCTCTAGACATTCTCTTCTGATATACTCTAAGATGATCATACGTTGCTTGTCTGTGCTCATCTAGTAGTTCAAGTTCTTGCAACCTAGACACTCTATAGTCATCATCAGTTACTAGACCATGCATTCTGATTCTTAGTGATGGGATTTCAACCTCAATAAGTAGTACTGCTTCAAACTGATAAACTAAAGCGAAAGGTGTAGCCCCAGTAGGTGTTTTGATGCTTGTTTTGTAGGCCCAGAGAGTTGGATTGATCATGAGATGCCAGTCTCTTCCTATTTTATTAATTGTTCGGTGCAAGATTTTCAATAGATTTTTGTTAGAGGCCTCAGCTTGTCTATTCCCTTGAGGATAGTAGATAGAAAACCAATGTTGTGTGATTTTGAATTTGGCACATAGATCATCGAGGTCTTTGTTCTTGAATTGTCCACCGTTATCTGTGATTATGGAATGAGGTATCCCATATCTACATATGATATAGTTCAATATGAACATAGATATTTGTTTCCCAGTTGCTTGTGTCAAAGGGACTACTTCTACCCATTTTGTAAAATAATCTATAGTAGTGATTATATGGGTATGCCCATTAGAAGAGTATGGATAGATAGCACCTATAAGATCAAAAGCCCATTGTTGAAAAGGCCATTATGTTGTGAAGGGAATTAGATCTCTCCCTAGAGCATGAATTAAGTTGCCATGCACTTGGCATTTTTGACAATTCTTAGCAAATTTGATAGCCTCTTTCTCCATCTCAGGCCAATAGTACCCCACCCTAATAAGTTTTCAAGCTAGTGTTAAACCATTCGAGTGTGACCCACAAATACCATCATGGACTTCCTCTAATGCACATTGAGACTTTTCCCATTCTAAACATCTAAGTAGTGTACCATCTAGACCTTGTTTGTACAAATCATGACCAATGATGACATATCAGGATGCATTTCGAATAAGGTATCTCTTTTCATGGCGGTTGAAAGTATCAGGGATAATTTGGTCTTGGAGATAGGAAAATAGGTTTTTGTATCTGGATGAATCATGACCTACAATAGTGCAAATCATGCGGGTTTCAGGGGAGTCATATGCAGGATAAGATAGTGCTTCCACCAGGAACTCGTAGCGTAGCTCATGCTCATGCTGCTGTAATAAAGTAGATAGCATTGCCATTGCATCGGCAGCCTTGTTCTCCATTCTAGGAATTTGCTCAAATGTGATAGATATGAAATACTTCTTAAGATCATCTACCATTCTTTTGTAAGGAATGAGCTTTTCATCTTTAGTTTGGTACACATCATTGACTTGATGAATAACAAGTTGAGAGTCTCCATGAATGTGTAGCTCTGTCACTCTCCATTCAATTGCTATTTTCATACCATTCAAAAGGGCTTCATATTCAACAATATTGTTTGTGCAAGGAAACTTTAATCTAAATGCTTTTGGGATTGAGTATCCTTGAGGAGTTATGAAGAATATGCCTGCTCCAGATCCATTCTGTGTATAGGAGCCATCAAAGAATAATTGCCATTCTCTAGAAGAAAGATGCATGATAGAGGAATCTAGAAATTACATTTGTAGTGGTGTGTCATCAAACAATGGGGCTTTAGCCAATTGATGAGCAATGACCTGTCCTTTTATAGCTTTTCTCTCAACATACTCATTGTCAAATTCACTCAATAGCATGACCCATTTAGCTAATCTACCCGTGAGGGCAGCTTTGCTTAGTAGGTACTTTAGTGGATCAATCTTGGCTACCAATTGAGTGGTATGAGCTAACATGTAGTGTCTCAATTTCTGTGATGCAAAGATCACAGCTAGACAAGCTTTCTCAATCATTGAATAGTTATTTTCATATGCCACCAATGTTCTACTGATGTAGTATATAGCTCTTTCCTGTTTATCTTCATCGTGTTGTGCGAGAAATGCCCCCAGTGATGTATCTATAGTGGAGACATATAAGATCAATGACTTCCCACGAATAGGAGGCATCAAGATAGGAGGATTTGATAGATATTGTTTGATATGATCAAAGTTTTTCTCACATTCTTCATTCCATGCAAAGGTCACACCTTTATGTAATGTTTTTGTAAAAGGCTGTGATATGTCCGCTAGCTGTGATATGAATCGTTTGATAGATTGAACTCTTCCTTGCAATGTCCTCATCTAACTAATATTCTTAGGGGGTTGCATCTCCATTATAGCCTTTACTTTAGCTGGATCAACCTCAATGACCTTATTTGAAATGATGTATCCTAAGAGCTTTCCAGAAGTGACACCAAAAGCACACTTCTTAGGATTTAGTCGAAGACTAAACTTTTCCATTCTATCTAGGATCCTGCTCAAGTCCTTTAGATGTTCAGTTCTAATCATAGATTTGCTAATGTGTCATCAACATAATCTTCCATGGTTCGATGCATCATGTCATGAAAAATAGATGTCATTGCTCTTTGATATGTAGCACCAGCATTTTTAAGCCCAAATAGCATGACTTTCCAACAGAAGGTGCCCCATGCACATGTGAAAGCAGTTTTCTCTTGATCCTCTGGAGCAATTTTTATTTGATTATATCCAGAGAAACCATCCATTAAGGAATACATCTCAAAACCCGTAGTCATGTCCACTATCATATCAATGTTAGGTAGTGGAAAATCATCCTTAGGGCATGCTCTATTCACATCTCTAAAGTCTGTGCACACTCTGATTGAACCATCTGGTTTAGAAATAGGTACAATATTGGAGATCCACTCTGCATAGTCAATAACTCAGATGAATCTGGCTTTTAGGAGCTTCTCTAATTCAGCTTTTACCAAGAGTGCAACATGAGGATGCATCTTTCTCAATTTTTGCTTAACAGGTTTGACATTTGGAGCTATGGATAAATGATGCATTATAAGATTAGGATCCAATCCTGGCATATCTGGGTATTTCCAAGCAAAGTTGATCTTTTTCTCTGTTAGGAATGTAGTAAATTTTTTCTTCTCTTCTTCTGATAATGATTGTGCTACATGTACCAATTGTGGTTCCTTTGTTGTACCCAAGTTGATAGATTGAGTGGGCTCAATTAGAACTGGAGATCTATCCTATAAATGACTCGGAAGGACATCAAATATCTCATCCTTAGGTGCCTCAGAGAGTTTTTCACCTTTAGATACATCTTTTATTTTTACTTTTGTAAGTTTTGAGACTACCACAAAGTGGTTTTCACCCTTAGAACTCTTTTTCTTTTTATTTTTATTCTTATTTTTCTGACTAAGATACTTGATGTCTGACTCCGTCATGCTAACGCTTGGTTCACTGATGGAAGTCCTCATAGGCTCAACTACATTGATGTAGCAAGCAAGGGCATAGTCATTCGGGAATGTATAAATACCATGGCTCGGATTTGTGGAGGTTTGATCAATAAGTTCTGGATATTTGATAGTCAAAGTAGGGAAAGATTGGGAGATAGTGTTTACGAATATGGATCTGTCATCATTGGTCCTAACCCGATGCTTGAGTTCAAAGGTCATATTATAACTTAAGACATTCAATTCATGAATAGGCTCAATGTCATCATGGGAGTCCAATTCAGCCATAGGTGGATCAGACTCGATAGGTTCATCATTTCGCTCTAGACTTACGTTGGGATTAGGTGCATATTGGTGAATAACATCAACATGTTTCTCTATAATAAGCTCATCTTCATCTGGTTTTGGAATGGCTCCCCATTCATATTCATTTGATTCAGCTTCTGATTCAAGATCTCTAGGAAATCTTAGAACATGAGTAAAGTCAGGGTGAATACCCCAAGAGGGGTTACCCTCAGTTTCTGATTTGAATTCATACTCATGGGAATCAGTTTCAGAATAACTACCACCTTCTTCCTCTTGATTGTTTTCGAGATTAGCTGGTTCTTGTGTTGCAACTATCTCTTGATTGATAGTAGGTTCTTGTGTTTGTACTACATTAATTCTTTTGATTGGATCATCTTTATCATCAAGAAGATCTTTGATCTCCTTAGGCAATTTTTCATAGGGGATGAGTTATAAGCTATCTGAATCACTATCTAATGGTTATGTCTCTTCTCACTAGTACAAAAACAACAAAATTAGACTAAAAAAACTACTAAAAATTGCATATAGATGACTAATTTTGATCACATGACCATTAATAGTTTATTGCCAGTCATTTATAACACCACCAAATTTGTGACTAAACAAATTTTAGTCATATGTTGGTTGTTTTGAATGATCAGTTTGGTAGTATTTTTACTCATTAATTTAGTCATTTGTTGTTATTAATTGGTCATTTGTTTAGTCTTGATAGTCATTTATTTAATCATTATAATCATTTAGCTAATCAATTTGGTAGTATTTTTACTCATTAATTTAGTCAGTTGAGTTGTTAATTGGTCATTCATTTAGTCATGATATCCATTTATTTAATCATTATAATCATATATTTAGTCATTATATTTATTATATTTTTTGACATTAATTTAGCCATACATTTAATCATTGTTTAGTCCTATATTTAGTCATTGATGTAGTAATATATATTAAGGCATGATGGAATTGAACCACCATCTTCCTACTTGTAATGTAGGTGCTCTTCCATTGAGCTAGTACCCTTTGAAGAATATTCATCACAACCTACACAATAGGAGTATAAAAACCTTACAATTTAATCTGAAAATGACCTTAATCAATTATATTCAACATGGATATAAATTAAAATTAAGGGTTATATAAACCAAAAGATGATATAACTGATTTTATGCAGGTCTGTAAAAAAAAAAAATTTGGATAGGAAAAAAGAGCAGAAACGATTAAAACTGAATGGACCAAAAAAACCATACAAAAAATATCATTTATTGAAGCTTTGAGGACTGATATATGTTGTTCTAATTTTAAAATTGAATTGTTTAGATTTTATGTTGTCTACTTTGCAGACTTTGGAAGAATGGCATGACAGGCAAGTCTTTTTGTATATCCGATCCAGTGTGATAGAAACATAAGCACAATAAGCAGAAGTCGGTCCGTGCAACACATTGAGGGATGCTAAAACCAGTGGGAAATGATAAGTCCACCAAATACATGCCACCTCCTCTAGCTCCAACTTTGTCTGCTATGATGTCGTGTTTGGAGCAAAAAGTATTCAAGATGAAATGGAAGGAAAAATACTCCATACTGGAGACTAAAACATATTTATAGACCAAGATTTACTTTGATATTCAAATACAAACAAATGCCTTTACACTAGTCAATATTAAATTATATGGTTAAACATAAAAGTTAAAATGCTACAAGAGATTCACACCCTTGGTAAAAGACATGGCAAGTGGAATGTATTTCTGTTCTACAAAATAAAATATCTTTCGATGGCAGAAAGTGAAGAACATATAGCCTATAGTCAACAGTGATCTTGATTAGCCATATCTCACCTTTTCATCAACTATTAATCATAATGATGGCACAACAATGTTGCAAGTTATTTTCCTAGACCTATCATTTAAAGTTGCACAACAAAGGAAAGCCTCAAAGCACACAAGAATCATAGGCTTAAGCAGTTGTGTTAATGAAGCATTTGAATAATAAATGTGTCATTAATTTCCAAATGCCTTAAAAGATAGATTGTAAGAGCATCTTCTTCTATATGTAGTCCAATTCCTCCAAAGGCTTACAAGGTAAAAAATTGGGTAGTAATTCTCATTAAAATCATTCTCAAATTTCTATAGAAACCAGTCCTGAGTTTTGGGTAGGCTAAAGTGAAATGTACCTGATTTTATTGTGAAAACATAAAAAGAGAAAACACACTTGTCCTGCCTTTCGTGTTTCTGCCTAGCATTGATAAACAAAAGCCAAACAAACATTAAAAAGAAATTGATAGAAACAAAATTAACAAAAGCATTTAAAAATCTAAGAAAAATAAGAACACCAAACAAATAAGGACAATGACGAAATCCAATTATTCCAAGAAAAGGCCTGATGGCACAAAATTTGCAAAGGGAAACCGATTCTAGATTCTAAAGGCCTAGTAAAAGTATAACTCAAAGATGCAATGTACAGCTCCATTTGAATGTGATGAGCTATTTTCTAGGAGATAATTGCCAATCCAATTGGGCAAAGTTATCCTTAACTCCACCTAAAGTTCTGCCATATTTGGCAAAGATGGAAGTGACAAGAAAACATCACTCTGTAGTCTATGGAGATTAGCTTTGTTGGGAACTGGTAGATCTACAACATTTGGTAGCTTAGTGGTAGTGTATATTGTGAGGTAGAGAAAAAATATGAATGCCAGTAAGTGACTGCATAAAAAAATAATACATGGACATTAACAACTTCAAAACCACTTCATCCGAACTCCCCACATAAAAGACACAGTATTTGATCGAATAAGAAAAATAAGGATGGAAACTAAATAGCATATGAAATTTTGACAACATAAGGTGTCTCAATGAGACAACTCCCAAAAGCTTAAAATTACAGAGAAGTTAGCAAATCAATAATATAAATATTCCAAGAGACTCTAGTGTAATGGCAATAGAGGCATTTGCAAGATTAATTTATGTAGATGTTCAAAATCTCAAGGATTTGATGGTCAAAATTTATGTAGATTTGATGGTCAAGGACTTAATTTATGTAGATTTGATGGTCAAGGACTTAATTCAGCAGTGGGTGTCAATGCTAGAGGTATGCAGCCCCGTGGAAGAACCTATGAAGCAACTTTGCGGCACATGTGACTGCTAGTCCTAGATTAATTGGCGTTTACAGTTTCAGCAGAAAATAATAGTCCCAAACTAACCAAGACACATTTCTGTCAATTTCCTTATCTCCAATGTGTTCGAGAGTCATAGGCATGGATGCCTATTTGAAAGAGCTCTGAGGGATGTTTCCAAAGTCTTGGGATAATGTGTAAATTTCATGTAAAACTATGATTCCAGAAGGCCCAGAGAACTAAGGACTAATTACAAATGAATATAGGAAATTTTGACAGTCAATCTGTAATTGACATGTTTGGAAATCTTCATTCAACCTTGACTTTAGTAAAGAAGAGAAATTCAATCCAAAGCCTTTGCTAGCCATCAAGGCTAATTCTATGGATTACCAGTGGGGTCGCTAAGGCATCACATGGTTCACCAATGTTCCACTCTAGATAGGTTAGTGATGAAGGGTGCTCCCCTTAATACCACAAACACATAACAGAAATAGAGAAACAACAACAATAATATGCAAGAACAGAAAATTGGCTTCTTATTATCTCCACAAATGTGGAATTACAAACTTTTAGAATTACAATATGCAAAGCCATATGGGAATTCCCTTACAATATTCTGTAGGACAAAGCCTCGAATCAATACCCAGATCTACTACCCAGAACTATTCTGAACTACCTAAGACAATAATACGGCCTTCCCTATATAGGCAATGTTTCCACCGCCTGGGAAGGTTCCAAAATTTTAGCCAATAAGGCCGACCAAACTTAGAATTATTTTATTTTACATTTTATTACATCATAGTCGGCTCAAGATAACCTTTGAAACCCGAACAGAAATTTTGAAGAAAATTATTTTTCGCCATTTCAGGTGGCCCAACTTTCGAAGACCATAAGTCATCACCAGTTGACCCGATCGATTATTATAACCCCATTTCAGAAATGCCACGAAGCGCTCTACAGGCTTGACCCACGCAAGTGCCCATCACCCAAATTTTCAACCTCATTCGGGGCCTCTAAAGCCTTCAAAACTGAGTTCAAAGTTTCTGTACCCTGCTGCCAATACCGAAAATCTTCAATATCTTCCAATATACACTTGATCTGGCAATGAAACTTTACTGGCAGACTTATATGACCAAAATGAACCTCCAAGAAAGAAATCAGATCATTCTGAGCACATACGAAAATTACCAAAAATAGTAACTTTCCATAAATAGCAGCTTTGCACAAAATAGCCCTTGTTGAATATAAAAATAGAAATATTTTTTTTTTGGGTGATACAACATTGCTCTTACACCCAGGATGCTCCTGCATCAGTTAGTCCATGCAAATGGCAAGAAAATTGAAGGGCTGAGACCGGGTATGAGTCTCAAGTGAGTTTCAAGATATACAACACTCAAACAGAGCATCTGTTGAAGGAAGTGGTATGTTGTTGTGCTCCTTTGTGTGAGTTTTAAGAAACTTCTAAAAGGAAAATAAGGTCATAAAATTTCAAACCTGGTTGTTGATGAAGGCCCCTCGAAGTTGTGGAGGATCGTTGTGATCAAGCAAGCTTGCAACCGTGCTTCCAGGGACAACTTTGTATCCAACTGGATTTCCCACCTTTGTCTTCTTTAATGGATTGATCATATGAAGCTCATATGGATTATAGAGAATCAATTGGATTTGAGCATCCTTCTCTGTTTGGGAAATGTGCCTCTCTGCTGTCTAGAAACTTTTTCATGGTGTTGGTCCAAAATTTACTATTTTCTTGGCCATCTTGACTTTAACAAAGGAGTTGTCTGTGCCATCAATATCCATGTCCAAGTGGAATGTGACATAATGGTCATGAATGATACCAATAACATTTTCTACAAGAAAATTTCCATGAAGAGTTCAGTATCAGAGTCAATCTGATCCATGTTCTCATATTTTGTTGCTTTGACCATCAGAATTCCACTTAGTACAACCTTTATCACATATTACATTTCGTATTGTAGTCAGAACCTTGTCCTCTTACTTCAAGATGACTAAGTTTTCATACGAAATGCTGATCAGAATTAACATGTCAATAGGATTCTCTGAAGAAATATTCCACTTTTACAAACCTTGATTCAGATAAGACCATCAGTCTAAAATTTCCAATCCACAATATAATCATAATTTGCAACAGATGCTGACATTCGGACTACCAATGTCACCTTTGGTCTTGATTCTCTGATCTACAGATAAATTGTATAAGAAATCAATTAAAGTTAAAAACAAATCAATTTTTTTTATCCAACAATCTCTGCTTATCAAGCACCACAGAAGTTAAATGACTACCAACTTCCAAGCAACGATTTCATACACTTGTCATTTTCCTCTTTCTAGATTGGAGGAACATATATGAATAAATATTAAAACATAAACTAAGTTTTTTTCTGTTCATAGATTTGAGGAACATGTATGAATAAGACATAAGGTAGTTTAAAACCATTTACCATTTTCAAATGCATATATTTGAAAAACCTAAAATGCCTTCTAATCACATGAATATCCAAAAATCCAAACTGTCCTAAACAATTAAGATTCCTATACAAAAGAAAACTATAATCAACATACACTATTTTCTATGTAGCGTCCAAACTGTAATATTTATTAATTAATTAAGAACAAATCTTCATTGTATTCAAATTTTTAATTAATTAATAATTACAATAAATGGTACAGTTCAGCTGCTGCATAAAGGTTTCCCAACAAATTGGTAACCTAAACAAGATAAAACTCTGATAATTCTGCCTGTACATAATATTTTATGAGTTGCATATCGCATGCGGCTAAGGAAAAGCAAAGAACTGGTGGATAAGACAAGACTCAATATTGATCCCTTTTGAAAGCTTTCATTATTTTTAAGAAAGCCTATTAATGGAAAATGAAACAAAACTGGAGATTGATCCCCTTTGAACCTTCACCAACAGGTCAAAGTGGAGGGAATTATTTCACTTCAATCAATTCAAACAATTAGAAAGGAAAAATTAACTTATCACTTCAACCAATTCAAACATTTGGAAACAAAAAAATGACTGAATACCATGAAGGCTTTAAGAAATCTCAGATAAGGACTACTTAGTCCTTATCAAGTTAAGAAATTACTAATTTGAATTCTTTTGAATTTATTGCATAGATGGTGTCGAGGGTGCTGATTTATTGCCAACCATCGAACGCTTGGTAGTGCTAAGCCTAGTGCTGATTTTCTGTAGTTGTCTACTACAAACTCATACACCATTAGACTCATGCATATTGGGTGGCTGTACAAGTTCGACATGTGCAATGTTTCTCCTCAAATATTTTCTATATTTCCCTACTGTAAAATAT
This sequence comes from Chamaecyparis obtusa, assembly GCA_027943335.1. NCBI lineage: Eukaryota > Viridiplantae > Streptophyta > Pinopsida > Cupressales > Cupressaceae > Chamaecyparis > Chamaecyparis obtusa. The sequence goes on from BSBK01001924.1 coordinate 176,432, forward strand.
CCATTATGGCTATGGAAAAGCAGAATATAGGGAAACAAAGCAACAAGATATTATCAAAATTTACACATACTGCAGCTTCCACTAAAAATAACCTCAGTTATGATCCTGTCTAATTGATATATCTAAAATGGATGTTTGCATTGCTCTATCACAAATCATAGTCTTTAGAGTCTAATGCTTGGGTCAAATCTTGACCACCTTACGAATAATCATTCCATTTTTCCCAATTTGAAATGCTAGGTGATCCATGCATTGTATTTGGCTTAAAATAACAAATTTATTCTCTGGCTTCTTTGTGAATATTACCCTTTTCAGGTTTCTTATGTTTTTCTTTTATTTTCCATTATAAACCAATGTGATTGGAAGAGCCAGTTAAGACATACACCTTTTGCTATGCCATGTTGTTGCTGTCTACATGGAATGTTGGTATGACTAGCACATTGTATTTATACAGATAGAACATACACATATTTCCTTTTCAGTTACAAACAAGGAAGCTTGATTAAAAAAGTGGTCCTGTAAAAAAAAATCACTCTTGTTTTTCTTTCTTTTCTTTTCTTTTTTCTTAGTAAATAGCTAAAGAGCTTAGTTTGTAAATTTTAGTTGTTTGGATTGAGAACTAGATTTTGATTAAATTGGTTATAAAATTAGCTATTTGGTGATAAATAGCTCAAAAGTATTTTGTGATAGGTACCTTAAAATGAAGGACAGGCTAAGAGAAATGCAAAGGGAAAAATTGGGTATTATCAGTAAGGAAAGGCAGAGGGAACTTGATATGGAAAAGGAGAAAAAAAATAGGAAAAGAAAGAAAAAGCTAGTACAGATGATAGAGAGGAATTGGATGTTGTGAAATTAGGTATTTTCCACAAAGATGAAATTGAAATGCCATCTTTTGAACTTACTATAGAGGAGGGCATTCACCTTGCAAAGGAGTATAGCATGTTGAAAATGAATAATTTGAGGAAAACACAAGCTGAGGAAAGTACGAGGCTCAAATTGAAGAATGAAGCCATTGCAGCCCTTCCTCTTCATCTCAGAGAGGCAGCTCTCATTCCATATTTCACCCCATTTCCTCCAAATAAGCACCAGGCTTATTTGACTCCACCAATTGAAGGATATAGTCAAAGACTTAAAGACACTGCCAAACAACAAGCAAAAAAAAAGATACAGGCAATGAAACTTGATTCTTGGAAGCTCGTGGCAGTTCAGATTTTAAGTTCAATTCTTTCAATCAAAAATTTAGTAGTCACAAATCAGAGGTTGCTGTGTGTTAGTTGGAAATGTCTTTTTAATTAATGGCCATTTTTACAACAATATTTTAGGCACTTACAATGAAAAATATTTGTTCTTAGTGGACATTGTAACTAGCTTCTAAGAAACAAATACCGAAAATTTATGTACTTGTGTAGGAAAAGTTACAAACTTTTAAATCAAATTTATAGGAAAATTTTGAAATTATTTTTTTGTTATATTCTATTTCAACATAGAAAAAGGTCCAACATGATAATAAGTAGCTTTGGAAACTCCACATTTTGATGAAATGATGAGATACATATGGTACATCGGTAAAACTTATACAGCAGCAAACATTTACATCTTGATAACTCTTTAAAGGCATTTTAAGTGGTGTTTCTCTCTTTTTTCAAGCTGTAACAAAATTTGACATGATGAAATCTGAACTCTGTGGTAGAGATTTGTGTTGCGTAAAAAGCCACATGAGGTGTTAATGCCTCTAGTGTCACAACAACGTTGCACTCAGGCCATACCAAAAGTGCCAATATTATTCATGAATTAAGGTCAAAAGAAATGTACAAAAATAGTCAATCTCAAAAGCTAGATAGAATTTCAATTATAATGTTGACACAAAAGATCTTTTCAGTTTTCCATAAGAAAAATAACATAAATACAAGTAAATGACAGCAAAATTTTATATGATTTTGGATTACCTAGTCAATAATATTGCACAAGTTTTGATGGAAAGTATGGCTGCTTCCTTTGTTTGTCCTAATTGACAAGTGACAATAGTGTGAACATTAGGGATTGCATACAGTGGCATCTTTACTTTGTGAAGCGACTTGGGGCTCCAAAAAATTGTCTCTCTGAAACAAAACCCAAAAGAGGAAGAGCATATGTTCAAAACATAAATTTGGTAAGGTGGTATATAAAACACAATAGTGAAATATTGCTGCACATAAGTTTTAACCATAGATCCTATGGAAAACTACCGGCATTAAAAAAATTCAGGGTACATCAAATGGAAGAACAAGCCACTACTTCCATATACTCAATAGTCATTTATTATGACAAACTCTAATTCTAATTAGGGCAGTATAATAATATTTCGTAAAATTATCTCTATATCAAGAGACAATAATGACACTTAATTCATGAAATGTTAACAGTGCAAGTGGATACCTTGCATTCCATACATTTGCAGATTACAAAGAATATGATTCCAAGAAAATTAAAATACCAGAGTGGATATAGAGAGCCCATGACTCAGCATGCACATCTGGTCCTCTAATGCTCCAAATTTTTGGAAAAAAATTATTGGCCTACAACAATAAAGAAAGAAATCAACCCTACATACTAAATACAGATGAACATACGAACCCTACCTCACCATCTTATCCAACCCCCCATTTTCCCATCCTTAACACACATGCTAGCCTGGGCTCACTTCTAATCTTGCTTTGATAGCATGTTGAAAGGAAGAAACCAACTCAGATTCTTATGTAGGAGATCTAAATGGCATCTACCACTAAGCATTTCTCAAGCCCTAATTTTATGAGACTGTAGAATTACCAACATAGACATCATTTTATCCATGCTCAAGCTATGTTTGGTAACTCAGGCTAAGAAAGAAAGAAAGAACTTATGTCTACAGTTAAACAAATAGGTTAAAAAGGAAGAGAAATATGGCTAGCTTAGAGTGGACAAAAAAAACACTCAACATGCATCTAATAAAGTAATAAATAGTAAAGAAACAAAATAGAAAATTGTCCACCTGATATATGTGAAAAAGAAATACAACTGACTAAGAGTTTACAATAGAATTTTGATTGTTCAAGAGTACAATTAGAAGCATTACTTACACTTCCAATTTAAAGAATGCCCAATGAGCTCAAAAGTGTGATCTAGTGGTCCACCACAAGTGTTCAATTTATTTCAGAATTGCTGGCATAATTAAATAGATCTTTCTCTTCAACCTTTGTCAAATATTATGCAAAATATTCACTCCATCCGTAATATCACCAAAAGCATATTCTCATCCCACCTAAAATACTAGAAGCAGTAATCAAGTTCCCATTCTACATCCATTGAAGTATTAATGCAGGCTTATAGCACCTAGCCATCAGCCTCCCAGTAAACGTTGAAAAGGCCACTTCATTTCACAGATGGTAGTGTTTATTCATCCCAAATGATACTGTGGAAATTTTTGAACTTAATCAAATACATAAAACTAATTATTTTGCAATCAGGTTGTAACCAGCATGAATGGTTTTACCTAAAGCAGACGCTAAGGATTTAGGAATAGGGAAAACTGCACCATTTCTCAAAAATAAGTACAAGAATGTGGAGATACTTTTAAATACTAGATAATAAAATGTATTACACACATCAAAAAAAGGTAGTAGTGGCATCCATATTGGTAAAGCAACATAGAAAAATACATCCTTTTTGGCCTTTTCAGTGTTGGAGGGTCAAATAGACCAAAATAGAGGAAAAAAACATTTCAAGAAAGTAAAAAAACTTGTTTTGAGTCCAATGTTGACCTGGGTTCTTCTGCTTGATAACAAATTCGTTGTCAATTCACCCAAGTTCCATCTGACCAACTTTGGTGCATATTTTGGACAGAATTTGACAAGGACCAGACTTGCACAGAATGGAACCAGTCTTTGAGAGTTTTAGGAAAGAATTTAGTAACAAAATAGGATATAAATTATGTTCAAGTAGAATTGTCCACACAAATGTTGTAAACAAAAAGTTCATATGTATAGTTATCAATAGAAGTGTCACCTAGGATTGGCAGCTTTCTATAAATTTTTTGCAAGGGTTATCTTTACAATTGTGCACCTTTCAATTGCAGCAGAAGAAGCCTTCAAAGGTCTCGAATAAGCACTTTTTTTAAGTCTTTGTCAGTAGTGATTTTTTTCATCATTTTATTTTTATGTGATGCTTATGGATTTGAAATTGGTATTGTTCTTTCTTATGCCAACCATTTGACCTCTTTGGAAAGAATCAATCTCAAAGAGAGAAAAACATGTATACAGAACAAACAGATTTTGGCCATCTCTATCCAAGAGCGTAAATTATTTATCAAGATTGATCATCTCGGCCTGAAACATCTTATGATTAAGGGACCATTGCAAAAGAACAAAAGCTGTTGAAAATGATCTTTTGTTACAATTACCCATCGGACCTTAATTTGATCTAGTATCCAACCTATTTTGGTAGGCAAGAGCTTTTTTTATAATCAACTTTTTACCATAGTAAACTAACTCAAACATGAGAGCATATCACCTTTAATGCAGAAGTAGTGGAAAGTGGAGATTGTGAAGTTCTCAACATACTTTTGGGTCTACCATGATTTGAAGCTTCAATTTTATTTGATCTACCATGATCAGAAGATAAAGGATCCAGTTCTTTGAAAAAAAGATAGATTGTTTGTGATTTCTACTCTTACTGGAGGAACATCTTATTCTAGTAGGGAAGAATTTTGAAATGCACTTGGCCTATATGATCTCAAACGCCTTAAACAATGTTAGAATTTACAAGGGGATTCCCAGAGGTAATGGATCATATGATTTGAAAATGACTGTTACAAACAAAAGTGATCACTAATCTCTCAGTATCATAGCTAACACAAGTGATGATTTTGTTGTGAGGTTTTACAAGTAGTCTACCATCTTTTCATAAAAATGGTCGTTACTTGATCATCACTTAGATTCAATGAGTACTAAGTATTGCATTCATTCTCATGAGAGATGGGTTTGTGTGAACCACTACTCATGAACTATAGGTCAGTGAGTTTGACTCAAAAACCACAAAGTTGAATCCTGATAGCAATATCATGATTTGACTTGCTGTAGAAAAATAGCTCCTACTTCTTAATTCATTCCTAATGAAACAAAGCATTAATGTAGTATGTTTTACTAGTAGAACTCGACGTCCTTAGGCCATGGTGCTCAGTGTCATCTATTGTGGCATATGTCACATTGACTTGCATTAGATTAGAGATGAAAAGGGAAACTCCATTTACCCCATGGTTTTTGGGTGAGTCTATATATATGTTAGTGTTTGCTATTTTGGATGTGGTGTTCTCTTGTTTTGAACTAGCTTCATGGTTTCTCACTACAATAAAAAATCTTTAACAGGCAAGAAGTTGTAGGGGTTGTGACTGAAATTGGCAAAGAAGTAGAGAAATTCAAGATAGGAGAGCATGTGGGTATTGGTTGCATTGTTGAGTCATGCAAAAGTTGCAAAGCCTATATTTCAGGAAGCTTTAGTGATCCATAATTGGCATCTAGATATCACTATACAATTTGTAATATGGTATCAAAAAAAAATTATGGCTGAAAACAACTATGTAATATGTTTTTTAAGTTCCATGCTTCTAAAATCAGTAAAAATTAGAGCTTTATAGATGCCATTTTCTTAGAAACTGAGATAACAACATTGATAATGAAGAGAAACATAGAAAGGGGAAGCTTCAGGAACAACATACCTTGATATTGCACAAACCGTGGAGAAACCCATTTTAGGTGAAAAATATAGTAAAAAGGGTGGTTGCGCCATCTCTTAATTATCATCAATGCAAACTGTGGAGCTCCATGAGGCCCCTATGGATAATAAACACTCTTTTACATTAATCTATATTTTTGTATATAACACTTCTTCTATTTAATTTCTACCATAGACTCTAGTAACTGACTCTAGCTCCCAATGTCCATTTGGGACTTGATTACATGTATTTGTGATATAAATTTGTATGGCATTATTACCCAAATTGTCAAATGGACATGTGAATGAGAATTAATAGCATCTTGAATTGGATTCTCATAGGTCAGTTTGTTCACATGCCATTAATGTCTTCTTTAAAATGACATAATGGTCAAGTGCCAAATACATCAGAAGACTTTACTGCAATGCTTAGTTCTTTTTGGGGGCCCAAACCACCTCTGTCATTGAGTTTGCAGTTTTGGTATCTTTTTAATTTTTTGAGTGGTTTAAACTCATGTATATCCATCTTGAAATGATCTACACCTTGTTAGATTACACCTCATCTTGTTAGATTACACACCACGTCAAGATGATTCTCCATTTTAGGGAATCAATGAAATTTGAGGATTAGAATAAAAATATTATGGTTTTGCAAATGGGGATGCATTCTGAGTGGGTTTAACCATGGAGGAAACTCCATAGTTAAGAGCGCTCAAGCTGGAATAGTACTGGGCTGGGTGACCTCCTGGGAAGGCTCGGTATTGCACCTCCTGTGAGCATCACCTAGATCTAATGAGTGCTAAGTGTTCCATTCATTCTCATGAGAGATGGGTTCATGTTGAACCACTACTCATGAACTATGGGTCAATGAGTTTGACTCAAAAACTACACAGTTAAATCCTGATAGCAATATCACGATTTGACTTGCTGTGGAAAAATAGCTCCTAATTCTCAATAAAAATATTAACCTGGAAGTAAACCTAGATATGACTAGTGGGACTTTTTGGATTCTTAGGAGTCTCACTAAAAGCCTGTGTCAAATGGTTTTCTTATGTTCATGTTCTTAGAAGCCTCACTTGAACCCTGAATTAAATGGTTTTTTTCATGTACTTTTTTTTCTATTTTTTTGTACTACTAGAATCTAAGAAATTTTTTGTCTTTCTCACAAATAATTGAGTATAAGCAATAGATATTTCTATTAAGAATTCTAATAATTTTTTTTTATAAATTAGCTAATATTAGGATCAATTATCTACTGTGTGCAGCTCCATACCAGTCATAGTTTTACTCTTCTTTCAATTCAATGATGCATGGCATTGGTTGTATCCTAGAATATATTTACTCCCAACAATGAAGACATGAAGCATTGGGAATTATTTTGGGGTATTTGGAATATATCATTGATTTTATAATGCTAATTTTATTGCAATTATGTTTTACCAATAAAATCTATTTTAATTTATAATTGATTAAAAAAATTATATTTTTAGAAGAATGTAGACTTTTGTGAAAATGAGATGAAATGCCAAAATTGCATTTTACACTATGTCTCTTTAGTTTTAACAAGATAGTATAGTAAATATCATGTTTGATTTGTAATATACTCTTAATATCATTCTTTCAGATTCACGATGTCATAAAATCTAACATCTTACTAATGGCTTCTTTCATTTGTATACTTAAATCTTCCTTTCAAAACAGCTAGACTAGTCTCATTTATTTCAACCACTTAAAATGAATTATATAAAATAATAGTGCATTATCATACGGTAAAATTACAAAAGACAAAACTGATCAATATTTTAGGGATTTAGCAGAAGACATCTAACAGTGAGAAGCCAAATTAAAGGAAAATCTGATGCTTTTATTATAAATTGAAATAAAGTTGGGCCTCACATAAACATATCTTAATAAGCGACCTCATATTAAGTGTGGACTTGTTCAAAGTGATTGGTGTGATGGAAGGTAATCACTCTGGCTGCTCAATTCCTAACTCCCTTGAGAAAGTAAAATACTAGTCAACATCTATCACATACAAATGTTAATTTTCACAATGTTATCACATACAAATTGAAATACCAGCCAAAAACTTTCACATATAGAGTTATGTTAAATGCAATTATTTTGACCATTATTGTTTGTAGACATAACCTTTACTATTTTTGTTTTCTCTAAACTTTCTTACATACAAATGGGTTACTTTGTTAAGATGGGCGAATTGGCCTAAATATTGTGCAACAATAGGGTATTGGTCCAAAAGACATATCATCTCATGGAAAGAGATGATTGCATGATATGCATGACATACATTTGTTGATAAGGCCTTAAAAAATTTCATACAAATGTAATTGGCAAGTGTGAAGCCAAATTCCATAAACTAAACCAGCATCATACTACCTGTGCCAAAATGGGAGAATAGGAACAAGGCAGGGGCATCCATCAAAATCCTAAAGGATGCAAGTGCCCACGTAAATATACACAAAAAATGTGGAAGCATAGACAAGGCATGTGAACTATGTGGTAAAATGCCTCAAAGGCATGTCATTCCATGAAATGCCATCATTGAAAGATATGTTAAAATGGATTTTTGTCAAAAGTTGAAGGAATCTCCAAAATACAATAGTGCAAGGCTCAAACCACCTTATGGGGGATCCACTACAAAAATTGGAGTCATTTTCTTTATAAGATAACATAACTAGGCTAATTTTCCTTACAACATAACCCTTTAGGAGCTTAGGGTGCATGAAGTTATCTATAACAGTTATTGGTACTCTTCACCTATATCAAAATGAAGAGTGAATTTTGGAAATCTTTTGAACCTGTAAATATTATAATAAATATGTATTCATGTTTAATGCCACTTCTTTATCCACTATTTCTCTTCCCCTCTGTCTGAGTATATCATACCTTGTTGGGTAGTGAGGTTGAAGAATTTATTTGAAAGACTAAGTGTGCTTTATTTTTTAGTGGTTAGTGGTAGAGAGAGAGGTTTATAATAAACATGTATTCATGTTTAATGCCACTTCTTTATCCACTATTTCTCTTCCCCTCTGTCTGAGCATATCATACCTTTTTGGGTAGTGAATTTGAAGAGTTTATTTGAAAGACCAAGTGTGTTTTATTTTTTAGTGGTTAGTGGTAGAGAAAGGGGTTTATCCTCTATAAGTGGTTTGAATTTAAAATACGAAGAAATATATCATGTACTAAGGATTCTCCTAATACAATTGGTTGTCACAATCAGAAGACTACTAGTGTAGGGTTCTTCAAACAAAGTGTTGATGGAAACCCAATCAAGAAAAGAATAATGATGGTGTATGAAAAACCTTGAATGAGGTTGCATTCAATAATATAGAATTCCAGAGCTTCTACCCAAAAGGAACATGCTAGGATGGAGAAGAATATAATGCAACTGATAATGACCACCACACTAGAAAAAAAAAATGCATCTTAAAATTGTTTAACAACGCCTGTATGTGGTGTGAGGGACCTATTTTGCATTGGAGACATGTTTATAGAAAACCTCACATAATATAAATTTTGATTCATGATAACACTTGAGAGGAAAGTAAAAATGTATAAACCTTGTATCATACCATTTTTTGAGTGCTCTTACCAAAAAGATTGTAAAACGGTGACTCCGTAAAGCTCTCTTTGCAGGTCCTATTGATAGAAATCCTTTCGTGAGATCAAACCGGTCCTTTTGAGGGTTTCTTTTGATGTACAAGACCTAACCAGAGGGATTCTAGAAAAAAAAAACTCATGAATCAACTGGATCAAAACCACATAATGTTATGGCTATAGAACTGAAATGGATGCTTAGCAAGGTGCTGGATCAACCGATGAGACTTTCGAAGCTATTGGTCATTCTGCATCTCGCTATCAACCTTACTCTTACGCTGTCCATGCCAACAACTATTATAGAAATAGAAACCCCAACCTATGTCCATGCCTACGATGCCTCTGCATGATGGGCTGGGTGGGAAGAGGAAAGGTGGTACCTTGGGAGTCAATAAGAATGGGCTCGGTCAACTGGGACTGGTTCATTGACTATTGGATCCATTGGTGTCACACAAATGAAGGATCGATCAACCAATTCATGAAATTTTATCCTCAAATCTCTAAAAACTTTCCTCTCGCCTTCCTTTTTGTCTTACCGCCTAAATGAAAATGTTTCATGGGTTTTTTTTCTTTTAAGTTCTAATATAAGATGATATTACTTTGCATTTTTATGATATTATAAGATGATATCACTTTAAATTTTTTTTAAAAATATTTTTCTATGTAGTAGTGCAAGCTATATAAAAATCAGCTATTAGTTTGAAAGTTTTAATTGGTCTTGTACACTTTCATGTTTTATTTATAAATTGTCTCTATTGTAATATATTTAATAATATTTATTAAATAGTGTCACTCACTATTTAGTGTATATTAAATATGTTAGATATATAATAGTCAAAATAATATTCATTATTATTATGTTATTTTATTGTGAGAATAATGATTAAATTGTTAAAATTATTCAACAATTGATAAACCTTGGTGTTTCATACAAAGTTAAAATAAATAAACCTTGGTGTTTCATACAAAGTTCTTTCACATGGGGAAGATATATCCTATTTTAGAAGCTATTTATATCGAGATAAACTAACGACAATAGCACCAACAAAAATAGAGCCTAGCTATCATTCATTCATTTATTCATTCATTATTGTTTAGGTGACTAATCATTAGTGACTGGTTATTTAGACATGTATTTAGTCATTTATTTGGTCTTTTTTAGTCTTTTTATTTGTCTAACCTTGTGATTTTATCTTATGACCAAATTAGTCATTTATTTAGTCATTTTTCTTTATGAAGTGCAAAAACATTATTGAATATGATAAATTTTAGTCACATGACTAAAAGTTTTAGTCATGTAGTCATATATTTTCCAAAATGTACTAGTGTCTTTCTTAAGAAGAGGTTCTCCTAGTGCGATCTGCTCTATGACATGAGAACAATTACCCTTGAGGTGATAGGGTTTCTTCTTAAAGCCTAGGCCAATAGTATTCTTATTTTCTCTACCAGTATGTGGGAGAGGTGTCACAAGACCTTTTCCTCTAACTCCTAGAGGTCCTTTACCTGAATATCCCATCTTACCTATCAACTTATTTCCTGGACCGTATGACTTAGAAGGGATCTGTGGTGTTGTAGAGTCGCTATTTTGAACATTGTGGGATTCAGGTTCATCTTTGTATAGCCATGATAGCACAACTTCATCCTCTTCAAAATCTTGCTTGGATACTTGTTCTGCCACAAAAATATTTTTATATGCTTCAAGAGGTTCCTTAGGTTCAGGCTTGGATTGTTTCAAAGATTGTCCATAAGACTTAGGTGAGATAGGGAGAGATGTCAAAGATAAGACTGGCTCCATAGTATATTCTCCCATACTATTTTCTTTGATATTAACCTCTTTTGCAAGATCTTCCATTTTAGATGTGGATGCTTCTTTAGTTGATTCAATGGAAGATTCTCTATTATTAGGCACAAGCTTATCGGCACTTTCCTTCAATGTATTGCAAGTTGTATTTAGATCTGTGGGGATAGTAACATCTACTCCTTCATAAGGAAACTTCAAACATTGATGGTATGTAGAAGGAATAGCTTGCATTTCATGTATCCATGGTCTCCCTAGGAGGATGTTGTAAGCCAAAGGTAGATCAAGCACTTGACAGATGGTATCTTTGATAACTAGACCTGCTCTAATAGGTAAGACAATGGTGCCTTTAGAAGATCATTCTTAGTCATCATAGGCTTTGATAGTTATTTTCTTTCTAGGATCAATAGCCAATTTTGAAAATCCCAATTGTGTGATCAAGCTGTAAGAACAAATGCTTAGGCCAGCGCCCCCATCTATCAACACACGTTTGAGTCTATGGTTTTGGATCAAGACTTCTATATGCAAAGGTTGATTATGTGGGTGACTCAAGGAGTTGTCATCTTCCTCTGAAAAGGAGATATATTGTGGAGATGTAAGATGTCCAACCATAGTCTGGAACCTATATAAATCAAGGTCATCAGGAACATTGGAACCAAGCAAAGATTTGTCTAGTATGGCTCTATGAGCTGGAGATATTTGAAGCAACTCAAACATGGAGATTTTGGCATTAGTGTGCTGGAGTTGTTGAACAATGCTATAAGATGTAGGCCTTGTATCCTTAGAATTGGAAGATTTGGAAGCAGCCTTCTATTTAGAAGCAGATGAAAGATTGAAGGGCACCTTAGGGACATTTGATGAATCTGGGATTTGTCCTTTCAGATGTGCTTGGGCTTGTGATCGAGTAACTGTGTTGGTGGATTGATTTTGTCTATCTCTTCTTACAATTGTGATGACATTGCAATGCTCTCAGAGACAGGGTTCAACCATATTGATGACAACATTATTTCTAGGGTAGGCATAGTTGACTTTTGCCCCCATATTAGGCTGAGAAGTTGAAACTCCTTGACCATGTTGTGGAAATGGTTCTGTAAATACTGTATGATCATTATTGCTCTTAGGATTGTCAACTATGATGTCTCCACTATTAATCAGATCTTGAATGGTATGTTTCAATCGGAAGCAATTATTAGTTTTGTGACCTTTACCTCGATGGAAATCAAAGAATTCATTTTCTCTCAACCATTTTGGCTTAGGCTCAGAATCAGGTGGTCAGATTGATGGCAAAGAGATGATGTTATCAGCCAGCAGAGTTCTCATAGTGGATTCCAAAGATTCTCCATGAGGAGTGAACTTTCATTTATTATCCCATATCTTGTATTCTGGCTTCTTTTGAGATGGTTCAGAAGACTTTTGTTTTGAAGCTTTAATGGCTTGGGTGCCAAGAGTGAGATTGTAGGCCGGTGCCTTTGATGGGGCACGGATAGTGTCAACAATGCCATCTGTGATGATGCCTTTGTTTTTGTTCCAATTTTTGTTCTTGTCTTTAGAACTGGATCTTGATTTGTACTTGTCTTTTTGAAGTGTGATTTCTCCTTTTTTCACAAGCACTTTTTTCGATTTTGATAGCATTATCCATCATCTTATCAAAAGATGTATGATCTTGCATTTGTAGAGGATAATTAATTTTTGGAACAAGGTTATTGATGAAGATTTCCAATTTTTCTATTTCTGGAATAGGTCTGGCATATAGAGAGAACTTCTTCCTCCATCTCTTGAGAAATGTTAGGAATGGTTCCCCTAGATATTGCTTGAGATTACAGATATCAATCATGGTGATTGGATGTTGAATATTGTAGGAGTATTGTTGATAAAACAATTTGATCAACTCCTCAAAATTTTTGATAGTAGAAGGCAGTCTAGAGAACCAATGGATGGCTACTCCCCCTAGAGATCGAGGGAAGAGATGCATCGGATAGGTTGGTTCATGCATGAACTCCATTGATTGTGTATAGAATTCTCTGACATGATCTTGAGGATCTAAGTGTCCATCATACTTATCATACTTCAGTATCTCCACTCTTTTTGGAAATGGAAGCATATACAAGTCTTTGTCAAAAGGAAAAGGGCATAGAGCTTCCATGGAGAACACCTTGGGTTCCTTTTCTTTCTTAAGATTGTTAAGTTCAACTTGCATAGCATGCATCTATTTCGCAATAGCTGTGAGTGGAGTTTCTTCCTCATGCATAATGATATCTTCAACATTAAATTTGGGAGGAAGTTTAGCTCCTTGATGAGCCAATTGTAAAATGTATGCCTCTCTATCTTCTTTCAAGAAATGCTTCATCATTCGTTTGAAGTTATCATCATTTTGATATTGAGAAATTTCTTCAGGTGTGGGTTCATGATCTACACCATGTTGAGATTGAGTTCTCTAAGAACTAAAGTTTGTCCCTACTTGAGACATGGTAGGAGTTTGTGGACTCCCTGGAATAGATTGATGCGGGGTTTGTTGGGTACCTCCATGAGTTGATGGAGGAGGAATGTAACCAGTTTTTAATCAATAGTTGCCAAGACCATCGTCCTCGTAAAGACTAGAATTGATGAGTTGCTCAAGAGTTGGACCCCTGGTAGCAGTTATAGGTAAGGTTTGGGATGCTTCTCTAGATTTCTTGTGGGAGGAAGCTCTAGTTTCCACCATCAACTTTGAGTGAAACAAAAGAATAAGATCCAGATAATCGAAGAATGAATTGAATCAAGATGATCAGATGACACAACCTTGTGAAGGTTTGATTGATTTGAAGATTCGATTAGACATGGGTGAAGGATACTATGCCTTGGATGTATGGGTAGATTCCCAAAAGATAGTGGACAAGATATCACAACACTTAGTCATTTTGATGATTGATTGAAGATTGATAGTTATGACAAGGTTTTGACACAAGACAAAAAGGACTCAAATTGATTAAATAGAAGGCTGAATCGGATTCAAAAGGCCACTTTGGGATAATGATTGGATTCTCAATAGCTATTGCTCTATTCCTGACACAGTGATTTGATCGACAGATTCTAGAAATAGGCTGAAAAAGCTAAATATTTGGCAATTCTGACAATTTTTTGACAACTTTTAAAAAAATTCCCAAATGACAATCTGCAGACTCGTACGACAGTGGGTATTCTATGAAATGACAGTTGCAAAACTTGTACGATAGTTGAAAAACTCATATGACAGAGGATTTTCTATGAAATGATAGTTGAAAAGCTCGTATGACAGTTGCTAGCAGGATTTGACTTTTGGAATTTGATTGGCAGAAAGACTCGTACAACACTAGGTCCCCTATCATACGACAGATGGGCAGTAATGAAATGACACTTGACAAAAACTCGTATGACTTTCTGACCTCCTGAGATGACGTTTGACTCCAGAAAAGAATTTTACTTCAGATTTTGCAAATTTTGAGTTTTCAAATTTGGATTGTTTGCAAATTTCAATGTCCAGATTTGAGAATTGTAACAGATTTGTTCATTTTCAATAACCAGATAGATAAACAAGCATGAAAAATAGCAAGCAAGTGATTTCAAGCATGTCTGAAAACAATGAACAAGGGAAAAAGCAACCTTGCGCATGAACAATCAAGTGACTTATTCGTTCTAATCCTCAGAAGCGCTAATTGTGTATGTTCCAAAAATGTTTTGCAATAACACCCATATACCCTAGAAAATGAAAATTTGGCCTCGCTAGGGTTTGTAGTAATGGTTTGACTCTACAACTTTTATGATCCAAAGGGGTGAACTCCAATCCTGGTGCACCAGGGTTTTGACATAGTCTGAGAACTTAATCTTTAGGAGCTACTAGGGAGATCTGACAACCCAATAATGAACCACACCTGTGAAGATTTCTTCCACAAGGACATTTATATAGCGGTTGTCACTACCATGGTGAAAATGGCTATTACCGCTCGAGGTTCCATCAACACAGTTTGCCCTATGAAGGGAGTGTCTGCTACGGTTAACCCTCTCTAAAGGTGACTCACAATAGTATACCACAAGGGGACTTGGCTCTAGATCCAAGGGTTTGAAACCTTTTCACTTTTAACCCAGACAAAACAGGTAGATAAATTTGACATGCTAAGACAAAGATTATCTCACCAAGGTCTATGATATCAACCCCACATGATCTATCAACCTCTCCGGAGAGAGAATGTATTAATCAATAAGGGAAGATGCACGGACCCAGTAGAACATGAGATGCACTAAGTATCCTCCCTACCTACAAGGATTCCATTGTCAAGAGGGATTTCATTGGGAATCTGATCTCTCAAGAACCACAAATAGTGTTCATAGGGCCTAATTACTATGTTTTCATAGATATATTTCCGAAAGCAAATCTACCAAAAGTACTCAAAAGAAAAAAGAGGAACACTTAATGCTTAAAGAGAATATGAGGTGAGTCCACAAGGTGGAACAATTAACCCCTCACACAAGCTAAAAACAAGTCCACAACTTAGAAAACAAGTGAGTTCTAAAAAGCACAAAAGGGTTGCCTGGTGGAATAATTAACGCTTCTCTCCTGTAGACCCCTCCCCTTTATGGTGTTGAGATTGCAACCACGGGGCGGAATGAGGGGCTGATAGATTTAGCTAGTCCAATAACCCAAGATAGCAATCTAGATCAATCACAAGTATCTAAGACTGCTTATCAATACTTAAGGTGTTACAACCTAGTATTCAATTATGCAAATTTGAAGAAAAGCATGCAAAGAAAACACTCAAGCCAAACACATGAGAGATTCATTTTAGGATCCAAATTGAAATGTTATCAGATTAAGGAGAATACCTAGAATCCTCGCAATGTGCTTAGTAGATTTTTACCTATTTTTGGCAATTCTTGCACTTTTTCCAATCAAAACCAGCAGGAGTCAATCAAAAATAGAGAATTTCAATTGTTAAGATTAGTCGTTAGTCAAAATCTGAAAACCAAATATGACAAACTACCCTAAAAAATGAAACAACAGTTGAAATTTGATGTCAAAACTCATACGACAGTGGGTCTGTTAGCAGATGACAGTGAGAAACTTGTACAACGATGGGTATGCACCCAGACGACAATCCAGAAACTCGTACGACACTGAGTGTATGATGAAATGACAGTTGAATTTCTAGATGATAGTGTGTATAGTCTGGCATGATTCTCGATCCAATAGACTATCGTACGATAGTGGGTCCAGTGCGAAATGATTTTTGGCAGAAACTCATATGAAGATTGTACGTATAGAAATTAAAAATCATAATTTTGCATAGAAACCGAGGAGAAAAAGATAGAAATTGATAGAATTGAATTGGAAACCTGTTTCAGGGCCCCACGGTGGGTGCCAAAAATGTGTGTGTGAAAATTGTACCTAATCTGTAGACACAAGACTTCAGTAAAACATTAGAGGTTAGCAAAAATGAAATCATGCAATGAATTGAAAGCTAAACTAACCAGGTGATTTACTGCCTTCTAATAGGTGCGAGTATGATGTTCTCAGATTGTTATCGAGATCAGTGACCTTGACGACACCTAAATGAAGGATTTGAATGCAAAACTGATATGAAATATGAATGCAATTAATCTATATTTTTTATATTTTCTATGCAATGATATGAAAACTTGATATGGAATCTATGCTAATATGGAAATTGATATGCTAAAATGATCTAACAATGATATGAAAAATAATATAAATGATCTCACAATAGCCTTGATTCGCAATAAGCTTTGATTCTCCAAATAGCAATTCTTCAGCGTGATTATGCAAAATTATGAGATGATTTGGGATAAGCTGAAGCCTTAATTTATAGAAATCCAGGGCTTTGAGGTGCATGAGAAAAGCCATAAATCACTCAGATTAACTCAACTTGATTTTTGAGTTATCTGATTGTAAAGAATAATTAACTCACAAAAACATGCAAAAAGCAGAGTTGAACTCAAAATAGAGTTTAGCTTTAATTCATAATTGATAGTTATCTGCTTTTGTGATTGTGCATGTTTTATTTATGAATTAATTTAATAATAAAGTGATTTATTTCCAACTTAACTGATTTTGAAAAATAAAACAATTGATTTATGGGTTTATCAATTATTTTTCAAACTTTTATTCAAAAACAATATTATTAAAAATTGACAACTTGCTTTAATTAATTAAATAAGAATTTAATCAATTATTAATAGGCTTTTGGATTTATTGTCAAAATTAAATAATACAATTTAGGAATAAATATAATTAACTTTAATTAAACAATTAAGTGGTAGTATTAAATCTAATTAATTAAATATTGAGAATATTCAATTAATCAAACTTTAGGATAAATTGGATTTATCGCCAAATAATTGTTAAATTAAAGATAATTATGATAATTAGGAATATTACTAGGAATATTCCCCGATGCAGAATTTGAGATAATCAATTAGGATTCGATGATGTTCAGATGTGCCTTGGGTTAGGACTTTGATGTCGATTTCATTCGAATTGAAGATGTAAGAGGTTAATGAACATATAGCCCATTTTTGGGGTATTACATTTTGCCCCTCTTTGAATTGTTGTGCAAAGCGCAGTGGTTCAAAGACAGTCTGTGTTTGATAGAGATATGAAACTGATTCAAAATTGATAATTGATATGAGACAGAACCTAATTGAAAGATTTGATATGAAGATAATAGGTCTTGAATGACCAAAGACAATGTTAACTATAACAACGATGAACCAATGAAACAAAAGAATCAAAACACCTGATTTCGAACCTTATGATTGCAAAGAAGTGAGTGACCAGTTCCAGACTCAATTGTCTTAGAAGAACCACGTAGGTATCACATCTGAACCCTTCAGTTACCGAAGAACCAAGGAAATAATACTAATGAATCGATAGTTGTGAAAAGCTGATACAGATTACAAGATTAAGAGAATACCAGAACTTCTTTATACCTAGTCAGAGTGAATTAAGAAAAGATGTTGCTGTAGAGGTTTAAAAGGCATACATGAGTCAGAGAATCTTGAACCACCTAAAAATATAAGAGGATCATGTTCCTAAGATTCAGAGGCAGACTCTTGAAGATGAATGTCAAAATTAAATCTATGGATGAACCTAAAGCCCTATTGTAAATAGAAGAGGCCACCTTTGGCAAGGAAGATGATTCAAGAGGTAGAAAGATATGTTACAACCTGAAGGGTTTTTTATACATAAAAACAATTTACATGCATGCAAATTAAAGAAGGCATTGTATAGGCTTAAGCAGGCTCCTCGAGCCTGGTATGAAAGGATTGATAAATACCTTCTGGGTATAAACTTCTTCAAGGATAATGCAGATCCAAACTTATACTACAAGGTAATCAATGGTGAAATGTTTATTCATGTACTTTATTTTGATGATTTACTAATCACAACTGAAGATCACCTAATTACAAAATGTAAGAAAGATCTCGCATCAAAATTTGACATAAAGGATTTAGGATTTTTACATTCCTTCCTTGGGTTAGAAGTGTGGGAATAAGAGGATAACATTATTCTAAATTAAGGGAAGTACACTATAGACATTCTAAAGAGGTTTGGAATGATGGAATGTAAGTTCATGACAACACCTATGGAAACACATTTGCACAAGCTAAAGACAACACAATTTGACTCAAAAAATATAGATCCTACTTTACACCGACAGATAATTGGATCCTTGATGTATTTGGTTAACATAAGACCAAATATTTTCTATTATGTAAATGCCTTAAGTCAGTTCATGTGTGAATCAAAGAAAATACATCTAGTTGCAGTTAAACATATTATAAGGTATCCTCCAGGAACAATTAAGTATGGTCTCAAGTACACCAATGTTGACCTGAACCTTCATGGATACACTAATTCAAATTAGGTTGGTTGTGTGATAGACAAGAAAGAGTACATTTGGGTGCTGCTTCAATTTAGGATTAGTAGGACAAAGTTGTATAGAAGCCATATATATTACAACATCCATGAGAGGAAAGAAGTAGTATGGCTTCATAAAATTTTAGTAGGATTGTTTGGTGAGCCTATGAATCCTACCATTATTCATTATGACAACTAGAGTTGTATAAAACTCTCAGTGAATCCAGTATTCCATGATAGATCTAAACACATTGAGATTCCATACCACTATGTCAGAGATATGGTAGGTAGAAATGAGATTCGATTAGAATATGTAAGTACATATGAATCAACTGCAGACATTCTCACCATGCCATTAGCCAAGGAAAAAGTTGCTCATTTTTGTAAGAAACTTTCTATGATTGAAATGTAATTATTAAATTTAAGATTTATTCATTTGTACTTAAATTAAGATGTTTAATTTCTAAACTCTACTTGCCATGTGTATGACTCCATGAATTTATGTGCCCTAGGATATTCTTTGAATGGTGATGACTTTTCAAAGGATAAACACTTATGTAAACCCAGTATCATGATGGATATCGTGTGACTTGATATCCATGGACATATCATGATGATGAATAAAACATTATGGTAGATATCATGAGACTTGATATCTATGTGTAAGCCATAATATTTAAAACTATCATGGTGGATAATATGTGTGAATAATATCCTTATACCATGACTTGATATCTTTATGATAAGCATCATGTGAAATGGTGCCAATGCACATATCATATAGATTTCCATATGAGAGTGTTGATGAACATCATGTGAATTGATATTCGAGAATCCACCATCTCTCCTAATATCACAATGAGGTGATATTTCTCTTGTAGATATAATTAAGGATATAATTAATCTTCCCTAGCTAAGAGGGAGTGTTAATGTTTGTAGCTTCGGTCATATTATTCTAACCTAAGTATTTGATACATCTCCTTCTTTAGATAAAATGAAAATTATACGTAATATACATTATCATTATACATTTAATGATCTTATTAAGATTCATTATATAGTTATCATTACTAGATGACTATGATAGTTATAAGTGATAACTATCATATTTATCATTATTGATAACTAATATGAGTAAAAGCAATATCAATGATATAGTTGATATTGTTATCAATTTTAATTTTTAATAAAGTTGATAACAATATCAACTTATCATTATTATCAAAGGTCAATTATGGTATCAACCAAATCATAAGTTGATATTGTTATCAACTTTATTATAAGTTGATAACTATATCAACTTAATGAAAATCATTAATTTGATAATAGTATCGATTATGGTATCGAACAAAACATGATATTGCTTTATGTCAATTATGGTGTTGACTATGAATCTAAATTATGATATTGATTATTCATTATTGATAATGATATCACAGTGATTATCATTATCAATAATGATAATCATACTTAATCAATCATCAAATATTCATATCAACTTCATTATCATTATCAACAAAGATGATATTATCATATGTCTTAACAACAATGAAGGCCAATATAGATCAGCTTGTATAATGATCAAAGTTAACATGAAAATTGACATTAACAAGCCGATTATGGAGATAAAATTTGATAAACATATCAAGTTGATAATTTAAGTTTATAAGGTGGTAAAATTTGGTAATTAGAAAGTTTCATGAAGAGACATCACTCTTTGTGAGACATAGTCTGACGAAGAGGTATGTCCCTTTGTGAGACCTTCTTGATATATATATATATATATATATATATATATATATATATATATATATATATATATATATATATATATATATATATATATATATATATATATATATATATATATATATATATATATATATATATATATATATATATATATATATATATATATATATATATATATATATATATTATCAAATTCATTTGTGAAGAGGTAGTTCATAGCAATACAATTCAGCCTTAGTTTGATATATATATCAAACTAAGGCTGAATTGTATTGCTATATATATTCATTTGTGAAAAGGTAATTCATAGCAATACAATTCAGCCTTAGTTTGATATATATATATATATATATATATATATATATATATATATATATATATATATATAAATTCCTCTATACACATTAGTTATTAAGAAGATTATTTATATTATATTGATATTTATATATATCAAATAAGTGATTTGATATAATATCAATTTGAAGATCAATATATATAAATATAATATAAATAATCTTCATAATGGAATGATACTCTTCTAACAATGTAACTTTCCAAGCTTGACTTTTGGTGGCGTCTTCAACACTAAAAGGTTCTACTTCAATGATCTCACTCATTAAGACAACATAATTAGAGTATCTGTCATGTTTCTTCCTTTCTCTAATGGTTCCTTTAGGTGTAACATATATTTCTGCCTCTTGAATCATTTTCCTTGTGAAAGGTGGAATCTTCTATTTACATCAGGGATTTGGGTTCATCCATAGATTTAATTTTGACATTCATCTTCAAGAGTCTCCCTCTAAATCTTAGGAGCATGATCCTCTTCTATTTATTAGATGATCTTTTGTCTTTGGTTTCTTTTTCATTCTTCCTCTTGAAGTTCCCTCTTTTTCCTTTCTTGTGAGAATCAATATTTAGCACACGAATGTCTTCATTTATAGAGTTTTGACCAATACCCCTGTTGATTAGCATGGACTCCCCTTGAATGAATTCTATCTTCAACTAGTCAAATTTAGGGAATTTTGGATGAACAATGATCCCTTGAATGAATGCTTCCCTTGAAGCTGGTAGTCCATTCAAATCCAATATAGATAACTCCTTGCTATAAATAAGTTTCCCAATAGTGGAAAGTTGGTCCCTTAATTATGTAATCCTCATAAACTATGATGAAATATATTCTCCTTAGTTCATCTTTATATGATGAAGATTTTTCTGAAGCGATAATGCCCTGCTAGTGTTATTAATCTCATACATATTTTCTAATGTTGAGAACATTTTGTATGCAATGTCCAATTTTGAGATAATGGGCACTATATGGTCTTTAACAACATCTACCAATAGTTTGATGGCTTTATTGTTATTCTTTATCTTTTGGCATTTATCTCCTTCATCTTTAGACATCTCTTTCTCATTTACTACAAATGTGTCCAATTCATGTTCTCCAAGAGTGAGTATAAATCTAAACTTCCATGAAACAAAATTTGAGGCTCCTTCAACACGATCTTCAAATCTAACTTTGTTTGTCATTTTATTCTTCGTATAGAATTAATACAAATGGGAGTTTGATTGTCCTCTTGATTTGAAATCTGATCAGATCTTCCTTAGACTAGCTTTGATACCATATTGTTGTTTGATCAGAATTAGGTTATGTAATTCTTTAAAATTTAATGTATATATATTAGATAAATTCACTAGATAGATATAAGTATATCTTGATAATTTCTCCTTAGAATATTATCTTTATATATATTGATCTCCAAATTGATATTATATCAAATCAATTATTTGATATATATGAATATCAATATAATATAAATAATCTTCTTATTAACCAATATATATAGAGGACTATATATATATCAAACTAAGGTTTAATTATATTATTATTAATGATCAATTTCATCAAATGAATTTGATGTAATATATATATATTCTTCAAGGATGTGTCACAAAGGTGTTAGAATAACTGAGAGGGGGGGTGAATCAGTTAGATCAGTTATCCTACAGTCTGAAATACAAAGATGTACCTTCAAAAACAATTCCAACAAATTATGCAGCTCGGTAACATAAAATATCAATCTGTCTGTTCACTTTACCAATTACCAATAATTATCCAAATGTGATTACCGACTAAATCAACTATGCAATATGTAAAGTATGATAGCAAAATGATCATCACAAATAACACATAACACAATGATTTAACGTGGAAACCTTGTTAAGGGAAAAACCACCTGGGACCGGTAATCCAAAATAATTCACTCTTCTAAAGTGAGCTCAGTGAAGAGCCAACCATGTTAAAGGTTACAATACACACTGTTAGGTGTGACATGGTTAGAGGATTTATCACTAACAGTTAACTTTTGACCAACATTCACTATGGGGTCAACAAGATAACAATGTAAATTCTCTGAATGACATAGGGAAGAATATCAGATGGTTAAGTCCACTCAGTTAAGAGATTTTTTGAATCAATGGTTAAACTGATACAGTAATGATCTGATTCAAATACAACTCAATTGTAGATATTTAGATCTATGCTAAACCCATACAAATCCTCTGATCATTAATCAATTCACTTCCTCAATATACTTCAACTTACTTTCACTCGGTAAATGGTTCTCTGATGCTCGGTAAACTCTGCAGCTTGATTCTTTCAATAACCAGTCTAATCAGGCATGCAAGAATAGTCTTCACACAAATTCTCTACAGTTTCCTTCTTCTAGCATGTTTCAATAATGAAAATCATATCTCTTATATAGACAAGTAAATCATTTTCATATCAGCCATTAGATTTTTCCGCTTAATCTTCTTCATCCATTTTGCCTCTTAAACCTTCCTCAATAGATGTGTCCATATCATGTTTCAATCTCATCCTTTAGATCTTCTCTAAATTTTGTTAGTCATGGATCTCATAACAAACTTCATCCTTAATCTCGAAATCATACCAATATCTAACTCATAAATTTCAATCATCTGTTCTTAGCATTTAATGTTTTCATCCATACTCGATTGATATAGAATTGCGTCGGTGATAACTAGTTGAACTAGCTCGATTAATACTGTCAGTTGGTATACACTATATTGGTTCGGTGTATACAAAAATCTTCAATTACCGACCACATTAACTGTTGGCATTAAGCAGAATTGCCACTAGTGACAACACTTATTTGTGTTCTCAGTGCAAACCGAGCAGACAGTGCAAACCGAGCAGACAGTGCAAACCGAGCAGACAGTGCAAACCGAGCAAACAGTGCAAACCAAGCAAGTTAATACAAAACCGAACAGGACAGTGTAAACTGAGTAACATCATGTCTACCGAGTCACCAGTATTTACCGAGTTCAAAACCTACCGAGTGATCAGTATGAACCGTGCCTTCACTTCTACCGAGTGCATGACGATGCCGAGTAATGCAGTGGACGCCGAGTATCAGAAAGTCACCGAGTTAGTCTGCAGGAACCGTGTAACCATACTTGGGCCGACTTAGTAGCACTTATGTTTATTTGTCAAGCCGACTTTGTAATTGTAATTGTAATTAATTGTTTAAGACTTGTATATAAACAATGTTGTAAAAATGTCAAGATGTATGAAAGAAGAAATATATGTGAAAGAGAAAGAAAGGCAGAGATAAGTGAATTACAGAAGGCTTCAGAAGTATAAGGAACAGCAAAGACAAATCATCATAGAAGGTGATCAGTACATCAGCGAATCTCAATCAGCAATCCAGTTGCAAAGCCAGAGATCTACTGTTTCATTCTAACAGGTGAATCAGTACTAAATCCTTTAACCGGGTAGACTTAACAGTCTTTTGTAAAATCTCTTTACCGAGTGCATACTTCATTGTATGTTTGTAAATCCTTTAACAGGGTGGATTTAGCAATCCTTATTGCTCCTAATAGGGCAGATCATCAGAAGTGATCAAATTGTAAGCCTTAACCGGCCAACTTTATTCTACAGTATTAAAGCTTTGTGGGTTTCATCCCCACCCTAGTTTTACTTTCTTTTGGAAGGTTTCTGGGTAACCAAATCTATGTGTCATTATTGTGAATGCTTTTAAGTTTCATGCTTTCTGTATGCAAAGGTTAAAAGTAAATTACATGTTAAAATTGAAAGAAAATTTGGAGTTACTGATTCACCCCTCCCCTCTCAGTAACTTAGTTAATTCTTGAATATTTCCAACAATTGATATCAGAGCTGCATTGGTTCTCAAGATAAATCTTAACTAGCTTGAGCAAAGATCCAAGACAATGGAGGTATTCAAACTGAACAAGGTGATTGAAAATGAAAAGCTAGATCTGGAAATGGCCATAGCTAAACTCAAATAAGCAAAAGAACATCTTTCCCAATCCCTAAGAAGAAGGAAGGAACTTGCAAATCAGATGAATGATCAGACTTACATTGAAGAAAAGATTGAAGATCTTTTTCCCTCAAATAACTCAGATGAAGCAAACAATGCTGTCAAAGAACTCCTAGAAAAGAATGGGTCTGTGCAGGAAAAAGTGAGAAAATTGAAAAGAGAACAAGAGCTACACTCTACAAGATTCTGTGAGATCTTGGAACAAAGAAACAAGTTGAAAGATGAATTAGATGGAAGAAACATTGAAGTCCAAAATAAAACCCTTCAGCTAGAAAACCTAATTGATCAGATCTCTCATACAAATGAGAAAATTCTGAATCTAAGATCAGAAATAGAAAGCATAAGAGAAGAACTAAGATCTGAAAAGGAAATCAATCTAAGATTGGTGGATGACCTAAACGCTGAAAAACAAATCAATGAAGGAATGCTGAAAAGCCAAGAAGACTTGAATCAGCTGTATGAGCGAAATCTTCATAGACAAAAAGGAAAAGCAGGACTTGGATACAAAGGAGAAGGCGAATCCTCTAAGCAAGGTACTCAAAGAAATCAAAAACCTACTTGTAATCATTGTGGTAAAATAGGACATACTTCAAATAAATGTTGGAACAATGAAAAAGCAGAATTCAATGGAAAATGTTACAGCTGCAATCAACCTGGTCACAAAGCAAATGAATGCAGGGAAAAACCTAGATTCAGAGGTAATTGTCACAAGTGCAACAAACAAGGTCACAAGGCATCCGAGTGCAGATCCAAGACATTTAATCCAGCAGAACAAATTATGAAAGCAATGTTTGGATGGGACTACAACACCTGGTGTAGATGTCATTACTGTGGAGAATATGGACACATTGGCATGAATTGCATAAAACATCATCTAAGGAAAAGAGATACTACCGTAAGATGCTTCAAATGCACTAAACTCGGTCACATAGCCAGAAACTGCATGAATGCTAGTGAAGTTGAAGATGGAAAGAAGAATGAAGCAACTAAGGTCAGGAAATAGGTGAGACAAAAATGGATTCCTAAAGCTACCGAGCAATCCAGTCCAAGTAATGGAATGGATGGCTCTACCGACTCAAACTAAATTTCCAAGAAAGCACTGGAACTGTATTCTCATAGACCAATTTCAAGCAGTTCCAGAACCGAAATTAAAAGAAAGATCTAAATCAGCATGCAAGATGCAAGGAGGTCGGTATCAATCTTCACCGAGCAAGGTCGGTATCAGTCTTCACCGAGCAAGGTCGGTATAAATCTTCACCGAGCAAGGTCGGTATCAGTCTTCATCGAGCGAGGTCGGAGCAATATGAATTCTCGAGTTCACTGAGTTGCGAAGTCTTTACCGAGCAATTAATTCTTAGTGGGTGACAGTCTGTCAAAATTCATACCCTAATTTGTACTAAGCATTAATGACAGAGTTGTAAACAAAAAGCAAGTAATCGAACTCATTCTTCACCGCGAACCTTTAGCACTTTGAGAGCAGAAAATTTTAAGAGCAACCCAGCGATTCAATACTTTTGAGAAAGGAATTTTCTGTGAGCTATCATGGCATCATCCAGCACTTCAGCGAAGAAAGGATCTGATATGTTAGTCCAAGGGGAATGGAAAGCACCAGATTTCAAGATCGTGCCCGCAATTGCAGCAACCCTAGATCCGAACGGAGCTCAATCTCAGATTCCTCCTAAGGTACTGCTTATTAACGATATCCACAATCATTTTAACTGTTCAATTCATGAAATGGGGAACCTAGAATTAGATATTGTGCGTGAGGAACTGTGTGTGGATGGTATTCTGAAACCCGAGCACAAACATCTGGAAGATAAAGGTTTAGTTCACATTGCACATCTACCTCGAAACTTTCGAGATAAATGGGTTAGATACATTCTCAGCCGTGTACATGATGGCAAGATTTGGCTTGAACAACCTATTGAGATCACAAAGAAGATGATTCAACAAGTCACCGGTCTTCCCATGTTGAACAAAGCAAAAACTACCAAAACCCTAGGTCGGACGGAACTAGAGAAGAAAACCCTAGCCGAGTGGGACGGTAGAGGCATGAAAGTTAGCAGCATTACCGATGCTAAACTGAAGTTTGGTACACACATTATTGCCCATAAGATTTACAATTCTAGTCGACAGAATAGTGTATCCTGTGAAGCTATTGACCTAGCATACAAAGTGGTCAAGAATAACTTGACATTTGACCTAGCAGACTTATTGTTAAAACAGTTTAACAAAAACATGGAAAGCATTAAAACTTCCAAAAACAATCCATGTAAGTTTGGATCCTTATTGGTCTGTTTATTCTTCTATGTTCAGAAATTCTTTCCTTCTAAAGGAAAAGTTGTATGGAGAAAAGATGTGCCAGTCCTCTATGAAATAAATGAATACATCTCAGAAATGGGTGAAAATTTTGAAAGCATCATGGATAATTATTTTGAGTCTTTCAAAGAGAAAATGAATGACAGATTCTGGATTCCACAGAAGTTGGTGGAAGATTACAAAGATGACATTTGTTTTATGGTGGATTGTGATAATGTATATATTCAAGCAGTTAAACCGAGGACTGTATATGTAAAACCTCTTCCTTATGAGGTAAATATTGATGAAACCAAGAATATCATTGAAGCTCTTCTTAATCAGCCTGTCAATCCCAAAGCGCCATATTTTGGAACATATGATGAAGCTAAGGTGAGAATTGAACTAAGCATAAAGCTTCCATAGGTGGTAAACAAAGGAAAGAAGAGGATAGCCAAAATGCAAATGATAACCGAGGACAAAGAAGAAAAAGATGAAGAAGAAGAGGAAAAGGATGAGAAAATAGAGGAACCAGAACCTGCAAAGAAGAAAGGAAAGGTTTTCATCACTAAGGCACCTAAGCCTCCTACTGCTGTATTTACAAGGAGAAATACAAGAGACAAGGCAGACAAGGCAGATAAAGACATAGTATTCAAAAGGCCTCCTCTAAACCTTCAAGAAAAGCTCAAACTCTTTAGAGATGGATCAGGATCTGGAGTAAGTAACATAAAATCCTTAAAATATGAAACCAGATTGGAAACAGAACAGAAGGAAATAGAAGATGTTGTTATTGAAAAGATGGGACAGTGGAAATACTCTCCTGAAGAAATAGCCCCATAGGTTCCAGCAGTTCTATTAAATCCAATAAAAATGAGATGGAGCAATGAAAAGCAAACTGTGATAGATATATTTGATCAAACCCTGAGAAAGTTAATGCCGAGCTTGAAAAATGATGAAGTAAAGAAGGCATTAAAAGAAAATGAAAATAAGATGACATTGAAGTTCAATACTTGTTTGATTTTGATCAACAATATTGAATCGGTTGTGAAGGCTGCAAATGCCACATGGAAGAACATATACCACCTTCACCAACTGAGTATTGAAACAGTAATAATAAAAGATATTGAAGATGACAGTGATGAACAAGAAGAAGACACTGAGGTAGATGATACTGTGAGGATAGCAACAGAAGTCATTGCATCCCTTCCTACCTCTCCAGTAAAAGTTTCTACATCCAGCCCGGAGACACCTTCAAGCATGGTTGTGACAACTTCCACATTTGTCCAATCATCCATAGCAACAATAGAAGCAACTATCATTTCTTCTACCGAGTTGCAGTCTCCCGCATCATCAAGTTTTCCAGCAGTAAGTTTTCCAATTTTTGAATCTTCAAGTGTAAATATTTTAAGCTCTCCAGTAGAAAGTATACCAGTATCTATAGCCAGCCCTACTTTATCTACTGTCACTACTACCAAAGCATTAAGTTCAGATAAGCCTAAGGCTCTACCGAGTATAAAATTTTTGGGTAAGAATGTAGTAGAGGATATAGACCTAGATGAAGAGATAGAGATTCCTACATTAGATTTTGCAAATCTATCAGTAGACCAAATGCAAAATATAGGTGAAATCCTCCAAAGGAAAGCAAAACAAAAGAAGCTTAAAGAGGAGAGAGACAAGGAATATCAAATCATCAAGGATGCTAAGGACATTTTGTCTGATGCATTAGGCATTAAAGTAGACTCCTCCCAACATGTTTTGTTACAATTAGCAGAAGCAGTTGATAAATACAATGAGGATTCATCTGGGACAGAAAAATTAGTTGAAAGAGCCGAGAAGAGATTCAACAATAAAGTGCTTGAGCACATTGCTCAGCACATAGCTATTAACCAAGTAGAATTGTCTTCAGTTTTGTCAAACACTGAATCTATCTATTCGAATGCTACCTCTCTTTTGGCCAGACTGTGCAACATTGCTGAGTTCACAAAGGATGTTAAGGATTAAATGAATAAAATGGATGAGGACATGAAGATTAGCATACAAAAGTTGCAACTTGAACCAAGTTCAAGCTCTGCTCATCACATGAAAATTTCACACCTATCAAATATGCAGTCTGATCTACTGAAAGAAGACACAAGG
Organism: Chamaecyparis obtusa; assembly: GCA_027943335.1. Lineage (NCBI taxonomy): Eukaryota > Viridiplantae > Streptophyta > Pinopsida > Cupressales > Cupressaceae > Chamaecyparis > Chamaecyparis obtusa. Next base: position 206,004 of record BSBK01001924.1, read on the forward strand.
ATCCGGTCCACACTGCTAGACATCCAACACATGATCCTTCCCATCATGAATACAATGTATAAGCACATTGAACATTCCAAAACATTGATTCATGACAATCAGTTCTCTATAGCAGATCACATGATTGAACTCTCTGCAGAAGTCCAAATTGCAATACAAACATGTAAGATTCTGCAAGAAAGTTGGGACAGAACCCTGGCACTAATAATGAAGGTACATTCTGAGTTTCTATCAAATTTTGGATTCTCTCTGTAAATAACCTATATACACACCTTTGGCATTATCGTCAAAAAGGGGGAGATATGTATAGAAGAAGATTTGTATAGAAACAGTTAGCACATTGAAAGGGGGAGACAATGTATAAAGCCCTATAACAAAGACAAATTTTGAAAAATCAAAATAAAACTCAGCATGATTCGTGTATATAAGTTTTGGCCAATAAGTGTTTTTGTCACTAATGCCAAAGGGGGAGATTGTTGGCATTAAGCAGAATTGCCACTAGTGACAACACTTATTTGCGTTCTCGGTGCAAACCGAGCAGACAGTGCAAACCGAGCAAACAGTGCAAACCGAGCAAATAGTGCAAACTGAGCAGACAGTGCAAACCGAGCAGACAGTGCAAACCGAGTAGACAGTGCAAACCGAGCAGACAGTGCAAATCGAGCAGACAGTGCAAACTGAGCAGACAGTGCAAACCGAGCAAACAGTGCAAACCGAGCAAGTTAATACAAAACCGAACAGGACAGTGTAAACCGAGTAACATCATGTCTACCGAGTCACCAGTATTTACCGAGTTCAAAACCTACCGAGTGATCAGTATGAACCGTGCCTTCACTTCTACCGAGTGCATGATGATGCCGAGTAATGCAGTGGACGCCGAGTATCAGAAAGTCACCGAGTTAGTCTACAGGAATCGTGTAACCATACTTGGGCCGACTTAGTAGCACTTATGTTTATTTGTCAAGCCGACTTTGTAATTGTAATTGTAATTAATTATTTAAGACTTGTATATAAACAATGTTGTGAAAATGTCAAGATGTATGAAAGAAGAAATATATGTGAAAGAGAAAGAAAGGCAGAGATAAGCGAATTACAGAAGGCTTCAGAAGTATAAGGAACAGCAAAGACAAATCATCACAGAAGGTGATCAGTACATCAGCGAATCTCAATCAGCAATCCAGTTGCAAAGCCAGAGATCTACTGTTTCATTTTAACAGGTGAATCAGTACTAAATCCTTTAACTGGGTAGACTTAACAGTCTTTTGTAAAATCTCTTTACCGAGTGCATACTTCATTGTATGTTTGTAAATCCTTTAACAGGATGGATTTAGCAATCCTTATTGCTCCTAACAGGGCAGATCATCAGAAGTGATCAAATTGTAAGCCTTAACTGGCCAACTTTATTCTGCAGTATTAAAGCTTTGTGGGTTTCATCCCCACCCCAGTTTTACTTTCTTTTGGAAGGTTTCTGGGTAACCAAATCTATGTGTCATTATTGTGAATGCTTTTAAGTTTCATGCTTTCTGTATGCAAAGGTTAAAAGTAAATTACATGTTAAAATTGAAAGAAAATTTGGAGTTACTGATTCACCCCTCCCCTCTCAGTAACTCGGTTAATTCCTGAATATTTCCAACAATTAACATGTTCAATTTCAAATCTCTTCTTCATAATAGATTAATGTAACATGCTTAAGTCAACAATATAAAGCCATAGACTCATCAATAAGTTACCCAATGTTTACCTTATCCTTATCTGTCATATCCATCTTTTTCCCATGTAGATATCTCAGTTTTTCATCTTTTCTTCCTTCAACAAATGTTCAGATGTTTGTGACTAACATGATAAGTACTGTCAAGACTAGTTGACATCAATGACAACATATTGATTGATTTAATCATCTTACATATCATTTCAGTATTTAGTGATCTCTAATCATTGTTTCTTCAATTCATTCAGATATTCAATCAGTTTTAGTTCATCAGAAGGGACATACCTCTTTGTGAGACTATGCATCTCACAAAGAGTGATGTCTCTTCTTGAGACATTCTTATTATCAAAGTTTACCAACTTAGAAAATTGCATTATCGACATGTTAAATTTGATCCTCATTATCAACTTGTTAATGTTGATCTTCATATTAACATTGAGCATTATACTAGCCAATACATATTGGCCTTCATTATATTTATTGTCCAAACATATGTTTAACATAATCATTGTTAATAATGATACTGTTGACAATATCCTTATTAACAATGATAAGCTTGTTACGTTGATAAGAATGAAGTCGATTTAAGTATTTTGATTATCATATAAATATGATTATCATTATCGATAATGATAATCACAGTGATATCATTATCAATAATGATTAATCAATATAATTATAGTTCAGATTCATAGTTGGTACCATAATCAACATAAAGTCATATCTTGATTTGGTCGATACCATAATCGACTTTTGATAATCAAATCAATAATGTTATTGATTGATAGGACAAGTTTGATCTGATTGAATGCTGACTTGATTGGATAGTATGTCTGCTAATGTGTGATTTCATTAAGCACAATGTTTAAAAGTCTTTGGATTGCATCTGCTGAAATGTTTATCTGTCGCAAAGGATAATTTATTGAAAGCATAGAAATGGTTATGTACAAATTTATTGCAGATTTTTGAAGGATTTTATTTTTCTATGATTTTGAAAATATTTTTTAAAAATTGTTCTTTTTTCACGACATTTTGCAATTTTTAAGATTTTATCAGGACATTATTTAATTTTTTAGTGATTTTTTAGGACATTTTATGATTTTTACAAATTTTTTAGCTTCGTATTTGATTTTTTTAGTGATTTTTCAGCTTCATATTTGATTTTTAATGATTTTTTTGAGGACCTTTTATTCTTTTTAGTGATTTTTGTTTGGAGTTTTTATGATTTTTTAAGATTTTTCTCAGGATCATATTTGCTTGTTCAGGTCTTGTTTCATATCTTTATGTAGTTTTGTAGGATTTTTTCAGGTTCTTATACAAATTTTTAGAATTTTTTCAGGACATTAGTATTTACATTTGCAAGAATGATTGAATTGCCCCCAGTGTCTAACAAGGTAGGGACATTATAGATTGATGGATAGGCTGGTTGATGGATAAAGGTCAAATTGACTACTGAGTATGTCATTGAAGCTTTTGTTTGGGTTTCCAAGGTTAGGGATTGGGCATGATAGGAGATGGCAATGAAACTGTGTGATGAAAGGATTAGATATGAAAAGATATGGAAAATGATGCGTAGGAATGGACATGTCAAGAGGGTTTTTTAATTTTTTTTGCACTTTTACGTCCTTATTTTCATCAAGACCTAGATAGGGATTTGAATAGGATAATAATAGGACATGGATAGGATAAGAAAGATCGATAATGGACAAAGGGAAGGGATATGGATAAAAGGATATGATAAGATATGCAACAAGAACCAAATGGATAGGGATACAATAGGCATTATGGACCAAAGGAATTGGGATAATGTAAAGCAGATAGGACATTTGTTGCTTCTAGAAAGATCCTTAACCTTGTCAAGATCAAAGTTGGGAAAAAGGGAATGTGGAAGTTGATAGGATAAGGGATATGAAAGGAAATAGGATAATAGAGGAGATGATAGGGATAATGGAGGAAATGATAGGGGTATAATAGGATATGAAAATATTGACAAAAGCTTCCCCCAAGTATGGAATGCAAGAAGTTCATAAATTACACATGACGCGTGTTTGCCAAGTTTTCATTATGATACTTTTCCAAAGCACCTATTTGCCAGGTTTTCACTATTGGAAAAAATTATTTCTCTTTATTCTTTTTTTTTAATGTTGCCATGACACCTATTTTCCACGTTTTCATCAAGGCAACTATTTTTTTGTGTATTTTTTGACATTTTTTAGAAGACAATGGATGCATGACATGACATGGATGAAAGACTCAAACACCTCATTCTTTGGATGGTGTTCTTGTAATGATATGTAATAATGGGTCATGACTATGATAGTATGCTCAAAGACATTGGTAGGGTAATGACAAAGATATGGGAAATGGATGATTGGATAGGATAGGATTATGAATAGGACTGGATAGGCTGGATAGAACATTGGAAAAGAGGTGTTGGATAATGGAGGGAGTGGAGGAAGGCTTGATTTTGAGTGGATTGAAATGGATGAAAGAATAACTCTGGCACACCTTGAGGGGTGATGGAGTGATGGAGGAAAGGGAGATGATGGATTGGATGGAGGAATGGATGTGGATTCTAGGATAAAAGGACCCAAAATGGATTTGGAAGATGGAAGGATTTTAAATGAAGGCATAGAAATTTTGGATGTCATCTTTGATTTTCCTTGAGGATTTTGTGCTTCAAGAAGTTTCTTAGGAATCCACATGCATTTTCATTTTTCATTCTTTTGTAGGTCCTGTGATTGCATTTCTTGTACAAGAGATTTAGGAATCCATATTGATTTTGACTTTTCTTTTTGATTAATGGGCCTTTGTGGCTTTTTTAACATTTCCTTTTCTTTTTCTTTTTGGATCATATTTTTATTTGATTTCACATGTCGATTAGATTGGACATGTTGATCCTTGATTGCATGTGGATTTCTTGACTTATGGAATTTATGCTTGACATCCAAATTGCTTTGAAAATGAAGGGGATTCATGGATGGATAGGAATTGTATGGAAGTCCTTTGGATGGATGTAAGGTTCTCAAAGTTGTGTTCCTTTTCTGAATTGCATATAGAAAAGGTTACATGAATTATAAACTCATGGATGGAGGAATATATGGACCTAAGATGGATGGAAGGGGTGAAAGAGGAGGTATATGTTTGGGTTTAGGTTTTGAAGGGATACTAATGACATGAGATTGAGATTTCAAACTGAGGTCATACCTTTAGAATTTTCTTTTAATTGAAATGGTTTTTATATAATTTATTCTTGAATGCCAAACCCTTTGACTTGATAATGCTTTCTTTGACCAATGGGATAGTTTCTACGAGATGTGAGTTTATTTTGAGATATGAAAGGTATGGAGGAACTGATATGATGATCTACAACTGATTAAATATCTTCATGAACTGAAGGAACAATGATTAGAGATCAACAAGCTATTAAAGTGATTTGTAAGATGATTAAATCAGTCAATATGTTATCATTGATGTCAACTAGTTTTGACTATACTTATCATGATAGTTACAAACATTTGAACATCTGTAGAAGGAAGAAATGGTGAAGAAATGAGATATCTACATAAGGAAAAGATGGATATTACAGATAAGGATAAGGTATACATTGGGTAACTTATTGATGAGTTTATGGAATTATATTGTTGACTTGAGCATGTTACATTATTCTATTAGGAAGAAGAGATCATAATTGAACAAGTTAATGTGGTTGGTAATTGAAGATTTATGTATACATTGAGTCAGTCTTGTGTATACCAAGTGACATTAATAACTGAGTTAGTTATCATCGATGCATTCAGTATTGACCGAGTATGGATGAAAACATTAAATGTTATAACAACCGACTAAAATTGATGAGCTAGAAATTGCTTATGATTCTGAGGTGACAAATGAAGTTTGTTACAAAATCCACGGCTGACAAAATTCATAGATGATTTAAGGAAGAGATTGAAATGTGTTATTGACACATCTACCGAGGAAGGTTGAAGCTGCAAACTAGATGATGATGATTAAGAGGCAAAATCTAATGGCTGATATGAAAATGATTTACACATCTATTTAAGAGACATGATTTTCATTGATGAACTATGTTGAATCAATAGAGACTGCAGAAGATTTCACATGGAGATTTTTTTCATGCATTCCTGATCAAACTGGTTACAGACATAACCAAGTTGCAGGCATAACCAAGCGTCATAGATATATATACATCGAGTGAAGTAAGTTGAAGGCTATGAGGAAGTGAATTGATTATTTATTAGATGAGTTTTATGAGCTTAGCATAGATCTGAATACTTACAAAGTGAGTTGTATTTAAATTAGATCACTACTATATCAATTTAACCATTGATTTAGCAAAATCACTTAACTGAGTGGACTTAACAGTTATTTTATATTTCCATATGACATTCAAGAAATGTTAATTGTTATCTTGTTGACCCCATAGTGAATGATGATCAAAAGTTAACTGTTAGTGATAAATCCTCTAACCAAGTCACACCTAACAGTGTGCATTGTAACCTTTGACAGGGTTGACTCCTAATTGAACTCACTTCAGAAGAGTGAAATATTTTTGGGTTATCGGTCCCAGGTGGTTTTTGCCTTAGCAGGTTTTCCACATTAAATCATTATGTTATTTGTTATTTGTTATGATTGTTTTGCTATCATACTTTACATGTTGCATATTTGATTAATCTATAAAGATAATTTTGGATAATTACGAGTATTTGGTAAATGAATAGAAAGATAGACATTTTATCTTGTCGAGATCTTTGATTTGTTGATTAAGTTTGAAAAAGTACATCTGAGAGTTTTGGACTGTAGGATAACTGATTTAACTGATTCACCCCCCCTCTCAGTTATCTAACACTTGGTATCAGAGCATATTGGTTTCTTGGAGGAAAGTTTCAAGGACTTGAGCAAAAGATCAAAAGATGTATAAAAGGGAAGTGCCTAAGCTGAATAAAGATAACTTCATGACATGGCAAAGCAGGATGAGGCTGCACATATCTAGAATTGGAGAATCTTCTCTCCATCTCCTAGACCATGGCTACATACAACCAACTATTGGACCTTTAACAGTTGATTAGTTGAGAGACAGACATGAACACAATATAACTATGATAGAGATCGTTGCTTCTCTATCTAATGCAGAATTTGAGGATGTCAAAGCATGCACTACAATGAAAGCAATGTGGGACAAACTTGCACTAGTTTATGGTGGTGATGCAAATGTAATGAGAGCCAGAGAAGAAAGCCTAAGACATAGATTTTATGATATGAAGATGAAAAAAGGTGAGAAAATCAAACAATAATCTAACCAAATCAAAGAGGTGGTCAGTGCTATCTAAGGAGCAGGAGGTATTACTTCTGAAGACACTATTGCAAGTAAAATACCGAGAACCTTTCTACCTGTCTATGCTATTAGAATCTCTGCTATTCATGAAATGAGATCTGCACCTAGTAGTATTCTTACACTTGATAGTCTACTTAGTAAGATGACTACATTTGAGTTGAATAACTATGAAAATAGTATTGTACCAAGTGTCGAGTATGTTTTTATGTCATCCCTGAATATTGTAATTCTAGCAGTAAGCATAACATAAAGAATGAAAGTGGCAGTGACAGTGAAGATGAGCTTGAAGCACTTATGACCAGAAGACTTCAGAAAGGTAAAGGAAGATATAAAGGAAAGTTACCTTTATCTCATTTTAATTGTAAAGAGATTGGCCATATTGCTGCTAGATGTCCTAACAGGAAAGAAGAAGATAAAGAAAATAACTGATCTGGTGATGGAAAGTTTGGCAAAAGAGATAACAGAGGAAACTGACACAATGACAAAAGAAATAACTGAGACTACAAAGATAAAGGAAATAAGGCATGTTACCTTATTGGAGATTGTGATAATGACACCGACACTAATGATGAAATTGAAGTGGTATTTGTTGCAATGAAAGATGATTCAAAAGAAGAAGAAAAGTATGTAGAAATAACAATTATATCTAAAGTTAGTAAGAATAATACATGGACTATTGATAGTGGTTGTACACATCATATGAATGGTGATGAGGATAAATTTGAATACCTTGAACACTATAATGGAGGATTAGGTAAAATGGGAAATGATACACCTTGTCAAGTGAAAGGAAAAGGATCTATCTTGTTGAATGATAAGATTAGATGTGATAATGCATATTGGGTGAAAGGACTTAAATATAATCTATTGAGTGTAGCACAACTGAATAAATTAGGTCACCGAGTTACATTTGAAACTAAGAAGGTGAAAATATATGATGAAACCAGAAAGTTGGTCGGTACTGGTGGACAATCCAAAGATAATCTATTATATCTTGACAATGCTGAAACTTCTTGTTTGTTGGCTAGAAATGAAGATGTATGGTTGTGGCATAAGAGACTGTGTCATGTGAACCTTGATAATATGGTTAAGATCAATAAGAAGAGAAGAGTTAGAGGTTTATCGAGTCTAACTAAACATGACCATGTTATGTGCAATCAATGTCAGAAAGGAAATACGACTAAATCTAGTTTTAAAAGAAAAGACTATTCATCTAAAGGTATTTTGGAGTTGGTACATACTGACTTATGTGGTCCTATGAGAACTTGGAGTTATTATGGTGACAAATATTTCATTTTATTTGTTGATCACTACTCTAGGATGATGACAGTTATGTTTCTAAAAGAAAATATGAAGCTTTCAATTTGTTTAAGTGGTACAAAGCTAAAGTTGAAAGGGAAACCGGGAAAGATTTAAAATGATTAAGATCTGATAGATGAGGTGAGTTTATTTCTGATGAATTCACTAACTTCTGTAATGAGCATGGAATTAAAAGACAGGTTTCTACACCGAGGACACCACAATAGAATGGTATTAAAGAAAGAAGGAACTGATCTATAGTTGATTGTGTCAGAACTTTGATGATTGAGAAAAATGTTACACAATGTACTGGAGAGAAGCTGTTAGCACTACTTATACACCCTGAACTGAGCTCAACTAAAGAAAGATACAAATAAGATACCTTAAGAGTTATGGTTTGGCTACACACCGAATGTAAGTTATTTTAGAATTTTTGGAAGCAGATGTTACATTCTGAAAGATGATAGAAATGGTAAATTTGACTCTAAAGGTGATGAAGGAATATTTCTAGGATATTCTACTAAGAGCAAAGCAGACAAATGTTTGAACAAGGCTACTAACAAAATTATTGAAAGTGCTAATGTGAAAGTTGATGAGTTTGCTGAAAAGAATGATGAAGAAAGTAGGAAGGAACTAGAAGACTATGGTAGGTTTACATATATTGAGCATCCAAACTATCTACCGAAGCCATGGAATGAGTCCACCGAGCAATAGGAAAATGATACTAAGATTCATCAAATGCAAACTGAGAACCTGGAAGAAGCTACCAAGGAAGAAAATGAACTTGAACCAAATGATGAGAAAAGAAGAGAGCAAGTGATGACGAGATTTGTTAGAAGACACCATCCAAAAAACCAAATCATTGGAGACAAGTAAGCTAGCATGATGACAGGAAGTAAGTTAAGATATAACACATGCTTAGTTTGTGAATTTGAGCCTAAGAATGTTAGAGATGCACTTGAAAATGAGGAATGGATTAAGGCCATGAATGAAGAAATTGAACAAATTGATAAAAACACATGGACATTGGTACCAAGACCGAGTGATAAAAATTTAATAGGTACTAAGTGGATTTTCAAAAACAAGCTGAATGAGAATGGTGAAGTCACTAGGAAAAAAGCAAGACTTGTATGCAAGGGATATGCAAAAGAAGAAGGAATTGACTATGGTGAAACTTTTGCACCAGTAGCAAGACTTGAAGTAGTCCAGATATTACTTTCATATGTTGCACATAAGGGATTCAGAGTATATCAAATGGATGTGAAATCAACATTTCTAAATGGAATTCTTGAGGAGGAGGTATACATAAAACAACCTGAAGGTTTTGTTGATCCAAATCAAAAGAACATGGTATGTAGATTGTGCAAAGTATTGTATGGACTAAAGCAAGCACCTAGAGCATGGTATGAAAGATTGCATGCTTATCTTATTAGTATTGGGTTTGTGAGGACAAGTGAAAATAGAAATTTGTACATGAAAGGAGAATCTAATGATAATATTTTGATTGCTAAATTTTTGTTGATGATATAATCTTTGGAGGACATGATATTATTTGCAAATATTTTGCTGATGAAATGATAAAAGAGTTTGAAATGTCAATGTTTGGAGAGATTAAATTCTTTCTAGGTTTGTAGATTATTCAACAGAATGATGGGATTTTTATAACTCAATCAAAATACATCAAGGAAGTGTTAAAGACTTTTGGCCTGAAAGATTCAAAACCTATAGGTATACCGATGGTGACATGATGTAAGTTGAAAAAAGATGATGAATCAACCGAGGTAAATCAGACACTGTATAGTCAATGATTGGAAAATTGATGTATGTGGTACACGATAGGCTTGATATAGCACATGCAATTGGGCTTGTGGAAAGATTTTCTGCTAATCCTAAGGAATCACATATGGTTGTTGTTAAAAAGATTCTAAGATATTTGAAGAAGACTGAAGATTATGGTTTATGGTATAAAAAGGAAGGCAATTTTGAACTCCAAGTTTACACTGATGCAGATTGGGTTGGAAACATTGATGACCGAAAGAGCACAATTGGTGGAGCATTATTTTTGGGAGAAAGAATTGTGACATGGATAAGCAAGAAACAAGCATGTATTTCTCAGTCTACTTCTAAAGCAAAGTATGTTGTCATTGCTGCTAATTGCTCAAATATTGCATGGATAAAACAAGTGTTGGAAGGAATGAATGAGGTAATCACTAATCTAGTGATTATATACTGTGACAACACTAGTGCTATAAACATTTCAAAGAATCTAATGTTGCATTAAAAAACAAAGCACATATCTATTAAGTATCACTATTTGAGGGAACAAGTACAAGAAAAGCAAGTGAAATTGGAATTTGTGAAGTCTAAAGAACAACTTGCCGATATATTTACCAAGCCCTTATCGAAGGACACTTTTGAGTACTTGAGGACTAGACTAGGGGTTCGTCCCCTATCTATCAGTCACTAAGGTGATCAAGAGGTTGCATCAACCTACACTTTATCAGGAAAATTATTCATGTTGATGCAAATAGCTCACACTTTAGGATTCCTAAGGTTGTGAAACATTATAGAAGATGGAACAAAGAATTGTATATCAATACATGAAGGTACTTGATCTAGACCGAACAACATAGAACAACTTGGCTATTGAAGAGTTGTTTATCTTACCCTGGCATTGTTGTCAAATAGAGAGAGAAATTTATATGAAATATTTGTTCATGAGAACATAAAGAGAAAGAAAGAATCAGAGAACTAAAGAAGCTCAAATCCATAGGGAGAGTCTGCATGGAATGTTGTTTGTAGTGATTAAACATATTAAATATCAAGCTAGGGAGAGCTTACCGAGCTACAACATTTACCTATATAGTTGTAGAACTAATGTTTGGTATGGTATGGCATATTTCATATTGTTTGTGTTTCCATCAATGCCAAAGGGAGAGATTGATGATCTACAACTGATTGAATATCTTGATGAGCTAAAGGAATAGTGATTAGAGATCACCAAGATATTAAAGTGATTTGTAAGATGATTAAATCAGTCAATATGTTATCATTGATGTCAACTAGTTTTGACTATACTTATCATGATAGTTACAAACATCTAAACATTTGTAGAAGGAATAAATGGTGAAGAAATGAGATATCTACATAAGGAAAAGATGGATATGATAGATAAGGATAAGGTATACATTGGGTAACTTATTGATGAGTCTATGGCATTATATTTTTAACTTGAGCATGTTACATTATTCTATTATGAAGAAGAGATTAGAATTGAAACAAGTTAATGTGGTTGGTAATTGAAGATTTATGTACACACCGAGTCAATCTTGTGTATATTGAGTGATAGTAATAACCGAGTTAGTTATCACTGACGCATTCAGTATTGACTGAGTATGGATGAAAACATTAAATGTTATAACAACTATCTAAAATTGATGAGTTGGAAATTGCTTATGATTATGAGGTAACAGATGAAGTTTGTTACAAAATCCACAGCTAAATTTTTTTATAAATGATCTAAGGGAAGAGATTGAAATGTGTTATTGACACATCTACCGAGGAAGGTTGAAGCGAAAAAATAGATGATGATGATTAAGAGGCAAAATCTAATGGCTGATATGAAAATGGTTTACATGTCTATTTAAGAGACATGAGTCTTATTGATGAAATATGCCAGATCAATAGAGATTGCAAAAGATTTCACGTGAAGAATTTTTTCATGCATTCCTAATCAAATTGGTTATAGACAAAACTGAGTTGTATGCATAACTGAGCATCAAAGATATATATACACTAAGTGAAGTAAGTTGAAGGATATGAGGAAGTGAATTGATTATTGATAAAATAATTTTTATGAGCTTAGCATAGATCTAAATACTTTCAAATTGAGTTGTATTTAAATCAGATCACTACTGTATCAGTTTAACCATTGATTCAACAAAATCTCTTAACCGAGTGGACTTAACAGTCTTTTTGTATTTCCATATGACATTCAAGGAATGTTAATTGTTATCTTGTTGACCCCATAGTGAATGTTGGTCAAAATTTAATTGTAAGTGATAAATCCTCTAACCAGGTCACACCTGATAGTGTGCATTGTAACCTTTAGCAGGGTTGGCTCCTAACCGAGCTCACTTCAGAAGAGTGAAATATTTTAGGAGGTTTTTTTTTTAGCAAGGTTTCCATGTTAAATCATTGTATTATGTGTTATTTATTATGATTTTTTTTCTATCATACTTTACATGTTGCATATTTGATTAATCGGTAAAGACAATTTTGGATAATTACTCGTATTCAGTAAATGAGCAGAAAGATAGATATTTTATCTTACCAAGATATTTGATTTATTGATTCAGTTTGAAAAAGTACATCTCAGAGTTTGGGATTGTAGGATAACTAATTTAACTGATTCACCCCCCCCCCCCCCCCGCTCATTTATCTAACATGATAGGATCATGAAGTAGACTAGACTTGATAGAACTAGTGGAACCCATTTGAAGTGTAAGGGGTTCATGAACATCTTGCATAAATGTATTTGTATCATGAGGGGGATCAGGACGAATATGGAGATCCTGTGATAGAATAGGGATAGTGATAGGATCATCTAGCAGGAGAGGGTTTTGCAAAGGATATGGAAGATAAGGGAAAGGACATGAAGGAATGGAGGGATCGTGGGGAGGATCCAAAGGGATGATGGGATCTTGTGGAGGATCCATAGGGATGATGGGATCTTGTGGATAATCTCGAGGTATGACTGGATCATGTGAAGGGTCTGAAGGCAAGGGGATACCTTTATCTTGACTTGGAATGGAATCATGGGATTCCATACTAAAGGTCTTTTTCTCTTGGTTTTGAATGGAATCATTAGGAAAAATGGAAGGGGGATCATGATCTTTCTTAGGGAGTGGAAGGTCAATTGGACTTGGAAGAACATGGGATCATCTTTGATAGGAAATTCAAGGATAATGGGATCATCATGATGCTCAAGGGAAGTGGAATCTTGGTCAACAATTGGATTAGATTGGTCATTGGTGATATCTTGGTCTTGATTTGTTTCAAGACTTATTTCTTCATGCTTTAGTTTATCCTCTTGACATGGGGTTTGAATTGGGATATGCATGGGAGACTTTGGAAAGGGATCAATTTTTTAACAAGGGGGTGATGAAATTTTCATGGGACTCTTTGGAACGTGATCAATATTTTTCAATGAAGGAGGGGAACTTTTGATAGGATCCTCTTGAATAGGATTTATTGGAGATGGGGGACATGATGGAATTGGATCTAGCATTTGGGTAGTATGATAGGGATTTTCATCATGAATTAGACTAGCTTGAAATTGTTCTATGGATAGCCCTTGGAAGGTTGCATCATTAGATATGTCACTAGTGGTAGATAGAGGAAATTTCTCTTGTGAATGTTTCGGGGATAATGGAATGGAAGGAGACATGAATGTTTCTTGAAATTCAATGTCCTAAGGGGAAATGGGTGTTTCATCCAATTGATTATATTGGGATGAATCATTGCTTGACATGGGTGTATTATTTGTTTCATCCTCTTCATATATACAATCCAATTTTTGAAACAAACTCTTTGAAGTTTTAGGTTTGAATTTTAGTATCTCGATTAATCTTATTTGTGATATCACTTCAATACTTACATGTTGTGAAGTGTGTTCTAATAGATCATGATACAGAAAAGATTTCTCATTAATTATCCTTGATTGATGTCCAAAACATGTCCTACTTGAACTTGTGCTTATTTAAGAAAAACTTGGCATAACAGGTTGTGAAATTGTTTGAGGGACATTTGATCGCATTGGAATAAATATTGGCTCATAATTTGGTGGTGGCCCTAATTGGATTATTCCATGCTCTGGTTCAAAGGTTTGATTTGGAACCTTTTTCAATAATTGACTTAGAACTTGATTGAATGAAGTTTTTTATTGAATGTGATTGTATTGGCCTTGGTTGAAGTTCACTTTTTCTTCATCTAGCTATGAAAGAAGTTCTGGTATCTTTTATTTTTCAATGAGAGATAGTAGGTCGATTTCACCAAAATTTTCATTAGCCATAATCTTATTAACCTTTTCATCCAAGATTTTCTTTTTCTATCCAATTTTGCTTGCAACTTTTGCATCAAGTATGCGTGAGACTGATGTGATTGATCATGTGAGAATGTCATTTGTCTTGGATTAGGAGGTGTTTGGATCCCTTGTCTTGGAAGGTACATGATGTTTGGGTCACAACCTTGTGTTTGAAAAGGTATACCTTGTCTAGGATCAAATGGTATTTGTGTGTTCTCAGTCAAAATATACATGGGTTGGTAAGAACCTTGTTTCCTTATCACAATTGGTATGATAAATATATGAAAAATGCAACCTAGGAGATATGAAAATGCAAAACCTTTTTGGATTTTGAATAATTATGCAAAATGCAACTATGTTTTTGTGATTTGTGGACTTAAGATAAGATATGAAAGCTAGGGTTTTATGCAACTTGATGTGAAACTTTGGGAGATATGAAAATGAAAATATCCTTGGGATTTTGAAAGGCTTTTGAAATGATATGAAAATACAACTTAGGATGTGCAAAATGAAACTTGAACTTGGATTTTGAAGGTTTTTGAAAGCTTGGGTTATGCAACTTAGGATTTGGAATTTGGACTTTGGACTTGGAAAATGAAAATTATGCAAACTATGTTTTTGGAATTTTGGACTTTGACAAAAGCTTTGGAAAATATAAATATAAGGGTATAACCTTAGGATATTGAATAGGGATCTTGACTTTAAAGGATAAAAAGGAAAAATGATAATTTGATAAAAGGGATTGGGTAAAATCCAACATGAAAAAGATGGACTTTGACAAAAGGACAAAAGGACAATTTTGATAAGAGGGATTATAGGGACCAAGCCAAGATCTTGTTTTCAACAACATAAGGAGAGACTCTAAAATTTGGATTTTTGTGGGATTTTTAAAACATTTTAAAGGGGATAAATGAAAAATGCAATAGGACTAAAATGAGGACTAAATGAGGAGTATGATATGGAAATGGATGAAAATGAAGACTCCTACATGCCACAAGGATCCAAGGTTAATGTTTTGAAAGTCCATATGTTCACAAGGGTTTTGAATCAAGGTGTTTGTGACCAATGAATGTTTAGGAAACTTTTGAAAGGTTTTGAAAATGTTTTGAAATGTTTTGAAGGGTGATATGAGTGCTTTAAAAGTGTTTTGGAAATTTCTTGCAATGTTTGAGCACTCACACAAGACACATCAAGTAGAATGGTTGTTGTAAAATGAAACAAACACACCACAACCTAGGCTTGAAGGGGAATATCCATTGAATTCCCACTTGATCAAATTTTAGTCGCACCTACTCATAGTGGATAGCCTAGAAGCTTGGAGGCATGAGCTCCCCTTACAATGCACTCACTTCTTAGGCACACCAAGCTTTGAATTCCAAGGGGCATCACTTCCCAAGGAAGATTTATCTCTACTATGAGCCACGAAAGGTGTGGGATGTCTTCACGGGCATGGGTGACCCCTTGCATTAGTGAATAGAAGGCTTTTGGCCACTTAAGATAGAGATTTTAGTATAGGACTGTAATACCCAAAATTGGCACCTTACAATTCTAATCAATTTTGGTGCATTTCTTCAAATTTCTACATCATCAAAGTCCTATTGTACTAGGCAATTCTCTCTCCTAATTGACTTTATTTGACTTAGTGTTGAATACAAAAAACCCTAAATTTGCATTAATCATATGCAATATTTAATTCCTAAATATCGACATTTATTGGCTAAATAATCCCTATGATTAATTAATTTAATTCCAAAACTCCTAGTGCTTTAATTAAATTAATTCCACCCCCTTTAGCTAATACACATCAAAAGGAATTAAATAATTATTTAGTTCTTTAAGTGAAATATCCTCCTTTGAATTTAATTATTCAAATAATTCAAAAGCCACCCATGTGGCAATATTTCATTTAATTTATTAAATAAACTCTCCAAATTGTTTCACCTCCCACCAAGGAGATGAAGAGTCGACCGTTTCTTTCCAAGAAACTCTTCAATCTCCACCTAGGCTCTTCTATATTATGAACCTCTCATTCCTCATTTGAGGAGGTAATTTTTGACTATCAAAACTATAGCGAATCATTGTCTCATTTTCATATTTCTCAAGATTTTCACATTGCATATTTAGAATAATTTCAATTTCTTAGCATAATCTTGCACTCTCATCTTTAATCTAGTTTGCTTATTATGTTCTTACTTTAATTCTCATTTAATTTTCAAGCTTCTTAGATGACTTTGCATTCTCATTCTTAGATTACAATTGCACTCTCATTCTTAGCTTAATTCATTTCAATTCAATCATTTTATTAGCATTTAAATCCTCCATTTTAACTTGGTCAATGGTTGTTGGGCTCTCAATTTTGAGAGTAATTCAAAACCCCATCTAAATAGGAGGTGATAGGTCAATTCAATTAAGTGTGCAAAGTGGACAATTCATGTTCATCTTCATATATGATCATTGAGAAATGACCATGTTGAGGTCTATGGCTGAATTTGAGGTCCATATTCAGACATAAACATTTTGGCACCCACCGTGGGGCAGAAAAATCATTTCTGGCCTCATTCTCGACAATTTTCTGACAAGAATTTAAAGCTCTTTCCATACAGTCCGTACAACTGAGTACAAAATCTCATGCAAGCTTTCTGACTGTGTCACATGAAGGTTTGTTGTCACTAGCACTTTCTCACGTGCAACATAGTACTTTCTCACGTGAAGTGGTGTACTTCCTTGCGTGGGACTTGCCATCAGTTTTTTTAAATTTTTTAGTTTCTGCAAATTTCTTGCACTGTTTTATGACATTATTACATGCTATTGTTTTTTATATCTCTATTTTTTCTGACAGCATAACAGTGGGCTGCAGGACACTTAATGAAGACATAACATACTGATGGTTTTCTTGTAGGATGATTGTCAATAATATTCAAAAACATTCTACTTGTTTATTGCTTTATTCACATAGTTTAATTAGGGCCTTGTGAAGATTTCTTAAGGGTCTTGATAGCAGGATAGGGTAATAGGCTCTTCATTACATGGAAGTGATGCCCATGGATGAATCTGAGACCCATATTTTGCTAGCATGATAGATACTTGGGGAAGCAAGGAAAGGTAACGAATCTTTAGCACGTCCATTTGTTAGGGGATTATGCTCTTCTCTCTTTGAGAGAACCAGAAACCCAAAAGCTTCTGGATAGACATGTCTTATGTGTTTGGGTAAGGTGAAGAGGTAGAGAAGTATGCTCTTCTCTCTTTGAGAGAATCAAAAAATCTGACCCTTGGATCCAAGCCAAAGTCTGTGTCACCTTTAGAGGGCCTGTCGAAAGTTGAACATTCGGGAATGACCCAAGTGATTACACAACTATTGCCAGTGATTCCACCTCACTATAATGAAGTAGCTTTGTTGAGTCTAAAGACTCCAAAGCCATGTTAACTTCTTTCTTTTGATTACGACTATCATCTTGAGAAAGCTCTATTTGTTGTACTGAGCGGCGCCGCTACTAGCCCTACTTGTGGGGGTGTATGAATTTCAGGTCTTGGTGTGGCTGCAAGGCCCTAGCTCTATATTAGGGGCACTGAAGGTTAGTATGAATAGAATCCCACTAAACACTCTCTTAGTTAGTTGCCTACCTAGTTCACCTCTGAAAGGAGACATAATCTTTGTGTAGGGAGGGGGAAGAATCTCTCCCCTAGATTCTCACCATAGGCATGCACCTGGATGTTTGAAGGTGGTATATGACACTAGCCCCTACTTCAAGGGTAACCTTTGAACATATATTATTGAGTCCTTGGAAACACGAACAACATGGGCACCCTCTAGGGGGTGACACGACTGTGTGAGGTGAACAAATGCACATAAGTTGTGAGGCACGAATTTTGTCTTCTCTACCATTTTCTTTGTAGAGATAAATGAGTGTCTATTTTGAGCCTTAAACTATCCAACATGATCAAACTTTTCAAAGACTCCCATGATTCTTCCAAGTTTCTGTGTCCTCGGTAGAACTATTTGCGACTATTGATTGCATCACTATTGCTTGGTCCAAAATTCTATGATTGTAAACAATTGTTTGCAACATTCAAAATGAGATTTTCTGATTCAAACTATCCTAAGAACTATTTGAAAACTTGAAATTTTGTCTAAGAACAACTTACGCTATGTCTTGAAACCTGATTTTGTCTCAAAAACTATGTTGAACTGTCAAACTTTGGTCTTTTCCCGCATGAGATTTCAGTTTTCTGAGCATTTCCTCATGCGAGACAACATTTTCTCATGTTTAGTTTAGCATTTCCTCACATGAGATTTCATTTCTTTGCATGAGACTATCCCCTGATTTCCAAAACAGTGAGCTATTTCCTATTGACTGGTCAATTTTCTGCCTAATCTGGTTTTTTCCTAGGGTCTATCTGCATGTTCTCCTATTGTCCACTACCTAAAACTAGGTGTCTCAGGCTGAGAACCAAATGATTACTACTTAAACTCATATTGTCTCTCCATTGTCTATCTTATCTTACTATGCTTTTGTACCTTGCGATGTGATAGTCACATCTCGATTGTTCTAGCCTTACTCTCGATGATTTGTGTCAAGTGCATTTCACTTTTTATCTCTTTTTCACTATCCTAGAGATAGAGTTCTGAGTATAATCCTAATTCCTCTCTCATTAATTAACCTTTGTCTATGACTATTACAACTAGAAGTGGCAATACTTTCCCCTTATGTGGTACCAGACAAGGTAGAGGTAGACCTCAAAATCATGGAATAGGTCATTCTGAACCTGTCGTGCAATTTGAGTGTTGTGAGCGATCCTCACATTCCTCCTCATTGGGTGCATCGAAAGAGAGCCCATCTTGATCCTCATCTCCAGTGTTCCAAGAGCATCATAACTCATTGCTCCAAACACAACCTGACTTATTATTTCAAGAACAGAACAACCCATTGTTTCATAATTCTGGAAGGTCACTCTCTCGAACTAGCCCAATTGACCTTCTTGATCCTATTGATCCTTTTGATCCTATTGATCCTATTGACCCTTTTGACCCTATTGACGCATCAAAGGTTACCTTAGCCATGATGTCTTGGCATAGTACACATACTTATACTAAGTTTGCACCTGCTACACACTCGCACATTGACAAGATGGGAGACCCGTTCCACTTCCCAAAGGGTGAATATAGAAAAAGTCATGATCAATCTCAAAATGACCAGCATCCTGGTCAATCATGAAATGACCAACATCACTATCACTCTCAAAATGACCAAAATCAAGATCAAGCCCCAAGCATTTTTTAAATTCTTGGTAATGACGATGAGGTGATAACCCAAAATGACATAGATGTTGTGAAAGCCAACAAAAGTATTCTCAAAATGATGGAAATCATTCTTCTAGAGGAAAAGGAGAAATACTTTCTAGAACTAGCCAAACAAGGGGCCAAGTTACCCCCAAATTTCCAAGTAGAGACACTTGTGGTCAAAGAAGAGGAGACCGAGACCGCTAAACTACAAAAGATGGTTCGAGACATGCAAGACCAAATTAGCCAACTTGTGAAGGATAAGGATAAACTAGTACAATAGTTCATGATGGAAAGTATTTGCCCTTTCTCATTTGATAAGAGTCTTAAAATGCCACCTTTTCCCAAAGGTGTGGAACTCCCCAAGTACAACAAATATCTAGGTACTACTGATCCCCAAGATCACTTGAGAGAGTTTGGCACTCTATCCATGGAGTTCATACATGATTAGACGTATCTCATGTGCCTCTTTCCTCATAGCTTGGGTGGGTCAACTATGGAGTGGTTCTCTTGACTACCCACTAGTATCAAGACTTTTGACGAGATTGCTAATCTATTTCTCCAACATTATTCACATAATATCTAGCATTCAGTCAACATTCGAGACCTTTGCAATCTGAAGCAACAATAAGGGGAGCCTTTCTTGGCATTTCTCTAGAGATGGAGACAACTCTATACGAAATATCCTCACAAATTACCTAAGTCTAAAAAATTTGATATCTTTCTAGATAATCTTGTCCCCGATTTTAGATATCAAGTACAATTATAAGGTCCCCTAACCTTCGATAGCATGATTAAGAAAGTTGTGTGAATAGAAGCATTCATGGTCAAGAAAGGAGAGTTGACTTTGCAAAAGGATAACAAACAAGGGTCTTCCTCCTCAAACACGGACAAAGGTAAAATTTTCAACAAAAATAGAGATGTTGTGAATGACGGAGTTGTTGACAATGTGACGCCAAAACCTTCAAAGTCTATTTTTAATCTTACCTCTAGTATACAGGTGGTCAAAGCCACTAAAAAGGCTACGATAGACATTGAGCCACCTTTGAGATTTTCTAGGAACAAACCTTGGGCCTCTCGAGCCAAGCATGAATTCACTTCCTTAGGAGAACCCCTTGATGTGGTTTACAAGACTCTTGTGCAAAACCAAATTCTTGCTCCTCTAGATAATTCACATCTCTATGATCCGCAACCATGACCCACTTGGTGGAATGACAATGCATACTGTGATTATGACCAAAACAAGGGTCATAAAACTTATACTTGTCTCCAGCTGCACCATAAGATCCAAGATGTAATTGACAATGGTGACGTTGTGGACAACCATAACAAGAATTCAAATCATCAAGCATTCAAAGACCCCTTTCCTCCTCACGAGAAGGGTGAATCTTCCAAGACCAAGAATGCCAATGCCAAAGTGAACTACACATATAGTACCAATGACAATGTCATTAATATGATTGAACCTATTGAGGTCGAATATTGTGATGTGATCACCATCAAGGGGAGCGAGGATGCCCCTAAGCCTAAGACTCTATTTGTCTTGTGAGGCTCTAGGTCTCATTCTTCCAAACTAGAACAACCTTAGGATTGTGTGAATATTGTTACCCACTCTCGTGTGAAGATCACCCTTAAGGGTCTCGATCCTTCTACATCCACACCTAAGCAACCTGTGGACAAATTTGTTGTTGGCCCCGCTAGCAAGAACTCAAAATTGGTCCCCATGCCCACCATTGCTAATTACAGCATTGTAGACTAGTTGCACTATACCAAATCTCAGATCACTATCTTTGAGCTATTGAAGATCTCGCCTGCTCATAGGGAGATTCTTGATAAAGCCCTCACTGAGGCAAATGTCCCAAAATATTTGGATCTTGATCACTTTCAATCCATGGTGGGTCACCTGACCTCATCACATTATTTATCTTTCTCCGAAGAAGATGACCATTTGCTGAGCCATCCGCACAATGCTCCTCTACATATTGAAGTCATGATAGGCCCAAAGCATTTTTGCCACATCCTCATTGATAATGGTGTTGGCCTTAATATTTGCTCTGCTAAGCTGCTCACCCAATTAGGCTATGATGAGGATTGCATAGATGCCCACAAGAAAATCACTATCAAGGCATATGATGAAGAGGAACGAAAATCCAAAGGTCTATTTTTGCTTCCCATCTGAGTTGGACCTGTTGAAAGGGATGTTATCTGTCAAGTTCTATACATTCCCCTTGCATACAACATACTGTTGGGAAGACCATGGATTTATGAAATGCAGGAAGTTCCATCCACATACCATCAATGTATCAAGTTCCCATTCCATGGAGCAAAAGTGACAATACCTGCCAATACCAACTATTCTTTCAATACACACACAATATGCAAACAGTTTTGTCCCAACTAATAGAGAGTCTACTGAATTCTATGATGCCAAACTCAAAGAAATGGAATAGACTTTGAAGCTCAAAGAGGGTATCAGATAGAACCTGTGTTATCATTAACAGATTTTCCTCCATCTCCATGTTCCTACGGGAGACCCTTTGAGAGAAATAAACTCTCTACCAATTCTCCTCAAATAGTCTACGATGGTTCCTTTGTATGGGCCACAATGCCACTAGAAGATGAGGATGAGGAAAGAGCTATTATAGCTTGGCTTTACAAAGAAAAGGACACATCTAAACAAATCACTCATGCTCATGATATAGAACATGAACCAAATAGTGAAGGTTTCAAGCTCATGAAATGCTTCGGTTATAAAGGAAGTGGCCTTATAGGGGTGAATGATAATGGCTTACTTGAACAAATTGAAGCCACAGGTTGCCAAAAAAAAGATACCACAAGTCTAGGCTTCAAGAAAATCCCATTTCATTTAGGGATTAACAAGTTTGTACCAGAACCAAAACTAGAACCCTAGCCAAAACCTGAAGACACTACCATAGTTGCAAATCTAGAGGAAAGCTTTGACGAGGATATCTTTCCCTATCCTATTCCTCCATACTTTGTTGTATTCCTTGAAGAACTAGATGATTTTGTACCATGTTTCAATACGATAGAGACTGACAGTGATTCTGATGAAACCACCTTGGGTACTCCATTGACATACGAGTGATAGAAATCAAAACTACTAATCCTAATTATGTAGGTGAGTTGTACATGCCATCATCCTTTCAAGAGCAGTTCAAGAAAGAACAAAACCAACAAACCATTAATACTACAAGAGATGAAAATGACTCAGATGGTATGGAAAGTGTTGATGGAATTCCCATATCAAGCATCACTGATTCACATGAGTATGAGTTTGATTCTCTATCTGATGCAACTTTTGATAAAGATATAGACATTGTTCATATATATGAAAACCTTCTCAAAGTAGGTGAAGGGTCTAGTGTTAGGATGATTGAGTGTGATCCCACTAACGTTAACATTCCCTCTACTTCCACTGTGGGGACTCGAGAGGGATCGAACACACCTCTAGATGAGATTTCTCTAGGTCTTGACTTACTCATTCACACTTTCAATGGCTATAATAAGAATGCACTTGAACCCATCACTTCTCTTTCACTTCACCATCCTGACCTCATCAATTGGAACTCTCCCTCTCCATCTAGTGAAGTCCTTATGTTCTAGAATGACTACACTCTTGCCAGTTACCTGAACGTTGTCGAACCTGTAATGTTCTCCACCAGTGAAGATAATATCAACATGACTGAAGTTGATATCAAGTATCTTAGTCACAAAATTAAGAGAAAAAAGAATAGGTGCTTTGATGTTGAAAACCACATTGTGGCAGTGTCAAAGCCGAAAAAAGTAAAAATAAAAGATGTATCTGAGGGTGAAAACCTCTCTGAGGCACCCAAGGATGAGATACTTGATACACTTCCAAGTCATTTTCAAGAAAGATCATCAGTGTTAATTGAGCCAAACCAACCAGTGAACTTGGGTATGAAAGCTACACCTCAAATTATTCATTTGGCACAGTCACTATCTACAGAAGAGAAAGAAGATTTCACCAAATTTTTTCGAAGCAAGAAAATCAATTTTGCATGGACTTACTCTGATATGCTTGGATGAGATCCTAATCTAACCATGCATCATATGTTTATTGCCCCAGGTGTTAAGCCTGTCAAGCAAAAGCTTTGAAAGATGCATCCACATGTGGCACTCTTAGTCAAAGATGAGTTAGAAAAACTTCTCAAAGCTGGTTTCATTAGATTCATTGACTACATAGAATGGATTTCCAATATTGTTCTAGTTACTAAGCATGATAAATCCATTTGAGTCTGCACAGACTTCCAGGACCTAAATAAAGCATGTCCTAAAGATGACTTTCCATTACCCAATATTGATATGATTGTGGATATGACGGCAAGCTATGAAATGTATTCTCTAATGGACAGCTTCTCTGGTTACAATCAAATAAAGATCACACTAGAAGACCAAGAAAAGATAGCCTTCACTTGTTTTTGGGGAACTTTCTATTGGAATGTCATGCCCTTCAGGCTTAAAAATGCTAGAGCTACATATCAAAGGGTTGTGACCACTATTTTTCATGACATGATGCACAAAACAATGGAATGTTATGTATATGACACTTTGTCTAAAAGCATGCAATGAAAAACACATCTTACAGATCTAGGTCCTATACTGGATCTAATGGAACAATTTAGTCTGAGGCTCAACCCAAAAAGTGTGCATTTGGTGTCACCTCTGGCAAGCTATTGGGTTACATCATATATGCTAAAGGCATAGAGGTAGATCCTGAGAAAGTTCAATCTATCATGGAAATGCCTCCACTACGCAACATTAGTCAGATGAGAGGACTTCAAGGTAGACTACAATCCATTCAGCATTTCATTGCATAACTAGCCGATAAGTTATAATCATTCACCAAGACTCTACATAAAGGTGTGACTTATGAGTGGAACGAAGACTGTGACAAAGGGCTCACACAGATCAAACAATATCTTTCAAATCCATCAATCTTAATGCCTCCTATTCATGGGAAGCCACTCATCCTTTATATCTCAGCTACAAACACATCTCTGGGTGCCCTGTTGGCTCAGGAAGATCAAAATAACAAAGAATGAGCCATTTATTACATCAGTAGAACTCTGGTCTCTTATGAGATGAACTATTCAGTCATTGAAAAAGCTTGTCTACCAGTGGTGTTTGCTTCACAAAAATTATGACACTATATGCTTGCTCACCCTACAAGACTCATTACTAAAATTGATCCATTAAAGTATTTTCTCAGCAAAGCTGCCCTCACAGGCAGACTGGAAAAATGGGCCATGATACTCAATGAGTTTGACATTGAGTATGTAGAGAGAAAGGCTATCAAAGGACAAGCAATTGTAGATCAGCTGGCAGAACCTCCTCTCAAGGATCATCAACCATTAAACATTGAATTTCCAAATGAGTCCATAATGCTTCTTACACATCAAACATGGAATATGTTCTTCAATGGATCTTTCACATAGCAGGGGTCAACTGCCAGAATATTGTTCATTACCCCACAGAGGTACTCTTTACCAAAGGCATACAAAATGTTGTTTCCTTGTACAAATAACATTGTTGAGTATGAAGCCCTAATCAATGACATGAAGATAGCCATTGAATGGCGTGTGGATGAACTTAAAGTCTTCGGGGACTCACAATTGGTTATCAATCAGGTCAATGACATCTATCATACAAAAGATGATAAGCTAGTGCTTTATAAATGAATGGTCTATGATCTGAGAAAATACTTTGCACATATCACTTTCTAGCAGGTTCTGAGAGTAGATAACAAAGCAACTGATGCCATGGCTACTCTTGCCTCAATGTTACAAATGCTAGAAAATAACTTCAGACATGAATTCCTGGTGGAGACATTACGCTACCCAACATACAATACCCCTAAATCTAGGATGATCTGTTTAGTCATTGGACATGATTCATCTTGCTACCATCATATCTACTCCTACCTCCAGGACCAGATTATTCTAGACACTTACACTTGGAATGAAAAACATCACCTAATCTTTAGTGCTTCATGTTACATCATTGTAGCTAATGACTTGTATAGGCAAGGTCTAGACGGTACCCTCCTTAAGTGTTTAGAGCCTAACAAGTCCAAACGTGCATTAGCTGAGGTTCATGAAGGTGTCTGTGGTTC
Organism: Chamaecyparis obtusa; assembly: GCA_027943335.1. Lineage (NCBI taxonomy): Eukaryota > Viridiplantae > Streptophyta > Pinopsida > Cupressales > Cupressaceae > Chamaecyparis > Chamaecyparis obtusa. The sequence continues at coordinate 231,884 of BSBK01001924.1, forward strand.
TCATTTGAGCAGCCTAACATTAGCCCATAAACTTATTAGAGCTGGTTACTATTGGTTGGATATGGAAAAAGAAGCCACACAATATACCAAATCTTGCAAACAGTGTCAACTCCATGGAAATCTAATTCACGCTCCTACCAAGGAGCTCATTCCATTCATTTGTTTCTAGCCATTTCAGTAATGGGCCTTTGATTTGGTGGGTCAGATTCACCCATCTTCCTCTAGAGGGCACAAGTTCATTATCATTGCTACAAATTATTTTACTAAATTTTTTGAGGTAGTACCTCTAACCATAGCTGATGGAAAATCTGTATCCAAGTTTATACTGAATTACATCATCTGTAGGTATGGTGTACCCTCCTTAATAATCACTGACAATGGGGGGTAGTTCAAGAACAAGGATCTAAAGGAATTATGCACTAAGTTCAAAATCATTCAGCACTGGTCTTCCATCTATTATCCTCGGGGTAATGGATAGGTAGAAGCATCCAACAAGATGATTCTCAAGATCTTACACCGAACAGTTCACAAATATGGTAGAGATTGGCACCTCCAGATTAATCTAGCTTTATGGGCCTATAGAAAAAGCATTCAAACACCAACAGGGGCCACACCCTTTGCCTTATTTTATGGTGTGGATGATGTGTTTCCTATTGAGGTTGATATTCCTACATTGCGAGTCTTTCTGAAGGGCCTCATTACTGATGAAGATATTAGAATATCTCAGCTACAAGAGCTAGAGTTACTGGATGAACGTTGGCAAGTGGCATTGAATCATCTTCGAGCATACTCGAAGAGAATTTCTAAGAGCTACAATAAGAAAGTCAAATCAAGGGAATTCCAATTGGGTGATCTTGTTCTAAGAGAGAACCCTAAGAATCAACAACAGCAGATCTAGAAGGGAAAATTTGAACCAAATTGGTTCGATCTATACATTATCACTGCAGCACTTGGGTCTGGTGCATATCAACTCTCTACTACTAAAGGAGAACAGTTCAAAGAGTAGATCAATGCTCTGCACCTGAAAAGATTCTACAGCTGAGACATCTTCAGAATGCTCTTGTACATGCCATATTCTTAAAAAATCCTAAAAATTGCAAAATGTCCTGAAAAAATGACCATCTTAGTGAAAACCTGGTAAACAGGAACTTTGATGCATCTATTATCCTGGTGAAAACCTGGTAAATAGGCACCTTGATAATACTAAAAAAAAAAATACAAAAAATACAAAATACCAAAAAAAATCAAAAATACAAAAAAAAATCAAAAAAAGAGAAAAGTACAAAAAAATTGAAAAAGAAAAAAATGTGCCATTGATGAAAACCTAGCAAACAGGCATCATGGTAGCAAAAATAGAATCTCTTCCGAGATGGTGAAAATATGGTAAACAGGCAGCTCTTGTTCTCCAATGCTATACCTATCGCAGCACCACTTGGCTTTGTGCAACTGCTCCTTGCTTTCTTGCTTTAGTTTTCTTTCCTGCTTTTCCTGCTTTAGTTGCTAGCTCATGCACTCGCTCTCAATTACCCTTGAGATTATGCTCAACTCTACACGGATTGAAACTGGTCACACTTGGGGGCATCTTCCTAGTCTAGGGGGCATTATCCTATCATTTTTCAAAGGATCTTCCATTGCATCAGTCACCAGTAGTTCTCACTATGTCTACCTACTGATGCCTAGCTATCATTGAGATTTCTCTCCTTGAGGATCTCTTGTATCAGTCACCAATGGTTCTCACTATGTCTGCCTACTGATACCTAGTTATCACTCATATCTCTCTCTTGAGGATCCCTTGTACATCAGTCACCAGTGATTCTCACTACATCTACCTGCTGATATTTCATTCACTCTTAGATCTATCTCGTTGAGAATCTCTTGTATCAGTCACCAATGGTTCTAACTATGTTTGCCTACTAATACTTCATTTAGCACTCTGATCTCTCCTTAATATTGTCTCTCATGTTAGTCACCAGTGGTTCTCACTATGTCTGCCTACTATCATCGTCTTGTTGAGACTTCTCACACTATATACTTTCGATTTGAAATCAATCCTTTCAAACTGAAACTAGATTTGTAACTCTCTTAAGCATGCTAAGATTTTCTTTTGTGTGCTTGTTCTTTCACTTTATCATTCCTCCTTGAGTAACTCTAAGACGTCTATCTTGACCAAGAGAAGTGAAGACTAGGGGCATGATCTTTTTTTGCTTTGTGTTTGCTGGTTTAGTTCCAATGATCCAAAAGATTCATATAAGAGGGGTGTCCACTATGAGAGCCTTCATCTTGTGTTGGATGGCCATGTGTACCTTGACTCCTTTTATATTGAAACTTTGGTGAGGTTGGTTCTTCTCCTTGTCTGTTTGAGTGACTTCTTTCTGCTACAAGTGGAATTGCAAATGCTTGTCCTGTGAAGTGAACGTAAGGGTCACTACGAGCACTTTTGATATGCTTATCATTCACTTAGAAAAAGGAGGAACTATCGCATGTATGACATGTTTCTACACAAGCAACATTCAAGTCATTTTAGCAACTATGCTTTGATTCTTATGTTAACTTGCTAAATCAAAATGAATAGGTGTTCAAGTCATTCTGGCTTCTTGTGCCTTAATGCTTACACCTCATTCTAACAAATCTAAGACCAATGTCATATTCATATTCTCATGATTGCAATGTCAGTGAGGGTTGTATGACATCCTACGACTGTCTGATACTAAAAACTCTATGATGATAAAAATCTAATGGGTCCAACAACTAAGCCCTAGGGATTGCATCTAGCTTAGGTGTGCATTTTCATTCTAGGCTTGCATAGTGACAATGTTTTGATGCTCACTTTATTATCTTCTTCTGAATTTATTCTTTGAGGGATCTCATCTTCAGTCCCGAGTTCATCTTGGCTGCACAAGTGTCTGATCCTTGCTCTTGATTTTCAAACATTATTTTGGTTAGTACCTGTCGTATATTACAACAGCCTACAAGAGATGATTAGTACCATTTGCATTTCCATTTCATTCCCAAAGCACATTGCCATAAAATCATTTACATACATTTACATTTGCATATCCATATACATGTGCATCCATAATAAACATAAATCAAATCATACATTGCATTTAACTATCACTGCATTTCACATTGCATACATATATACCAATAAAACATCAGCATTTCATTCATCTACATATTCATAAAGGAACCATGTACATCTCATGTCTATCTACTCATTCATCATATAGGAAGCATCTCATAAAGCATACGCATCCAAAGCAATATGTAACATGTACAATGATATCAAAAGATGAGCTCATATATATATATATATATATATATATATATATATATATATATATATATCGATCAATGTCACTAGACAAAAAAGGGTGCTACTCAAGCACAATCTATCAAAAAATGGGCTACAATGTGTATCAAGATCTTGACGTAGTCAAGCTCAGTGGATCCAATTAAGGACTGACCAACCTTGCAGGAAAACCAATATGCAGCGAAAATACACAATAACAACAACATATCTAAAATCAAATAGAAGTCTTTATTCATCAAATGACCGATAACATGCAATGTGCCGAGCTATAAGGCCTTCCTAGTTACAGCTAGATACAAAGCAAGTAACAGTCTACAAGATCTCATAGGATCCAATTCCTTCCCCAACATCCAGATTCAGCTAGTCCAAGTCTGCAACATGCAGCACATTGGTAGGCACCCAAGAAAGATCTAAACTTGTACTCAAACTTCCAAGCAATCTTCTTGTTCCTAAGCTCATAGGCTACTAACCTTCCTCCCAAAAATATGATGCTTAAGAAACAACCCAAGCATCCTATAAATACTGATTCCCAGCCACAAGTCGGTTGATGAAACAATAAATCTTTACAAACAAATATTAAATGCTAAAACATCAGTCGGCTCTCACATAGCCTTACAAAATAAACAAACTCTCAAAGATGGCCCCAAATGGTCATCAGATCCACATAGAAGAATGCAACATGCTAGATCTGGGTACCCACATGTCCAATGGTCAATCCATAACTCGAGGAGCACGACCCAAATTAAATGCACTAGCTGGCCAAGCCGATCTATCCAAACAATCCAGTCAGTAAGCAAGAATACCAAGCAACAGAGAAATAACCAAGCACTAGTCGACCGACCATGCCAAGCATGACTAAGCAACTTAGTTATTTCCAAGTGCTAGTCAACTGATGCCTTCAGTCACTGAGCGTTCTTTAGAGACCGAACACCCCAGTAACCACATAGACCGAGCAACCAGTCTCCCAAACCGAGCAAGAACTCCACCAAACCAAGATCAAAACTAACAATCTACCCTCAAAGACAAACATATTTTTGGTTGATACAGGATTGCAAAGAATCCTAGGATGCTCCTGCATTAGACACCCCAAGTAAGAAAGATTTTCTCATAAGGAAATTAGGAACACCTTAAGGGATTCAAAACAGGTATGTCGAATCTGTTCTTCACCCACATCTCTTCTTGTCCTTCATCCCATGTAGTCTTCACTTCATTCACTGTCTCATGCAGAAATTCCTTCTGTCTTCCACTTGGCTTATCCCTTCGGTCAGCAATTGATAAAAATAGACTCTAACCACTGTAATACCCCAAAAATGGGCTATAGGTTCATTAAACTCCTACATCTTCAATTCGAATGAAATTGACATCAAAGTCCTAACCTAAGGCACATCGGCACATTATCGAATCTTAATTGATTATCCTAAATTCTGCATCGGGGAATATTCCTTATTCCTAATTTATCCTAATTATCTTTAATTTAATGATTATTTGGCGATAAATCCTATTTATCCTAAAGTTTAATTAATTGAATATTCTGAATATTTAATTAACTAGATTTAATACTGTCACTTAATTATTTAATTGGATTTAATTATATTCATTCCTAAATTGTATTATTTAAATTTTGACAATAAATCAAATATCCTATGACTAATTGATTAAATTCTTATTTAATTAATTAATGTCAATTGTCAAATTTAATAATATAGTTTTGAATAAAAGTTTGATTTAATAATTGATTAACCCATAAATCAATTGTTTTATTTTTAAAATCAGTTAAGTTGAGGATAAATAACTTTATTTACTAAATTAATTCATAATTAATTATGCACATCCAAAAAGCAGTTGAACTTTAAATCAGAAAATCAATTCAAGTTGTTTTAAAAATAAACTCAACTCTCTTTTGAGTTGAAAGCTGATCTCAACTTCTGATTTAAATCAAAAAGTTGTTTTTGCATGATTTTGCATGATTTTGTGAATTAACTATCTTTAATTCCTTGTTGACTCAAAAATCAACCTGAGTGATAAATGGCTTTTTCCATGCATCCCCAAAGCCCTAGATTTCTATAAAATTAAGGCTCAGCTCTTCATAATTCATCTCACAAGTTTTCATACTTACTCTGCCAAAATCAATCCACAAATTTGCACAATCACGCTAGTGAATTGACATCTGAAGAATTGAAGCTTCTTTGCAAATCAACAACTTTTGTGAGATCAATCTTGTTTTTAATCATTTTTAGTTTCATATTTAGCATATCATTGTTAGCTTAATTTTCATATCAATTTTTCATCTAGAATAGATTCATATCAGTTGAGTTAATCTTATTGCACAAAAAAACCAAAAATATAGATTAATTTGCATTCATCTCATATCTAGATTCTGCATTCAAATCCTTCGTTTAGGTGTCGTCAAGGTCACTGATCTTGGTCCAATTTGAGAATACATACTCGCATCTACTAGAAGGCAGTAAATCGCTTGGTTAGATTAGTTTCTATCTCACTGCATGATTTTGATTTTAACTAACCTCTAATGTTTTACTGAAGTGTTGTGTCTACAACTAGGTACAAAATTCACACACACATTTTTGGCACCCACCGTGGGGCCCTGAAACAGGTTTCCATTCCATTTCTATCAATTTCTATCATCTTCTTATCATTTTCTATTCCAAGCTGCGATTTTTAATTTATGTCTGTGCAATTTTCATACAAGTTTTTTCAGAAACTCATACCAGGAGATACCCACTATCGTACGACAGTTGATTTGATCGAGGATCGTACCATCAGAAACACAGTGTCATTTGGAAGCTTTGTTGTCATATGATATGATACCCATTATCGTACAAGTTTTTGGACTATCTTCTAGGAGGTGACCCACTGTCATATGAGTTTTAGTGCCAGGTTTCAATTGTTGTTTCACTTTTTCTGGCAGTTTTTCAGATTTGATTTCTAGATTTGGACTAACAGCTAACATTAAAAATTGAAATTTGTTGTTTCTGATTGATTTATGTTGATTTTGATTGGGAAAAGTGTGAGAGTTGCTAAAAATAGGTAAAAATCTACTAAGCACATTGTGAGGAATTCAGGTAATCTTCTCAGCTGATAACATTTTGATTTGGACTAAAACGAACATCTCACATGTCTGGCTTGCGTGACCTTTTATTGCTTTTATATCACAGATTTCATTTTGGGCTATAAAAATGAACATAGATTTTCTTTTTAGCATCTTTGTTACACATAGTAAATAGGCCCTATGAACACTATTTGTGGTTCTTGAGAGAGTGGGTTTCCAGTGAAACTCTTCTCAACGAAGGAACCCTTGTAGGTAGGGAGGTTACTAAGAGCGTCTCATGTTCTACTAGATTTGTGCATCTTCAGCTTTTGATTGATAAATTCTCTCTTCAGAGAGGTTGATAGATCATAAGTGGTTGACATCATAGATCTTTGTGAGATAATCTTGGTCTTAGCGTGTCAAATTAATCTGTCTACTTTGTTTTGGTTAAAAGTGAAAAGGCTAGAGGACTATGCTCTACTCCCTTTTTGGGTAGTATCAAAAACTTAGATCCTTGAATCTGGAACCAGTCTCCATGTGGTATCTTTTGTGAGTTACCTTTAGAGAGGGTTAACCATAGTGGACATTCCCTTAATTAGGTTAACCACATTGACGGAACCTCAAGCGGTAATAGCCATTTTTGCCGTGGTAGCAGCAGCCGCTATATAAATGTCCTTGTGGAGGAAATCTTCATAGGTGTGGTCTCTTGTTGGGTTGTGAGATCTCCCTAGCAACTCCTGATTGATTAATTTCTTAGACTGTGTCAAAACCCCCGTGCACCTGGATTAGAGTTCGCCCTCTTAAGATCACAAAAGTTGCAAAGTCAAACCATTACTAAAAACCCTAGTGAGGCCAAATTTTCATTTTCTAGGAATATGTGCGTTATTGAAAAACTTTTTGAAACATACACTATTAGCACTCCTAGGGATTAGTACATTTAGTCACTTGGTTGTTCATGCGCAGGGTTGCTTTGTCCCCTGTTCATTGTTTTTAGACATGCTTGAAATCACTTGCTTGCTCTTTTGCGTGCCTATTTATCTATTTGGTTACTAAGAATGAATCAATCCGGTACAATCTTCAAATCTAGACAGACAATTTTGTGAACAATTTAAAATTGAAAACCTCAAAAATTGCAAAATCTGATATCAAACACCTTTCTAGAGTCAAAAGTCATCTTGTAAAGTCAGAAAGTCATTCGACTTTTAGCTATTGTCATTTCAAAACCCCCAGATTGTCGTATGGTAGTTGGTATATTGTCGTACAAGTTTTTCTGCCAATCAATTCGAAAGTCAAAAACCCTGCTATCAACTATTGTGTGAGTTTTACAAAAGTCATACGAGTTTTTCAATTGTCATTTCATAGCCTACCCACTATCGTACGAGCCTATAGAAAGTCGTTTGAGACATTTTGAAAAATTGCCAGAAAGTTGTCAGAATTGCCAGATACCCAGCTTTTTCAGCCTATTTTCAAAATCTGTCAAACAAATCATTGTGTAAGGAATAAAGCAGAAACTACTGAGAATCCAATCGTTTTCCTAAAGTGGCCTTTTGAATCTGATTCATCCTTCTATTTAATCGATTTGAGTCTTTTTCATCTTGTGTCAAAACCTTGTCATAACTATCAATCTTCAAAATGGCTAAGTGTTGTGAACTCGTATTTGCTATCTTTTGGGCATCTACCCATACATCTAGGGCATAGTATGCTTCATCTAAGTCCAATCTCAACTTCAATCAATCAAACCTTGACAAGGTTGCATCATCTGATCTTCTTGAATCAATTCATTCTTCAGTTGTCTCCATCTTATTCTTTTAATTCACCAAAGGTTAATGGTGGAAACTAGAGCTTCCTCACACAAGAAATTAGGGGAAATATCTCATACTTTACCTTTGACTCATATCCAGGGTCCAAATCTTGAACAACTCTACAATTCTAGTCTTTACGAAGACGACGGTCTTGGCAACTTTCGATTAAAAACTGGTTACATACCTCCACCATCAACTCACGGAGGTAATCAATGAACTCCTCCTTGATCTATCCCAGGGAGTCCTAAAACTCATACCATGTCTCAAGTAGGGACAAACCATGGCTCTTAAAGAGCTCAATCTCAACATGGTGTAGATCAGGAACGCACACCTGAAGAAATTTCTTGATATCAAAATGACGATGACTTCAAAAGAATGATGAAGCATTTCTTGAAAGAAGATAGAGAAACATACTTTTTACAATTAGCTCATCAAGGAGCTAAACTTCCTCCCAACTTTAATGTTGAAGATATCATTACGCATGAGGAAGAAACTCCACTCACAGCTATGAAGAAATAGATGCATGTCATGCAAGTCAAACTTAATAAACTTGAGAAAGAAAAGGAACCAAAGGAGTTCTCCATGGAGGCCTTATGTCCTTTTCCATTTGACAAAGACTTGCACATGCCACCATTCAAAAAAAGAGTGGAGATGCCTAAATATGATAAGTATCATGGACACTCTGATCCTCAAGATCATGTCAGAGAATTTTGTACACAATCTATGGATTTCATGCATGAACTGACTTATCTGATGCATCTCTTTCCTTGATCTCTGGGGGGAGCAACCATTCATTGGTTCTCTAGATTGCCTTCTACTATCAAAAATTTTGAGGAGTTGATCAAATTGTTCTATTAGCAATACTCCTACAATATCCAACATCCAGTCACCATGATTGATATCTGCAATCTCAAACAATATCCAGGAGAACCATTCCTGACATTTCTCAAGAGATGGAGGAAGAAATTCTCTCTATATGCTAGGCCTATTCTAGAAATTGAGAAACTAGAAATCTTCATCAATAATCTTGTCCCAAAGATCAACTACCCTTTACAAATGCAAGATCATACATCCTTTGATAAGATGGTAAACAATGCGATCAAAATTGAAAAGGTACTTGTGAAAAAAGGAGACATCACACTTCAAAAGGACAATTATGAATAAGGATCCAGTTCTAAAGACAAGAACAAAAACTAGAACAAGAATAAAGGCATCATCATAGATGGCATTGTTGATACTATATGTGCCCCATCAAAGGCACTGGCTTTCAATCTAACTATTGGTACCCAAGCCATCAAAGCTTCAGAGCAAAAGGTGTCTGAACCATCTCAAAAGAAGCCAGAATACAAATCTTGGTCCACTGATAATAAACAAAAGTTCACTCCTCTTGGAGAATCTTTGGAATTAGCTATGAGAACTCTACTGGCTAATAACATCATCTCTTTGCCTGAGATCCAATAATCTGATCTTGACCCTAAGCTGAAATGGTGGAGAGTGAATGAATTATGTGATTTCCATCAGGGTAAAGGTCACAAAACCAATAACTGCTTACGTTTGAAACATACTATTCAAGTTTTGATTGATAATGGAGACATCATGATTAACAACCATAAGAGCAATAATGATCATACAGCATTCATAGAACCATTTCCAAAACATGGTCAGGAAGTTTCATCTTCTTAGCCTCATATGGGGGCAAAGGTCAATTATGCTTACCCTGGAAATAATGTTGTTATCAATATGGTTGAACCTTGTCTCTCTAAGCATTGCAATGTCATCACAATTGTGTGAAGAGATAGAGATCATCCTTTAGCTAACGCAATTACTTGATCACAGGCTTAGGCACATCTGAAAGGACAAATCCTAGATTCATCAAATGTCCCTAAGATGCCCTTCAATCTTTCTTCCACTTCCAAAGATAAGGCTACTTCTAAATCTTCCAATCCAAAAGATACGAGGCCAACATCTTATAGCATTATTCAACAACTCCAACACACTAATGCAAAAATCTCCATGTTTGAGTTGCTTCAAATATCCCCAGCTCATAGAGCTATTCTCGACAAATCTTTTCTCGGATCCAATGTTCCTGATGACCTTGATTTAGACAAGTTCCAGACTATGCTTGGACATCTTACATCTCCACAATATGTCTCCTTTTCAGAAGAAGATGAAAAATCCTTGAATCACCCACATAACCAACCCTTGCACATAGAAGTCTTGATCCAGAACCGTAGAGTCAAATGTGTGTTGATAGATGGGGGCGTTGGCCTAAACATTTGTTCTTATAGCTTGGTCACACAATTGGGATTTTCAGAATTGGCTATTGATCCTAGAAAGAAAATAACTATAAAAGCCTATGATGAACAAGAAAGATCTTCTAAAGGCACCATTGTCTTACCTATCAGAGCAGGTCCGGTCATTAGGGATACTATATGTCAAGTTCTTGATCTACCTTTGGCTTACAAAATTCTTCTAGGGAGACCATGGATACATGAAATGAAAGCTATTCCTTCTACATTCCACCAATGTTTGAAATTTCCTTATGAAGGAGTAGAGGTCACTATTCCAGTAGACATATCCACCACTTGCAATACATTGAAGGAAAGTGCGGATAAACTCGTGCCTAATAACAGAGAATCTTCCATTAAGTCAACAAAAGAAGCATCCACATCTAAAATGGAAGACATTGCAAAAGAGATCAATATCAAAGAAAATGGTATGGAAGAATATACTATAGAACCAGTATTATCTTTGACATCTCTCTCTATCTCACCTAAGTCTTATGGACAGTCTTTAAAATAGTCTAAGCCAGACTCTAAAGAACCTCTTGAGGCATATAAAAGAAATTTTGTGGCAAAACAAGTCTCCAAGCAATAATTTGAAGAAGATGAAGTTGTGCTCACATGGCTATACAAGGATGAACCTGAATCTCAAGTTGTTCAAACTAGTGACTCTACAGTATCCAAAATCCCTTCTAAATCATATGGTCCAAGGGGTAAATTGATAGCTAAAATGGGATATCCAACTAAAGGACCTCTAGGAATTAGAGGAAAAGGTCTTATGACACCTATTTCACATATTGGTAGGTCAAACAAAGATATTGTTGGCTTAGGCTTTAAAAAGAAACCCTTCCACCTCAAAGGTAATTATTCTCATGTCATAGAGAAGATCACACCAGGAGAACCCCTTCTTAAAAAGGAAGAAACTAAACCATCAGATAGTGATTCAGACAGCTCAGAACTTATTCCTTATGAGTGTTTACCTAAGGAAATCAAAGATCTCCTTGAAGCTGAAGATGATCCAATAAAAAGAATCAATGTAGTAGAAACACAAGAACCTACTATAGAGCAAGAGATAGTTGCAACACAAGAACTAGCTAATCTTGAAGACAATCAAATAGACAAAGAGGAAGGTGGTAGTTATTCTGAGATAGATTCTCGTGAGTATGAATTCAAATCAAAATCTGAGGGTAACCCTTCTTGGGGTATTCATCTTGACTTTACTCATGATCTTGGATTTCCTAGAGGCATAGATGAAGAATCTAATGACTATGAATGGGGAGTCATTCCAGAGGAAGATGAGCTTATCACAGAAAAACATGTTGATGTTATTCACCAATATGAACCTAAACCCAACGTAAGTCTAGAGCGAAGTAATGAACTTAATGAGTCTGATCCACCTATAGCTGAATTGGACTCCCACAATAACATTGAGCCTATTCAGGAATTGAATTTCTTAAGTTGTAATATCACCTTTGAACTCGAGTGTCAGGTTAGGACTGATGATGACATATCCATATCCATATCCATAAACACTATCTCCCAATATTTCCCCATTTTGACTATCCAACATCCTGAACTTCTTGATCAAACCTCCATAAATCTGAGCCATGTTATTTATACCTTCCTGAATGACCATGCCCTTGCTCACTACCTTAATGCAGTTGAGCCTATGAGGACTTCCATTAGTGAACTAAGCGTTAGCATGACAGATTCAGACATCAAGTATCTTAGTCAGAAAAATAAGAATAAGAATAAAAAGAAAAGGAGTTCTAAGGGTGAAAACCACTTTGTGGCAGTCTCATAACCTACAAAAGTAAAAATAAAAGATGTATCTGAAGGTGAAAACCTCTTTCAGGTGCCTAAGGATGAGATATTTGATGTCCTTCTGAGTCATTTACAAGAAAGATCTCCAGTTCTAATTGAGCCCACTCAATCTATTAATTTGGGAACAACAGAAGAACCACAATTTATTCATGTAGCACAATCTTTATCAGAAGAAGAGAAGAAAAAATTTACAACATTCCTAACAGAAAAGAATATCAATTTTGCATGGAAATATTTAGATATTCCAGGGTTGGATCCTAATCTTATAATGCATCATTTATCTATAGCTCCAAATGTCAAACCTGTTAAGAAAAAATTGAGAAAGATGCATCCTCATGTTGCACTCTTGGTCAAAGTTGAATTAGAGAAACTATTAAAAGCCGGATTCATTCGAGTTACTAATTATGCAGAATGGATCTCTAATATTGTACCTATTTCAAAACTAGATAAATTAATCAAGGTGTGCACAGACTTTAGAGATGTGAACAAAGCATGCCCTAAGGATAATTTTCCACTACCTAACATTGATATAATAGTGGACATGACTGTGGGTTTTGAGATGTATTCCTTAATGGATGGTTTTTTTGGATATAATCAAATAAAAATTACACCAGAAGATCAAGAGAAAACTACTTTCACATGTGCATGGGGTACCTTCTATTGGAATGTCATGTCATTTGGGCTTAAGAATGCTAGTGCTACATATCAGAGAGCTATGACTTCTATTTTTCATGACATGATGCATAGGACTATGGAGGATTATGTTGATGATACTTTAAAAAAATCTATGATTAGAGCTGAACATCTAAATGACTTGAGCAAGATACTAGACATGATGAAAAAGTTTATTCTCTGACTAAATCCTAAGAAGTGTGCTTTTGGTGTCACTTCTAGAAAACTCTTAGGATACATAGTTTCAAACAAGGGCATTGAAGTTGATCCAGCTAAAGTAAAGGTCATAATGGAGATGCAACCTCCCAAGAACATCAGTCATATGAGGACATTGCAAGGGAGAGTTCAATCTATCAGAAGATTCATATCACAGCTTGCAGACATATCACAACCTTTTACAAAAACATTACATAAAGGTGTGACCTTTGCATGGAATGAAGAATGTGAGAAGAACTTTGACCATATCAAACAATATCTATCAAATCCTCCTATCTTGATGCCTCCTATTCAATGGAAGCCATTGATCTTATATGTCTCCACAATAGATACATCACTGGGGGCATTGCTAGCACAACATGATGAGAATAAAAAGGAAAGAGCTATATACTATATCAGTAGAACATTGGTTGCATCTAAAAAGAATTATTCTATGATTGAGAAGGCTTGTCTAGCTGTGATCTTTGCATCACAGAAACTAAGACACTATCCACTAAAGTACCTACTAAGAAAAGTTGCCCTCATGGGTAGATTAGCTAAATGGGTCATGCTCTTAAGTGAATTTGACATTGAATATGTTGAAAGAAAAGCTATAAAAGGATAGGTTATTGCTGATCAATTAGCAGATGCACCTATGATTGATGATACACCAATGCAAATGGAATTTCCAGATTCCTCTATCATGACTCTTTCTTCTAGAGAATGGTAGTTAATCTTTGATGGCTCCTATACATAGAATGGATCAAGAGAAGGCATATTGTTCATAACTCCTCAAGGATACTCAATTCCCAAAGCATTTAGATTAAAGTTCCCTTGCACAAACAATATTGTAGAATATGAAGCCCTTCTTAATGGCATGAAAATAGCAATTGAGTGGAGAATAATAGAATTACACATTCATGGAGACTCTCAACTTGTTATCCATCAAGTCAATGATGTGTACCAAACTAAAGATGAAAAGCTCATTCCTTATAAGAGAATGGCAGATGATTTAAAGAAGTATTTTATAGCTATCACATTTGAGAAAATTCCTAGAATAGAGAACAAGGCTTCTGATGCAACAGCAACACTATCTACTCTATTACAGCAGCCTAAACATGAGCTACATTACGAGTTCCTAGTGGAAGCACTATCTTATCCTACATATGATTCCCCTGAAACCCGCATGATCTGCACTATTGTTGGTCATGATTCATTGAGATATAAAAACCTATTTTCCTATCTCAAAGACTAAATCATTCCCGATACCTTCAACCGCCATGAAAAGAGATACCTTATCCCTAATGCCTCCCAATATGTCATCATTGATCACGATCTATACAAATGAGGTCTAGATGGTACGCTACTTAGATGTTTAGAATGGGAAGAGTCTCAACATGCATGAGAGGAAGTCCATGAGGGTATATGTGGGTCACACTCGAATGGTTTAACACTAGCTCAAAAACTTATTAGGGCTAGGTATTATTGGCCTGAAATGGAGAAAGAGTCTATCAAGTTTGCTAAGAACTATCAAAAGTGCCAAGTGCATGGAAACCTAATTCATGCTCCAGGGAGAGATCTAATTCCCTTTACTACACAATGGCCTTTTCATCAATGGGCCTTTGATCTTATAGGAGCTATACGTCCTCATTCTTCTAATGGACATACCCATATAATCATAGCTACAGATTATTTTACAAAATGGGTAGAAGTAGTCCCTTTGACTCAAGCAACTGGAAAACAAATATCTATGTTCATCTTGAACTATATCAGATGTAGATATGGGATACCTCATTCCATAATCACAGATAATGGTGTAAAATTCAAAAACAAAGACTTAGATGATCTATGTGCCAAAAATAGGAAGAGACTGGCATCTCATGATCAATCTAGCTCTCTAGGCCTATAGAACAAGTATCAGAACACCCACTGGGGCTACACCTTTCACTTTAGTTTATGGGTCTGAAGTGGTACTACCTATTGAGGTTGAAATCCCATCGCTAAGAATCAAAATGTATGGTCTAGTAACTGATGATGACTACAGAGTGTCTAGGTTGCAAGAACTTGAACTACTAGATGAGCATAGACAAGCAGCATATGATCATCTCAAAGTGTATCAGAAGAGAATGTCTAGAGGCTACAACAAGAAAGTCAGACACAGAGAATTTCAGGTTGGTGATCTAGTCTTGAGAGAGAATCCTAAAAATCAATCACATCGAGAACGCAAGGGAAAGTTTGAACCCAACTGGCTGGGTCCCTTTTTTTATCACTGCTACTTTTGGCTCTAGTGCCTATCAACTCTCAATGACTAAAGGAGAATAGCTCCAAGAACCAATCAACATTCTCCATCTAAAGAAATTCTATGCCTAAGGCATTCATTCTATGGTAAAATGTCCTGAAAAAATCTTAAAATTTGGAAAAATTCCTTTAAAAATGAACATCTTGGTGAAAACCTAGCAATCGACGCCTTGATTTTTCACAAAAAAAAAGTAAAAAATATCAAAAATACAAAAAAAAGTGAGAAAAAGAAAAAGTGCCTTGGTGAAAACCTAGAAATAGGTGCCTTGGTAGCAAAAATAGGATCTTTGCCAAGATGGTGAAAACCTTACAAACGGGTGCCACTTGTTTCAAAATGCTCCATCTATCAGCGCAATCTTGGTCTTTCCTAGCTTTCAGTCTTGCTTTAGCTTGTACATATTTCCCAGTTTGTTTCTGCATTCCTATTTTCAATAAGTCGATCTATACACCATTAGCAAAAGCATTTGTATCCTATCAATGTTTCAAACTTGGGGGCAATCGATGTCATATCTTATGGCCTCCAGTACATCTTAGACGAGTCATATCTAGTCAGAGTCTTTTGAAGCTTCATTTTTGTCAGTTAGTTTGTCTCATCTCCAGAAAGGATTTTGCATCTACAACAACGCAATTAAACATCAAACACAAACTGAAAACAATCTATGTTTTTTACATGCTTTTATCTCCTTGTATGCTTATTGATTCACATTGAGATTTTTGCATATTATTTTCCCTCGACCTCTTCGATGATGTCCTTTATGGGATTTAGAGAGTGATGAATGGGGGCATAATCTTTTCTTTTTTTTCTTCTTGTATTTGAAAATCTAACAACTTTGGAAATTCTGAATTGAAATGGTGTCTAACTGTAAGAGCCTCTATCTCGAATTGGATGGCCATGCATACCTCGACCATTGATACCTGTAAAATTCAAGGAAGTTTGATCTAACTATTGTCTTTTTTGAGTGATTTCTTTCTCCTATTGTGAAATGAAATCTTACCTAAGGATGTGAATGATAAAGGGTCACTACAGGTAATTCACATTGGATTTAGAATGATCTCTTGACTGCTTGATGTGCTTGTTACCGCAAGGTATATTTTGGTCATCACGATGTTTATGTTCTGATGCTTATACAAATTGCTATATTAAAATGGACATGATATTCAGGTCATCTTAGCATGTGTGCCTTGGTGCTTATATCTAATCTGACATTCCGAACAAAATCAATATTCAATATGTCCATGTTTGTTTGACTAGTGAGTGTTGTATTGATTCCTGCACGTACAAATCGATATTCATATGTCTATGGTTTCATAACTAGTGGGCATTGTATTGATTTATCTAGTTACCTAAAAATCCAATGATGAGAATGACCGACACATGATCAGTGACTAGGTCCTAGGTCTTAGGTTGCATTCCATATTGCATGTCTCTTTGCATTTTTTTGCATGTTTGCATGATCTCACAATGACTAAATGAACTTCAATGCTTAAACAATTCTTCAAAATTGTCTCTTCAAATCTAACAAGAGTTGAAACCTAACTTGAAGGCCTCTTCATAGAATTGCAAGCAGTTATCCTCCTGGTTTAAACATCCTTTTGACATAAGACTGAGTACTTGTCTTCATCAATTTTGGAAAAACATATAATGTGTATCATTGCATTTACATATCATAACCACCTGTTGCATTACAATAAATCCATGTGCATAAGCATAAAATCATACATACATCCTTTCATAATCAAAACACATTTGCATTACATCCATACATATGAAAGAAATCATTGCATTGTATATATCCATACATACATTCTAGTTTACTCATAGCATAAGCATCACATGATATCATCATAAATCAAAACATGACAAGTACACATGAAGTCATAACCAAAATATCGATCTCATATATATATCAAAAATCTCAAACTAGTCAGGGGTGCACTACTGGCACAATATACAAAAGAATGTGCTCATGTGAGCTATCAAAGTCAGAACAGTATATCAATGATCAAAAGAACAAAGTATATCAAAACATATCAAAATAGATCAGCTGTCAGCATGATCGTCTACATCTGGTGGAGGAGGTGGTGGTGCCTATGGTACTACCTCTGCTTTGGGCACTCTGGCTCCCTCTGATGCCATCATGTATTGGGAGTACGTAGGTACTCTCTATGTAGAAGGAACAATAGTGTAATATGTGGACACATAGTAGGCCACCTGTGAGGTTTGATGAATCACCTCTACTTGTAATCTCTGTACCTCGGCACAAAGCTCAGTACACTATCTATTTGCCTCTATATATCTCTCCTCCCACCGAGCACTATGTGTGTGCTATAAATGTGTCACAATTCTATGGATCATTACATGCAAGGAAACTCAAGAATGAGCCCTCACAAATCGATCCATAGCTCCCTAGGCATGGAGTGCAAGGGCTTTTAAGAATGCTCTCAGCTAGAGCTATTTAGCCTATAACCTTGCTAGTAAACCATGCAATGGGAGATTCAATGAAGACAAGGGCAAGAATGCCAATATCCTCAAGAATCAAGAATGAAAATGAAATGCAATGCTATGCTAGAAATGGAAATGCAAGCTAAGCTATGAAAGGAAATATGCAAGAGTTACAACCCAAGCTAATTAATCTATGTGAGCTAATCTAGAGCATAGAAATGAAGCTAATCTAAGAAAGCATAAATATGAAGCTAAGCTAAGAATGCAAGAATAAGATGTAGATGCTAAGAATGAGATGTAGATGCTAAGAATGCTCCAAATCTTCAAAAGCTCCAAAGTGACCTAGAAAACTTGCAGCATAAAGTTAGCATAAAAAGTTGGGGATCTAGAATGAAGAAGAGAGCTCTCCTTTTAAAGGAAATGAGAAGGAATGGACCATGGAGATTAAGAGGCAAAAGATTTAATCAATGATGGAGCTTAAAAGAGGAGCAATCCATGTGCACAAATATCCTCCAATGAGAAAATAGGAGTTGACTTTTATGTCCATATGAGACAAAAAGTGCTTTTTCCCTTTTTATAAAATAAGAATAATGCTTTATTTGTGCAACTTAGGATAAGAGGAAAAAGTGGGGACTTTTATTTATTTAAAAGGGGAGGAAATATTCCTTTTAAATAAATAAAAACTTAGGATAAAATGGTTAGCCCATAGAAAATAATCGAATAAATGATAGAGCTAGGATTTGATCAAGAACAAGTAATTGATGATTTAGCAAAAGGGGCTAATAGTCTAGATGACCATTTTTAGGTGTATACATTTGCCCCTCTTTGAATAATGTGTGATCGATCTGGGAACACATGCAGTCAAAGAATGAAGTTGAAATGTGAGATCGATTTGGGATCACAAAGCAACTCAGATCAGCCAAGAAAGCAAGAGATAGCCAAGAAGGCAAGCAATAGCGTTCTGACTCCAAAGAATGAAGTGCAGAAGAAAAATAGCAAATCCTGCATGGTCAGCCTGATAGCGACAGTACTGAACACTTAGGAAAGAGATAGCCAATAAGATATGATGTGTCTGCCCCCTCAGGATCAAAAGTGAAATCTGAGTAGAGGGAATGCAGAAGCAAGAGAGACATGATCAAATCACTAGAAATCATAATCAAAGAAAGATAATAGAATAACCATCAAGCAGTGAAGATATGCCCCACACATGGGACCCAGGGCACGAACCAAGTGGTCCCTCAACCCGAAAACACCACGGAGGGGAAGAATTGGAACTTGGGATTGAAAGTGAATGAAAGATTGGAAGTTTGAAAGAGATGGGGATGAAGAGGTGAAGAATGCCCCAGCGAAGATCGAAGGATCAGGCCTCAAAAGGTTAACCAACTACATGGAAGAAGGAAAAAGATGATTTGGGTGATCAAGGTGAATCAGATTTTGGTTTGGATCCCAAAATGAATAGAAAATGATGTGATATGAAAGACAAGAAGTGAAAGACATGATCGGGAAGAAGCGAAAGGTGAGCACAGTTTGATTAACAAGTCCATGAAAGATGAAAAGAGAGCTCTCTCCATATGCAAGATGCAAAACTAATCTAACATGAACCTAAGAATGCAAGCTACATGAAAAGTGGTTTACTTGCAAGGTTACAAAGCCAATAGACATCTAATATTCATCATTGAGCGTTATTGGTAGTGTCGCAAGATCATACAATACACACTAGCATAACTATGTGGATCTGAATATGATCTATATCAGATAGAAATGTGGAAATCTCACCTAGGCATCAAAGACATGTAGGTCAAGATGACTAGTGCAGTGAGATTACCTAAGTTTGATATAGCAAGATTATGCTTGCATCGAGACACAAGAAAGTCAAGATGACTATAAGCATGCACTTGCAAAACAGTCAAGGATAATACCTTGTCAATCCATAGTGTCAAGTAAGACCAGCATAAATGCTCATGATAGTGAGGACCAACAAAATATACCCACAAGCAGAAAAAGCAATAAAACATGTTCTCATTCCCTCAGTCTTCTAGCTATGCATCATCGAAAATGATCATAGGGGGAGAACACTCAGCAAAGAAATCATCATAGATAGCACACAAAGAAATAAAGTCAAACAAATCTCAGCAAGTCAAGTGCGTGTGTGTAAGTCATAGAGTCAAACTTTGAGTATCGCATCTGCCAGTGGGAAATATTGCATCATCTAGACTACGGGTAGGACATCTGATAAGTGTTGAGAAACACTCAACGCTAGGGTAGTGTTGAAAAAGACAATTGGGGTGGTGTTGAAAACCACTATTTACGAGATGCCTAAGAAACCCAGACGCACAAAGAGACCCCAAATAAGCTTAAAACAATGTATGCCCCCTAGACTAAGACAAGAGTCAATTCCAGGCTAGGAGAGGCAAAGCGAGAAGTGGAGCGAAGGAGCACCACACAAAACTGATAGATGTAGGTGCAGAGGGTCTCAAGCAGCGCCTGTTTCCAGGTTTTCACCACTTGATAGATTTTTTTGCAATTTTTTTCAAGACTTTTTATAAATTTTTTTGTATTTTTGCTACCAAGGAGCCTGTTTCCAGGTTTTCACCAAGGCACTTTTTCAATTTTTTATTTTATTTTTTTGAATTTTTTGATTTTTTTGGAATTTTTTTAGGATCAGTAAAATATATACAAAGGATGCCCCCAGACAGAAATGGGCATCAAGAATCTGCTTCCTCTGATGTAGAGAACTGATGGGCCCTAGGCCCAAATGCTACAACTGTGACAATAGGAGGTCGCAACCAGTTCGACCAATAATAACCAGCCCTAAGCAATGTCTGAGCTAGCGGAGGATCGTTAGAATGTGATCCACATATGCCATCGTGGATTTCAGCTAGCACTTTTTCTGACTCCTCTATTTCTAGACACTTAAGGAGACTTCCGTCTAGACCCTTCCTATACAAGTCACCAGAGACAAAGGCAAAGTGTAAGGGATGGCGGAAGGAATGGCGTGGTGGATTTGCAAGAGGAATATGAGGTGGAAGATATGAAAAGATGGTAGGATTGTAAGATTTGTGAGCAGGATAGCGTAATTCATCCACCAGGAACTTGAAGCAAAATTTATGCTTTTTCATTTGTAAGATGGATGTTGAAGTAACCAAGGCATTACTAACTTTGTTCTTAGCTCTAGGAATGGGCTGAAGTATAATAGATATGAGATCATGCTTGAGGTAGTGCATCATTTTTTTGTAGAGAATCAGCTTGTCATCTTTTATTTGAGAATCATTATTTTTGAGCAGATTTTTATTTTTACTTTTCTTAGGTACGGATACCGCCACAATGTGGTTTTCACCATCTGACCATTGCTCTTTTCTTTGGACTTGATGATTATGATGTTTGATTGCTGATTCAATCTTTTTTGTTGCTAGTTCTTTGGTGGAAGAAGTAACAGGTGTTGATGTGAGATGAAATGAAGTGACTGGTTCAATAGCATTGATTTGAGGGGTGTCATCTCTGGTGACAAGAGAGGTGGAGCCTATAGGGTAAGCTCCAAAAGTAGCTAGGTCTAGATTCGTCATAGAAGAACCAGCATGGTCCACTAAGGCAATACAAGGAACAAACTCATCAGACCCCACACAAGACCCATCAACCACGTCGGGATGGTTACTACAAGAATGAACCATATAAACATCCATATCATTAGTAGATATACATTTTTCTCCCCAAAGAAGTGAAGTAGAGGGAAGATCATCACCCATGTGAGCCATAGTGTGCATTGGTGACTCATCTATATCTGTGTCTGAATTACTAAGCATGGGAGTATTTTGGGCATCTTCTCTATAGATCCACTCGTGAACAGCTTGTTCTTCTCTTTCGGCTTCAAGGATCACCATAGCAGAAGTGGAAGGTTTCCCATATGAGCTAGGAGAAATAGGTATAGAAGCAAAGGAATCCAGTTTATATTCACCCATACCAAGGCTCATCATCTTAAATGATTTCTCAGCAGCAACTAGAGACGTACTAGGATCATCAGTAGGTTCATTGTGAGGAACAAATTTTTCAATAGCAGCACGAGCATTAATAGCAATAGTATGGTCTCCAGGAATCACAACTTCATTGCCATTGTACGGAAATTTGACACACTGATGATAAGTGGAAGGAACAGCCTGCATGTCATAGATCCAAGGATGACCCAAAAGAATGTTATATGCGAGTGGAACGCCCAATACTTGGAAGTTAATATCTTTTGTGATAGGGCCCACTTGGACAGGCAACGTGACAAGACCTTTGGAAGATCTTTCCACTTCATCATAAGCTTTTATAGTAATCTTCTTCTTAGAATCCACAGAAAATTCTGACAAACCCAACTATTGTATGGCATTGAAAGAAACAATATTTAACCCTACACCATTGTCTATCAGGACTCGGCGGACTCGGGTATTGTAGACTAGAACTTCAATGTGTAAAGCTAGATTATGTGGGTGAGCAATAGATATGTCATCTTTTGCAGAAAAGGAGAGAGATAGCGGAGATGAAATGTGGTTGACCATAGCCTGAAATTGATCTGGATCAATGTCATTGGGAACACATGTTGTACGTAGAGCCTCATCAAGAATCTCTTTATGCGAAGAGGATAACTGAAGCAACTTAAGGATAGATATTTGTGCTGGTGTTTTTTGCAAATGTTGGACAAGATCATAGCTAGGGGTGGCTGAAGGAGCCACTTGTTTGGAAGGCAAAGCTTGCTTGGGATCTCGCACAGTTTTAAGGACAATCTTGGCTTGCCCCCTAGTAACAACATTCAGTGCCTCACTTCAAGAAGATGAACTACCACATGTTTGCAAGACTAACTTTGGCTTACCATGATTGGTGTTATTATTATCTTGAGACCTCATCATTAGAACACCCTCAATGTGCTCTACCATGTTAATCATAAGCGTATTAGAAGGATACGTGTAATTGATCTTTGCATCATGATTCTTCTTATGTGTTTGAGAGGTTTCCCCCTTATCATGCTTAGGTAGAGGATCTTTGAAAGCTGTGTGATCAGAATTTTTAGTTAAGCCATCAGTGGAGATTGTGTCATTCTCAATAAGATCCTGAATATCATCCTTAAGCCTAAAACAATTATCTGTTGGATGTCCCTTATTTCTATGATAATGGCAGTAATGAGCCTCTCTCCACCAATCAGGCTTATTTATCGGATCCCAGTTACCAGGTTTATCAGGAAGCGTAAGATATCCATTGTCAACCAAAGTCTTAAGGATCACATCATAAGGTTCTACCAACTTGGTATAGACTCGCTTTCGAAATGACTTCTTAGGCTTATCTGCATATTGAGGTTTAGGAGCATTGTGAGCATTGCCAGCTTCTTGTTGTTTTGCTGCATAGATAGCATTGGAGAGATTGAAAGTGGGCTCTTTAACTTTAGGAGCATCAACAACCCCATCATTAACAACATACTTGTTCTTATTCCAAGGTTTGTTCTTGTCTTTACCATTGCCTTTAGCATCTTTATTAATAACAATATCCCCTTTTCTTATAGCTACATCCTCAATCCGATATGCAATTTCAACCATGTCATTGAAAGAGGAGAATAGTTGCTTCCTTAGATCATAAAATAGCTCAGGCACAAGTGTGTTGACGAAAATGTCAATCTTTTCTCTTTCGGGTAGCTGACGAGGATATCGAGAATACAATGACCCCCAACATTGTAAGTAAGTTGCAAATGGCTCACCTTGATGTTGTCTTAGATTACCGAGATCTATCACAGTGACAAGTTGTTGGATGTTGTAAGAGTACTGTTGGGTAAATCGCTGAGCTAACTCATCAAAAGTCTTAAGCGGTGGTGTCAATTTCGCAAACCATTCCAAAGCTTGGCCTCTTAAGCTTCGAGGAAATAAGCGTAGGAAATATGTGTCTTCATGAAGAAAGTCCATACTAAGAGCATAAAAGTGATGCACATGGTCATGAGGGTCACCATTTCCATCATACTTGTCATATTTAGGAACCTCAATATCCTTAGGAAACGGGACCATGTATAGATCTTTATCAAAAGGAAGAGCACAAATTGATTCTACAAAAGAGACCTTTGGAGGCTCTCTTTCTAATGCCATTTGGGTAAGGCGTTGATTTGTCCGATGTAATTCTTCTTGAAGGACTTCCAATTCAGTTGGTACTCTTTGTTGGACAATTTGTCTGACATCATAGCTGGGAGGAAGCTTGTATCCTCTAGAAGTCATATATTGAAAATATTGATCGCCATTACGCTCTAAAAGCTTATGCATCATTCATTGGAAATCCACATCTTGTTCACATCTCACAAGATCCTCACTAGAAATCTCATCATTAGCCTCTACCTCATGTTGAGAGGGAGGAGGTCTAGGTGGTGAAGAAGGCATAGCAAAAGTTGGCCTTGGAGGAGATCTTGGTGGCATGTTGTTGCCATTGTTGCCATTAAAAAGAGGTCTATGCTCATGATTACTAGTCTCTGGTTGCTCATGAAATGTCCCTCTATAAGCCATGTGCCTAGTAGCATCCATCCTTTGTTGATTGTGTTCTTTGTCTAAGTGCGCTTGATTATCCTTACGCTCAAAGTGTTCTTGCAAGAGTTGAAACTTTTTTTGTTTAGTCAAAGTGAGTGAGACACTGTCTGTGTTTTTGGGGGTCTTGAATGCGGAAAAGAGGAAACCTCCTTTGTACGACAGTGTAGTCTTAGATTTCTCATATTGGTCAGAACTAGAACTGTCATTGCTAATGGGTGCTTTGGAACGTCTAGTTGGAGAAGGTAACTATGTATAATTGAACGGAGGATGACTCTCCTGCTCAAATTGAGACTGAGTTGTAACCGGCATGAAAAGAGATGTTGGTTGACTAATAGAATGAAACAAAGTTTCTTAGATTTGAGATAAGAAAAGCTAATAAATATCACTTGTCAAAGTAGAACAATAGAGAGATGGCTCATCAAAAGTGCTCAAGCACTTACAGCAATCAATTGACTAAAGCCGAGCAGCGAGCAAGAAACTCAATAAGCAAGTAGCTAGAGAGGTAACCGTGATGCGACAAGTGATCAAGAGTAGCATTTGTTAAGCTCAAATCCAATAGTTTTAGCTCAAATCCAATAGTTTTAGCTCATTTGTTTCAGTCTAGAACAAATCTAAGCATGTAGGTAACAAACCAGTTTCAGGTAAGAACAAAAAAAGACACTCTATGACAGGTTAAAGTGCAAGTTTAGCCACTCCGAATTGTAGCAATGATAGGACAGTAGAAATGACTCAGGATTCTTGGTTGAGGATATGCAAGGATACTTCAATATCATATGACTCTTGACCAGTGAACGTGAAAAACTCAGTTTTGAAGAGCTTGGACCAAATTTGTAGATTGAACAGTGCAATTTCTCAGTTTGACAAGCAGTAACAGTAGATAAAAGATAGGTTTGCAAACAGTAGGTGATCAAACATGTCGTAGAACACTTGAAACAAGGGCAAAAGCAACCTTGCCAAGACAAGCACTTGTGATATCAAAATAGAAAACCTTATGAACGCTACTATTTGTTTGAATGTTGAGAACGTTTACACAGGCATAGCACAATCGAAGATAATTCAAGCAATTACTACCTAGAAGGACAAGGCTCATTACTTAGCAACATGGCCCACAACTTGATGCTCCCTTGCCTCACACCAAGTGGTTGCCCACAAGAGATATTGGCATTGTCATGGAAGTGTCAAAAACACAACCAAAGGAACACATATGGTGAGTGTCTTGGGGTGATCTGGGTAAGTCCACTTGGATCAATCCTTGCACCAAGAAGCTAAGCGGCTAAAATAGGGTGGCCTCTATCTAATGGTTCATAGTAAGGGTTTCCGTTCATAGCACCCCTCTTGCTCCTCATAAAGGACTAGGACCTCGCGGCCTCAAGAGTACCTTAAGCATTCTTGCTCAATGCTTTCCCCATGGTCGCAATCCCATGAGCTACTCACATGAAGCGAAGACAAGTGTTATGTCTACCAAGGTTTTGTGTCCTTGATAGCCTTGAGATTATAGTGAGTTGGAATCACTCGCCACCAAGGAAAATGATGACAAGGTTGTCCCCACTTGGTTTGTTCCTCTTGATTGCTCAAGAGCAGGCCCGCTAAAGGATCCTATACTAAACAAAGAATGGATGATTTTGAGGTTCAAGATTTTTGGTTCACCACAAGGGTTAAGAGCATACTCCCCTATCTCAAAACTTCTCCCAAACACACCAAGCAAAGATTTAATTACCCCCTTGCTTTCAAAATCCCAAGATGGGTCAAGATTTATGTTTCACCACAAGGGTGAAGAGCATACTCTCCTACCACCTCAAAATTCCTACAATAAGGTATTAAGTGCCTACTAAAGGAAACAACTAGTATATGCCACACTTAATAAAGAAAGCAATTAAACAAGCACTTGATTTGGTTTTTATGCTTAGGGAAACCCTGCAAAAACCATTAGTAGCCCTCTTTGACATGCTTTCTTTTGGAAAAATATCTCAAGCAAGAGGCACCTACAACCACAACTTGTTATACCAACAAGAGTTAGGAGAATCAAAATCCAAAATCTAACAATGATTAGTACATGAAAAATTGGATAATGTGCAAAAATAATTGATCAAATGATAAAATCTAAAAATGAAACCATCATGGTTGGATTAGGCTCGAAAAGACCTTTCCAACGATATATCACACTTAAACTTTTGATACCATTTGCAAAATTTCAAAAAAAAAATACGCGATATAACACTGAAAATTTCAAAAAATTTCAACAAGTTAGCTGAGAACCTGAAACTTGCAAGATGGATAAAATAACTCAAAAATAGGTCACTGTCAGGTTCAGAGACAGTATCGCGCAATACTTCACCCGACACCAAGTGATACTTATCAGTCCGCGCGATATTTCAGCCGGCACCAGGTGATACTTCGCCCGAGACCAGGCGATATACTCTACTATAGCCAGGCGATACTTCTGACAGGCAAAGTATCACATGCACATACAGAGGTATATCGCGCAATATACTGAGAAGTATCGCGCGATATACTAAGAAGTATCACGTGATATTCTGAGACAGAAAACCAGAGAACAAAAAAATACGCTAAAAACTTGCCGAAAAATTGACAGAAATTGATGAAAAATGTAAAATTTAAAGGACAAAGTCTATCTACTCTGCCCCACGGTGGGCGCCAAAAATGTGTGCTATAAATGTGTCACACTTCTATGGATCATTACATGCAAGGAAACTCAAGAATGAGCCCTCACAAATCGATCCATAGCTCCCTAGGCATGGAGTGCAAGGGCTTTTAAGAATGCTCTCAGCTAGAGCTATTTAGCCTATAACCTTGCTAGTAAACTATGCAATGGGAGATTCAATGAAGACAAGGGAAAGAATGCCAATATCCTCAAGAATCAAGAATGAAAATGAAATGCAATGCTATGCTAGAAATGTAAATGCAAGCTAAACTATGATAGGAAATATGCAAGAGTTACAACCCAAGCTAATTAATCTATGTGAGCTAATCTAGAGCATAGAAATGAAGCTAATCTAAGAAAGCATAAATATGAAGCTAAGCTAAGAATGCAAGAATAAGATGTAGATGCTAAGAATGAGATGTAGATGCTAAGAATGCTCCAAATCTTCAAAAGCTCCAAAGTGACCTAGAAAACTTGCAGCATAAAGTTAGCATAAAAAGTTGGGGATCTAGAATGAAGAAGAGAGCTCTCCTTTTAAAGGAAATGAGAAGGAATGGACCATGGACATTAAGAGGCAAAAGATTTAATCAATGATGGAGCTTAAAAAAGGAGCAATCCATGTGCACAAATATCCTCCAATGAGAAAATAGGAGTTGACTTTTATGTCCATATGAGACAAAAAGTGCTTTTTCCCTTTTTATAAAATAAGAATAATGTTTTATTTGTGCAACTTAGGATAAGAGGAAAAAGTGGGGGCTTTTATTTATTTAAAAGGGGAGGAAATATTCCTTTTAAATAAATAAAAACTTAGGATAAAATGGTTAGCCCATAGAAAATAATCAAATAAATGATAGAGCTAGGATTTGATCAAGAGCAAGTAATTGATGATTTAGCAAAAGGGGCTAATAGTCTAGATGACCATTTTTAGCTGTATACACTATGAACCTTCAGGTCCTTGACCTATAATCTGAGTCATCTGATAGTCTCTTGTGGAGTAAGAGGAAGAGTAGGATCAACATCAACTATTGGCATCTCAGTATCCGAGGCAACCTGCTCAGTGGTCTCTGCTCTTTGTGCCTTACGGTGTCTAACCTCTGCACCCAGATCAAACCCAGTATCCTCCTGTATTGGATCAGTACCACCACCCACAACTTGCTCTACTGCAAGTACCTCCTCAGCTAAACCAACACCACCTAATGTACCACCCTCTCCCCTAGTCCATCTCTGAGAACTTGTAGATCTACCTATTATAGAACTAGTGGGATGAGGGGGCCTCATCTATCTTGATGGTCTCTATGGAGGAGCCATCGCTCTAGGTCTCAGAGGTGTAGGGTGCACAATAGGAACCTGTGTGGGTTTAGGACCCTATCTCATCGATGCTTTGGTCACATCCATAGCCTCCTCCATGGATGGTATCAGCTCTATAGGATTTGAGAACCTATGGATAGGATGGTCAACAAGCCAGGCAATGAATCCATCTGTAACTCTAGCATCAAGTACCTCTAGTCTGTACTCCCAATCTCTACCAATAATAGCACTATACTCATGTGAACACAAAGCATAAGAGAGCCTCGTGGTCCATCTGAGTCCAAGCTCACGAGCTATCCAAGCATAAGTAGCATAATCCTTTGGAGCATCATGTACTCGTCCATACTGCCACCACACCCTGGTGATAATGAATCTCTCTAAAGTGGAGGATGACCTCCCAATCAACACACGGCTCTGAAAGAAGAAACTAAACTACTCTCGTGTAGTAGGCCAAGGCTCTATACCTACATATGGTCTCCATCGAACAAAAGTCATATCATCAAGGCATTGCCTCCAATACTCTACATGGCCCATCCACCCTTGTATGACATATCCAGCATATATATATATATATATATATATATATATATATATATATATATATATATATATATATATATATATATATATATATATATATATATATATATATATATATATATATATATATATATATATATATATATATATATGATAGGCTCCTGAGGCTACCTCTGTGAGGTACATACTAGTCTCAAAACTGGGATATGCTCCCACACCTAGATCTGTAATACTAAAGCTCTAGTGGCAAAAGACTTGCTCTCCTGATACACTACCTCGTGCATCTCAGAGAACATATGGGCTAAAAGACACTAACCCCAAGCCAACTCAAAGGGAGTCACCATCAAACATGCTACCATCAGGGCCTAGCCTATCAAAAGATTGTTCTACTAACGGTCAGACATAATAATACCATTGATCATCCTAGCAATGATACACTCCAACATGTGCATCTGTCCATAAAATTGCACTAAGGTCTCCCAGGAAATAGATCCAGTCATCTGGGTGTCATCTCCAAATACACGTCGAAAAGCTAATAGGCCCGAGTTCCCTGAACTCACATACTCTGGTCGCCAGCTTGCA
Organism: Chamaecyparis obtusa; assembly: GCA_027943335.1. NCBI lineage: Eukaryota > Viridiplantae > Streptophyta > Pinopsida > Cupressales > Cupressaceae > Chamaecyparis > Chamaecyparis obtusa. The sequence continues at coordinate 261,381 of BSBK01001924.1, forward strand.
TGGAATAGAATGCACAGTATATGATACACATCCTCAGGGGTAACAGTAATCTCCCTAGTGGGCAGGTGGAATGTCTGGGTCTCCAAATGAAATCTCTCAATTAGAGCAGTCAAAAGTCCATGATTTACCCTTATCTCAGGTAAATGTATAAGGTACTCAAATCCACAGGAAGCAAGGTGTACCCTCATCGGGTCAGGTAGTGACACACAGTCTCTGCATAGCTGGATGTGAAATCCGTACATGGACATCTGGATATATGACCTACATAGCATAGAAATAGGGAATCCTATCAGTAATTTGGTTACAAAATAGGTTAAAAGTGCAGGAATTGAACAGATTACTATGCTAGAAGGTAGGTTGAAAGGTCAGTAATCAAGCTAAAAGATCAAAAAATTCAAAAATTTGACCTATTAATGAGTTTTTGGCTCACTGTTTTCCATAGGACACTTCAGACTGGCAGGGAAAGTCATATGAGTTTCTACATCATACCATTTGACAAAGCATAGTGATATGACAATGCATTCCTCCTTGTACGAGTTATGAGGGACCCAATGAAATGTCGTACGACTCTTGGGTCCCTCTGCTACGAGTCTTGGGGGTTAATGAAATGAAAACCTATCTACAATTCAAAAGTCATACGAGTCTTGCTGGAGAGTCATACAAGTTTCCGTACATTCAAAAATTCAAAATTGAAAAACATACGAAAAATCCTTAAAATGCTATAAAACATGGCAAAATTGAATTTTTAGCAAAGCAAAGAGGTCCACCTACCGGATATCCATACTGTCGAGGTCTCTAGTGTCTCCGGTTGCACTCAAATTGATGTGAACTCACATGTACCTTTGGTTCTGCCATTTTCTCACTCAGAGGGCTCCACAAGATTTCTAAAGTCAAAAGGTTGAAATGAATTGAAAATGACCCTTCCGGCCTTTATATAGCTTTTGACCTAATTTTCAGAATTGCTCCATTTTTCATGAAAATCGCACCCCTAGCTAATTTCAATGTTCTGAACTCATTTTTGGGATCAAAATCCAAATTTGAGATCATTTACTATGTCAAAATCATGATTTAAAATTTTCAGACCTAGGATGGTCTACTACTTGCATTATCGACCTTCCATCATCACAGAAATCCAGTATTCAACTTAACTGATTATCTTACATCAAACTATCAAAATTTCAACTTGGTCAACTATGGTCAACTCATGGTTTCACCTAGTCAAACTTGGTCTTCTGGACCTCCAAATGATGTAGAATGCATTCTCGAACGTGTTTAACCACTTCTCAAATCAATTAACATGCTTCTAAACTATCAACACTGACTTTTCTTGTCAGTTTTCAATTTTTATCCCGAAGGGGGCATAGTATTGCATATCTTTCAAAGTTTGTAATCTAAATCTGAAATCATATCTTTCCTTAGTAATCGAGACAACAACCACGTCTAGTTGTTGATTCATCAAAAGACCTCATCGCTCGGGGAAAATCAATCATCACTTGGGGCATATCAGATTCATCGAGATCCATATCAATCTGGTATTCTCTTAATCTTGTAGACTGTATCAGTTTTTCGTAACCATCGATTCATTAGTGTTATTTCCTTGGTTCTTCATAATTTAAGGGTTCAGATGTGATACCAATGTGATTCTTATCAACAATCAGGTTTGGAATCGGTCACTCACTTCTTCGCAATCGTAAGGTTCAGAATCAGACATTTTGACACTTTTTCACAATCATCGGTTCATTACTGTTATAGTTAACATTATCTTTGGTCATTCAGGACCTAATATCTTCATATCAATTTTAATTTCAAATCAATTTCTATTTCATATCAATTTCAATTTCAACATCATACACAGACTGTCTTTGAACCACTACGCTTCGCACAATAATTCAAAGAGGGGCAAAATGTAATACCCCAAAAATGGGCTATAGGTTCATTAACCTCCTACATCTTCAATTCGAATGAAATTGGCATCAAAGTCCTAACCTAAGGCACATCGGCACATTATCGAATCTTAATTGATTATCCTAAATTCTGCATCGGGGAATATTCCTTATTCCTAATTTATCCTAATTATCTTTAATTTAATGATTATTTGGCGATAAATCCTATTTATCCTTAAGTTTAATTAATTGAATATTCTGAATATTTAATTAATTAGATTTAATACTGCCACTTAATTATTTAATTGGATTTAATTATATTCATTCCTAAATTGTATTATTTAAATTTTGACAATAAATCAAATATCCTATGACTAATTGATTAAATTCTTATTTAATTAATTAATGTCAATTGTCAAATTTAATAATATAGTTTTGAATAAAAGTTTGATTTAATAATTGATTAACCCATAAATCAATTGTTTTATTTTTAAAATCAGTTAAGTTGAGGATAAATCACTTTATTTACTAAATTAATTCATAATTAATTATGCACATCCAAAAAGCAATTGAACTTTAAATCAGAAAATCAATTCAAGTTGTTTTAAAAATAAACTCAACTCTCTTTTGAGTTGAAAGCTGATCTCAACTTCTGATTTAAATCAAAAAGCTATTTTTGCATGATTTTGTGAATTAACAATCTTTAATTCCTTGTTGACTCAAAAATCAACCTGAGTGATTTATGGCTTTTTCCATGCATCCCCAAAGCCCTAGATTTCTATAAAATCAAGGCCCAGCTCTTCATAATTCATCTCACAAGTTTGCATACTTACTCTGCCAAAATCAATCCATGAATTTGAACAATCACGCTGGTGAATTGACATCTAAAGAATTGAAGCTTCTTTGCAAATCAACAAATTTTGTGAGATCAATCTTGTTTTTAATCATTTTTAGTTTCATATTTAGCATATCATTGTTAGCTTAATTTGCATATTAGTTTTTCATCTAGAATAGATTCATATCAGTTGAGTTTATCTTATTGCATAGAAAAACCAAAAATATAGATTAATTTGCATTCATCTCATATCTAGATTCTGCATTCAAATCCTTCATTTAGGTGTCGTCAAGGTCACTGATCTTGGTCCAATATGAGAATACATACTCACATCTACTAGAAGGCAGTAAATCACCTGGTTAGATTAGTTTCTATCTCACTGCATGATTTTGATTTTAACTAACCTCTAATGTTTTATTGAAGTGTTGTGTCTACAGCTAGGTACAAAATTCACACACACAACCACTACCAATCACATTAGTGCCTCGATAAGGTTCATCCTCTCCAGACTCTTCAATCAACTCAGTATCATCTGCATCTCTTTGTGTCACAAATGTCACCATCTGTTGTACCATATCTACCAGTAAAACCATGTGTCTCTTAATCTCAACAAACTATTTAGAGATATCAATCTCCTTCTCCTTCAAACTAGACTTAACAGGGATAGGTTCATCAATCCTCTGCTCCTGAGGTTTGTCATAAGGAAAACACCTGATAACTCCACATCCCTTAACCCCTATCTCCTGTAAGGGTATTATCTTTTGTTGAGCTCCTTCATGCATAACCACATAGGTGTTAGCGCAACCATCAAACAAAACATTCTTGTCAAACTGACAAGGTCTACCGAGCAATAGATGACAAGCACCCATAGGCAATATATCACACAATATCTCATCAAGGTAAGATCCAATCTGAAACTTAACCAAGCATTGTTCTTCAACTCTGACCTTAGAAACATCTTGTATCCAACTAATCTGATAAGGATTAGGATGTTTCCTTCTTTCCAAATTCAACTTAGTAACCATTTCATTTGAAACAAAGTTCTTAGAACTACCACCATCAACTATGACATTACATACCTTATCCTTGCACTTACATCTGGTTCTGAACAAATTCCTTCTTTGCACCGGTTCATGAACACATGCAGCTAATCTTCTAGTGACAAGACATTCACCTTTCTCTGGAACATTCTCAATGTCTTCTTTTGAAACTAATGCAACTCTTTTCTTAGGACACTGCCAACTTCTATGACCAGCTTCACCAGAGTTATAACAAGTGTTAGTGAACTCATTCTTCCACCTTCCTCTCTGTCCAGCATTCTTAGTAACTTGACCACTGCTAGATCCCACATCAATCTTAGGATTCTCTGTCACATTACTCTCAGCAACTGTCTCACCAGTTTTACCACCTCGGTTCCTATTGTTTTGTTTTCCTTCATACCTCTTATTCAGCTTCTCTTCAATCTTTAATGCCATCTAATACGCATCACCGATTGTTTTCATCCACACATTAAGTAATTCTTCTTGAATACTAGATCTTAAGCCATAGACATACCTAGCAACCTTCTCTTTATCAGCTTTAGAATGATCAGTCCTAATGAGGATTCTATAAAACTCCTCACTATACTCCTGTACCAATTTGTTAGTATGATTCAAAGCTTGCATCTTCTTAAACATGTCCAATTCATAATCCACCAGAATGAATTGTTTCTTCAACTTTTCAACCATTTGGTTCCACTTAGTGATCTTCTCTTTTCCTCTTCTACCTCTTTCCAACTGAACTTCTCTCCACTAGATATTTACATGACCTTTCAACTTAGTCTTTGCAAATCTAACCCTATCAGGATCTTCTATTTCTTCATACTCATCAATCTCATTGATCAAATCAATCAATTCTTCTGGCCTAAGGCTTCCAACAAATGCAGAAACTTCAATCTTAGGTCTTTTCCCAATCTTAGACATAGCTTTCAGAATTTGATTCTCCTCAGAATCTCTAGCTTCTTTGACAACTTCAAAATGATCTTTCTCATATTCATCATCACTATCCTCTTTCAAGGTAGGCTTCTTCTTTCTCAATTCTTCTTGTAGGTCTTGCACTTGTTTTGGTAAAGCCCTAAAATCATCAAGATAGAATTCACCAGTCGCTTCCTCTTCTTCAGAGATCTCATGATTTCTCCTCGGAGGCATCTTTAAATCTAGATCTAGACACGAACACACAAGATCCACTTGGCTCCAACAAGAACAGACTTTTCTCAAACAGGAACAAACCTCACTCTGATACCACCTGACGCAGTCAACCTCGGTGGATCCAATTAAGGATTGACTGACCTTGTAGCCAAACCAATATGCAATATAAATACATAATAACAACAACAAATTTGAAATCAAACATAAGTCTTTATTCATCAAATGATTGATAACATGCAATGTGTCAGGCTGTAAGGCCTTCCCGATTACGGCTAGATACAAAGCAAGTAGTAGTCTACAAGATATCATAGGATCCAATTCCTTCCCCAACATCCAGATTCAGCTAGTCCAGGTCTGCAACATGCAGCACACTAGTAGGCACCCAGGAAAGATCTAAACTAGTACTCAAACTTCCAAGCAATCTTCATGTTCCTAAGCTCACAGGCTACTAACCTTCCTTCCAACAATCTGATGCTTAAGAAACTACCCAAGCATCCTATAAATATTGATTCCCACCAACAAGTTGGCTGATGAAATGATAAATCTTTACAAATAAATATTAAATGCTAAAACATCAGTCAGCTCTCACATAGCCTTACAAAATAAACAAACTCTCAAAGATGGCCCCAAACAGTCATCAGATCCACATAGAAGAATGTAACATGCCAGATCTAGGTCCCCACATGTCCAACGGTCAATCCATAACTCAAGGAGCATGACCTAAATTAAATGCACCAATTGGCCAAGCCAATCTATCCAAACAATCCAGTCGATAAGCAAGAACACTGAGCAATAGAGAAATAATCGAGCACCAGTCGACTGACCATGCCAAGCATGACCGAGCAACGCAGTTATCGCCAAGTGCCAGTGAATTGATGCCTTCAGTCACCGAGCATTCTTCAGAGATTGAGCACCCCGGTAACCACATAGACCGAGAAACCAGTCTCCCAAACCGAGCAAGAACTCCACCAAACCAAGATCAAAACTAACAATCTACCCTCAAAGACAAACATATTTTTGGTTGATACAGGATTGCCAAGAATCCTAGGATGCTCCTACATCAGATCTATGCTAACTCTGACCATCACCACCTAGAGGAGGTGGAGGTGGAGGCATATGTCCCTATGGTGGTCCCTGTGGCGGTGTCTATGGTGGTGCCTATGGGGGAGGCCCCTATGGAAATGTTGGTGCTCCAGCATACTTGGAAAATAGGGGAACCTAATCTACTAGCTCTGGTACCCAACCAACGTAGGCTACATAGTAGTAAGTTGACTATGCAACCTCATATCATGCCTCAATCTGTAATCTAACCATGGCCTCTCGCAACTCTCAAATCTCTCTGTCCCTCTCTTTTATCTGAGTATCTTGGATAGTGACCTGTATATCTCGATTCGCCAGCTCTCTTTGTACTTGTCATACTCTCTTATGGCTCCTCTGTAATGCATCCTATAACTAGGTGACCTGATCCCTAGGAGGTAGTCCCTATGCAGCCTGATCCTACATGAGTGTATCCTCGACCTATTTCTCCTTGGTAGAAGGCTACTGCTATGATGTGTCCCTAGTCCTCTGCCTAGTGGATCTGCCCTGTGTATCATTGGGACCTGCACCTAAATTTGTGCCCATCAGTCTAGCAGGAATGTCTACTTGTCTGGTCCTCTGTCAAGGTATCTGCTACTGCTACTGATGTCCCTATGGTACCTATTGTTGCTACTGTGGTACCTCCTATTGCTATGGTGGTGGCTGAACCACCTGTTGTGCCCTCTAGCCCATCCCAATAGGATTTGTGAATCGTGGGTATGGGTGCGCTAAAAGATGAGCCTGATAGGCTGGTGTAACACCTGCATCTATAACTACCACCAGATAATCCCATCGAGCTGGTGGTACTCATGCCTCGATCATGCAACATCCCTGATCTAGCCTCGGCTTCCAACCCTTCTTCACCTCATCGGCAAAGCGGGCATAGGTGCAATACTCCTATGAAATGTCTTGAGGCCTACCAAACTACCTCAGGACCCGTGATAGAGGGAATTTCTCAATGATGCTAATAGTGCACCCGATTAGAGGATGTGAAAAGAACATATGTGGGAGCTTGTGCCAGGCATCATCCCATATCTCTATCACTGCCCATGGCTGCCAAATCACTGCTATCATGTCATCCAGCTGACCTCGCCACTGCTCAGTCTTACCCAGCACTGGTTGAGTCATAGGTCCTACGTACCTGTATATATAGGGCTCTAATGGCTGCTTGGTATCATGAAACACTGGCCTACAAATGGGGAGATGCTCCCAGACCCATATTTGAAGAACAAAAACTCATGCAACCATAGTCTGAGCACCTCGATACACGATCTTGTGCATCTCATGGTACATCTATGCTAGCATGCACTCACCCCATCCAAATCTCACTAGTGGTCAATCTAACATCCTTTGTAACATGCATCCCCAACCACACTCCAGTCCATCTTGTCCTCGATCTGGCATCAGATAGCAGCCCAGATATGTTGCTAATACAATCGCTAATATGTGCCCTGCACCATATTGGTTGATCAAATCATCCCATGAGATGGCCCACCCCATCACTAAATCATCTCGAAATATGGCCCGCAGTACTAAAGTGCCATCTCTTGGCTAGGTGTCGTACTCTACATGAGTCCCATGAAAAGGTACTCTCAGTATCCTATATATATCCTTGAGAGTGACTATCATCTCTCCTTGTGGCAAATAGAAAGTGTTTGTCTTTGAGTGGAAATGCTCAACCAATGCTCCTAATAATCTGCAATTTACCTAGATGTCGGGTATATCACTCAAGTAAGACATACATAATCCATCGATATGTGTGCTCTCTGCATCATCTAGGCACTACACTAGCTCACCAATGACTGGGTGGTGAAACTGAAATACGACGTCAAGGAGGTCAACCTGCAATGCACGTGACGATGCACGATCAGTATCTCAATCATGATGGTTTTCAAAGCAATAACAACAAGTGAAAGTATGCACCTACCCTAAACATGACTCTTGGATTCTCTAATTGGCTAATACTATGAAAAATTGGACAAAGACTCTAAAATGTTGCAGTAGATTCCCATGTGTGAAAATTGTTCCCCCGCGCGAGATTTCACTGCTGCGCGAGCTGGTATCTCTGTTCACGCGAGAGCTCATCACTGAGGATGAAATCTCGCGCGGCATCGCTGAGCACCTCGCGTGAGCTCACAGAGGTGCCCCATGTGAGGGAGCCCTAACCCACACGAGGAAACTATTTCCTCATGCGAGAGGCGACCTAGGCTTACACAAGGAAACTATTCCCTCGCATGAGATTTGACGAACAAGTCCTAAAAAACCCTAAAAACTAGCCTAAATCTACTCAAAGCGGTAAAAAATTGAAATGCAAGCTGAGTTTTTGACTACTCACAGGTGCGTCATACTCCGGTGGCTATTTGTGTCGTCAGGAGTGCTCAAATCAATGCAATTTCACTAGCACGTTCTCCATCTCACTCAGAGCTCTCTTAATCACTAAAAGTCAAAAGTGAATAATGAATTAAAAATGACCCCTCCGGGCCTTATATAGCTTTTGACCTAATTTTCAAAAGTGCTTCATTTTGCATGAAAACTCCATCCTTGGCTAAATCGACCACTCTTAATCCATTTTCAGGATCGAAATCAAAATCTGACACTCCTAGATGGCTCAAAATTGCATTTTAAATTCCTAGGTCCATCGGGATCGAACACTTGTGCAGTCGCTCTTCTGATGTCATTTTTATTGATAAATCTTATTTGATCATCATTTTCTCGACTTCATCATCTTTGGAGTCAAAAGTCAACTTTGGTCAACCTCAGTCAATCATGGTCAAACTTGGTCAATAGGACCTCCAATCACTCCAAATCGCTTCTACATCCTCTTGATTCTTCCATAATTTGTTCTAAGTCCTTCTGGATCTATGATCTTATCTTTATCTGCAATATTTTTCTATCAATCATCATTATGACGTGTCATCTTTCGATTTCGCCCCCAAGGGGGCAAGAAAATTGCATCATTAAATCTTATCAAATCACATTCTCGAATTAGTCTGATTTGAATCAAAAGTCCTCATCGCTCGGGGCATCTCATCACTAGGGGCATCTTTGGGCCTCACATCTTGTCATCTTGTCATCTATCTGTTAGGTATCTGAGCAATCTAACTCAGATCCTCGAGGATCAAGCTCTGTTCTGGAGATGGTTCTTGAAATCTCATTAGGTATTGGGGCAATCTAACCCTAATTCTTGAAAGTCAAGCTTTGTTATGGAGATGGCTCTTGAAAACTCATTTATGACCATTATTTGGGCAACCTAACTCAGATCTTGGAGGACTAAGCTTCATTCTGGAGATAGTCCTAAATCTGCATCAATTATCATTTAATCAATAGGTGTTGGGGAAATCTAACCCTGATTCCTAAAGATTGAGCCTCATTCTAGGGATAGTCTTCCTCCAAGTGGTAATATTACTGATGTATTCGCAATCTAACTTAGACTTCGGAGAATCAAGCTTCATTCTAGAGATGGTTCTACAACTCGATCTGATCAGTGTCTTGGTGATCTAACCTTGACTTTCGAGGGTTAAGCTTCATTCTGGAGATAATCCTAAAAACCTCATCAATTGTCACATCAAACTATTCTTTGAATCAATGCGTTGCCCGTACATCAATTCAAAGAGGGGAAAAATGTAATACCCCAAAATTGACACCTTACAATTCTAATCAATTTTGGTGCATTTCTTCAAATTTCTACATCATCAAAGTCCTATTGTACTAGGCAATTCTATCTCCTAATTGACTTTATTTGACTTGGTGTCGAATGCAAAAAACCCTAAATTTGCATTAATCATATGCTATATTTAATTCCTAAATATCGACATTTATTGGCTAAATAATCCCTATGATTAATTAATTTAATTACAAAAGTCCTAGTGCTTTAATTAAATTAATTCCACCCCCTTTAGCTAATACACATCAAAAGGAATTAAATAATTATTTAGTTCTTTAAGTGAAATATCCTCCTTTGAATTTAATTATTCAAATAATTCAAAAAGCCACCCATGTGGCAATATTTCACTTAATTTATTAAATAAACTATACAAATTATTTCACCTCCCACCAAGGGGATGAAGAGTCGACTGTTTCTTTCCAAGAAACTCTTCAATCTCCACCCGGGCTCTTCTATATTATGAACCTCTCATTCCTCATTTGAGGAGGTAATTTTTGAGTATCGAAACTATAGCAAATTGTTGTCTCATTTTCATATTTCTCAAGCTTTTCACATTGCATATTTAGAATAATTTCAATTTCTTAGCATAATCTTGCACTCTCATCTTTAATCTAGTTTGCTTATTATGTTCTTAGTTTAATTATCATTTCATTTTCTAGCTTCTTAGATTACTTTGCATTCTCATTCTTAGATTACAATTGCACTCTCATTCTTAGCTTAATTCATTTCAATTCAATCATTTTCTTAGCATTTAAATCCTCCATTTTAGCTTGGTCTATGGTTGTTGGGCTCTCAATTCTGAGAGTAATTCAAAACCACATCTAAATAGGAGGCGACAGGTCGATTCAATTGAGTGTGCAAAGTGGACAATTCATGTTCATCTTTGTATATGATCATTGAGCAATGACCATGTTGAGGTTTATGGCTGAATTCGAGGTCCATATTCAGACATAAACAAGGACATCCAATTTAGTGGGTGGTGTGATAAACTCCTGTAGGAGGTCTCCCAACCTTGAGAACCAAGGTTTTACACACCATAAGGGTACTAGAGGAGAGCTATCACCCAACCACACTGTTGATTAGATTATTAGTCACAATCACACATTTATATAGTGGTTTGGATGGAGACCTAGATTTGGCATGTTACCACTTGAGGTCATCCCTTGGCATGTTCAAAGTGAACACCTTGGTCCAAGGCAAGCCTCTCTAAAAGAATTGCATGGATTTATCTTACACCCAAGATCCAAAAAGGAGAGGGGAGAGGATATGTCCATAAAACACTTAGGGATTAAAAATTTGAGAAGACACACCAAACACTCAAAATAAAATATCCATTTTAAAGCACCAAACCAATTTTTTTCTAACTACTAAAACACACACACATAGTTATTTTGGAAGACAAGCAAGGTCTTTGTCACACGTCCTACATCAAATGTGTTATTAGTTTAGGATTGAATCTTCATCCCAAAATATTCAAAGAGCTGAAAATTTCATTAGTAATACAGAAAAATATCTTATTCTAAGCTCAGAACAAAAGTATGGAAATATATTTGCAAAATTAAGCCCCAAAACCCTAAAATTCATCAATTTTGCTTAAATATGGACCAAATGCACAACTCTAATGACCAAGTGCATAGATATAATGACCAAGTGTGTAGATCCAATGACCAATTGCAGATATTTAGTGACCAAGTGCACAGGAACACTCACCAAGTGCACAGGTTTAGCTATCAAGTGTGCAAGACTTGAAACAGAGGCCAAAATGACTCAAAATGCTACCAGGACATGTATAATGACAAAATTTGCATTAATAAGAATGTTTATTTCTATTATTAGGTTTAATTAATCCATTAAAAACTTCTTTTGAAAGTACTTTGAATCAATATGAAACACTAGTTAAACTAGATGCAAATTTGAAGTGACTAGGAAACACCCTAACTATGTAGATTTGCAAAGCAATTTAGACTAGATGAATGTTCATTTTAGGATACCAAATCAAGTATGAATGTTAATTTTAGGATCCTTTTCCACTTAATAAACTTTATTTGACATATTTCAATCCATTAGGACCCCTAATTAGGCTATATTGTGAACTTGAATTGAATTGAAAGAAGATAGAGTAACTAGATTTGCAATGGACCCTAAACTTTGTGAGGTTTGTTTTAAGAGCCTAAATCAAATGTGAGAGTTAATTTTAAGCTTAAAAAACCAAATATGAGGTTAATTTTCTACTTAAAAAACTTGATTTGAAATATTTTGAAACAAATTGAACTCCTAGTTAAACTAGATGCAGATTTGAAAACACCTTAACTACGCAAGTTTGAATTGAACCCTAAACTAGGTGAATGTTCATTTAGGAGCCCAAATAGAGTATGGCTGTTCATTTTAAATTCATAAATTTAAATGTGAGTTCATTTTAAGTTCCTTCATCCATTAATTAGGTTCATTGATGCTTTATAATAGAGAAATGACAACCAAGACAAGTTAGAAGCTAAAATGAAGCCTAAAACCCCAATTTTTTTATTCTAAGCCCAAGTGCACAATTTTCATGACCAAGTGAGAAAATATAGTGACCAAGTGTGTAGATCTAAGTGCCAAGTGCACAGAAACATCAACCAAGTGCACATGAACACCAACCAAGTGCTAGGATGCTCTCGGGGACCTACAAGTGCACAAAAACAACAAAAAAATATCAGATAAACATGTTTCACATCAGGTTCACCAAATGTAAGACCAGATTTAGGGTTAGAAAGCATATCAAAAGTGACCAAAAACTTTTAAATACATGCAAACTAATCTAATCCTATCATGAAAACTACTTGAAATATAGGAATCACAATATCAAAAACTCCTTTCAAGCATTTGTTCCCATTTTCTCCTTTCTTCTCCAAAACATGGATGGACATAGCTCTTGAAATGATGAAATGCACAAATTGAAAGTAATGATAATACTAGGAATGATTAATGATTCAAGGTGGTTAACCCAAAAATGAGAAATGATCTCAATATATAGAATTTGCAAGAGAAATTGCAAATTTAGTAATTAAGTGTGCAAAAGGGAAATTTTCATAAATTATGGAAATTGAGAAGTTTGAAAGTGGAAATCTGTCATTAATTATGACAAATTATGACAAATTGAATGCATAATTAGAAATTAGTGAGTTAAAAAAGGGAAATTTGTCATAAAATATGACAAATATGACAAAAGGGAAAAGGGGAAAATTGTCATATACTATGACAATTATGACAAAAGGGAAAAAGGAAAATTGTCATAAACTATGACATTTTATGACAAAAGTAAAAGGGATGGTGGAGGCTATAAAAGAGAAAATAGTGGCTAGAAAAGTAGGTGAAGCATAAATTAAGGTATAAAATCCTATTTGGCAAAAGGAGGGAATTATTTAGTTTTAAAATTCATTTATTCCCACAAAATGGAAATTAGGATTTAGGAATTATGAAAATTCCATAAATAAATAAATAGCCAATTAACTAATGTCGAATTAATTAACTGTGAAACTTAAGGAAAAGGGGATAAATAAATGTAATTTATTTATCAAAGCTAATACTTCGGGATAAATTATGGGTTATTTACCCCTAAAGAGTAAATTAGTTGACTTTGATCAAATTGATGATTTTGATGAGGCAAAGGATCGATTTTGATGACTCTAATAATTTTGATAAAGAATTGAATTGATTTCAAAACTGATTGATTACGTTGAAAATGAGGGGAAAATGAGGATAAATATTAGTGAATTAGGGATGAAAATTAGACATTGAAGACATGTTAACAAAAGGGGGCACATAGGCATTGAACCACTTTTGAGTTTCTAAAATTACATTTCCCCCTCATTGAATTGATGTGCGAGCATCACATTGATTCAAAGAACATATGATTTCAAAGCGTAGAATATTTTGATATGAAGCAATGAAACTATCGTTGAGAAAGAGAAACTGACTCTAAACTTGATTGAATAAAAGATCAATTGATGATTCAAAAGATATTGATTTTGAACTTGATTGAACTACAATTGATGAAACTGAATTTGAACTTGATGGAATGAAGATTCATTGATGATTTTGAAAGATATCAATCCAAAACTTGATTGAACAAGGACTAATGAAAGTGACTCCGAACTTGAGGGAACAGAGAACGATTGATGATAAGACCATAATATCTAACTTGACATAGTACGATGAAACTAAATATATATCTGATGATCAATTGAGATAACTGAATTGATATAGGTTTGATGAAGCCAATTACTATATTAAGAAGACAATATCAAATTGATATGGATCTCGATGAGCCTGATATGCCCCTAGAGATTTGATTGTTTTGCAATAGATTAGATATATTTCCAAGTGATTTGATATGAAGTAATGAAATCACTCATTCAAAAGGATTGAAGAACCACAACTTGATATGGTTTCAAATGAATTTGAGATGCCCCTAGCTTTGAGGTCTTGCTTGATGATTAGATTTGATTGATTGGTGAAGAAAATTTGGAAAAAATTCTCCATTTGAAGATTGATCTTTGCAATGATGTCGAACTGATGATGCATTGATCATGTCCCCTTGGGAGTGAAATCAAAATATGGTGAGGTACCATAGTTATTTCAGGTAATTCAATTGATAAAAATCATTTGATTTGAATTAGCCATGATATAGAAAAGATTTGATATTATTTTGATTTAGTTGCATACATTTAGGAATGCATTCTGCACTTGTTTGGGGTCCTGTTAACCAAGTTCGACCATGATTTGGACATGGTTAATAAAAAATTTTGAACACATAGATTTGTTAGGAATGAATTTTGAATATGTCCTATGGAGGAGTATTTGAGTTGTTCTATAGAAATTATATGTTCCATTCATGACTGTATTTGTAATTGATGCCAACACATTGATCTACTGGAGATTAGCAGAGAGGCAGACAATGTTTGTATTAGCGCACATGGATAATTACATATCAAGATATGCAGCATTAAGGACTTTTTCTTTATTGTGTCCTAGGATTATGGTTAAGAGCGCATATGGAAATTCAATTATTCATGATAGTTATGTGTAATATAGTGGAAACTATATTCTGACAATGTTTTTGAGAAGTGGCTTGTGATAACTGGATTATATCTCCTAACTGGGATAGAATCTAGACATGCAAACTTGTACAGAGGTTGAAGACACTTCGGAGGTGACCTAGATGAGATAGCATAGTCAGATGTCACACGTGTGAGGATTATTAAGTTTGGAAGTCGACAATTTTATGTGGTTATGAAATATTATGTAACATGTAATGATTTATATTTTGTAACTAGTTAAGCCTAGTTGTCCGACTCAATTATTTGAGTGTGGTATAAAGGAATGATTGTTTTACTTGATTTAAAAGAGGTAGAATGATATGATGATCTGATATTGTAAGAGGATATGCGAATTCAAAAGATCTGGTATTGAGAACTGGTGAAGCAGTTGGTGTGGTTTTGGCACAGATAGAGGAGTGAAGATCAAATTGTTGAGATCAGAAATTGTTGGTGTTATTCTATTTGGATAATACAAATATCATTTGGACAGTGAGTTCAGTGATCTTGCCCCTGAATTTGTTTGGACAGTGGGTCCTTCTGCCTTCCTTAACTCTTAAGAGGGTTAGAATCTTTTAACAAGGATTTAAAGTCTCCTAACATGGACTGATATGTACTAAATGTATTTCATAAGGATCCTAACATAGTCCATCCTCTCACAAGGAATTTTCATATTAGTAAATATTTTGTGGGTACCATCCCCACCAGGGTTTACTCTCTGATCAAGAGGTTCCCTAGTTAACATATCTTGTGTTATTGTGTGTGTTTCCCTTTCTATGGTTGTTGTTTATATTAGTTACATATTTGAGATCTGATATATTAAAAGTTGCTTTCATCTTATAACTGATTCACCCCCCCCTCTCAGTTATCTTGGTGGATTATACTTTCTAACAATTGGTATCAGAGTGGCAGGTCCTTGAAATAAAAGTTTAACAACTTAAGGAGATCTATGGTGATTCATTTCAAGAAAGAAGTCCTAAGTTTGATGGAGTTAACTATAATAGCTGGAAAGAAAAGATGAAGACACGTCTGCTATGTTTAGGACCAGGGTATTGGTTGATCATAAAGAATGACAAAACTATCATTGAAGAAGACAAACTTGAAGACTGCACTGATAAGGAGAGAGATCTATTTATGTGCAACATACTTGCCAGAGAAGCACTTTTGTCAGCTTTCCTGAGAATGAATACAGTTTGGTAAAAACTCTAAGGAAATCTCATGAAATTTGGTTAGCTTTACAATCTACTTTTGAAGGTGATGTGCATTCTAAGAGAATCATATTATAGAATTGGATATATTTATTTCAAGATGCAAAGATGATGGAAGATGAATCTGTTAGAAGTTATAATGGTAGGATATCACATATTATTGTAGGTATCAAAGCTTGTGAAGGAAACAAAACTAAAGATGAAATTATATGGAATATCTTAAAGATGCTAACCCCTATATTTAAGCAGACAACGCAAATGATTGAACAAGTTATACCTTGTACTAAAAAATTTACAAGAGAAACTCTTCTTGGAAGATTAGAAGCAACGAAGATAGGCCTGGGATAGTAAGGAGATTTACCTGGAATTGAAACAACATTTAGCACACTTAGTGTTCACCCTACTTTATCAAGAAGTACCAGTGTCAGTGGAGATTATGCAAGTGGCAGCAGATCTAAGACTGAAGAAGATAGAAAGATTGAAGAAGGAATTGCCTTGCTTGTGAAAAGAGAACCAGAAGGTAAGAAAATATTTAAATGTTGGACATGTCAAGAATATGGTCATTTCACATCTAAATGCCCTAAGAGAAAGAAGAAATATAAGAATAACTTTAAACCTATAAGGTCTAAGGAATGTTATTATGCTAATGATAAATAATTTGAGGCTAGCATTGAGAAAATCTTAAGTGAAAGTGATAATGAAAGTGATGACATAGGATTTGTAGCAATAAAAGAAGAAAACTCTGAAACTGAAGTTAGAGAAGAAAAAGATTTAGTTTCTTAAGTTGAAAAGAAAACCGATTGGATTATAGACAATGGTTGTTCACATCATATGACTGGAGATATGAATTTTTTTTATAAAATTTAACAATTATGATGGAGGAATTGTTAGAGTTGGAAACAATGCACCTTGCTTGATAAAGGGAATAGGATCTATTACTCTTGATGGAAAGACTAATACTGATGATGTTTACTTTGTGGATGGATTGAAACATAATCTTGTAAGTCTTGGATAGTTAGTTGACAAGGGATATCAAGTTTGGTTTACTGAGAAGACTTGTGTGATCAAGGATAAGAATGGTAATATGATTGGAACTGGATCAAGAACTAGATGTAATGTATTTCAGTTGAATCCTGCTGAGAAGACATGTTTGATTACTAAAATTGATGACAGTTGGTCATGGCACAAAAATTTCTATCACTTCAACTTTGATAACATTGTGAAAGCAAGCACTACATTTGCAGTAAGAGATTTTCCTAAGATTATGAAGCCTACTAACATGATATGCAAAGAATGTGTTATGGATAAATAGAAAGGAAGTTATTTTCCTAGTAAGAAGTTCACCACAACAGAAAAATTGGAAATTATTCATACAGATCTGAGTGGTCCCACAAGGACTAGAGGATTCTATGGTGAAAGGTATTTTATGATTTTTGTTGATGACTTTACTAGAATGATGTGTATAGTGTTTCTTAAAGAAAATCAGAAGCATTTGACAAGTTTAGATTGATTAATAATAAAGTTGAGAATGAATTAGGACTAAAGATTAAATGTTTAAGGTCTCATAGAGGTGGAAAATTTACTTCAAAGGAATTTAATACATTTTGTGAAGTGAATGACATTAAGAGATGGCTTTCAGCCCCTAGAACACCTAGACAAAATGGTATTGCAGAAAGAAGGAACAAATTAGTAACTGAGGCAACAAGAGCTATGTTATTTGTGAATGATATGGCAAAGACATTATGGAGAGAAGAAGTGAATACATCTGTATATACAATTAACAGAGTACAAATCAGAGAAGAGACATACAAGACACCTTATGAACTATGGTTTTTACATGCACCATTAGTTAAGTATTTCAAAAAATTTGGAAGTAAATGTTATATTAAGAGAGATGATGACATTGGTAAGTTTGATCTGAGAAGTGATGAAGGTATATTTCTTGGTTATTCATTGAAAAGAAAAGCTTATAGATGTTATAATAAAAGAACTAAGACTATTGTTGAGAGCGCAAATGTCAAGGTAGATGATAAATTTAGAATTCGGGAAAGAATACTTGATTATGATTCAGATGAAGAAGTCTGTCCTAGAATTGATCAAGAAAATGTTGAATTGTTTTATGAAACTAACAGTGATTTGCAGAATGAGAACTACATTGAGGAAGTAAGAGAAGAATCGAGACCAAAACATAGAATTGAAGCAAGAACTGAGACAATGACACCTAGTAAGAATATAATGAGGAATCATCCTACTGATCAGATTATTGGGAGCAAAGAAAAAGGAGTTATGACAAGAAGTAAGGTACAAGAAGAACTATGCTTGATTTCTCAAATTGAACCTAAAACTATTGATGAATCTTGTAAATATGATAATTGGATACAAGCAATTAAGGAAGAACTAGATCAAATTGAGAAAAACAAATTTGGGAATTGGTCCCTAGACCTAAAGATAAAAATGTTATAGGAACTAAATGGGTTTTCATAAATAAGATGAATGAACAAGGTGAAGTTGTAAGAAACAAAGCAAGATTGGTATGCAAAGGTTACTCACAACAAGAATGAACTGATTATGAAGAAACATTTGTACATGTTGCAAGAATTAAAGTGGTAAGAATGTTTTTGGCTTATGAAAATTATAAGAAATTCAAAGTATATCAGATGGATGTGAAGTCAACATTTCTGAATGGAGAATTGGAAGAAGAAGTCTACATTGAGAAGCCTGAAGGTTTTCCTTTGACTCAAGAAGGAGACATGGTATGTAAACTAAACAAAGCTCTATATGGTTTAAAATAAGCACCTAGAACATGGTATGCAAGATTAGACAAATATTTTATAAAATTGGGATTTGCTAAAGACATTGCAGACAATCATTTGTATCTAAAAGAAATTGAGAATTATTTATTGATTGTGGTTATTTTTGTTGATGATATTATCTTTGGAGGAGAAGATGAAGCTAGTGATAAATTTTCTGATGAAATGAAGACAGAATTTGAAATGAGCATGATTGGTGAAATGAATTTTTTTCTAGGATTACAAATAGTGCAAAACAGTGATGGTATTTTCTTATCTCAAACAAAATATCTAAAAGACTTATTGCAGAGATTTGGTCTAGAAAATTGTAAGCATGTTGGCACACCTATGGTAATTGGCCATAAGTTATCTAGCATAGATGAAACTCCCGCAATTGAAAAAAAGAAATACAGATCCATGATTGGAGGTTTGCAGTATTTAACTCATACAAGACCAAATATATCACATGCAGTTGGTATTGTTGCAAGATTTCAAGCTGATCCTAAAGAGTCACATTATGTAGCAGCAAAAGGAATATTTTGATATTTGAAAGGCACAACTAACTATGGGTTGTGGTATGATAAATCATATTACTTTGCCCTATGTGCATATACATACGTAGATTGGGGAGGTAGTGTTGATGACAAAAAGAGTACAAGTGGTGGAGCATTTTTTCTTAGAGGAAGATTGGTTTCTTGGCTAAGTAAGAAACATAATTGTATCTCACAGAGCACAACATAAGCCGAATATATAGCAACAACAAACAATTGTAATCAAATAATATGGATGAAACAAATGTTGAAGGATATTGGAATCAAGTTCAATGAGCCTGTTATCATACACTATGATAACACTAGTACAATAAGTATGTCTAAGAATCCAGTGTTGCATTAAAACAAAACATATAGAAATCAAATATCATGTTGTCAGAGAAAAAGTTGTAGAAAAAGAAGTTAAACTTAGAGTATATCAGTACAAAGGAGTAGATTACAGATATATTTACAAAGCCCTTACCTAAAGATACATTTGAGTATTTGAGAGGTATGCTTGGGGTTATTCCCTAGCCTACTTATGAGTAGTGATGTAGAAAGTTACATCAGTCCAGTGGTATAAGAGCTCTATCCATTCTGGATTGTATGCTAATACTTCCTCTATGGGGGAGTATGTGTGTTTCTGAGTTGATTCATGAAGGACTCTTGTGAAATTATTTTTTGAATAGTGTCTTTTGACATTCGAGTTTGTATTGGATTAACATATTGATGTTGATTTTGTCATTGATGTAAATGAGGGAGAAGGATACATGAAAAACATATGTTGATTGATTTGATGATTGATGAAGAGGACTTTAAAAAAAAGTAAATCACTAAGGATAAGGATGCATCTGATGATTGATTTGATTGATAAAGAGGATTTGAAAATATAATGTAGAACAATAATATTGCAGTTTGGTATTCATGGAACTTGGATATTTTTTTATCTATGTTGCAATCAATGCTAATGGGGGAGATTGTTAGGAATGAATGTTGAATATGTCCTATGGGGGAGTATTCAAGTTTTTCTATAGCAATTATATGTTGCATTCATGACTATGTTTGTCATTGATGTCAACACATTGATCTACTAGAGATTAGCAGAGAAGCAAACAATGTTTGTATTAGCGCATGTGGATAATTAAAGATCAAGCTATGCAGCGTTGCAGACTTGTTATTTATTGTGTCATGAGATTATGGTTAAGAGCACATATGGGAATTAAATTATTCATGACAGTTATGTGTAATATAGTGGAAACTGTATTCTGATAGTGTTCCTGAGAAGCGGCTTGTGATAATCAGATTATATCTCCTAACCGAGATAGAATATGGACATGCAAAGTTGTATAGAGGTTGAAGACACTTTGGAGGTGACCTAGATGAGACAACATAGTTAGAGGTCACACGTGTGAAGATTTATTAAGTTTGGAAGCTGACAATTTTATGTGGTTATGAAATATTATGTAACATTTGTAATGATTTATATTTTGTAATTGGTTAAGCCTAGTTGGCTGACTCAATTATTTGAGTGTAGTATAAAGGAAGGATTTTTTTCCTTGATTTAAAAGAGGTAGAATGATATGATGATCTAATATTTTAAGAGGATATGCGAATTGAGCATATCTGGTATTGAGAACTGGTGAAGCGGTTTGTACGATTTTGGCACAGACAGAGGAGTGAAGATCAAATTACTGAGATCAAAAATTATTGGTGTCATTTTGTTTGGATAATACAAAGATCATTTGGATAGTGAGTTCAGTGATCTTACCCCTGAATTTGTTTGGATAGTGGGTCCTTCTGCCTTTCTTAACTCTTAACAGGGCTAGAATCTTTTAACAGGGATTCAAAGTCTCCTAACAGGGACTGATATGTACTGAATGTATTTCATAAGGCTCCTAACAGAGTCCATCCTCTCACAAGGAATTTTCATATTAGTACATCTTTTGTGGGTACTGTGTACAAGGTAATGTACCTTCATAGAATTAGTATTGAACAATAAATGAAATAGAAACTAAATAACCACAATTAGCAACTCTATTTAGAAAATAAAGCACAATTAAGCATCCTATGGCTCTCTAACTAAGATTGTTAATGTGAAGCTCTCAGCAAGCTTCCATTAATGACAGTCATAGAATGAGAACTGATTATGATAAAGCAAATGCTAACAATTAATTCAAATTGAAATGCTAAATTCCTCCTAAATTGCCTTTCTAGCTATAATTCTCAAGAGGTTTGATACTATTCTTAGATTTGTGGATTGTTTTATGAGTGAATTAGGCCTCCCTTTTATAGATTTTGGCAAGGGTAGGGGGTGCGGTTGGATTTGATCAAGGTTGAGTAGGGGTTATGTCCTTGGTTCCACCCTTTGAAGACAATTTAAATATTGTGTCCTCAAAGCTTGGGACAAGAAGACAAGATGAGTGGACAAGATGCTCTTTCAAATTGAATGATTGAGATTCATTTTGGCTTGATCCATGTGAGCTCTTTTCTTAAATCCTATTGGTTGAGGCTTTTTCCTCCCATGTGATGTTGAGAGAAAATAGGATTTAATTAATTGAATTTAATTAATTTGTTTATCCATGTGTACCTCTTGAGTGGGTTGATTTGATTTAAATCAAACTATATAATTAATTGGATTAATTGCACATTGATTTAATTTATCATGATTTGATAGGTTTTAATTGATCTTTATGGCTTTGATTTTTAATTAAATTGAATTAAAGCTTGATTTTAATTTTGATTGGCTAAATGCTTGTTTCGATTCAATTGCCTTGATTTTGCTTTGATTTCTTAATAAAATGATCTTGTCCACTTTTAGGTGATTACAAATGCCCCTCTTTGAGTTGATATGTGAAGCATGTTGATTCAAAGAATGTTCTGATCCAACTTGATAAAAGGTCCTGATTTTGTTGATGGTCGATCTTGATGTTTAATACAAGATGCAGCTATTGATGATGTTTGATGCAGTTCTGATTGATTTGATATCTTTGATGGTCGATTCAATGATAGATTGCCTGATATGGTACCTGATTTAATTTGATTTGTTGTTTGATGCCCCTTTTGATGGATAAGTGAAAAAAAATTTGATAAAAGATTACACTCTGATTTGATGGTCATTCTCCTGATTCGATGATGTTTCTATTGTTAATGATTATCCGATTCTCCATGGTGGGCACCATTTTGTGTACTAGAATTTGTACCTTCCTAGGGTTAGTATTGACAATAATTGAATAAAATAACTAAATAACCACAAAGGAAGAGCTATTTTAACAAATAAAGACAATGAAGCACTTTATGGATCTCTAACTAAGAGTGTTAATGGTGAAGCTCTCAGCAAGCTTCCATTAATAATAGTCCTAGAATGATAAATGATATGATAAGCAAGCTAAAATTGTTCAATTCCAAATGAAATACAACTAATTATCCTTAATTTGCCTTTCTAGATATAAAATGCAAGAGGTTAGATGCAATTCTTAGATTTGTGGATTGTTTTATGAGTGATTTTAACCTTCCTTTTATAAATTTTGGCAAGGGTAGGGGGTGTGGTAGAGTTGATCAAGGTTGAGTTGGGGTTAAGTGTTGGAGATTTTCTAGTAGACCAATGCTGACTATATATTTTTCATTGATGACAACATATGGTAAGTAGCATGTGTTGAAGACTTATGCAGTAAGATTTGAGTATATGTTTCATGGACATGTTATCAGCATGATATCATGGACATAGAGGTTAACTATTAGTACAAACAGTTATATAACAGATTGTGTCAGCAGTGTTCCTGATAGAGTTACAGACAATGTTCGGTGAATGATTGTTTATACAGTTATCATGGAGCCTTGCACATTTGGATATGTGATGGATACAAGTTAGTGATGTAACATTCATGGACATAGAGTCTGATGATCAGTAGAAGTGAAGTTATGATGTCGCTATTCAGCAGTAGCAGTTTCCTGTGTTTATTCAGAAGAGCCGATAGAGATTATATTGGTTATGGAGTTGTGCCTATCATTTTGGTATGCACCCTTGGATTAGTGTTTAGAGAAGAGTTAGTAATGTTTAGTTAAGAGTGCATGATGTAATTCAGCTTGAGGAGAAAGATCTAGTTATTTTGGTAGAGCCAATAGTGTGTAGCGTGTGTCTACAATTATCATTATTAGACAGGTCCCAGAATGTGTTGCGTGCTTAGTAGAGCCAACTGAATTATTATTGGAGTTTGTTATGAATTCTCTAATATGATTTCAAGGTGGTTCTAATAGGCTAACTTGATTATATCATTTAGAGGAAAGATATTTATAGGCAGTCATTTGTGATTGCTAGAGTGTGGTTCATAGTTGATTGTGAAGAGTAGAAGAGAGTGTGCAAAGTGTTGAGCCATCAAAAGAAGGTCTATGTGACCAAGTAAAGTATTTGTGCTATACATTGGAACTAATCTAGATAGTAGGTCTAAGCGCAGTTCACCAAGATCTAGATATGGTGTGTATCTATTATTCAGAAGGTTGTAGCCTTTGCCCATTTGAGCAGTGTGCTCTCGAACAGTGCGTCCTCACCCATAACAGGGTTAATTGTAAAATAATCCTAATAGGGTCTGACCCTTGACCAGGTCTATTGTACTAAATATATTGTAAAGCAACTCCTAATAGGTTTAAGGATCTTCTAACAAGGATCATAATACACTAGTGCAGAATATTAGTGGGTGTCAATTCCCACTGGGGTTTTTACCTATTTGGGTTTCCCCATAACCAAAATGTTGGTGTTGTGTTCAAGTGTTCTTTCATTGTGTTTATTCTTTATGTTTAAGTATACTTAATTGGATAAAGAATTGAAACTAGTAGATAACTGATTCACCCCCCCCCCCCCTCTCAGTTATCTCTTGGGAATATTCCTAACAATTGGTATCAGAGCCAAGTGCCTCGGATAGAAATTTTAATAGCTTGAGGTTGATCAGATGGCATTCTTCAGAAAAGAAAGTCCTAAGTTTGATGGAAAGAATTATCTTGATTGGAAGAACAAGATGGTGACTCATTTTCAATGCATTGTTTTTGAAGTTTTTGATGTAACTATCAAAGCAGTCAAGATCCCTACTTTAGAAGACCTTGCAAAGGATGATGCTACTAAAAATAAAAAGGAATTATTTCATTAGAATGCAATAGCCAAAGAAGCCCTTATCAGCACCTTATCTGATAGTGAGTTTTTAGAAATAAAGAAAGTAGATACAGCTCACAAAAAATGGAAGTACCTAGAAAACATATTTGAAGGAGACAAACAAGCAAAGGATGCACATAAAAAAACATGGAAGAAAATATAAAATGAATTAGAGATGCTACCTGAAGAAAACATTAAAGCTTACAATCAAAGGATCAATGAAGCAGTTGCTAGAATGAGGAACAATGGTGGAGAGATCTCAGAGGAAGACATTATGGACAAATTGAGGACTACTCTCACTCCAGAATATGAAAACAAGATCAACATCCTTGATGAGACCATGTAGCTTACATAAAATTTCAAGAGAGAGACCTTGATCAGCAAAATCTCAGCTTTTGAGATTTCAAGATTGAAGACAGAACCCAAAAGTGAGACAGCCTTCAAAGCAACAGTCCATGGTAAGAAATCTGCAAACAATTCTGGTAATTTTGACGATGATGATGATGAAGAGAAAACACTAGATGATTTCATTTCTATGATTTCCAAAAGAGAAAAGAAAGAAAAAGGAAAATATGAAGGTCAATTGTCATTTAAATGCTTTTCATGTAATAAGATTGGTCACTTTGCATCCAAGTGTCCTACAAGAGCTAGAAAGTTAAAAAATGACTATAAGCCCAAATACTCTAAGGAATGTTACTATGCTGGAGATGGAGTTTCAGATGATGACTTAGCTAAAGAAGAAATTGGATTCATTTCCATTATAGAGAAAATGAATAATAAAATAGAACATGAAGATGAGAAAGAGGAACAAGAGCTAGCATTGATTTCACAAGCTGATATAAGGACAGACTAGATTATAGATAGTGGTTGTTCACATCACATGACATGTGATAAAGATGGATTTGTTCATCTAGACAAATACAATGGTGGAATGGTTATATTTGGAGATAACACTCCTAAACCCATCATTGGTAGAGGAGCCATCACCTTGGATGGAAAGAATAAAACTGATGATGTTCTTTATGTCGATGGTTTGAAACATAACCTATTAAGTGTTGGGCAGTTACTTGAAAAAGGTTACAGATTGAAATTCAATGGAAACAAGTGCATCATTGAAAACAAAGAAGGAGAAATAATTGCATTAGGATCAAAGACTAAAGGTAATGTTTTTCAACTTAATCCAGAAGCAAGTTTTTT
The DNA here is from genome assembly GCA_027943335.1 of Chamaecyparis obtusa. Classification (NCBI taxonomy): domain Eukaryota; kingdom Viridiplantae; phylum Streptophyta; class Pinopsida; order Cupressales; family Cupressaceae; genus Chamaecyparis; species Chamaecyparis obtusa. The sequence continues at coordinate 286,965 of BSBK01001924.1, forward strand.
TTTTGCTAAAGTAGATGACAGTTGGTTGTGGCATAAAATACTATGTCATATCAATTTTGATAACATAGTAAAGATAAGCAATGTAAAAGCAGTAAGAGATCTACCTATCATAGCAAAGCTAGTTGATACTATATGTAGGGAATGTGTGATGGGAAATCATGTGAGAAACTCATTTAGGAGCAAGCACAATTCAGTAGAGAACAAGTTGGATCTGATTCATACAGACCTATGTGATCCAACTCAAACAAGATCATACTATGGTGAAAGGTATTTTATTTTGTTTGTTGATGACTATAATAGAATGATGTGGGTTGCATTCTTAAAAGATAAGTCAGAAGCATTTGAGAAGTTTAAAATATTCAAAGCTAAGGTTGAGAATGAATCTGGACTAAAGATAAAATGTTTGAGATCGAATAAAGGAGGAGAATTCACATATGACAGATTCTATGAGTACTGTGAAGAACATGGCATCAAGAGGTAGTTGAGTGCACCTAGAACCCCTCAGTGAAATGGAATTGCAGAGAGAAGAAATAGGATCATTCTTGATACAGCATGCACCATCATGATTGAAGGAAAAGTTACACACACCTATTGGAGAGATGAAGTCAATACAGCAGTCTATACCATCAATAGAATTCAATTGAGGCCTGGTGAGGACAAAATAGTGTGGACAAAACACCTTATGAGATATGGTTTGATAATGTTCCCACAGTAAAATAATTTAGAATCTTTGGAAGCAAGTGCTACATCAAGAGAGATGAAGCAGTAGGCAAGTTTGATACAAGAAGCGATGAAGGTATTTTCCTTGGTTACTCTACTAAAACTAAAGCTTATAGATGTTTCAATTTAAGATTGAAAAACATCATTGAAAGTGCTCAGGTTAAGATTGATGAAAAGTTTATGGTTCAAGAAAGATATCATGATTACTCACCCATGATTGAAGAAGAACCTAGACCCTCCACTAGTGAGACAGTTATTGAAGAAATGTTTGACAGTATTGATGTGCTATTCAATGAACCTGAGATAAGTGAAGAAGAAAATCCTAAGGCATATAAGTCAGTATCACCTAAAGCTCCAAAGTTTACATCTAGATATCATTCTAAGGATGACATCATTGGAGATCAGAGCGGAAAAGTCACAACAAGATCAAAAGCAAAGAGTTCTGGAAGCAATGAGGCGGTATGTTTACTATCTCAGATTGAACCCTTAAGTGTTGAAGATGCATGCAATGATTCATATTGACATGATTTTATGAAAGAAGAACTAGATCAGATTATCAAGAATGATACTTGGGAACTAGTCCCAAGACCTAGTGATAAGAATGTAATTGGAACAAAATGGATATTCAAAAATAAGATGAATGAAGATGGTACAGTAGTAAGAAACAAGGCAAGATTAGTGTGTAAGGGATATGCACAAAGAGAAGGCATTGATTATTCAGACACTTTTGCACCAATGAGCAGATTAGAAGCAATTAAGTTGTTTCTAGCTTATGCAACATTCAAAAACTTCAAAGTTTATCAGATGGATGTTAAGTCAGCATTCGTGAATGGTGAATTAAAAGAAGAAGTATACATTGAAAAACTAGAAGGATTTACTATATCAAATAGACCTGATATGGTATGTAGATTGAAGAAAGCCCTATAAGGACTTAAGCAAGCCCCTAGAGCTTGGTATGAGAGACTTGATGGATATCTAACAAAGATTGGATTCAAGAAAGGAGCAGCAAATTGTAACCTATTCATAAGAGAGACATCTGAAGGACTACTACTTGTAGCTATATTTGTTGATGACATTATCTTTGGAGGTAATGACAAACTTAGTGTTGAATTTTCTAAGGATATGCAGAGAGAATTTGAGATGAGCATGATTTGACCTATCAAGTACTTTTTGGGATTGAATGTGCAGCAGACAGAGAGGTATTTTTATTAATCAGTCCAAGTATGTAAAAGAGATATTGAAAAAGTTCAAGATGGATGATTGTAAGCCAGTAGGTACACCCATGATAACTGGATGTAAGCTTACAAAAGAAGATGATTCACCAGCATTTGATATAACACTGTACAAGTCTATGATTCGTAAACTCATTTATCTTAATCAAACCAGACCTGATATTTCCAATGCAGTTGGCATACTTGGAAGATTTGTAGCAGAGCCTAAATAAATTCACCTCATGGGAGTAAAAAGGATATTTAGATACTGGCAAGGCACTATAGACTATGGTCTATGGTATCCTAATTTAGTAAATGTTGAGCTTCATGTATACACTAATGCAGATTGAGCAGGATGCATTGATGACAAGAAGAGTACATTAGGTGGACTAGTATTTTTTGGTGACAGACTTGTCACTTGGACAAGCAAGAAACATAATTGTATTTCTCAGTCAATAGCAGAAGTGGAGTATGTTGCAGAAGCCTTGAATTGTTCTATAATTGTTGGATCAAATAGATGATAAAGGATTTTGGAATTCAGATTGATTATCCTATTGTTATTCATTGTGATAACACTAGCACTATCAACATGTCAAAGAACCTTGTGATGCATGCAAAGACAAAGCACATTGAGATCAAATATCATTTCCTAAGAGAGAAAGTGGTAGAGAAATAAGTCAAGGTGGACTGTGTGAGTACTAAAGATTAGTTAGCAAACATATTCACAAAGCCCTTGCCAAAGGACACTTTTGAGTATTTTAGGGAGAATTTGGGAGTAATTCCCTTCCTTGATTCTGCTTAGAAGAAAGAGGAAAGAGCATCAGTCCTCGGGGACTGATGGATGGTTTACTACTCTACTTCTAGAGTAGTATCAGTGTTTAAATTGATTGGTTCCCTTTACCATTGATGTCAAAGGGGGAGTAATATATAGTCATGAAAAACATAAGTAAAAGAAGGAGTAATAGACTAAGGGGGAGTAACATTCAGTTATGGAAGCAGTTCAGTTGAGGAAATGGAGAATGTTGAAGAATATTGTAGTAGATGGAGGATTTATCTTTGGGGGAGTTTTGAAGAAGAAATGGAGAATGTTATAAAAGAAATGTTCATTTTGATTAGTGGAGTTTTTCATTCCATATGTTGCCATCAATGCCAAAGGGGAAGATTGTTGGAGATTTGCCAGTAGGCTAGTGCTAACTATATGTTTGTCATTGATGACAACATATGGTAAGTAGCATGCATTGAAGACTTATATGGTAATCTCTAAGTATATTTTGCATGGACATGTTATCAGCATGATATCATGGACACAGAGGTTAAGTGTTAGTACAAATAGTTATATAGCAGATTATGTCAGTAGTGTTCCTGATAGAGTTACAAACAGTGTTCGGTGAATGATTGTCTGTATAGTTATCATGGAGCCTTCTGCACTTGGATATGTGATGGAGACATGTTAGTGATGTAACATTCATGGATGCAAAGTCTGATGATTAGTAGAAGTGAAGTTATGTAGTCGCTATTCAGCAGTAGCAGTTTCCTGTGTTTATTCAGAAGAGCCGACAGAGATTATATTGGTTCTAGAGTTGTGCCTATCATTTCGGTATGCACCCTTGGATTAGTACTTGGAGAAGAGCCAGTAATGCTTAGTTAAGAGTGCATGATGTAATTCATCTTGAGGAGAAAGATCCAGTTATTTTGGTAGAGCCGACAGTGTGTAACGTGCGTCTATAATTATCATTATTAGATAGGTCCCAGAATGTGTTGCGTGCTTAGTAGAGCCGATTGAATTATTATTGGAGTTTTTTATGACTTCTCTAATATGATTTCAAGGTGGTTCTAATAAGCTGACTTGATTATATCATTTAGAGGAAAGATATTTATAGGAAATCATTTGTGATTGCTAGAGTGTGGTTCATAGTTGATTGTGAAGAGCAGAAGAGAGTGTGGGAAGTGTTGAGCCATTAGAAGAAGGTCTATGTGACCAAGTAAAGTATTTTTTCTATACATTGGAACTGATCCAGATAGTAGGTCTAAGCGTAGTTCACCAAGATCCAGATATAGTGTGTATCTTTTATTCAAAAGGTTGTAGCCTTTGCCCATTTGAGCAGTGTGCTCTCGAACAGTGCATCCTCACCCCTAACAGGGTTAATTGTAAAAGACTCCTAATAGGGTTCGACCCTTGACCAAGTCTATTATACTAAATATATTGTAAAGCAACTCCTAACAGGGTTAATGATCTTCTAACAAGGATCATAATACACTAGTGCAGAATATTAGTGGGTGTCAATTCCCACCGGGGTTTTTACCTATTTGGGTTTCCCCATAACCAAAATATTGGTGTTGTATTCAAGTGTTCTTTCATTGTGTTTATGCTTTATGTTTAAGTATACTTAATTGGATAAAGAATTGAAACTAGTAGATAAATGATTCACCCCCCCCCCCTCTCTCAATTATCTCTTGGGACTATTCCTAACATTTGTAATACCCCAAAAATGGGCTATAGGTTCATTAATCTCCTACATCATCAAATTGAATGAAATCGACATCAAAAGTCCTAACCTAATGCACATCTGAACATCATCGAATTCTAATTGATTTTATCTTAAATTCAGCATCGAGGAATATTCCTAGCAATATTCCTAATTATCTTAATTATCTTTAATTTAATGATTATTTGGCGATAAATTTTATCCTAAAGTTTGATTAATTGAATATTCTCAATATTTAATTAATTAGATTTAATTATGTCACTTAATTGTTTAATTGAAGTTAATTCTATTTATTCCTAAATTGTATTATTTAATTTTGACAATAAATCCAAAATCCTATGAATAATTGATTAAATTCTTATTTAATTAAGCAAGTTGTCAATTTTTAATAATATTGTTTTTGAATAAAAGTTTGAAAAATAGTTGACTAACCCATAAATCAATTGTTTTATTTTTCAGAATCAGTTAAGTTGGAAATAAATCACATTATTATTAAATTAATTCATAAATAAATCATGCACAATCGGAACAACAAACAACTATCAATTATCAATTAAAACTAAACTCCATTTTGAGTTAAACTCTTCTTTTGCATGTTTTTTGTGAGTTAGTTATCCTTTATTTAAAAATAATTGAAAAATCAACCTGAGTTATTTGAGTGATTTATGGCTTTCTTTCATGCACCTCCAAAGCCCTAGATTTCTATAAATTAAGGCTTCAGCTCTTCATTATCAATCCATCCATCCACGAATTGCACATTCATGTTGTCGAATTGGAGACAGAAGAATCGATCTTGAGAATTCAAGCTGTTGTGAGATTTTCATTTGTTATTGCACAGTTTTCATATCATTTCTTAGCTTCGTTTGCATATCATTTTTCCATGTCATTGTTAGCATAGATTCATATCAAGTTTTTATCATATTATTGCATAGAAAAACCAAAAAAAATAGATTAATTACATTCATTCCATATCTAGATTTTGCATTCAAATCCTTCGTTTAGGTGTCATCAAGGTCACTGATCTCGGTATAATCTGAGAATACATACTCGCATCTACTAGAAGGCAGTAAATCACCTGGTTAGTTTAGTTTTTCATTTATTGCACGATTTCAATTTTAACTAACCTCTAATGTTTTACTAAAGTGTTGTGTCTACAGATCAAGTATAAAATTCACACACATTTCTAGCACCCACCATGGGGCCCTGAAATGGGTTTCCCTTCAAATTTTATCAATTTCTATCATTTCTTGTCTTTTTCTATTCCCAGCCATGATTCTTATTCTTTGTCCGTACAATTTTCATACGAGTTTTGTCAAAAACTTATACCAGGAGATACCCACTGTCATACAATATTTGATTTGATCAAGGATCACACAGGGAGAAACCCACTTTCATTTGGAAGCTAGATTGTCATTTGATCTGGTACCCATTATCGTACGAGTTTCTAGACTATCGTCTGGAAGGTAACCCATTATCGTACGAGTTTCAATGCTAGGGTTCAATTGTTGTGTCACTTTTTCAGGTAGTTTGTCAAATTTGGTTTTCATATTTTGACTAACAGCTAACCCTAACAATTGAAATTCTCTATTTTTGATTGATTTTCACTGGTTTTGATTGGAAAAAGTGCAAGAATTGCTAAAAGCAGGTAAGAATCTACTAAGCACATTGTGAGGAATTCAGGTAACCTTCTCAACTGATAATGTTTTGATTAGGATTAGAATGAACATCTTGCATATCTAGCTTGAGTGCCTTTCTTTTCCATATCACACATTTCATTTGGGCTCTAAAAATGAACATAGATTTGCTTTCAGCATCTTTGTTACACATAGTAAATAGGCCCTATGAACACTATTTGTGGCTCTTGAGAGAGTGAGTTTCTAGAGAAACTCTTTTCAATGAAGGAACCCTTGTAGGTAGGGAGGATACTGAGGGAGTCTCATGTTCCACTAGATCCGTGTGTCTTCAACTTTTGATCGAGGCATTCTCTCTCTGGAGAGGTTGATAGATCATAAGGGGTTGACGTCATAGATCTTTGTGAGATAATCTTGGTCTTAGCATGTCAAATTAATCTATCTACTTTGTTTGGGTTAAAAGTGAAAAGGCTAGGGGATTATGCTCTACTTCCTTTTTGGATAGTACAAGAAACCCAAATCCTTGAATCTGGAACCAGTCTCCATGTGGTATATTTTGTGAGTCACCTTTAGAGAGGGTTAACCGTAGTGGACATTCCCTTAATTGGGTCAACCACGTTGATGGAACCTCAAGCAGTAATAGCCATTTTCGTCGTGGTAGTGACAACCGCTATATAAATGTCTTGTTGGAAGAAATCTCCATAGGTGTGGTCTCTTGTTGGGCTATCAGATCTCCCTAGCAGATCCTGAAGATTAAGTTCTCGGACTGTGTCAAAACCCTGGTGTGCCTAGATTGGAGTTCACCCTCTTGGATCATAAAAGTTGTAGAGTCAAACCATTACTAAAAACCCTAGTGAGGCCAAATTTTCATTTTCTAGGAATATGTTCCTTAATGCAAAACTTTTTGGAACGTACATAATTAGCACTTCTAAGGATTAGCACAAATAAGTCACTTGATTGTTCATGCACAAGGTTGTTTTTGCCCTTGTTCATTGTTTTTAGACATGCTTGAAATCACTTGCTTGCTATTTTGCGTGCTTGCTTATCTATCTGGTTATTGAAAATGAACAAATCTATTACAATCCTCAAATCTGGACATTAAAATTTGCAAACAATCTGAAAATGAAAACCCAAAATTTGCAAAAATTGAAGTAAAACACCTTTCTGGAGTCAACAGTCATTTTGTAAAGTCAAAAAGTCATACGACTTTTGGCTATTGTCATTTCAGAACCCCCAGATTGTCATATGGTATCAGGTATATTGTCATATGAGTTTTGCTACCAATCATTTTCAAAAATCAATTTCCTTGTCATCAACTATCGTATGAGCTTGTCAATTGTCATTTCATGCTATACCCACTATCATATGAGCCTGCAGAGAATCATTTGAGAAATTTTAAAAAGTTGTTAGAATGTTGTCAAAACTATCAAAGAACCAGCTTTTTCAACCTATTTCCAGAATTTGTCAAACAAATCAATGTGTCAGGAACAGAGCAGCAAATACTGAGAATCCAATAATTTTCCTAAAGTGGCCTTTTGAGTCCAATTTAGCCTTCTGTTTAATCGATTTGAGTCTTTATCATCTTGTGTCAAAACCTTGTCATAACTATCAATCTTCAATCAATCATCAAAATGACTAAGTGTTGTGAACTCGTGTCCGCTGTCTTTTGGGAATCTACCCATACATCCAAGGCATAGTCTCCCTCATCTACATCTAATCTATGCTTCAATCAATCAAACCTTAACAAGGTTGTGTCATCTGATCATCTTGATTCAATTCATTCTTCAGTTGTCTTCATCTTATTCTTTTGCTTCACCCAAGGTTAATGGTGGAAACTAGATCTTCCTCTCACAAGAAATCAGGAGAAGCACTTGACACCGGAGCTTTGTCTACTCACGTAGGACCAACTCTTGAACAACTCTACAATTTTGGTCTTTATGAAGATGACAGTCTTGGCAACTTTCAATTAAAAACTAGTTACATTCCTCCTTCATCAACTCACGAAGGTACCCAACAAACTCCACATCAATCTATCCCAGGTAGAACTCCTAGCATGTCTCAAGAAGGGACAAACTTGGGCTCTCAAAGAGCTCACTCTCAACATGGTGTAGATCAGGAACCCACACCTAAAGAAATTTCTCAATATCAAAATGATGATAACTTCAAATGAATGATGAAGCATTTCTTGAAAGAAGACAGAGAAGCATACTTTTTATAATTGGCTCATCAAGGAGCTAAACTTCCTCCCAACTTTAATGTTGAAGATATCATTACACATGAGGAAGAAACTCCACTCATAGCTATGATGAAATAGATGCATGCCATGCAAGTCAAGCTTAATAACCTTGAGAAAGAAAAGGAACCCAAGGAGTTCTCCATGGAGGCCCTATGTCCTTTTCCATTCGACAAAGACTTGTACATGCCACCATTCCCAAAAAGAGTGGAGATTCCCAAGTATAATAAGTATGATGGACACTCAGATCCCCAAGATCATGTCAGAGAATTATGTGCACAATCTATGGAGTTCATGCATGAACCAACCTATCTGATGCGTCTTTTCCCTCGATCTCTAGGGGCAGCAGCCATTCATTGGTTCTCTAGATTGCCTTCTACTATCAAAACTTTTGAGGAGTTGATCAAATTGTTCTATCAATAATACTCCTACAATATTTAACATCTAGTCACCATGATCGATATCTGCAATCTCAAACAATATCTAGGGGAACCATTCTTGACATTTCTCAAGAGATGGAGGAAGAAATTCTCTCTATATGCTAGACCTATTCCAGAAACTGAGAAACTAGAAATTTTCATCAATAATCTTGTCCCAGAGATCAATTATCCTTTACAAATGCAAGATCATACATCTTTTGATAAAATGGTTGACAATGCAATCAAGATTGAAAAAGTACTTATGAAAAAAGGAGAAATCACACTTCAAAAGGACAAGTACGAATCAAGATCCAGTTCTAAAGACAAGAATAAAAACTAGAACAAGAATAAAGGCATTGTCATAGATGGTGTTGTTGATACTATCTATGCCCCATCAAAGGCACCAGCTTTCAATTTAACTATTGGTACCCAAGCCATAAAAGCTTTAGAACAAAAGGTGTCTAAATCATCTCAAAAGAAGCCAAAGTATAAAAAGTGGTCCGCTGATAATAAATGAACGTTGCCTGAGATCCAACCACATGATTCTGAGCCTAAACCAAAATGGTGGAGAGAGAATGAATTCTGTGATTTCCATCGGGGTAAAGGTCACAAAACTAATAACTGCTTATGCTTGAAACATACTATCCAAGATCTGATTGATAAGGGAGATATCACCATTGATAATCATAAGAGCAATAATGATCATACAGCATTCACATAACCATTTCCAAAACATGGTCTAGAAGTCTCATCTTCTCAACCTAATATGGGGGCAAAGGTCAATTATGCTTACCCTGGAAATAATTTTGTTATCAATATGGTTAAACCTTGTCTCTCTGAACATTGCAATTTCATCACAATTGTATGAAGAGATAGAGATCATCCTTTAGCTAACATAGTTACTCGATCACAAGCTCAGGCACATCTGAAGAGACAACTCCCAGATTCATCAAATGTCCCTAGGATGCCCTTCAATCTTTCTTCCGCTTCCAAACAGAAGGCTATCTCTAAATCTTCCAATCCTAAAGATACAAGGCCAACATCTTATAGCATTGTTCAACAACTCCAACACACTAATGTGAAAATCTCCATGTTTGAGTTGCTTCGAATATCTCCAGGTCATAGAGCCATTCTAGACAAAGCTTTGCTCGGATCTAATGTTCCTGATGACCTTGATTTAGACAGGTTCCAGACTATGGTTGGACATCTTACGTCTCCACAATATATATCCTTTTCAAAGGAAGAAGACAACTCCTTGAGTCACCCACATAACCAACCCTTGCATATAGAAGTCTTGATCCAGAACTGTAGAGTCAAACGTGTGTTGATAGATGGAGGTGCAGGCCTAAACATTTGTTCTTACAACTTGATCACACAATTGGGATTTTTAGAATTGGCTATTGATCCTAGAAAGAAAATAACTATCAAAGCCTATGATGAACAAGAAATATCTTCTAAAGGCACCATTTTCTTACCTATCAGAGTAGGTCCAGTTATCAAAGATACTATATGTCAAGTTCTTGATCTACCATTGGCTTACAACATTCTTCTAGGGAGACCATGGATACATGAGATGAAAGCTATTCCTTCTACATTTCACCAATGCTTGAAATTTCCTTATGAAGGAGTGGAGGTCACTATTCTAGTAGACACATCCACCACTTGCAATACATTGAAGGAAAGTGCAGATAAGCTTATGCCTAATAACAGAGAATCTTCCATTGAACCAACTAAAGAAGCATCCACATCTAAAATGGAAGATCTTGCAAAAGAGGTTAATATCAAATAAAATAGTATGGGAGAATATACTATGGAGCTAGTCTTATCCTTGACATCTCTCCCTATCTCACCTAAGTCTTATGGGCAGTCTTTGAAATAGTCCAAACTAGAATCCAAAGAACCTCTTGAGGCATATAAAAAAAATTTTGTAGCAGAACAAGTCTCCAAGCAAGAATTTGAAGAGGATGAAGCTATGCTTGCATGGCTATACAAAGATGATTCTAAACCCCATGATATTCAAACTAGTAACTCAGCAGTACCAAAAGATACTTCTAAGTCATATGGCCTAGGAGATAAATTAATAGCTAAGATGGTATATTCAGGTAAAGGACCTCTAGGAGTCAGAGGAAATGGTCTTGAGGCACCTCTTCCACATACTGGTAGAGCAAAAAAAGACAAAGTTGGCTTAGGATTTAAAAAGAAACCCTTTCACCTCAAAGGTAATTGTTCTTATTTCATAGAGAAAATCACACCAAATGAACCTCTTCTTAAGAAGGAGGAAGCTGAACCATCAGATAGTGATTCAGACAGCTCAGAACTCATCCCCTATGAAAAATTGCCTAAGGAGATCAAACACCTTCTTGATGATAAAGATGATCCAATCAAAAGAATTAATGTAGTAGACACACAAGAACCTACTATCAATCAAGAGATAGTTGCAACACAAGAACCAGCTAATCTCAAAAATAATCAAGAAGAGGAAGGTGGTAGTCATTCTGAGATAGATTCTCATGAGTATGAATTCAAATCAGAATCTGAGGGTAACCCTTCTTGGGGTATTCACCCTGACTTTACTCATGTTCTTAGATTTCCTAGAGGCATAGATGAAGAATCTAATGACTATGAATGGGGAGCCATTCCAGAAGAAGATGAGCTCATTACAGAGAAACATGTTGATGTTATTCACCAATATGCACCTAAACCCAATGTAAGTCAAGTGAAATGATGAACCTATCGAGTTTGATCCACCTATGGCTAAATTGGACTCCCATAATGACATTGAGCCTATTAATGAATTGAATGTCTTAAGTTGTAATATCACCTTTGAACTTGAGCGTCGGGTTAGGACCAATGATGACAGATTCATATCCGTAAACACTATCTCCCAATCTTTCCCCACTTTGACTATCCAATATCCAGAACTTATTGATCAGACCTCCACAAATCCAAGCCATGGTATTTATACCTTCCCAAATGACTATGCCCTTGCTTGCTACCTTAATGTAGTTGAGCCTATGAGTACTTCCATCAGTGAACTAAGCGTGAGCATGACAGATTCAGACATCAAGTATCTTAGTCAGAAAAATAAGAATAAAAAGAAAAAGAAAAAGAGTTCTAAGGGTGAAAACCACTTTGTGGCAGTCTCAAAACCTACAAAAGTAAAAATAAAAGATGTATCCAAAGGTGAAAACCTCTTTGAGGTGCCTAATGATGAGATATTTGATGTCCTTCTGAGTCATTTGCAGGATAGATCTCTAGTTCTAATTGAACCCACTCAATCTATCAATTTGGGAACAATAGAAGAACCACAGTTGATTCATGTAGCACAATATTTATCAAAAGAAGAGAAGCAAAAATTTACAACATTCCTAACAAAGAAGAAGATCAACTTTGCATGGAAATATTCAAATATGCCAGGGTTGGATCCTAATCTTATAATGCATCATTTATCTATAGCTCCAAATGTCAAACCTATTAAGCAAAAATTGAGAAAGATGCATCCTCATGTTGCACTCTTGGTGAAAGCTAAATTAGAGAAGCTCCTGAAAGCTAGATTCATCTGAGTTATTGACTATGCAGAGTGGATCTCTAATATCGTACCTATTTCAAAACTAGATAAATTAATTAGAGTGTGCATAGACTTTAGAGATGTAAATAGAGCATGCCCTAAGAATGATTTTCCACTCCCTAACATTCATATGATAGTGGACATGATTGCGGATTTTGAGATGTACTCTTTAATGGATAGTTTTTTAGGATATAATCAAATAAAAATTGCTCCAGAGGATCAAGAGAAAACTACTTTTACATGTGCATGGGGCACCTTCTGTTGGAATGTCATGCCATTTGGGCTTAAAAATGCTGGTGCTACATATCAAAGAGCCATAACATCTATTTTTCACTACATGATGCATAGGACTATGGAGGATTATGTTGATGATACTTTAGCAAAATCTATGATTAGGGCTACACATCTAGATGACTTGAGCAAGATACTAGATAGAATGGAAACATTTAGTCTCAAACTAAATCCTAAGAAGGGTGCTTTTGGTGTCACTTCTAGAAAGCTCTTAGGATACATAGTTTCAAAGAAGGGCATTGAACTTGATCCAGCTAAAGTAAAGGCTATCATGGAAATGCAACCTCTAAAGAATATTAGTCAAATGAGGACATTGCAAGGAAGAGTTCAATCTATTAGAAGATTTATATCACAGCTAGTAGACATATCACAACCTTTTACAAAAACATTACATAAAGGTGTGACCTTTGCATGGAATAAAGAATGTGAGAATAAATTTAACCATATCAAGAAGTATGTATCAAATCCTCCTATCTTGATACCTCCTATTCATGGGAAGCCTTTGATCTTATATGTCTCGGCTATAGATACATCACTGGGGGCATTGCTAGCACAACATGATGAGAACAAAAAGGAAAGAGCTATACACTATATTAGTAGAACATTGGTTGCATATGAGAAGAACTATTCAATGATTGAGAAAGCTTGTCTAGCTGTGATCTTTGCATCATAGAAACTGAGACACTACATGTTAGCTCATACCACACAATTGGTAGCTAAGATTGATCTACTCAAGTACCTACTAAGCAAAACTTCCCTCACAGGTAGATTAGCTAAATGGGTTATGCTCTTAAGTGAATTTGACATTGAATATGTGGAAAGAAAATCTATCAAAGGATAGCTAATTACTGATCAATTGGTTGATGCACCTATGATTGATGATACACTAATGCAAATGGAATTTCTAGATTCCTCTATCATGACTATTTCTTCTAGAGAGTGGCAATTATTCTTTGATGGCTCCTATACATAGAATGGATGAGGAGCAGGCATATTGTTCATAACTCCTCAAGGATACTCAATCCCAAAATCATTCAGATTAAAGTTCCCTTGCACAAACAATATTGTTGAATATGAAGCCATTTTGAATGGTATGAAAATAGCAATTGAATGGAGGGTAACAGAACTACACATTCGTGGAGACTCACAACTTGTTATCCATCAAGTCAATGATGTGTACCAAACTAAAGATGAAAAGCTCATTCCTTACAAGAGAATGGTAGATGATCTAAAGAAGTATTTCCTATCTATCACATTTGAGAAAATTCCTAGAACAGAGAATAAGGTTTTCGATGCAATGGCAACGCTATCTACTTTATTACAGCGGCATGAACATGAGCTACACTACGAGTTCCTGGTGGAAGCACTATCTTATCTTGCATATGATTCCCCTAAAACCCACATGATTTTCACTTTTGTTGGTCATGATTCATTCAGATATAAAAACCTATTTTCCTATCTCAAAGACCAAATCATTCCTGATACCTTCAACTGCCATGAAAAGAGATACCTTATCCGAAATACCTCTCAATATGTCATTAGTGGTCACGATCTATACAGACGAGGTCTAGATGGTATGCTACTTAGATGTTTAGAATAGGAAGAGTCTCAACATGCATTAGAGGAAGTCCATGATGGTATTTGTGGGTCACACTTGAACGGTTCAACCCTAGCTCAAAAACTTATTAGGGTTGGGTACTATTGGCCTGAAATGGAGAAAGATTCTATCAAGTTTGCTAAGAATTGTCAAAAATGCCAAGTGCATGGCAACTTAATTCATGCTCTAGGGAGAGATCTCATTCCCTTTACTACACAATGGCCTTTTCACCAATGGGCATTTGATCTTATAGGAGCTATACATCCTCATTCTTCTAATGGACACACCCATATTGTAATACCTCTCCTATGGTGATACTTAGACTTTTCTGATTTGGACATTTTATTATTATTATGGTCAAGACTATACATTTACATTTATGTTTTGTGGATAATGACATGATGAATATGCTCATTTATGGTTAGTAATTACATGTTTATGAGATTAGAAAATTATCTATTTTTATATGGATCTAACCCAATTATTTGAATCTAACCACTATCATGATGTTTTATGTTTCATGGATGTGTCTGATGTGTTTTTCATGACTCCAGGACGAAGTCGTAGTTACTCACTTAGTTGAGGTCCACACGATGTATCGATCCTGGTCATCTGCTTGCATATATCTGATTTGTATCTCCATATGTATATATATGTATCTCTTCTTGGTGATGCAGGATTGCAGGTACCGGGTGTCGTCTCCACCTGGCTTCACAGGTCTGAGCGATCCCTCAAAATCCTCGATCGTTGTTGTTGTTACGGAGGTATCACCAGGTCCACAGGAAGAAACTTCACCTTTGATCCTTTTATCCTTAGGTGGGAAGTGTCGAGTCAGTCCCTTGTGTGAATGTCTTATGTGGTTTTGTAATTGATGGAATTGTGGATCTTGTAGCTAGTTCTTGCCTTCATGATATGTTCAATTCTGTTAGTAGATCATGGATGTAGATTATTGCTCATTGGAGGGTATGATTTAGTAGCGTATCTCATTAGGAGCAATTTTTGAGTGCAATTAAATCATGTGGTTTTAATACCCATGATAAGGATTAATTCTATGGTATTTTAATGTCTAAGGAAATATTAATAATAAGAGGTTTTAATTAATAATAGTGGTAAAATTCTAACCTATGTTAGTGGCTACTTAATATATGCATATATATTTTAGAATGGGGATTAAGGTATGAATAAACAATATAGTTTATAATAATGTTATTCTAATGTTTAACATTAATAATAATGTACCTTATTTATGGTATTATTTTATAATACTAATAATGACAAAGAGTCTATAGCAATAAAAATAATAATATGTTTTATAATAATAATATTGTGCTTGTAATAATATTTATTATAATAATAATATATGTACACATAGGCATATGGGTGCACACATATGCATATGCATACATATATTTATATATAATTATTACCATGTAATCATTTATTATATTAATAAATAATTAGATCAATTAGCGGTATGGTAAATAGGATTATCCTATTACCATAGTTAAATAATTTAATAAATTGTTTTAAGATTATAATATTTATTTTAATAACCTTAAATTTAAGGACTTAGATTATAGTTTATTTATTCCTTTACGGGAATGAGTTTTCAAAACCATCTCTTTAACGGATGGATAGTTGAGATGGTTGCACCAGTTGGATTACCTGTGCAACCACCTCCTCCATCCTATTTACAGGAAAGATTTCCTGTGTAAAAGAGAGTTGGGAGAAGAGGATTAGTATTATCATTGTAGAAAATTTATCCTGTGAGTTTGGCATTTGGATTGTTACGGGTAGAGGCTGGAAGATTGCGAGCAAAAGGATTCAAGGAGTGTTGGAAACATTGGAGAGGGTTTGATCTTCCTTCTTCTCCAACTGGTCTTCGCAGGACTCCAGGTTGGAATCCATCCTGAGAAGTAGATTTATCTTGTAGAATGAATGTAAAATCTAGATTCTGGAAAAATTTCTGTATATTGTGCTATGGTTGAAAATATATATATATGCTTTATTTTCTGTGTATTTGAAACGTGTTTGTGGAAAGTTATTTTACAAATGTTTGTATGTTCACTGTGGTGAAACCTCCCTGGTAGGGTAGTGTAGTTTACTGTCACTGGATGTATTATGAACGCTTCCAGAGTTTAGAACTTTTGTTGCAACCTTACTGTTTCATGTCCATATATGTGCCACCCTTTCTTTTCCCAGATCTAGAATATATTTGTTAGATAGGTAGGGAGGATTGATGGGCCGTTTCTGAAGGGAAACTGGGATATCTCAAATGGGTCGTGCTCATATTAGGCAACCTTAGTCCCCATAACACCCAGTTTTACCCGCAAGACAAAGTTGACAGTCGTTCTCTTTAGTTCCAGTCGGCTCAGTGTGTTACCGAGTTAGGTCGGTAATGTGTTTACCGAGTTAGGTCGGTAATGTGTTTACCGAGTTAGGTCAGCTCAGTGGTAACCGAGTTTGGTCGGCTCAGTGTTAACCGAGTTAGGTCGGTAATGTGTTTACCGAGTTAGGTTGGCTCAGTGTTAACCGAGTTAGGTCGGTAATGTGTGAACCGAGTGAGGTCGGTAAAGTGTCAACCGAGGTAGGTCGGTAGTGTGTTAACCGAGCTAGGTCGGTAGTGTGCTAACCGAGGAAAATAGGATTCAGGCTTTATACAATTATAACATTTAAGTATAAGTTTACGTACTTTAATTTCTTTAATTACTTATACTTTAAGTTATACTTGTATAAAGGGATTAGGTACCCTTTGAATCCATTGGAATAGGTTTCAGGTTCCTAGGAGTTAAGTTGTAGCTTTTAAATTTCAGATTTTTAATTAAATCAGACTTAGTCAATTTTCAGGATTAGCCAGGTTTTAGGTTTAGAAAGAAATTTTGTTTAAACCTGAAGATTGTTCATTCCTTGTTTAGTGGAGATTATTTTCAGTACATTTAGATGTCTTTATTGAGATAGAATGTTTGTAAGGAGCAGTTTAGGGTTTAGAGTCAAGACATTCTAAACATTCTTAACATACCTAATTTCTCTAAACATACATAACTATCCTATTATTTTCAATCCTTGGTAGTAGTTCTCAAATGTGTTTGCAATATGTTTTTACTATGTGTATGATGTTATTGTGATGTATGGGTTGAGGGTAGAAAACCTAACGACACCTAGTGAGTGGCTCTCAGTGCGGGGCCGGGGCCCTAAAGTGGCTAGAACCAGGATAACCGACTGAAGAGTTATTTAACAAGTGGAAATTTAATTAAACTGATGGGAATGGGTTAAAACATTAAAAAGATTAAATGTGCCTCGCCCATGCCATTAGTGCTAGTAAAGGCTATGGATGGGAGTGGGAGAAGGTACCTATGCGTAGGTACGATCGAATGGCACTTGTCTGTACGAAATGCATTCGATCCCGCATGTGCCTACTTGGGGGCCGGGGCCCAGAGTGGCTAGTACCAGGACAACCCAAGGGGTGAGGGCTATGCGATGACACTCACTTAGGTTGTTGCTTAGAGTTTCTACCCAAGCCTTAGAACCTTTTGGGAAAGATCTATACTTTGACTCTCTTTTCATTTGCTATTTTGGGAAAGATTACCCAACCCTAGGTTTGGCCTAGCTATTCCTTCTTTGTGGACCTTGGTGTTTATCTCCTAGCACGGGGGAGTGGGCCTTATAGGTACCCACGTGGTTGGGTGGTAAACATTTTTATCGAGGTGTCTTTTGCAGATACATGCTTGAAGATTCATGCTTGCTTATGTACCAGATTTGAAGAACGAAGGCCTTGTGATTATATTTCATGAAGCATAATCTTGTTACCTTTTGTGAGGAGTTGAATGCAATGTAATCAATGATGTAATTGGAATGGGTAGACTTAGGAAGAAGGGAAAAGGGAAAATTGAACTTTATGTTTAAGATGTATGTTGGAAAGAAAAAAGGATTTTGTAACATTCCAAATTATGTAACATACTTTCATTATTGTTGTTTAAGTGAAGCTATTGAAAAACCAAATGTAGTATATTTTAATGTATCAAATGAATTGGATAAATTTTATAAGTTACATGGTTCATAAAGGATACTTAGGAATATAGATGATTTCTAAATGGAAAGTAGAAATGAAAATATTTTGTATTTCTTAAGATATGATGCAGCTTGCTTTGGGAATTAAATCTTGTTGTTAGTTTACTTAATGGATTTGAATGAATCATGCATTTAAATGAAAAGGGAACCTTGGAAGGAATCTAAGTTAAAGTTTTGATTACATAATTCTTTTTAAAGTTCAAAATTTTTCCATAAATTATTACTTAGGTTTTCTTTAACAAAGAGAATCTTTGTTCTCTTCCCCGGTTCCCTTGCGGGGCATGACACATATAATCACAGCTACAGATTATTTTACAAAATGGGTAGAAGCAGTCCCTTTGACACAAGCAACTGGAAAGAAAATATCTATGTTCATATTGAACTATATCATATGCAGATATGGGATACCTCATTCCATAATCATAGATAATGGTGAAAAATTCAAAAACAAAGACCTAAATGATCTATGTGCCAAATTCAAGATCACACAACATTGGTCTTCTATCTACTATCCTCAAGGGAATGGACAAGTTGTGGCTTCTAACAAGAATCTATTGAAAATCTTGCACCGTACAGTTAATAAGACAGGAAGAGACTGGCATCTCATGATCAATCCAGCTCTTTGGGCCTACAAAACAAGTATCAGAACACCCACTAGGTCTACACCTTTCGCTTTAGTTTATGGGTCTGAAGCGGTAATGCCTATTAAGGTTGAAATCTCATCACTAAGAATCAGAATGCATGGTCTAGTAACTGATGATGACTACAGAGTGTCTAGGTTGCAAGAACTTGAACTACTAGATGAGCGCAGGCAAGTAGCATATGATCATCTTAGAGTATATCATAAAAGAATGTCTAGAGGTTACAACAAGAAAGTCAGACACAGATAATTCCAGGTTGGTGATCTAGTCTTGAGAGAGAATCCTAAAAATAAATCACATCAAGAATGCAAGGGGAAGTTTGAACCCAACTGGCTGGGTTCCTTTGTTATCACTGCTACTTTTGGCTCTAGTGCCTATCAACTCTCAACGACTGAAGGAGAACAGCTCTGAGAACCAATCAATGTTCTCCATTTGAAGAAATTCTATGCCTAAAGCATTCAGTCTATGGTAAAAAGTCCTGAAAAAATGAACATCTTGGTGAAAACCTAGCAATAGGCGCCTTGATGCTTCACAAAAAAAATCAAAAAGTATCAACAATACAAAAAAATTGAAAAAATATCGAAAGTACAAAAAAATTAAAAAAATGAAAAATACAAAAAAATGAGAAAAAGAAAAAGTGCCTTGGTGAAAACCTAGAAACAGGCGCCTTGGTAGCAAAAATAGAATCTCTGCCAAGATGGTGAAAACCCAGCAAATGGGTGCCACTTGTTTCAAAACGCTCCATCTATTAGCGCAATCTTAGTCTTTCCCAGCTTTCAGTCTGCTTTAGTCTGTATATATCCTTGTTTCAATAAGTCATTTTGTACACCAATCAGCTCAAGCGTATGTATCCTATCAATATTCAAACTTGGGGGCAATTAATGTCATATCCTATGGCCTCCAATGTATCTTAGATGTATCATATCCAGTCAGAATCCTTTGAAGCTTCAATCGAGTCAGTCAGTCTATCTTGTCTCCAGAAAGGATTTTACATCTACAACAACACAATCAAACATCAAAACATCAAACTCAAACTGAAAACAATTTGTGCTTTATCCATGCTTTTATCTCCTTGTATGCTTATTGATTCACATTAAGATTTTTGCATATTGTGTTCCCATGAGCTCTTCGATGATGTCCTTTCCAAGATTTAGAGAGTGATGACTGGGGGCATAATCTTTTCTTTGTTTTCTTCTTGTATGTGAAAATCTAACAACTTTGGAAATTCTAGATTGAAATGGTGTCCAACTGTAAGAGCCTCTATCTCGAATTGGATGGCCATGCGTACCTCAACCATTGATACCCAGAAAATTCAAGGAAGTTTGATCTAACTATTGTCTTTTTGAGTAAGTTCTTTCTCCTATTGTGAAATGCAATCTTACCTAAGGATGTGAATGATAAAGGGTCACTATGGGTAATTCACATTGGATTTAGAATGATCTCTTGACTACTTGATGTTTTTGACAGCAAGGCATATTCAGGTCATCATGACGTTTATGTTTTGATGCTTCTACAAATTGCTATATCAAAATGGACATGATATTCAAGTCATCCTGGCGTTTATGCCTTGGTGCTTATATCTAATCCGACATTCTGAAAACAAAATCAATATTTGTATGTCCATGATTTCATAATCAGTGGGTGTTGTATTGATTCTTGCACATACAAATCAATATTCATATGTCTATGGTTTCATAATAGTGAGCATTGTATTGATTTATCCGGTTACCTAAAAATTCAATGATGAGAATAACCGACACATGATCAGTGACTAGGTCCTAGGTCTTAAGTTGCATTTCATTTTGCATGTCTCTTTGCATTTTGCATGTTTGCATTATCTCACAATAACTCAACAAACTTCAAAGTTTAAACAATTTTTCAAATATCTCTTCAAATCTAACAAGAGTTGAATCCTAACTTGAAGGTCTCTTCAATCATATCACAAGCAGTTACTATCTTGGGTTACACATCCTTTCTGACATAAGACTAAGTACTTGTCTTCATCAATACCTGCAAAACATATCATGTGTATCATTGAATTTACATATCATAACCATTTGTTGCATTACAAATCATCCATGTGCATAAGTATAAATCATACATATATATTTCCATAATCAAATACATTTGCATAACATCCATACATATGAAACAAATCCTTGCATTGCATATATCCATACATACATTCTACTCTATCCATAGCATAAGCATCACATGATATCATCATAAATCAAAACATGACAAGTACATATGAAGTCACAACCAAAATATTGATCTCATATATATCAAAAAAAAATAAAAATCTTGAACTAGTTAGGGGTGCACTACTGGCACAGTATACAAAAGAATGAGCTCAGCTGAGCTATCAGAATCAGTACAGTATATCAATGATCAAAAAGAGTACAGTATATCCAAATCAATAGATCAAAAATGTCAGAAGATATCACAGATCAATCAGCTATCAGCATGATCCTTTGCATCTGGTGGAGGTGGAGGTGGTGCATCAGGCACTGGCTCTGCTCTCGGGGCCCTAGCTCCCTCTGATGCCATCATGAACTAAGAATAGGTAGGAACTCTTTGTGCTCAAGGAACTATAGTATAATACACTAAAACATAATATGTCCATCTCGAGGTTTGATGAATCACCTATGCTTGTAACCATTGTACCTCTCTAGTAAGTGCAGTATGTTGTCTATCAACCTCTATGAATCTCTCCTCCCACCTAGCACTGTGTATCTTCAGGTCCCTGACCTGAACTCTAAGATGTCTAATGGTCTCCTATGGGGTAAGAGGAACAACTAGATCAACATCTGGCATATCAATATCAGGGGCAGCCTGCTCCGTGGTCTCTGCTCTCTGCGCCTTGCAGCGTCTGACCTCTGCACCTAAATTGAAACCGATATCCCCCTCTATAAAGTCCATACCACCACCCACCACCTGCTCAGCTACAAGTACCTCATTTGCTGAACCAACTCCACCTAATGTGCCACCCTCTCCTCTAGTCCATCTATGAGAACTGGAAGATCTGCCTACTGTGGAACTAGTGGGATGAGGGGCCCTCATCTTTTCTGATGGTCTTTGTGGTGGATCCATTGCTCTGGGTCTCAGAGGTGTGGGGTGTACCATAGGAGCCTGTGTAGGTCTAGGACCCTGTCCCATCGAAGCACCAGTCACATCCATCACCTCCTCCATGGAGGGTATCAGCTCAGTAGGATCAGAAAATCTATGAATGGGGTGATCAATGAGCCATGAGATGAATCTGTCAGTGACACCAGCATCCAGTACATCTAGTCTATACTCCTAGTCCCTGCCAACAATAGCACTATACTCCTATGAACACAAAGCATAAGAGAGCCTGTGTCCATCCCAGTCCAATCTCATGCCCTATCTATGCATATGTAGCATAATCCTCTAGGGCATCCTAAATGCGTCCATATTGCTGCTAGACCCTAGTAATCAGAAATCTCTCTATGGTGGAGGAGGACCTCCCAATCAGTACACGGCTCTAGAAGAAATAGCTAAACTTCTCTCAAGTAGTAGGCCAAGTCTCAATGGCTACATAAGGTCTCCAGTGAACAAAATTCATGTCATCGAGGCATCACCTCCAGTACTCTATGTGACCCATCTGTCCCTATATGACATATTTGGCATATCTATAAATGACAGGCTCTTGAGGCTACCTCTGAGAAGTACAAATAGGTCTCAACACTGGGATATGCTCCCATGCCCATATCTGTAGAACAAGAGCTCCTGCAATAAAGGATTTGCTCTCCTAATACACTACCTTGTGCATCTCGGAGAACATGTGTACTAACAAACACTGACCCCATGCCAACTCAGCGGGAGTGGCCATCAACCGTGCTACCATAGGGGCCCAGCCCATCAAAAGACCATTCTACTGATGGTCAGACATGATAATACCACCAATCATACTAGCAATAATACATTCTAATCAGTGTGTCTACCCATATCTCTGAACTAGGGTCTCCTAGGAAATGGAGGCCGTCATTTGGGTATCATCTTTGAAGAGACCTCTAAAAGCTAAAACACCTAAGTTCCCCAAACTCACATACTCTGGTCTCCTAGCAGCATGAAATGAAATCTGCAGTATCCGGTACACATCCTCAGGAGTAATAGTAAGCTCCCCTGTCGGTAAATGGAAAGTCTGGGTCTCTGAGTGAAATCTCTCAATCAATGCCATCAAAAGCCCATGATTTACCCTAATCTCAGGTAAATGAATCAAGTGCTCAAATCCACAAGTAGCAAGGTGAACTCTCATAGGGTCTGGCAAGGAGACATAATCTCTTAGTAGTAGGATGAGAGATCTGAACATGTACATCTGGATATACGACCTACATAGCATAGAATCAAGGAATCCTATCAATAAATGGGTCACAAACTAGGTTACAAGGACAGAAATGGGGCAGTTCAGTGTTTTAGAAGGTAGGTTAACAGGTCAGGAATTAGGCTAAGGAATCAAAAAATTCAAAAATTGGACTTAAAAAAGAGTTTTGTGCTTGTTGTTTTCCATACGACAACTCAAACTGACATGAAAAGTCATATGACTTTCCACCCCATACCAAATGACAAACCATAGTAGCACGACAATGTATCCCTCCTCATATGAGTTATGAGGGACCCGATGGAATGTCATACGACTCATGGGTCCCTCTAATATGAGTCATGGGGGCTTATCATATGACAACCTATCTACTCTTGAAAGTCATACAAGTCCCGCTGGGGAGTCGTACGAGTTTCTATGCATGCAAAATTTAAAAATGGAAAAGACGTATGAAAACATGCTAAAATCCTATAAAACATGGAAAATATGAAATTTCAATAAGGCACAAAGGTCCACCTACCAGATGTCCATACTATCGGGGTCTCTGGTGTCTCCAACTGCGCTCAAATCAGTGTGAACTGACAGGTACCTTCGGTTCTACTGCTCTATCTGCCATTTTGCTCAGAGGGCTCTACAAAAATTTCTAAAGTCAAAAGGTTGAAATGAATTGAAAATGACCCTTCCGGCATTTATATAGCTTTTGACCTAATTTTCAAAAGTGCTCTGTTTTTCACAAAAATTGCACACCTGGCTAATTTCGACATTCTGAATCCATTTTCGGGATCAAAATCAAAATCTGAGATCATTTACTATGTGAAAATCATGATTTAAATTTTTGGACCCAGGACGGTCTACTACTTGCATAATCAACCTTCAATCATCACAGAAATCCAATATTCAACTTAACTGATTATCTTACATCAAACTATCAAAATTTCAACTCGGTCAACCATGGTTAACTCATGGTTTAACCTAGTCAAACTTGGTCTCCAAGACCTCTAAACGATGCAGAATGCATTCTCAAACGTGAATAACCATTGCTCAAATCAATTAACATGCTTCATAACTATCAATGCTGACTTTTCTTGTCAGATTTCAATTTTAATCCCGAAGGGGCCATGGTATTACACATCATTCAAGTCTGTAATCATATCTTTATCTGAAACCATATCTTTCCTCAATAATCAAGAAAACAACCATGTCTAGTTGTTGATTCATCAAAAGACCTCATCGCTTGGGGCAAATCAATCATCACTCAAGGCATATCAAATTCATCAAGATCCATATCAATCTGGAATTCTCCTAATCTTGTAAATTGTATCAGTTTTTGCAACTATCAATTCAATTAGTGTTATTTCCTTGGTTCTTCGAAAACTGAAGGGTTCGAATGTGATACCAATGTGATTCAATATAAGGACAATTAGGTCTGGAATCATTCACTCACTTCTTTTCAATCATAAGGTTCAGAATCAGGTGTTTTGACACTTTTTCACAATCATCGGTTCATTGATGTTATAGTTAACATTATCTTTGGTCATTTAGGACCTATTATCTTCATATCAAATATTTCAATCAGCTTCTGTCTCATATCAATATCAATTTCAAACATCAGTTTCAACATCATACACAAACTGTCTTTGAACCACTGTGCTTTGCACAGTAATTCAAAGAGGGGCAAAATGTAATACCCCAAAAATGGGCTATAAGTTCATTAATCTCCTACATCATCAAATTGAATGAAATCGACATCAAAAGTTCTAACCTAAGGCACATCTGAACATCATCGAATTCTAATTAATTTTATCTTAAATTCTGCATTAGGGAATATTCTTAGCAATATTCCTAATTATCTTAATTATCTTTAATTTAATGATTATTTGGCGATAAATCTTATCCTAAAGTTTGATTGATTGAATATTCTCAATATTTAATTAATTAGATTTAATTTTGCCACTTAATTGTTTAATTGAAGTTAATTCTATTTATTCCTAAATTGTATTATTTAATTTTGACAATAAATACAAAATCCTATGAATAATTGATTAAATTCTTATTTAATTAATTAAAGCAAGTTGTCAATTTTTAATAATATTGTTTTTGAATAAAAGTTTGAAAAATAGTTGATTAACCCATAAATCAATTGTTTTATTTTTCAAAATCAGTTAAGTTGGAAATAAATCACTTTATTATTAAATTAATTCATAAATAAATCATGCACAATCAGAAAAGCAAACAACTATCAATTATCAATTAAAGCTAAACTCTATTTTGAGTTAAACTCTGCTTTTGCATGTTTTTGTGAGTTAGTTATCCTTTATTTAAAAATAACTCAAAAATCAACCTGAGTTATTTGAGTGATTTATGGCTTTCTTTCATGCACCTCCAAAGCCCTAAATTTCTATAAATTAAGGCTTCAGCTCTTCATTATCAATCCATCCATCCACGAATTGCACACTCATGCTGTCAAATTAGAGACTGAAGAATCGATCTTGAGAATTCGAGTTGTTGTGAGATTTTCATTTGTTATTGCATAGTTTTCATATCATTTCTTAGCTTAGTTTGCATATCATTTTTCCACATCATTGTTAGCATAGATTCATATCAAGTTTTTATCATATTATTTCACAGAAAATTTTTTAAAAATAGATTAATTGCATTCATTCCATATCTAGATTTTGCATTCAAATCCTTCGTTTAGGTGTCATTAAGGTCACTGATCTCGGTATAATCTGAGAATACATACTCACATCTACTAAAAGGTAGTAAATCGCCTGGTTAGTTTAATTTATCATTTATTGCACGATTTCAATTTTAACTAACCTCTAATGTTTTACTAAAGTGTTGTGTCTACAGATCAGGTACAAAATTCACACACACAACATTAAGTCCTTGGTTCCACCCTTTGAAGACAATTTAAATATTGTGTCCTCAAAGCTTGGGACAAGAAGACAAGATGAGTGGACAAGATGCTCTTTCAAATTGAATGATTGAGATTCATTTTGGCTTGATCTATGTGAGCTATTTTCTTAAATCCTATTGGTTGAGGCTTTTTCCTCCCATGTGATGTTGAGAGAAAATAGGATTTAATTAATTGAATTTAATCAATTTGTTTAGCTATGTGTACCCCTTAAGTGGGTTGTTTTGATTTAAATCAAACTATACAATTAATTAGATTAATTGCACATTGATTTAATTTATCATGATTTGATAGGTTTTAATTGATCTTTATGGCTTTGATTTTTAATTAAATTGAATTAAAGCTTGATTTTAATTTTGATTGGCTAAATGCTTGTTTCAATTCAATTGCCTTGATTTTGCCTTGATTTCTTAATAAAATGATCTTGTCCACTTTTAGGTGATTACAAGTACCATCCCAACTGAGGTTTACTCTATGTTCAATAGGTTCCCTAGTTAACATATCTTATGTCACCGTGTATGTTTACCTTTCTATGGTTTCTATTTATATTGTTTACATATTTGAGATCTGATAATGTTATTAAAAGTTTCTTTCATCTGATAATTGATTCACCCCCCCTCTCAGTTATCTTGGACTTTACTTTCTAATAAGATTGGATTGAGATAATATTAGAATTAATTTTGGGTTCATTTCACATTGTGATGAGTGATTGGACAAGCAATCAATTGTGTTTAACCAAAAATTTGTTTGGGAATTTGGCAAGTCAGATTACGTTAAATTTTGATTTCAAATCTGAAAATGGAATCATGACCGTCAAATTAGGTAGGGGTACAATTTTCACCAAAATTGGAGCACTTTGAAAATTAGGTTAAATTGATATAAAAGGGGTCAAAAGGTTAACATCTCATGCAGGAAATGTTGTGTCAATATACAAGTACTTGATCATGTCAGAGATAATAAAGCCCATAGTCAACCACTTGTGAGAAAATAATGAGAATGCCAATGTAAATTTTAATATAGGTCCCAACTCTCATAAGATTTATATAATTAAAAAGAACCGTTATCATGTTGAAAACACTTAAAATGCAAATCTAACATGAATGCAACCTAGGACTTTAGTCACTGATTTTGAGATGCATTTTTTCATCACTGAGCATTTGGGATGTGGAATATCAATACAACCCTTGCTGGCAAGACTATTATGAGGATATGAATATGACATAATTAGATTGAGTGTCAGGATTAGACACAAGCACCAAGGCACAAAGAGCCAGGATGACATGAATGTTATTTCATGTTGATATTGCAAGCGATCATAAGCATCAGGGCATATAGTGCCAAGATGATCTGAATATCTCTTTTGTATAAACACATCAAATAAGATAGAGATTATTATTTTAATATGAAATAGTGATTTTTCTATCTGCAATGACCCTTTATCATTCATAACCTAGGACATTTTTCAATATTGTATACTTGTAGTGACCCGTACATTCACATCATTGGGTAGATATTCGGATTGCAATAGTAATAAGAAATCATTCAATAATGGACAAGGAGAAGCTCCAACCTCACTATAGTGTACAAATAAAGAGGGTCAAGGTATATGCGGAGTTCCAATCATGATGGAGGCTCTTACCATAGACGCCCAATTTATTTGGCATTTGTAGATCATAGAAACCACACCCACAAGAAGAAAACAAAGAAAAGAATTATTCCCCCAGTCATTTCTTCTCCTAAGATAGAAATCCTTGAGTTTCTTAGAGGGAATAATAAGAAAAAATCTAATTTAACAGATAACATACATGTAAGATCTTAGTACAGTTCAAGTAGTTTCAGTGATTGTTTTCATGTCATAGATACAATTGTTTGTGTTGTCTTGTATGTTTAGGATGTCAATGGAAAAAATAATCTTCAATGGTTAGGAGGTAGGAAACTGAATCAGATTGGACAAATATTAACTTACACAAGGATGAATTGGATGAATGGATAGGACATTTCCCCCTATTGTGGTTTGATTTCCCTAAGACTAAGATGTTAATCGGTTTCAAGCTATGGAGGTTCCAGGAAGAACCAAAGGTATCACGAAAGTGACTCAAAGACATGAACAAAATAAAGATTATGAAAGCAGGAAATGCCAAGAAATGTGTTGATAGATGGAGCACTAAAGTACAAGAGGTGCCTATTTACCAGGTTTTCACCACTTGGCAGAGATTCTATTTTTGCTACCGAGATGCCTATTTACCAGGTTTTCATCAAGGCATTTTTTCTTCTTTTTCTATTTTCATTTTCTTTTTTTTTGTATTTTTTATCTTTTTATTTATTTTTATTCATGAAGGTGCTTGTTTACTAGGTTTTCACTAGGATGATCATTTTTTAGGACTTTTTGCAAATTTTGGATTTTTTTTAAGGACTTTTTCAACTGTACAGGTTGTTGGATCAGAGAATGCTAATTATAGAAATTATTCAGATTGATGTTTTTGATAGGATCAAGGAATTGTTCTCCTTTTGTTGTTGAGATTTGCTAGGTGTCAAAGCCAAAAACTATAGTGATGATAGAGGGACCCAACTAGTTGGGTTCAAATTTACCTTTTTGTTCATGATTCTACTGATTTTTTGGATTTTCTCTAAAAACAAGGTCACGAACCTAAAATTCTCTATGTCAAACTTTCTTATTGTAGCCTTTAGAAATTATCTTTTGGTAAGATCTAAGATGATCGAACGCCACTTGCTGATGTTCATCCAACAACCCAAGTTCTTGTAATCTATATATTTTGTAATCTGCGTTTGTTATAAGACCTTGCAAGGAAACCTGTAGAGAGGGGATTTATATTTCAATAGGTAGCACTTCTTATGCCCCATACACCAAACAAAATGGCGTAGCCCTAGTAGGTGTTCTAATGCTTTTTCTATAAGTCCATAGAATTGGATTAACGTTAAGGTGTCAATCCCATCCTGATTTGTTTACCATTTTAAGGAAAAGATTTTTATTATATTTTTGTTTGAAGCCTTGGCTTGTCCATAACCTTGAGGGTAGTAAATTAAGGAACAATGCTAGTAGATTTTGAACTTAGCATAGAGCTCATCCATATATTTTTTTTTAAACTGACCTCCATTATCCATCATAATTGAGGAGGGTATCTTGTATCTATAGATGATTTAGTTTAGGATGAACATAGCCACTTTTTTCCAGTTGCTTTGTGTTGGAAACTACAATTGAAACAATTATTATATTGTCATTGATGTCAAACCTTAACTAGTGAGATAGTTTCTATCTAGTAAAGTGTCATATCTTTTGATTGATGAAGAGGATTTGAAAAGAGGAGATAACAAGAAGACCTAGTGGAAAGGTTGAGTTATGAGAAACTGCAATGGGTACTTGATTAGTTGGCTCATTGGCAAGGTAATGAGTTTTTTTATCTATACCACTAAGTGAAGAAGACAATTGATTTGAAAAATAGAAGAGGTGAGGAAAGAAATCTTTCAAGCATAGGCTTGACCAAGCAAAAGAGCAGAAGATTAAGAAAATTCAATGTAAGCCAAGTGATGCTAGTATTGACTGAACGCTAGTATAAGTTGAGAAAATTTAGTGTTGACCGATCATCAGTAATTACCGAGTATCACATAATTAACCAAGCGAAGATAGTGATTACTATGAAAAATAGTTTTAGTGATGACCGAGTGACATTATTTTATAGTTTGTGAAAGATTTAAGATTCCCAGTCGACATAGTTGAATTCTTGGAATATGTAAGATGTGTTGAAGATAAGGATGAATGACCTAGATTATTTAATGTGTGGTAAACCATTTTCTTATGGATTCAAGGAGAAGTTTTGAGAAGTATCTAGAAGGACAAAAAGGAAGGTGAATGAAATGTTGGAAGGATTTGATGAATCCGACCTAAACCTAAGATCTACAAAAGAGATTAAGCGGCAAAAGATTAAAATACCTAATCAAGGAGGTATAAGGATGACCTAATTATAGGTTATGCAAGAGGTTGATTTAGTTGATTGGAGAACCTAAGCAAAAGGCTGAGAAGAGCTGAGAAGAGTTGTAGTGGTTGCTTGAAGGGATTTCCAAGTAGATTAGAGATGGAGATGACAATGAAGGCCAATCAATGGATCAACATATGAGATACATTGGATCTATATTTGCAAAGGTTGGCTCCTCACAGAGCTCACTTCAGAAGACTAAAAATTTTGTAGCATGTTACTGGTGGTTTTTTCCCAAATTAGGTTTCCACGTTAAATCTTGGTGTCGTACTTGTGTGAATGTTATTTGATGTGTTTTAGAGTGAAGAGTTTTATATTCTACAAGTTAATTACTTTTGGTTAGTGGACTGCAATTTTATGTTACTGGTTATATTCTATGGAGACCGAGTGGATTATTGAATAGATCTAAGTTTTTTGAAGTATTGAAAATTTAAATTGGTACATCTAGACCCGAGGATAACTGATTCACCACCCCTCTCAGTTATTCTAAAATCATTCTAACAATTGGTATCAGAGCTTGTGGTGCTTATAAGGAAAAAATTTTAAGGTACTTGAAGCCAAAGATCAATATGTACAAAAAGTAGGTATCAAAGCTGAACAAGGAGAACTTCCCTGCATGGAAAAGTTTGATGAAGTTACACCTAGATGGAATTGGTGATGCAACAAAATACTGTGGAACATGAATACATAATAGTATCGACACTTTTGACAACTCAACAGGTGAAGGAAAAGAAAGAACACAATCAGACAATGTTGGAGATTGCATCAACACTAAGTTATCTTGAATTTGAAGACATCAATGATTGTACTAATGAAAAGAAAATGTGGGACACACTGAAAACTATCTATGGTGGAGACAAAAATGTACTAAGAGATAAATCTGAAAGCTTGAGAAGTAAGTTTGATGAAATGAGAATGTTAGAAGGTGAGACTATTGTTTAATATTGTGCCTAAGTTAAATAGGTAGTGAATGTTATTAGAGGAGCTAATGGAAATATTGATGATGAAATTGTTATTAAAAAGGTATTGAGAAACCTACTTCATATTTATGCTATTAGAGTTTCTGCAATACAAGAACTGAGATGTACTCCTGGTAATAACCTAACCTTGGAAGGTCTAGTTGGTAGACTTACTGCTTTTGAGTTGTCAAATTTTAATAATTTTGCTACTCATAATATCGAATCTACATTCAAATATCAAATGGTTCTTCATAAGTCCAAGAAAGAAAAAGAAAAATCTATGAACAGTGACAGTGATACTTCTGATGATGATCTTGATGATCTTGAGGCAATGATGGCTAGAATTTGTTTTTCATCTAACAAAGTTGGGCATATTGCAACAAGATGTCCTGACAGGAATGACAAGGATGAAAGAAGAGAAATCAAGTACAAAGACAAAAGGGATGACAAAGATTACCAAAGATATAAGGACTATAAAGACAAATGTAAGAAATATTGTTATATTGTTGAAGAAGAAACTGACAATGAATCTAGTGAATCTGATGATCATGATGTAGAAGTTGTTTATGTTACTATGAAAGATGATTCTAGTGAAGATGATAAAACTGCACTTATTTCTTATGTAAGTAAAGGTGATAGATGGGTAATTGATAATGGTTTCTCACATCACATGACTAGTGATAAAAGTAAGTTTGAAATCTTAAATCATTACAAAGGTAGAAGTGTTAAGTTTGGTAATGATGCACCATATCTATTGAAAGGAAAAGGATCAATAAGATTGACTGATAAGATCAAATGTGACAATGCTTATTAGGTTGAAGGACTTAACTATAATTTTTTGAGTGTTGCACAGCTGAACAATTCTTGTTACCGAGTTGAGTTCCATTAGAAAAAGGCTAAGATATTTGATGCCACAGGTGAACTAATTGGAAGTGGAGAACAAACAAGAGGTAATTTGTTCTATCTAGACCTATCTAATGAGACATGCTTATTTTCACAATTTGATGATGTATGGTTATGGCATAAGAAGTTGTGTCATGTGAACTTTGATAATTTGGTATGTTAGGATTAAGTAATACTGAGGGGGGGGGAGGGGGGGGGTGAATCAGTGTTACATCATATCAATTTAAACTTAAACCAATTGTTAATAAACCATATGAATGCTGAGATGAAAAGAACATAAATATATAATACCATTATTTGTTTTTGAGGAAACCCTGGCCAAGGGAAACCCCCAGTGGGGATGGTACCCACAACTATGCACTAAAATATAGAATCTTTGTTAGGAGATCTAGCCCTGTTAGGAGCTGAGTATTACATAGTACATTTCATTGTTAGAGGAATAGAAACCCTATTAGGGATATACAAAATCTTGTTAAAGGTATGGTGAGCTTACAGCTCTTACAATCAAAATTTTGTTACAAAAGTGTTCTTCAATAATGAACAATACAAACATCTGTTATGCTTTGATAGTTCCAGTTATGTTTCATAATAGCCTCTATCAATCACTAATCTCACATATGCTATCAATCATCACTAATCTCTCAAATTTTCATCCACATTTTCATCACATAGCTTACATTTATCGCTTCCACAAAATACACTATACTTATATCAATTCTTCCATCCAGTCAGCTCTCCAATATAATATAAAACATAATAATTATTTATACAAATGATAAATAATGAGTTGGAAATCTTATATTACCAAAGTGTTGGCAATATACAATCTACATATGACTTATCACATCTCCATTCCATCTAGCCTTCCCTTAATCATCGCAATTGTTCATATGCCATGTTTCACTATTCCTCTGTCTTCGCATGCCTTCATAACACTGTAACTTACTAATATCAACACCAAAACATGTGCAACCTTAAATAAAGGTCATACATATCCCAAAATGTCTTTCTCTAAGTTTTCAAGCCATAATATATTATGTATCACCTTCTCTGACCGAAATAGTACTGCATTATACTGTAAATATGATTCTATACTTAGTCATTTTCATGACTGTGTCTCCAATACCTGTACTAACTCCATGTGATCACTATAGCATATGTATTGTCATAAATGAAAAACCTCAAGTGATCCATAGTTCTCTCAAAACATCACTTGCCAACAATCTCTCCCTTTGGCATTGATGGCAACACTTAGCAAAAAATGACTAAGTGTCAAAACACTATCTTCCTTCTACTTCTCTATATACATATTCTCTTTTTTTTTTTTACAATTTTTTCTTCCTATTTTTCTCTTTTTATTTACTTCTTTTCTTCTTCTTCTCTTCTCAATCTTCTCTTCTCTTCTTCTCCCCCTTTGACATCAATGGCAAAGGTACTTACAAAACTTCAAAATTTTAAGCATACAAGACTTAGTGCTTACTCACCAAATTCAAAATGTCTTGGAAGGAGTCTTCCAAGTTCTTCACTTCATCATTCCATGACTTTATCAGTAGCTCACTGACATGGATAAGTCCATTCAATGCATAAGATGCAGTCGATGCTACCTTCAGCTCAGTGGGTACAGAGTTTTTCATTGATCCCTCAATTTTCTCCATCTTTGTGAGATGAGCTTCAAGAATTGATAGCTTGGGAGTGGTTAGACTCTTTAGCAAACCAAATCTTTCCAATACTCTCCGTTTTTATGTATCCAAGACATTTACTTTGTCCAAAATCTTGGATGTTTTCTTATCCATTTCCAACATAGTTTGTGAAGAGGTTTCACAACTATCCATATGCTATCTAATGTAGCCTTGTCCTTGGCTATGATATCTTCAATATTCTTTATATGTCTACTGGGATTGATGCAATAACTATAGAGTTTTCTTCCTTGTGCTACGCAGTTCTTGGTCTTAATAGTGGTTGCTTTTAGAATGCCCAAGTCCCATGAGATGGACTAGCATACTTCCTTCAACTTATTTTCTAAGTATCTCTTCTCATCCTTATCCTCTGGAATCTTCAACAGTGACTCAAAATGGTTGTCAAAGTTGTCCAGTTCCAAGTTCAAGTTCTCTGCATCATCCTTTCCTTGAAATGTAAGAGGTGTAGGGAGTATTTTATTTACAATTTCTACTACCCTACCGATCACCTTAACCTTCTTATCCCCCCTTTGTTCTGACCTTTCCTTTGCCTTAGCAAATGCCATGAAGGATAATCTCATCAAATCATCTTCATCCATGCTTTCCACATCAGTGCTCACTGGCTTGGCCATACTTGCCAACAATAGGGTGGAGGAGGTATTCGGTTATTTCTTGATCTCAACTCTTACCTCTTCTTCTTTTTCTGCTCCTATCTCTTCTACCTATTCTTCCTCTTGTTGTTTTTCCTTCTCTTGTTCTTTCTCTTCCTATTTTTCTTCTATTTCTTCTTCCTCTTTCTATCCTTCCTCTTCTACTATCATTGCACTATCCAGATTTCCTTGAAATGGATCATTTACATCAAGTGAGGTGTCAAGTGTCACAGGAACACCAGAAACAAATAAGTCTGGTTGCATGTCAACTTTGCTTGCTTTTATACTATCCTCAACAGTTTTAGAGCTTTCTCCCATACCCAAGGATGTAGGCTTGGTGGCTTTGAGAGGTGAAGAATTCTTAGGCATGTTGCTCATAAGAATTTGGTCCAATGCCTTCTATGTGTCTTCTATTACCTCATCATACTTTCTTGCCATTATCTTCACAAGTTTGTCCTTGGTTCTCAATAGAGGTTTGAGTTCCTTGATGATTCTTTCCGTTTCCTTTATGGAGACTACATGCAACATGTCTTCAATTTATTTATTTCTTATAGTCCCATCATCTGAATGTGTTAATTGTTTTCTTATTTCCAGCTTTCTATACAAGTCCTTAGGAATATTGCCTTCTATTTCTAGCAAATTCTTCTTGTAGACTAAAAAGTGCTCAATTACTATATCTTCAATTATAGATTGATTATCTAAATCATATCTCTCATAGTATCTATTCAGTGTATGCAAGTTTCCATCTCTATTTATCCTCTTCTGCAATATCTTAATATCTAGTTTCCACAAATTCTTTGTTTTCTTTTGTTCTGCCTTTTCTTCTTTCTTCTCAGTTATCTTGTCCTATTTCTTCTTTGCTTCTACTTCTACCTTTTGTTTCTTTGGTCTTCTAGGTCTATTTGATCTTGTAGATCTCCTAGGTGTGCTCGCAGGTGCATCCTCTTGTGCAATCTTCTCTAGAGTGATTGATAAATCTATTATATTAGGAGTAGGACTTACTATCTTTTCTGCTTCAGAAGGAGGAGGTGCATCAATTTCCATGCTGGAAGATCCTTTTGTCATCTTTTTCTTTGCTTCCTTTAGTTTATCCTTTGTAGTTCTTGCCTTCGCATCTATGTCATCAACCCATTTCTCTATTTTTCTCTTCCTTGTTCCCTTGTCCTGTTCTTGTCTAACTTTTACTAACTTTTCCTCATAGGTTCCCCATCTCTCTTCAGATGTACCAATTTATGATGCTATCACATGCTCAACATGCATTGTAAGAACCTCAGAACTAACCTCATACCCCATAGGGTAGCACCATTTCTTTATAGGCTCAACTACTTCAAAACATACACAATCAGTTTCAACCATGAAACATATTATGTCCTTGTATTTCTCAACTAATTCCTTAAGAATCATGTATCTCCCCTTCATTTGAGTTTGAAGAATCTTAATTGTGTGTGTGAATTTTGTACCTAGCTATGGACACAACACTTTAGTAAAACATTAGAGGTTAGCTAAAATCAAAATCATGTAGTGAAATGGAAACTAATCTAACCAGGCGATTTACTGCCTTCTAGTAGATGCGAGTATGTATTCTCAGATTAGATAGAGATCAGTGACCTTGACGACACCTAAACAAAAGATTTGAATGCAGAATCTAGATATGAGATGAATGCAAATTAATCTATATTTTTGTATTTTCTATGCAATAAGATGAAATAAACTGATATGAATCTATTCTAGATGAAAAATTGATATACAAATTAAGCTAACAATGATATGCTAAATATGAAACTAAAAATGATTAAAAACAAGATTGATCTCACAAAAGTTGTTGATTTGCAAAGAAGCTTCAATTCTTCAGATGTCAATTTGCCAACATGATTGTGCAAAATCATGGATTGATTTTGGCAGAGTAATTATGCAAACTTGTGAGATGAATTATGAAGAGCTGAGCCTTGATTTTATAGAAATCCAGGGCTTTGGAGGTGCATGGAAAAAGCCATAAATCACTCAAGTTGATTTTTGAGTCAACAAGGAATTTAGAGATAGATTAACTCACAAAATCATGCAAATCAACTTTTTGATTTAAATCAGAAGTTGAGATCAACTTTCAACTCAAAAGAGAGTTGAGTTTATTTTTAAAACAACTTGAATTGCTTTTCTGATTTAAAATTCAACTGCTTTTTGGATGTGCATAATTAATTATGAATTAATTTAATAAATAAAGTGATTTATCCTCAACTTAACTGATTTTAAAAATAAAACAATTGATTTAAGGGTTAATCAATTATTAAATCAAACTTTTATTCAAAAACTATATTATTAAATTTGACAATTGACATTAATTAATTAAATAAGAATTTAATCAATTAGTCATAGGATATTTGATTTATTGTCAAAATTTAAATAATACAATTTAGGAATAAATATAATTAAATCTAATTAAATAATTAAGTGGCAGTATTAAATCTAATTAATTAAATATTTAGAATATTCAATTAATCAAACTTTAGGATAAATAGGATTTATCGCCAAATAATCATTAAATTAAAGATAATTAGGATAAATAGGAATAAGGAATATTCCCCAATGCAGAATTTAGGATGATCAATTAAGATTCGATAATGTGCAGATGTGCCTTAGGTTAGGACTTTGATGTCAATTTTATTCGAGTTGAAGATGTAGGAGGTTAATGAACCTATAGCCCATTTTTGGGGTATTACATTTTGCCCCTCTTTGAATCACTGTGCGAAGCGTAGTGGTTCAAAGACAGTCTGTGTATGATGTTGAAACTGATGTTTGAAATTGAAATTGATATGAGACAGAAACTATGATATGAGACAGAGATTGATTGAAAGATTCAAAGATATTAGGTCCTAAATGACCAAAGATAATGTTAACTATAACAGCAATGAACTGATGATTGTGAAAAAGTGTCAAAATGCCTAATTCTGAACCTTATGATTGTGAAGAAGTGAGTGACCGATTCTAGACTCAATTGTCAATAAGAATCACATTGATATCACATCTGAACCCTTCAGTTACGAAGAACCAAGAAAATAACACTAATGAATCAATGGTTATGAAAAAATAATACAGTTTACAAGATTAAGAGAATACCAGATTGATATGGATCTTGATGAATCTGATATGCCCCAAGCGATGATTGATTTACCCCAAGCGATGAGGTCTTTTTGATGAATCAACAACTAGACATGGTTGTTGTCTTGATTAGTGAGGAAAGATATGATTTTAGATTTAGATTACAGACTTTGAATGATGTGCAATACCATGCCCCCTTCGGGATGAAAATGGAAATCTGACAAGAAAAGTTAGCGTTATAGTTTAGAAGCATGTTAATTGATTTGAGAAATGGTTATTCACATTTGAGAACGCATTCTACATCATTTGGAGGTCTAGAAGACCAAGTTTGACTAGGTGAAACCATGAGTTGATCATAGTTAACCAAATTGAAATTTTGATAGTTTGATGTAAGATAGTCAGTTAAGTTGAATACTGGATTTCTATGATGATTGAAGGTTGATTATGCAAGTAGTAGACCGTCTTAGGTCCAAAAATTTTAAATCATGATTTTGACATAGTAAATGATCTCAAATTTTGATTTTGATCCTGAAAATGGGTTCAGAACGTTGAAATTAGCTAGGGGTGCAATTTTCATGAAAAACGGAGCACTTTTGAAAATTAGGTCAAAAGCTATATAAAGACTGAAAGGGTCATTTCAACCTTTTGACTTTAGAAATCTTGTGGAGCCCTCTAGCGAGAAAATGACAAAACTAAAGGTACCTATGAGTTCGCATCAATTTGAGCGCAGCCGGAGACACCAAAGACCTCGGTAATACAAACATTCAGTAGGTGGACCTCTTTGCTTCTCTGAAAAGTCAATTTTTCCATGATTTATAGTCATTTTAGCATTTTTCATATGCTTTGTAAAATTTGAATTTTTTAATGCATGGAAACTCGTACGACTCTCCAGCGAGACTCATACAACTTTTGAACTATAGATAGGTTGTCATTTCATTAACCCCCAAGACTTGTATCAGAGGGACCCAAGAGTCATACGACGGTTCATCGGATCCCTCATAACTCATATGATGAGGGATACAATGTTGTGTCACTATGATTTTTCATATGGTATGATGTAGAAATTCATACGACTTTCAATGCCAGTCTAAAGTGTCGTATGAAAAATAGTGAGCCAAAAACTCAATGTTAGGTCAAATTTTTTATTTTTCTGATATCTTAGCCTGATTGCTAACCTTTTAACCTACATTTTGAAATACTGAGCTGTCCAATTCTTGCCCTTGTAACCTATTATGTAACCAAAGTACTGATAGGATTCCCTATTTCTATGTTGTGTAGGTCATATATCCAGATGTTCATGTACGCATTTCACATCTAGCCACTCAGAGACTGTGTGTGTCACTACCAGACCCGATGAGGGTACACCTTGCTTCGTGTGGCTTCGAGTATCTCATACATTTACTTGAGATTAGGGTAAATCATAGACTTTTGACTGCTTTGATAGAGTGATTTCATTCAGAGACGTAGACCTTCCATTTACCGACGGGGGAGATTATTGTGACCCTAGAGGATGTGTATCGGATATTGCACATTCCATTCCATGCAGGATGACGTCCAGAGTATGTGAGTTTGGGGAACTCAAGTCTATTAGCATTCAGACGTCTCTTTAAAGATGATACCCAGATGACTACCTCTATTTCCTGGGAGACCTTAGTACAACATTATGGACAGACGCACCGGCTAGAGTGTATTATTGCCAGGATGATAGGATGGATTATCATGTCTGACCATCAGCAAAATGGTCTATTGATGGGTTGGGCCCTAATGGTTACACGTCTGATGGTGACTCCCTCTAAGTTAGCCTGGGTTTAGTGTCTTTTGGCCCATATGTTCTCTGAGATGCACGAGGTAGTGTATCAAGAGAGCAAGTCTTTTGTAGCTGGAGCTTTAGTTCTACAGATTTGGGTGTGGGAGCATATCCCAGTTTTGAGACTAGTATGTACCTCGTAGAGGTAGCCATAGGAGCATGTGATATATATATATATATATATATATATATATATATATATATATATATATATATATATATATATATATATATATATATATATATATATATATATATATATATATATATATATATATATATATATATATATATATATATATATATATATATATATATGCTGGATATGTCATACAGGGGTGGATGGGCCATGTAGAGTATTGGAGGTGATGCCTTGATGATATGACGTTTGTTCAATGGAGACCATATGTAGGTATTGAGCCTTGGCCTACTCCACGAGAGCAGTTTAGTTTCTTCTTTCAAAGTCATGCTAATCAGGAGGTCATCCTCCACTTTAGATAGATTCATTATCACCAAGGTGTGGCAGCAGTATAGACGAGTGCAAGATGCACTGAAGGATTATGCCATCTATGCATGGATAGCTCATGAGCTTGGACTCGAATGGACCATAAGAGTATAGTGCTATCATCGGTAGAGATTGGGAGTACAGACTAGAGGTACTTGATGCTGGAGTTACAAATGGATTCATTACTTGGCTTGCTGACCATCCTATCCATAGGATCTTAGATCCTATAGAGTTGATACCATCCATGGAGGAGGCTATGGATGTTACCGAAGCATTAATGAGACAGGGTCACAGACCCACATAGGTTCCTATTGTGCACCCCACACCTCTGAGACCTAGAGCGATGGCTCCTCCACAAAGACCATTAGGATAGATGAGGCCCCCTTGTCCCACTAGTTCTACAGCAAGTAGATCTACAGGTTCTCAGAGATGGACTAGGGGAGAGGGTGGTACATTAGGTGGTGTTGGTATAGCTAATGAGGTACTGGCAGCTGAGCAGATTGTGAGTGGTGGTACTGATCTGATACATGAGGATACAGGTTTTGATTTAGGTGCTGAGGTTAGATGTCGTAAGGCACAAAGAGCAGAGACCACTGAGCAGACTACCCTAGATACTGAGATGCCAGCAACCGATGTTGATCCTACTATTCCTCTTACTCCATAGGAGACTATCAGATGGCTTAGATTACAAGTCGGGGACCTAAAGGTTCGCAATGCTTGGTGGGAGGGGAGATATTTAGAGGCAGATAGGCAGCGCACTGAGCTTCGTGCAGAGGTGCAGAGATTACAACTAGAGGTGATTCATCAAACCTCACGGGTGGCCTATTATGTGTCCACATATTATATAGTTGTCCCTACTACGCAGAGTCCCTACGTACTCCTAGTACATGATGACATCAGAGGGAGCCAGAGCACCTAGAGCAGAGGTAGTACTAGATGCACCACCTCCACCTCCACCATATGCAGAGGAGCGGGCTGACAGTTGATCTGTGTTGCTATGTTCTGATACTCTTTTGATCTCTTGATTTTGATACTGTTCTGACTTTGATAGCTCACATGAGCTCATTCTTTTGTATACTGTGTCAGTAGTGCACCCCTGACTAGTTTGAGATTTTTGATATATATATGAGATCGATATTTTGGTTATGACTTCATGTGTACTTGTCATGTTTTGATTTATGATGATATCATGTAATGTTTATGCTATGAGTAGTGTAGAATGAATGTATGGATTAATGCAATGCAATGATTTCTTTCATATGTATGGATGTTATGCAAATGTATTTGATTATGGAAAGATGTATGTATGATTTATGTTTATGCACATGGATGAATTGTAATGCAACAAATGGGTATGATATGAAATGCAATGATACACATGATATGTTTTGTAGGTATTGATGAAGACAAGTACTCAGTCTTATGTCAAAAAGGATGTTTAACCCAGGAGGGTAACTGCTTGCGGTTCTATGAAGAGACCTTCAAGATAGGTGTCATCTCTTGTTGGATTTGACGAGACAATTGAAGAATTTTTTAAGCATTGAAGTTCATTTAGCCATTGTGAGATCATGCAAACATGAAAAAATACCAAGAGACATGCAATATGAAATGCAACCTAAGACCTAGGACCTAGTCACTGATCATGTGTTGGTCATTCTCATCATTGAATTTTTAGGTAACCGAATAAATCAATACAATGCCCACTAGTTAGGAAACCATAGACATGTGAATATCGATTTGTATGCACAAGAATCAATACAACGCCCCTTGGTTAGACAACCATGGACATATGAATATTGATTTTATTTTTGGAATGTCGAAGTAGATATAAGCACCAAGGCACAAACGCCACGATGACCTGAATATCATGTCCATTTTGATATAGAAATTTGTATAAGCATCAGAACATAAACATCATGATGTCCTAAATATGCCTTACGGTCAAACACATCAAACAGTCAAGAGATCATTCTAAATCTAATGTGAATTACTCGTAGTGACCCTTTATCGTTCACGTCCTTAGGTAAGATTGCATTTCACAATAGGAGAAAGAACTCACTCAAAAAGAAAATAGTTAGATCAAACTTCTTTGAATTTTTTGGGTATCAATGGTCGAGGTACTTATGGCCATCTAATTCGAGATAGAGGCTCTTACAGACGGACACCATTTCAATCCAGAATTTCCAAAGTTGTTAGATTTGCACATACAAGTAGAAGACAAAGAAAAGATTATGCCCCCAGTCATCACTCTCTAAATCCTGTAAAGGACATCATCGAAGAGCTCAAAGGGACACAATATGCAAAAATCTCAATGCGAATCAGTAAGCAAACAAGGAGATAAAAGCATGTAAAAGCATAGATTGTTTTCAATTTGATGTTTGATTGCATTGTTGTAGATGCAAAATCCTTTTTGGAGACGAGACTGACTGACTAACTCAAATTAAGCTTCAAAGGACTCTGACTAGACATGACTCATCTGAGGTATACTGGAGACCATAGGATATGACATAGATTGCCCCCAAGTGTTAAGCATTGATAGGATACATATGCTTTAGCTAGATGGTGTACAGACTGACTTATTGAAAATAGGAATGTGGGAACAAACCAAGAGATATGTACAAACTAAAGCAAGACTGAAAGCTGGGAAAGACCAAGATTGCGCTGATAGATGGAGCATTTTAAAACAAGTGGCACCCATTTGGTGAGTTTTCACCATCTTGGAGAGATTCTATTTTTTCTACCAAGGCACCTATTTCCAAGTTTTCACCAAGGCACTTTTCTTTTTTTCATTTTTTTGTATTTTTCATTTTTTTCAATTTTTTTTGTATTTTTCATTTTTTTTACTTTTTTTTGTGAATCATCAAGGCACCCATTGCTAGGTTTTCACCAAGATGTTCATTTTTTCAGGACTTTTTCCAATTTTCAAGATTTTTTCAGGACATTTTACCATAGACTGAATACCTTTGGCCGAGAATTTCTTTAGATGGAGAACATTGATTGGTTCTCAGAACTGTTCTCCGTCAGTCGTTGAGAGTTGATAGGCACCAGAGCCAAAAGTAGCAGTGATAAAAAAGGGACCCAGCCATTTGGATTCAAACTTCCCCTTGCATTCTCTATGTGATTGATTTTTAGGATTCTCTCTCAAGACTAGATCACCAACCTGAAATTCTCTATGTCTAACTTTCTTTTTGTAGCCTCTAGAAATTCTCTTCTGATATACTCTGAGATGATCATATGCTACTTGTCGATGCTCAACTAGTAGTTCAATTTCTTGCAACGTAGACACTCTATAGTTATCATCAGTTACTAGAGCATGCATTCTGATTCTTAGTGATGGGATTTCAACCTCAATAGGTAGTATCGCTTCAAACTCATAAACTAAAGTGAAAGGTGTAGCCCTAGTAGGTGTTTTGGTACTCGTTCTGTAGGCCCAAAGAGCTAGATTGATCATGAGATGCCAGTCTCTTCCTGTCTTATTAACTGTACGGTGCAAGATTTTCAATAGATTCTTGTTAGAAGCTTCTGCTTGTCCATTCCCTTGAGGATAGTAAATAGATGACCAATGTTGTGTAATCTTGAATTTGGCACATAGATCATCTAAGTCTTTGTTTTTGAATTGTCCCCCATTATCTATTATTATGGAATGAGGTATCCCATATCTACATATGATATAGTTCAAGATGAACATAGATATTTGTTTGCCAGTTGCTTGTGTCAAAGGGATTGTTTCTACCCATTTTGTAAAATAATCTGTAGCTGTGATTATATGGGTATGTCCATTAGAAGAATGAGGATGTATAGATCCTATAAGATCAAATGCCCATTGGTGAAAAGGCCATTATGTAGTAAAGGGAATTAGATCTCTCCCTGGAGCATGAATTAAGTTGCCATGCACTTGGCACTTTTGACAATTCTTAGCAAATTTGATAGACTCTTTCTCCGTTTCAGGCCAATAGTACCCAGCCCTAATAAGTTTTTGAGCTAGTGTTAAACTATTTGAGTGTGACCCACAAATACCATCATGGACTTCCTCTAATGCACATTGAGACTCTTCACGTTCTAAACATCTAAGTAGTGTACCATCTAGACCTTGTTTGTAAAGATCGTGACCAATGATGACATATCGGGAGGCATTTCAGATAAGGTATCTCTTTTCATGGTGGTTGAAGGTATCGAGAATGATTTAGTCTTTGAGATAGGAAAATAGGTTTTTGTATCTGGATGAATCATGACCAACAATAGTGCAGATCATGCAAGTTTTAGGGGAATCATATGCAGGATAAGATAGTGCTTCCACCAGGAACTCGTAGCATAGCTCATGTTCAGGCTGCTGTAATAGAGTAGATAGTGTTTCCATTACATCAGCAACCTTGTTCTCTGTTCTAGAAATTTGCTCAAATGTGATAGATATGAAATACTTCTTTAAATC
Organism: Chamaecyparis obtusa; assembly: GCA_027943335.1. NCBI lineage: Eukaryota > Viridiplantae > Streptophyta > Pinopsida > Cupressales > Cupressaceae > Chamaecyparis > Chamaecyparis obtusa. Next base: position 331,103 of record BSBK01001924.1, read on the forward strand.
ATCTACCATTCTCTTATAAGGAATGAGCTTTTCATCTTTAGTTTGGTACACATCATTGACTTGATGGATTACAAGTTGTGAGTCTCCATGAATGTGTAATTTTGTTACTCTCCACTCAATTGCTATTTTCATACCATTCAAAAGGGCTTCATATTCTGTAATATTGTTTGTGCAAGGGAATTTGATTCTAAATGCCTTAGGAATTGAGTATCCTTGAGGAGTGATAAATAAGATGCCTCCTCCAAATCCATTCTGTGTATAGGAGCCATCAAAGAATAATTGCCATTCTCTAGAAGAAAGAGTCATGATAGAGGAATCTGGAAATTTCATTTGCATTGGTGTATCATCAATCATAGGTGCATCTACCAATTGATCAGCAATTACCTATCCTTTTATAGCTTTTCTTTCCACATATGCAATGTCAAATTCACTTAAGAGGATGACCCATTTGGCTAATCTACCTGTGAGGGCAGCTTTTCTTAGTAGGTACTTTAGTGGATCAATTTTAGCTACCAAATGTGTGGTATGAGCTAAGATGTAATGTCTCAATTTCTGTGATGCAAAGATCATAGCTAGATAAGATTTCTCAATCATTGAATAGTTCTTCTCATATGCCACCAATGTTCTATTGATATAGTATATAGTTCTTTCCTTCTTGTTCTCATCATGTTGTGCTAGCAATGCCCCTAGTGATGTATCTATTGTAGAGACATATAAGATCAATGGCTTCCCTTGAATAGGAGGCATCAGGATAGGAGGATTTGATAGATATTGTTTGATATGGTCAAAGTTCTTCTCACATTCTTCATTGCATGCAAAGGTCACACCTTTATGTAATGTTTTTGTAAAAGGTTGTGATATGTCTGCTAGCTGAGATATGAAGCATCTGATAGATTGAACTCTTCCTTGCAATGTCCTCATTTGACTGATGTTTTTGGGAGGTTGCATCTCCATGATAGCCTTTACTTTAGTCGGATCAACTTCAATGCCCTTCTTTGAAACTATGTATCCTAAGAGCTTTCCAGAAGTAATACCAAAAGCACACTTCTTAGGATTTAGTCTGAGACTAAATTTTTCCATTTTGTCAAGAATCTTGCTCAAGTCATTTAGATGTTCAGTTCTGATCATAGATTTTGCTAAAGTTTCATCAACATAATCCTCCATAGTCCTATGCATCATGTCATGAAAAATAGATGTCATAGCTCTCTGATATGTAGCACTAGCATTCTTAAGCCAAAATGGCATGACATTCCAATAGAAGGTGCCCCATGCATATGTGAAAGTAGTTTTCTCTTGATCCTCTGGAGCAATTTTTATTTGATTATATCCAAAAAAACCATCCATTAAGGAATACATCTTGAAACCCACAGTCATGTCCACTATCATATCAATGTTAGGTAGTGGAAAATAAACCTTAGGGCATGCTCTGTTCACATCTCTAAAGTCTGTGCACACTCTAATTGATTTATCGAGTTTTGAAATAGGTACAATATTAGAGATCCATTCTGCATAATCAATAACTCGAATGAATCTGGCTTTTAGTAGTTTCTCTAATTCAGCCTTTACCAAGAGTGCAACATGAGGATGCATCTTTCTTAACTTTGCCTTAATAGGTTTGACATTTGGAGCTATAGATAAATGGTGCATTATAAGTTTAGGATCCAACCTGGGCATATCTGAATATTTCCATGCAAAGTTGATCTTCTTTTCTGTTAGGAATGTAGTAAATTTTTTCTTCTCTTATTCTGATAAGGATTGTGCTACATGAATCAACTATGGTTCTTCTGTTGTTCCCAAGTTGATGGATTGAGTGGGCTCAATTAGAACTAGAGATCTGTCCTATAAATGACTCGGAAGGACATCAAATATCTCATCCTTAGGCACCTCAAAGAGGTTTTCACCTTCAGATATGTCTTTTATTTTTACTTTTGTAGGTTCTGAGACTACCACAAAGTGGTTTTCACCCTCATAACTCCTTTTCTTTTTATTCTTATTGTTATTTTTCTGACTAAGATACTTGATGTCCGACTTCATCATGCTAACACTCAGTTCACTAATGGAAGTCCTCATAGGTTCAACTGCATTGAGGTAGCAAGCAAGGGCATAATAATTTGGAAAAGTATAAATACCTTGGTTCGGATTCATGGAAGTTTGGTCTAGAAGATCAGGATGTTGGATAGTCAAAATGGGGAAAGATTGGGAGATAGTGTTTACGGATATGGATCTGTCATCATTGGTCCTAACCCGACGCTTGAGTTTAAAGGTGACATTACAACTTAAGACATTCAATTCATGAATAGGCTCAATGTCATTGTGGGAGTCCAATTTAGCCATAGGTGGATCAGACTCATTAAGTTCACTACTTCGCTCTAGACTTACATTGGGTTCAGGTGCATATTAGTGACTAACATCAACATGTTTTTCTATGATAAGCTCATCTTCCTCTGGAATGACTCCCCATTCATAGTCATTAGATTTTCATCTATGCCTCTAGGAAATCTAAGAACATGAGTAAAGTCATGATGAATACCCCAAAAAGGGTTACCCTCGGTTTCTGATTTGAATTCATACTCATGGGAATCTGTTTCAGAATAACTACCACCTTCCTGTTTGTCTATTTGATTGTCTTTAAGATCAGCTGGTTCTTGTGGTGCAACTATCTCTAGCTCTATAGTAGGTTCTTGTGTTTCTACTACATTAATTCTTTTTAATGGATCATCTTCAGCTTCAAGGAGATCTTTGATTTCCTTAGGCAAATGCTCATAAGGAATAAGTTCTGAGCTATCTGAATCACTATCTGATGGTTCAGTTTCTTCCTTCTTAAGAAGGGGTTCTCCTAGTGCGATCTACTCTATGACATGAGAACAATTACCTTTGAGGTGGAAGGGTTTCTTTTTAAAGCCTAAGCCAACAGTATCTTTGTTTGCCCTACCAGTATGTGAAATAGGTGTCATAAGACCTTTTCCTCTGATTCCTAGAGGTCCTTTACCTAGATATCCCATTTTAGCTATCAATTTACCCCCTGGGCCATATGATTTAGAAGGAATTTTGGATATTGTAGAGTCACTAGTTTGAACAACTTGAGATTCAGGTTCATCCTTGTATAGCCATGCAAGCATAGCTTCATCTTCTTCAAATTCTTGCTTGGAGACTTGTTCTGCCACAAAAAAAAATTTATATGCCTCAAGAGGTTCTTTAGAGTCTGGTTTAGACTGTTTTAAAGACTGTCCATAAGACTTAGGTGAGATAGGGAGAGATGTCAAAGATAAGACTGGCTCTATAGTATATTCTCCCATACCATTTTCTTTGATATTGACCTCATTTGCAATGTCTTCCATTTTAGATGTGGATGCTTCTTTTGTTGACTTAATGGAAGACTCTTTGTTATTAGGCACAAGTTTATCCGTACTTTCCTTCAATGTATTACAAGTGGTGGATATGTCCATTGGAATAGTGACCTCTACTCCTTCATAAGGAAATTTCAAACATTAGTGGAATGTAGAAGGAATAGCTTTCATTTCATGTATCCATGGTCTCCCTAGAAGAATGTTGTAAGCCAAAGGTAGATCAAGAACTTGACATATAGTATCCCTGATAACCGAACCTGCTCTGATAGGTAAGATAATGGTGCCTTTAGAATATCTTTCTTGTTCATCATAGGCTTTTATAGTTATTTTCTTTCTAGGATCAATGGCCAATTCTGAAAATCCCAATTGTCTGATCAAGCTGTAAGAACAAATGTTTAGGCCAACGCCCCCATCTATCAACAAACATTTGACTCTACGGTTTTGGATCAAGACTTCTATATGCAAGGTGACTCAAGGAGTTGTCATCTTCTTTTGAAAAGGAGACATATTGCGGAGATGTAAGATGTCCAACCATAGTCTAGAACCTGTCTAAATCAAGGTCGTCAGGAACATTGGATCCGAGCAAAGCTTTGTCTAGAATAGCTCTATGAGCTAGAGATATTCGAAGTAACTCAAACATGGAGATTTTTGCATTAGTGTGTTGGAGTTGTTGAACAATTCTATAAGATGTTGACCTCGTATCTTTAGGATTGGAAGATTTAGAAGCAGCCTTCTATTTGGAAGCGGAAGAAAGATTGAAGGGTATCTTAGGGACATTTGATGAATTTGGGATTTGTCCTTTTAGATGTGTTTAAGCTTGTGATCGAGTAACTACGTTAGCTGAAGGATGATCTCTATTCCTTCGCACAATTGTGATGACATTGCAACGCTCAGAGAGATCGGGTTCAACCATATTGATAACAGCATTATTTCCAGGGTAAGCATAATTGACCTTTGCCCCCATATTAGGCTAAGAAGATGAAACTTCTTGACCATGTTTTGGAAATGGTTCTGTGAATGCTATATGATCGTTATTTCTCTTATGATTTTCAATCGTGATGTCTCCATTATCAATTTTATCTTGAATATTATGCTTCAAGCGCAAGCATTTATTAGTTTTGTGACCTTTACCCCAATGGAAATTGTAGAATTCATTCTCTCTCCACCATTTCAGCTTAGGGTCAAGATCAGATTGTCAGATCTCAGGTAAAGAGATGATGTTATTAGCTAGCATAGTTCTCATAGCTGATTCCAAAGATTCTCCAAGAGGAGTGAACTTTTGTTTATTATCAGCGAACCAAGATTTGTATTCTGGCTTCTTTTGAGATGGTTCGGACACCTTTTGTTCTAAAGCTTTGAATGCTTGGGTACTAATGGTTAGATTGAAAGTTGGTGCCTTTGATGGGGCACAGATAGTATCAACAACACCATCTATGATGATGCCTTTATTCTTGTTCCAGTTTTTGTTTTTGTTCTTATCTTTAGAACTAGATCCTGATTCGTACTTGTCCTTTTGAAGTGTAATGTCTCCTTTTTTCACAAGTACTTTTTCAATTTTGATCGCATTGTCTACCATCTTATCAAAAGATGTATGATCTTGCATTTGTAAAGGGTAGTTGATCTTTGGGACAAGATTATTGATGAAGATTTCCAGTTTCTCAGTTTCTGGAATAGGCCTAGCATATAGAGAGAATTTCTTCCTCCATCTCTTGAGAAATGTCAGGAATGGTTCTCTTGGATATTGTTTGAGATTGTAGATGTCGATCATGGTGACCGAATGTTGAATGTTGTAGGAGTATTACTAATAGAACAATTTGATCAACTCCTCAAAAGTTTTGATAGTAGAAGGCAATCTAGAGAACCAATGAATGGTTGCTCCCCCCGGAGATCAAGGAAAAAGATGCATCAAATAGGTTGGTTCATGCATGAACTCCATAGATTGTGTACAAAATTCTCTGACATGATCTTGAGAACCAGAGTGTCTATCATACTTATCATATTTAGGCATCTCCACTCTTTTTGGGAATGGTGGCATGTACAAGTCTTTGTCAAATGGAAAAGGACATAGGGCTTCCATGGAGAACTCCTTAGGTTCTTTTTCTTTTTCCATTTTGTTAAGTTTAATTTGCATGGCATGCATCTGTTTCATCATAGCTATGAGTGAAGTTTCTTCCTCATGTGTAATGATATCTTCAACATTAAAGTTATGAGGAAGTTTAGCTCCTTGATGAGCTAACTCTAAAAAGTATGTTTCTTTATCTTCCTTCAAGAAATGTTTCATCATTCTTTTGAAGTCATCATTTTGATATTGGGCAATTTCTTCAGGTGTGGGTTCCTGATCTGCACCATGTTGAGATTGAGCTCTTTGAGAGCCATGGTTTGTCCTTGCTTGAGACATGGTAGGAGTTTTAGGACTCCCTAGGATAGATCGAGGAGGATTTGGTTGATTACCTCCATGAGTTGATGGAGGAGGAATGTAACCAGTTTTTAATTGAAAGTTGCCAAGATTGTCGTCTTCGTAAAGACCAAAATTGTAGAGTTGTTCAAGAGTTGGACCCTGGATATGAGTCAAAGGTAAGGTATGAGATGTTTCCCCTAATTTCTTGTGAGAGGAAGCTCTAGTTTCCACCATTAACCTTGGGTGAAGCAAAAGAATACGATGAAGACAACTAAAGAAAGATCTGATTCAAGAAGATCAAATGACACAACCTTGTCAAAGTTTGGTTGATTGAGGATAAGATTGGACTTAGATGAAGGATAACGTGCCTTGTATGTATGGGTAGATGCTCAAAAGATAGTGGACATGAGTTCACAACACTTAGCCATTTTGAAGATGGATTGAAGATTGATAGTTATGACAAGGTTTTGACACAAGATGAAAAAGACTCAAATCGATTAAACAAAAGGCTGAATCAGATTCAAAAGGCCACTTTAGGAAAATGATTGGATTCTTAGTAGTTGTTGCTATGTTCCTGACATAGTGATTTATTTGACAGATTATGGAAATAGGCTGAAAAAGTTGGGTATTCGGCAATTCTGACAACTTTCTAGCAATTTTTCAAAATTTCTCAAATGACTTTCTACAAGCTCGTATAACAGTGGGTGGGGTATGAAATGACACAAACTTGTACGAATTTTGAAAAACTCAAATGATAGTTAATAGCAAGGTTTTTGACTTTTTGAATTGATTGACAGCAAAACTCATACGACAATATACCAGATACCATACGACCATTCGAGGGTCATGAAACAACAATAGCCAAAAGTCATATGACTTTATAACTTTACAAGTGTTATACACTGAATTTGCACCTCTGATCTCAAGCTCTCATAGTCTTGATAATCCAGTATAACATGGGAATCATCTCAAGGTTGTGGGACCTTTGCTAACCGAGATGAGACCTCTAGATTCTAGGCTGGTTCCTCTTGGATAATCACCCTAATTTGCTTTTAAACATGAAAGTAAACTTTGAGGGGAAAGGGATAGAAGTACATAAAAATGGAAATGACAGGAAGCAAATCTATCCTACTAGGTGATGCACTGAAACTAGGGTTTGGATCTCAGTATAGAGGGATGAAACCAATGAAGGAATCAGGTCTAATAAGTTACAACTCACTAGATAGGCTTGCATAAGTATTTCATAGGAGGGTCTGAACAAAGGCTCAACCTATGACCTACAAACAAACATCCTTTTCTACAACTAGGTGTAGGAATGAGACAAGGCTGCTAGGGGTTGTAGTATACCCGCAAAACACCTAAATCAGATCAGACACAGGAAACACACAAAATTGTAGAAAGCAAGAGGAATCAGGAAACCTGAGATATCATTGAAATCATGCATACACTTTGACCCAATAAGAGCTAATCCAGACAAGCAAGCATGAGGACAACAAGAATGTCACAGAATACTTGCAATATTTGAACAATCAATGGGAATTTTTCAATTGCAAAAAGTTAAGGGGCAGAAAGAATGCCTTCAATCACCTCTGAGAATGAAACTTTCCTTTTTTACAATTGGCCAATTCTATGCTCTGCCAACTCCCAAAAAGAATATATACCAACTCAACTGCACGCAGGCAGGAGTCAAAAGCCTAACTAGGGTCACAGTTTCTTTGCAATAAAATAATCAACCCCAGCAGTCATGTTTGATCATAAATGAATCTCTGAAAATCATAGCTGATCAAATATTTCTCCTTGCGTGCCCATGCCTGCACTGATCCTGCCTGCAGACAAACATTCATCTTGATCCATCTACCTCCCTGCAAGCCCACAGAGTCATGAATGCTCAAAATCTGATCTTCGCAATGAATTTGAATTTAAAATATAGATGGTGCCAGCTCTTTAATGTTTCATTAGCGTAAGAACACCGCACTGTACAACCTCCTATCGGCATGGCTAATGGTTTGTCGCATGTTCGCATAGCCTAAAAAGGGGCTATGCGATCATGCGATAGACCGCTAGCATTCATTAAAACAACCACTGAGCCCACCGATGCCGCCACCATCCATTGAAATAGCAATGGTCACATGATTACATGAGCCTGAAAAGCTTCATGCGATCATGCGACTGCCCTTTGAATCCACCACTGCTTTGAAAAAGACAACGGTCGCGTGATCGCATGAGCCTGAAAAGCTTCATGTGATCATGCGACTGCCCTTTTAAAATTGTCTCTGTTGCCACGTGGATGCTCGGGACCCACAAAACATCATAGCAAACTTGACCCTGGTTTACCTCGAGTTCACCTTCCTTCAGTCGCTGAAACACTTGATCTTTTCCTTAACCCCAGGTCTATCTGGCGATTGTGAGAAATCCTTTAACCGCGCACCTGCGAACTTGTCGAGCCCACACTGCTTTAAAATCACATTGGTCGCATGATCACATGAGCCCGAAAGTCTTCATGCGATCATGCGACTTCCCTTTGAATCCACCATCGCTTTGAAAAAGACAATGGTCGCGTGATCGCATGAGCCCAAAAAGCTTCATGCGATCATGTGACTGCCCTTTTAAAATTGTCTTTGTTGCCACATGGATGCTCGGGACCCGCAAAACATCACAGCAAACTTGACCCTGGTTTACCTCGAGTTCACCTTCCTTCAGTTGCTGAAATGCTTGATCTTTTCCTTAACCCCGGGTCTATCTGGCGACTATGAGAAATCCTTTAACCATGCACCTGTGAACTTGTCAGGCCCACACTGCTTTAAAATCACATTGGTCACATGATCGCATGAGCTCGAAAGTCTTCATGCGATCATGCGACAACCCTTTTGAAAACTTGCCCTGCCACCACATAAGCACTCGGGACCCACAAGACATCACACCTGCATCCAACCCTTGCCACGTGGCCCAACAGGATGCAAACACCTCAGCTGGACCCATGACCACACTGCCTGAAAGCATCAGGAGGATCAAACTGTGGTCACATAATCGCATGAGATCGAAAGATCCCATGCGAACATGTGACCACCGTAGATCTTGCATCTACGTAGGCCCACGTTATACCTCTGACCCACTGCAAACTGAACATGTCACCACTAGCCAGCCACTAAGAAGTGGGCACATCACTAGCCAAGGGCCCACCGCCAGAGACAAAGACCTGTTGACCGCTTGTCGCATGATCGCATGCGGCCAGGAAGGCCTATGTGATCATGCAACCAACTACATGATCCTACCCCCGTTGGCCTGGAGCTAACTGCAGGATGCCAACCACGAACTGCTAATGGTTAGTCGCATGGTCACATGGGCTCAGAAGAGCCCATGCGATCATGTGACCAACATGAAACCGTTGCATTGTCAACTGCTGGCAGTTTGAAGGCTTGAAGACCATGAACTAGGCCCGGTTGGTACCTCGGGGTTATGCACTTAACAGCTAGTCGCATGTTCGCATAGCCTAAAAAAGGGCTATGTGATCATGCGACAAGCCATAGCAGATTGTCAAAAATGCCAAAGGGACCCACCTAGTCGGAGTTGCGTAGATGGAAAAATGCAGACGCCAGAGAAGGGTAAAGTGCAGAAGTGGTCGAAAACACAGAAGGTTTTCGGACCGAGGTCAAAAACACAGAGAAATTTTTGTACCAAAAGTCAAAAACATCTGGAACCTTCAGAGAGAAGGTCGAAAACACACTGGGTTTTCGGGCCAAAAGGCAGAAAACACACTAGACTTTTCGACACTTGAGCACTTCTTTTGGAAAAAAGGAACCATGGTAAAAAATGAATGATAGGGAACTTTTGGGTAACAACAAGATTACTTTTGACTCCAGAAAGGTGTTTGACATCAAATTTTGCAATTTGCAAGTTTTCAATTTCAAATTGTTCACAAAATTATCTGTCCAGATTTGAAGATTGTACCAGATTGATTCGTTCTTAGTAACCAAATAGATAAACAAGCATGCAAAATAACAAGCAAGTGATTTCAAGCACGTCTGAAAATAATGAATAGGGGACAAAGCAACCCTACACATGGACAACCAAGTGACTGAATGTGCTAATCCTTAGGAGTGCTAACAGTGTATGTTCCAAAAAGTTTTGCAATAACGCACATATTCCTAGAAAATGAAAATTTAGCCTCACTAGGGTTTGTAGTAATGGTCTGACTCTGCAACTTTTGTGATCTCAAGAGGGTGAACTCCAATCTAGGTGCATTAGGGTTTTGACACAGTTTGATAAATTAATCAATCAGGAGCTGCTAGGGAGATCTGACAGCCCAACAAGAGACCACACCTGTGAAGATTTCCTCCACAAGGATATTTATATAGCAGCTGCTACTACCACGATGAAAATGGCTATTACCACTTGAGGTTCCATCAACGTGGTTGACCCAATTAAGAGAATGTCCACTATGGTTAACCCTCTTTAAAGGTGACTCACAAAAGATACCACATGGAGACTAGTTCCAGATTCAAGGATCTGAGTTTTTGATACTACCCAAAAAGGGAGTAGAGCATAGTCCTCTAGCCTTTTCACTTTTAACCAAAACAAAGCAAACAGATTAATCCGACATGCTAAGACCAAGATTATCTCACAAAGATCTATGACGTCAACCACTTATGATCTATCAACCCCTCCAGAGAGAGAATGTATCAATCAAAATTTGAAGACACACAAATCTAGTAGAACATGAGATGCTCTCAGTATCCTCCCTACCTACAAGGGTTCCTGCGTTAAAAAGAGTTTCACTAGAAACCCACTCTCTCAAGAACTACAAATAGTGTTCATAGGGCCCATTTACTATGTGTAATAAATATGCTGAAAAGAAAATCTATGTTTGTTTTTATAGCCTAAAATGAAATCTATGATATGAAAGCAATAAAAGGTCACACAAGCCAGACACGTGAGATGTTCATTTTAGTCCAAATCAAAACATTATCAGCTGAGAAGATTACCTGAATTCTTCGCAACATGCTTAGTATATTTTTACCTATTTTTAGCAACTCTCACACTTTTCCCAATCAAAATCAGTAGAAATCAATCAGAAACAACAAATTTTAATTGTTAATGTCAGCTATTAGTCCAAATCTAGAAATCAAATCTAGAAAACTACCTGAAAAAGTGAAATGACAATTGAAACCTGGCACTGAAACTTGTATGACAGTGGGTCACCTCCCAGACGACAGTCTAGAAACTCATACAATAATGGGTATCAGATCATATGATAATTAGGGCTTCCAAATGACACTATGTTTTTTATGGTACGATCCTCGATCAAATCAACTATCGTACAATAGTGGGTATCTCCTGGTATGAGTTTCTGACAAAACTCGTACAAAAATTATACGGACATAAATTAAAAATCACAGCTTGGAATAGAAAATGACAAGAAGATGATAGAAATTGATAAAAATTGAATGGAAACCCGTTTCAAGGCCCCATAGTGGGCGCCATAAATGTGTGTGTGAATTTTGTACCTAGCTATAGACACAACACTTCAGTAAAACATTAGAGGTTAGCTAAAATCAAAATCATGCAGTGAAATGGAAACTAATCTAACCAGTCGATTTACTGCCTTCTAGTAGATGCGAGTATGTATTCTCAGATTAGACCGAGATTAGTGACCTTGATGACACCTAAATGAAGGATTTGAATGTAGAATCTAGATATGAGATGAATGCAAATTAATCTTTATTTTTGTATTTTCTATGCAATAAGATGAAATAAACTGATATGAATCTATTCTAGATGAAAAACTGATATACAAATTAAGCTAACAATGATATGCTAAATATGAAACTAAAAATGATTAAAAACAAGATTGATCTCACAAAAGTTGTTGATTTGCAAAGAAGCTTCAATTCTTTAGATGTCAATTCACCAGCATGATTGTGCAAATTCATGGATTGATTTTGGCAGAGTAAGTATGCAAACTTGTGAGATGAATTATGAAGAGTTGAGCCTTGATTTTATAGAAATCCAGGGCTTTGGAGGTGCATGGAAAAAGCCATAAATCACTCAGGTTGATTTTTTAGTCAACAAGGAATTTAGAGATAGATTAACTCACAAAATCAAGAAAAATCAACTTTTTGATTTAAATTAGAAGTTGAGATCAGCTTTCAACTCAAAAGAGAGTTGAGTTTATTTTTAAAACAACTTGAATTGATTTTCTGATTTAAAGTTCAACTGCTTTTTGGATGTGCATAATTAATTATGAATTAATTTAATAAATAAAGTGATTTATCCTCAACTTAACTGATTTTAAAAATAAAACAATTGATTTATGGGTTAATCAATTATTAAATCAAACTTTTATTCAAAAACTATATTATTAAATTTGACAATTGACATTAATTAATTAAATAAGAATTTAATCAATTAGTCATAGGATATTTGATTTATTATCAAAATTTAAATAATACAATTTAGGAATAAATATAATTAAATCTAATTAAATAATTAAGTGGCAGTATTAAATCTAATTAATTAAATATTTAGAATATTCAATTAATCAAACTTTAGGATAAATAGGATTTATCGCCAAATAATCATTAAATTAAAGATAATTAAGATAAATAGGAATAAGGAATATTTCCTGATGCAGAATTTAGGATGATCAATTAAGATTTGGTAATGTGCAGATGTGCCTTAGGTTAGGACTTTGATGTCAATTTCATTTGAATTGAAGATGTAGGAGGTTAATGAACCTATAGCCCATTTTGGGGTATTACATTAATCATTGCAAACAATTATCGATCTACCTAGTCTTTGTTTTGTCTCCTAAAGCTCTTTGATATTTGTATACCAGTAGGTACACTGTCCTTCCATGCTCTTGGGTGCATTCCAGGGAATTTATGCTCAATATGAATGACATATGTATCAAGAGTGAACCAAACCTAAATGCTTTTGACTTGTCCTTCTTAATGATCCTCACATTCTCCAAGAACTATTATGCTAAGATTTCACATAGGTTATACTTCGCATTTTCCTTCACCATTCTGTAAGCCATCATAATTACCCCTATTGATACAGAATTAGGCCTGCTACTTTAGTATAACTTATATCCTAGTATCATTTCTACTAGTCTTACATCTTACTAAAAAATATCATTAACAATCATTGCACACTTATCCCATTTGGAGTGTGTTAGGGTATCAACTTGTTTCCAGTGTTGTCTAATCCAATTATCTCATGAATCAGCTAGCTACATATCTTTATAGGTTTCTCTCCTATCCAGATGAACTGATCATGGATTCTGCTTAGAATGATATTGAACCATTTAGTCTCGATGAACTCTTTTAGGATGGTTAGCTTAATAATTGATTGGTCTTCTAGATGTTTGAACTCTTCTTTCATTTTCCCATCTATCTCTCTATAGATATCTACATCCCCTATGGTCTCATACTTACAGTGAATGTAAGCCCTAATGTCTTCATCCAATACTCCCCCTAAGTCCATGCTCGGCCTTTTAGGTCGATGTAGCAATGTAATCATCATGCGAAGACATAGTAGCATCTATTGTCTCTCCCTGAACCAATGCCTTATTAAAATCTTTTACCTTCCATATCTTTCCATCATCTTCATGTGCTGGTTTTATGAAATGAATCTTGAATTCATCCATGTATTCACCAATACTTTTACCACTATCACCAATATTCTTTATAAACATAGGAAGTTGTCCTGTTCTTTTTTCCATTCTATTATATCTGAAAACTTTTCTATGTGTCCTAGGTTGTTGCATTTGAAACATGTACGTGGTCTTTTGTTCTAATTAACCTGCATCTTACAATACCTTGCAGTATGCCCAAGGTTATTGCATTTGAAGCATGTGATCTTGGCTACTGACTCTTCTCTAATGTAATCTTGTTTGTTCCTTGATTGATCAGGCTTCCTACATTCTTCTCTCTTGTGTCCATATGCATAATAGTTATAACAATAACCAGTAAAGGGTTTGAAAGTGCCTTTACCTCTACAATCTCTTCTCATGTGTCCAACTTTGTTGCATCCAAAGCATCTACCTCTGAAAGGTCTTGTCTAAAATTTAGGATCTTCAAGAGTGGATCTATCTTCAGTCTTCTCTTCATGATTTTCTTCATGAGTTTTAGAACATTCTCCTTCATTGTACCCAATTCCAGTCATGTATCCTTTAGGTTTCTGTCTCTCTCTTTGTTCATCAATTTTATCACTGCTCGTATGTAACTTCTCAATGTGTAATTTGGCTGGAGTGAGTTCACCTTTAATGATCTTATTGTATTTCTCCAATTCCAAGCATTTATCCTTGTAGTGATCAAGTTCAATATGCATTTCTCCTATCTGTATGTTTGCTCCTTTTAGAGTCTCTTCAAATTTGTATCTTGCATCCTTTTCATGTTGAATTTCTTTAATCATCAGAAGATTAATTTGTTATTTTTTTTGCTCCAACTTCTTTACTTGGTCTGATGTATCATTTTCTGAATCCTCTTTGACCTTATCCATAAGGTCTTATCTCTGACTTCTTGAAATTTCAAGTTGTTCTTTTAGTTTCTTAATGAAACCTTCTACTCTTCTTAATTTGAATTTCAATTCACCATTCTCAACCTTTTCTTTTTCCAAATCATCAAGTGTTTCTTCAAAGTTCTCTTGCAAACTTTCTGAATTTATTATGATCTCCCTTAAGTTGTTATGTTTTCTCTCCACGGGCCAATAGCTCTAATACCAATTGTTAGGATTAAGTAATACTGAGAGGGGGGTGAATCAACATTATAGCACTTCAATTTAAACTTAAACCAATTGTTAATAAACCATATGAATTCTGATATGAAAAGAGCATAAACACATAACTCATAACACCATTATTTATTTTTGAGGAAACCTTGGCCAAGGGAAAACCACGGTGGAGATGGTACCCACAACAATGCACTAAAATATAGAATCCCTGTTAGGAGATCTATCCTTGTTAGGAGCTAAGTATTACATAGTACATTTACTTGTTAGAGGAATAGAAACCATGTTAGGGGTATAAAAAAAACCCTGTTAAAGGTGTGGTGAGCTTACAACTCTTACAATCAAAATTATGTTACAAAAGTGTTCTTCCATAATGAATAATACAAGCATCAACTATGCTTTGATAGTTCCAATTATGTTTCACAATAGCCTCTATAAATCACTGATCTCACATCTACTATTAGTCATCACTAATCTCTCAAATTTGCATCCACGTATTCATCACATAGTTCACACTTATCCCTTCCACAAAACACTCTATACTTATATCATTTCTGCTATCCAGACAGCTCTCCAATATAATATAAAACATAATAATTATTTATACAAATGATAAATACAGAGTCGAAGATCTTATATTACCAAAGTGTCAGCAATATACAATCTACATTTGACTTAGCACATCTCCATTTCATCTAGCCTTCCCTTAATCATCGCGACTGTTCATATGCCCTGTTTCACTATTCCTCTGTCTTTGCATGCCTTCATAACATTGTAACTTACTGATATCAACACCAAAAGATGTGTGACCTTAACTAAAGGTCATACATATCCAAAAACGTATTTCTCTAAGTTTTCAAGCCATAATATATCATATATCACCTTCACTGACCAAAACAATACTGCATTATATTGTAAATCTGATTCTGTACTTAGTCATTTTCATGATTGTGTCTCCAACACCTATACTAACTCCATGCGATCACTATAGCATATGTGTTTCCATAAATGAAAACCCTCAAGTGATCCATAGTGCTCTAAAAACATCACTTGCCAACATTGTAAGCATTAGTAAGATGAAAAGACTAAGAGGGTTACCACGATTGAAGAAACCTGATAATGTGATGTGTAAACAATATCAATTGGGCAAAATGACAAAGTCTAGTTTCAAGAGAAAAACTTATACTTCTGATGATATTTTGGAATTGGTTCATACTGACCTATGTGGATTTGAGTAAAAAGCTATTGTGGTGATAAATATTTCATTATGTTTGTTGATGATTACTCTAGAATGATAACTGTGATGTTTCTTAAAGAAAAAACTGATGCCTTTTAGTTTTTAAAGTGGTATTTGGAAAAAATTGAGAAAGAAACAAGTAAGAGCTTGAAATTTTTGAGATGTGACAGAGGAGGAGAGTTCATATCTAATGATTTCAACATATTTTGCAATGATAGAGGAATAAAGAGACAAATGTCTACACCGATGACACCTCCACATAATTGTATAGCAGAAAGAAGGAATAGATCAATCATGGATTGTGCTAGAACACTGATGATGGAGAAAAATGTTGCACAAAAATACTAGAGAGAAGTTTTAAGTACAATTGTCTATACCTTGAACTAAGTACAAGTTAAGAAAGGTACAAATGCTACACCTTTTGAGTTATAGTATGGTTATGCACCTAATGTGAAATACTTTAAAGTTCTTGGAAGAAAATGTTATATATTGAAGGACAATAGGAATGGAAAACTTGATTCTAAAAGTGATGAAAGCATATTCCTAGGTTATCCACTAAGAGAAAAGCTTATAAGTGTTTGAATTCTAACACTAACAAAGTTGTGGAAAGTGCAAATGTTAGAGTTGATGAATATGCAGAAAAGAATGAAGTTGAGTGCAAGAAGGAACCTAAAGATTACAAATCATTAGTATACATGAATGAAGGAGAGCCTAGAAATTTATCTAAAATAGAGAACAAAGTTGTCAAGCAACAGGAAGAGTCTACCGAGTTACAACAAGAAGATGTTGAGCATCTTGAGGTAACTACTGAGCAATCAGAAGAGGAAGTAGAGATACAAAATGAACCTGAAGTTAATCTACTTGATGATCCTGAAGAACAACAAGAAGAATAAAGGAGACTAGAGCCTACATTGGCCCAATATATGAGAAGACATAATAAGTTAGATCAAATC
This sequence comes from Chamaecyparis obtusa, assembly GCA_027943335.1. Classification (NCBI taxonomy): domain Eukaryota; kingdom Viridiplantae; phylum Streptophyta; class Pinopsida; order Cupressales; family Cupressaceae; genus Chamaecyparis; species Chamaecyparis obtusa. The sequence goes on from BSBK01001924.1 coordinate 347,768, forward strand.
ATTGGAACTAAAGAATCTAGAGTCATGAAAAGAAGTAAGTTAAAAAAACAAACATGCTTATTATGTGAGTTTGAGCCTAAAATAGTGAAAGATGCTTTAGAGAATGAAGATTGGATTCAAGTCATGAATGAAGAGATTGAGAAAATAGAAAATAACAAGACCTGGACACTAGTGCCTAGACCAAATGACAAGAATATTATTGGAACCAATTGGGTGTTCAAAAATAAGTTGACAAAACATGGAGAAGTCACAAGGAACAAGGCTAGATTGGTATGCAAAGGGTATGCTTAGGAAAAAGGCATTGACTATGGGGAGACATTTGCCCCAGTTGCGAGATTGGAAGGAGTGAGAACTCTAGTTGTATATGCAGCTTACAAAGGATTCAAAGTGTATCAAGTGGATTCCAAATCTGCATTTTTAAATAGAATGCTGGAAAAAGAAGTATACATTGAACAACCAGAAGGATTTGTATATCCTAGCAAGAAGAACATAGTTTGTAAGCTACACAAAGCACTGTATGGATTGAAATAAGCCCCTAGAGCATGATATGAGAGATTACATAATTACTTGGTCAAAATTGGTTTTGTAAGGACAAATGACAACAAAAATCTGCACTTGAAGATTGAACAAGGTGAAGGGATATTGTTAGCTGAAATATTTGTTGATGATATCATATTTGGAGGACAAGATGCACTATGCTAAACATTTGCAAATGAGATGCAAACTAAATTTTAAATGTCTATGTTTGGAGAGATCAATTTTTTTGTTGGTTTGCAATTTTATCAGGTGAAGAAAGGTATCTACATTACTCATTCCAAATATATCAAGGAGATACTAAAAACCTTTGGCATGGAGGACTCAACACTAGTAAGTACACCTATGGCTACTGGATGGAAACTATCAAAGAATGATGATACTACAAAAGTGAATCAAACCTTATACAGGTCAATGATTGGAAAGATATAATATGTTGTTCATAAAAAACTAGATATTGCATTAGCAGTTGAGATTGTTGCAAGATTTTTTGCAAATCCTAAGGAGAATCACATGATGGCAGTAAAAAAGATATTGAGATATCTAAAAGGAATAGAGGACTATGGATTATACTACAAGAAGAATGAAAAGTTTGAACTAAAAGTTTATACTGATGCAAAATGGGCAGGAAATGTGGATGATAGAAAGATTACAAGTGGTGGAACATTTCTTATAGGTAAGAGATTAGTTTCATTGACAAACAAGAAATAGAATTGCATTTCTCAATCTACAACATAAGTTGAATATGTAACAGCAACAGTTAATTGTTCAAGCATAGTATGGATCAAGCAATTGTTGAAAGGAATGAAGGAATAAATCACTAAGCTAGTTGTTATTTTCTATGATAACACAAGTGTTATCAATATATCAAAGAACCTTATGATGCACACTAAAACTAAGAATATTGCTATCAAGTATCATTACTTGAGAGAGCTAGTTCAAGACAAAGAAGTGAGATTGGAGTATGTGAATACAAAGGAATAGTTAGTAGATATATTCACTAAAGATTTAGACCTAAGGATGCTCATGAATATCTAAGAGGTAAATTAGGGGTGATTCCCCTAATTGAGGCTACCTAAATCAAAGTAGGAGCATTACATCAAATGTATTAATCAAAATATCTGACAAATTGATGCAAGGAGGTCACACTTTAGTAGTTGCATAAAGTTGTTGGTAATTTGGCTGAGTAGGATATCATGGTGTTTTCATTATGGCAGCATATATTTAGTGTTAAGAAAGTGTGATCCAAGGAGGAAGTTATGGATGAGTACTTGAGAAAATTATCTAAGTATAACAGTGTTTATCTATCTACACAAAGACTATTTTGATCAAAGAAGTTCACATAAGTACTTTCAATGCATGCACTTGAACGTAGATTATACACCTATATATTGAAGCTACATCTAAGAGCACAAGAGTGTATGAACATATATATTAATGTTTTACAGAAACAGTGTTGAGCCAACTAGAACAGAGAAATGATTAGTAATTGATTATTTAGAGTTAAGGGATTATTTTGTTTATCAAAATAATGACTAAACTAATTAGGGATGACATCCTAAATGTTAAACCTAAGGCAACAAGAGTTGATGTTAAGATTTGATAACATGGAAGTTGAATGATAAGCTATATTTAAGATAGCTAGTATAAAGAAGGATAGTATGTTATGTGAATATGTGTATGATGCTAATGTGAAGTTGCAAAGAAATTTTGTATTGATGTATTATGAAAAATCTGATATATGATCAGATCAGTGTGAAATGATAGCAAGTTTTGTGAAGAGCCTACAAGCTAGATCAGAATATTGAAGATATTCAACAACAGTAAAAGGTTTTTGTATTCTATCTTTTGTATTGAATACTATTTTTGTATTTTGCATGTTTGGGTAGTGAGATCATCTTACATACATTCATATTTTGTAATAAAAAATCCTAATAGGGTTGAGGCTTCTAACAAGGACTGAGACACTATACAGATGTAACAGACTCCTAATAGGGTCAATATCTTTAAACATAGACTTTTGATTAGTGAATCATTTGTGGGTATCATCCCCACCATGGTTTTCTCTTGGCCAGGGTTTCCTTGAGAACAAACATGGTGTTATGAGTTCCTTTATTTTATAGTTGTGTTTATTGTTTAGTATAGTTAGTTTAGTTTCTTATGCAAGCTACAAGTTAATTACATATATCCATAAGTGGGAAAAAGTAAAAATTTGTGAAATAGTGATTCACCCCCCCTCTCAGTATTTCCTATTTCTAACAATTGGTATCAGAACACATTTACTCAAAGAAGGCCTAACAACTTGATTAAGATCTCTATGGATATGGATCAGTTGCAAAAAAACCTAGATGAAGATCTTGAGAAGATTGATATTCTTACTGAAGAAAGAGATACTCTGAAGAAAAAATATGAAAGTGCAAAAGACTACATTGAGAAATTAAAAGACAAGATAAAAGATCTTAAATCAAAGAAAGAACTTACAAATCAGATCAAGGATACAAATGAAGTTTCAAAACTGAAAAAGGAAAATGAGATCCTAAAGCATGAACTAAAGACTGTAGATCTAAAGTTAAGCTTGAAAGATGATAATGTTAGTATTATTTAGAACAATAGAGGGGGATGGGGTGAATTAGGTGTTCTCAAGTCCAGATGTACCAATTGAACTTTCTAGCACTTCAAAAATCTCAGATCTAATCACCAACTCAACTTGGTCTCTAAAGTATATATCAGAAACATATAACATGCAGTCTAGTATCCAAATGTAAATAACTTGCAGAATATAGAAACACATTGGTATCAAATTCATGCATGGAAAAACATTGATCCAATGCAATGAGCAAAGTCTCTGCCTTGAAACCAGTATCAAGACCATTAAAAGGAGGAGGTCCTAATCTCATAAGGTCTCTCATCTGATTAGCCTTTATGAACCCCTAACCAAGGGTAGTATCCCTTCCTCTGGGATTCTTGGATCTTTGCCTCTCCTCATTATCATAATGGTGTGATGCTTCATGCTAAGCCCTATCTTACACAGGTAGATGTTCTAGAATAGTCTAGAGTATCTACATAGCATTAAGCTCTCCTGAATCACCATGATGCTCACCACTGTTCTCTTCCCTTCTCTCCTCAACTCTATGAATCACAAGAGGGCTAGGATTCTTTCTCCTTCCACGTCCTCTACTACGACCTCTAACAACAAATCTAGTCTTAGTGACCACCTTTCCTACAAGATTCAAACAAGAAGAATGATATCTTAAATAAGTCATAAATAATAAAACGTGATATAATTACAAATTAATATTCTGAAATATAAGAGTGTAATAAGTATGAGTTTTTGTTTCAAGTTTTAACTACTAGACATATAATGGGCATACATAATTCCCAGAGTTCCCAGGGTAGAAACATGAGCTTTGATACCAAGTGTAATGCCCCACCAGGGAACCCATGATAGATTAACCTAAAAATTGTTACTAAGTTTATAGAATAATTTTTTTTCTTAAGAGTTTACATACAATATTTAATAATGAAGGGGAAGTAATAACATAAAGTTGATACATACTCAAACACAATCTTAATTATAGATTACAAATCTCAAGGGTTCCTTGACGTAGAATTATGTAAATACAATTTAATCTATTAAGTACAATTCTCATATAAATCTTCTACATAATGAAACTAAAGTACATCATCTCATAAAAGAATAAACAAATACATCTTGAACCATATGGTACACATGATAACCCACATCCACTACACAAGTAGTAGGGTATGTAAAAACAATTGAGTAAAAAGTACAAATAAAAGAAAGAATAGGAACAAATCTCCAAGGATGAAAGAATAAGATGTAACTGCAACAAGGATCACCCAACACTGGTACAAGAACGTCAGAGTCTCAAATGATAAGAGAATCACTACCTCCTGACCTCATGGAAACTAGTGGTTCCAGTCCCACTATGTTGAGGAGATAACATCAAACCCCACTTGGATAACAATACGAAAATCACTAATCATATAATACTAAGAAAGGGATCCTGAAAGCTTCCTATCTCAAAGGTACAACTCAAAACTCAAAGGTACACATATTAATCTAGAGGCAACCAACACACATAGGATTCCTAAGATGAAATTAGGGAAGTGTCATCACACATGTCAACCCCTTGTAATGATCTCACTAGACTCTGACTTCCAAGTGTGAACATATGCAGAACTTGAAATCCTCTCATGTAGACAAGGAGAATCGATCATGCAAGAACTCATCGTCACTACTAGATGGGCAAGCATCTTCTCCCACTCCCATCCTTAGCCTATACTAGCACTCAAGGCATTGGCGAGGAATCCATTATCTTATTAATTCATTTTAAAACCCCATTTAATGTACTATATTATCACTTATTTATGTAACTTACTAAGGATACCCAAGTAGCCACTTTTGGGCTCTGGTGCCTCCAAAGTAAGTCACTTCCCCTCTAACACCTAGATAACCTACCCTAAGCTCATAAGTATAAAAAACATCTCATAGATCATTGTGAATCATAAAAGTCTAGATCTAGTTCCAAAATATCATAGGAACACACATAACCAACTTCCATCACATATACATCATAACATAAACATGAGCTTCCATAAGGTTAGTTTATAGCAAAATCGAATGCCAAACAAGTATGCAAGACAAACAAACATAATACAATTCCCTAACCTTGCCTCTGGTAACAATCCTAAAAAGGATAACGTAAATGTTTCCCTCTCAACCCATAATCACAGAAGGAAAAACAATCATAAGAATTTAATAATAAAAAAACTAATTTGTAAAACTCCATTACATAAATTAATTTATTAAAATAATCATTGACACAACTATAATCATATTCCTAAATTAAATTCTTCTTTATACACGAAAAATCAATTTATACAAAGATTTAAATAAATTGATTTCAAATCCATAATTACTAAACTCATATAATTACAAAAATATTGACAATGAATTTTAAATAACTTATACTAAAATAAAAGTTAATAATATTAACTAATAAATATCAATAATAATTTAATTAATATTAACATTTATTATCAATAAATTTATTAAAGTAAAAATTAGTTTTAAATTTTTTATAAAATAAATTTAATTAAATAAAAAATTTATAAAATAAAATTTATTCAAACAACATGTGACAAGGCAACAATGTGTGTGTGTGGGGGGGGGGGGGGGGGGGACAGTCGATCCCACCCCACGGTTGCTCCGACAGCCCACGACACTGATAGCTTCAACTTCCATGCTACTGGGTTGCTACAACAACTTAGGTTGTTGGTAGCCCACAACATCGCCATCTTCGATTGTCATGCTGCTGAACTGCTATAATAGCTTAGGTTGTCATGCAGTTGAGCTGCCACAATAGCTTAGGCTACCATGCAGCCTTACCAGGATGCGGAGGAAGGGGTGGAGAGAAACCCCCCTTCGCCCCTTAAATTATTTAAACATAAATTTTTTTATATTTTTATATTTTTAAAAATTTTCTGTCAGAGAAAATTCTCTGAGATAGAACATTAACCTCATTCATTTTTTTTAAAACCTCACACACATATCTATTATTATAATATGATAACATAGGGTTTAACAACTAATTTCTAACAGGAAACATATTCTTCTTAGATCTACAAAATGAATATGGTTATACCTAAAAAATTATGAAGATGTTTAAATTTGATTTGAATCTCTAGGGTTTCAACAACAATTTTTTTTATAAAAAAACCCTAACTTATCCAAAATAAGATATTTCCATAATGTTCCTGAAAACCAAATTTCTTCTAACAAATTAAAAATCTAAACATGAGAAGCATTTCAAAAGATATATAAATAGTATTTAACAGGCACAAAGAAAACAAACTTTCTTTGAAAGGGATTTAATCTACGAGGGTTTCAATCCCTACCTCAAACCACCAATTGACATAAACCACGAAGAAGTTCAAAACCCCAAAAAATTTCAAAGCTTTCTCAATAACCTCCAATTCAATCCTTCGAGCTAAAACCTGCAAATATGTGTCTATAATAATAGCCAAATCCTCCTAATAAAAAAAAGAGCCTAGACCTCGAACTCAACCATGCAAACCTAGAACTCAACTTAACTCCAAAAAAGCTTTGTTATTACCAATATTCTCTTTGCATGATTTTCAATTTAATAATTAATAACTCAATGCACTTTTAGTATTTTATTGTTTGTATTAATTCACTCAACTTTTAAAAGTACTTTATTCTTTTATTTATTTATTTTATTTTAATTTTTTAAATTGATTGTGCAACTTAATTGCATATCAATTATAACTAAAAGAATATTGTTTAAATTATATTATTATTTATCCAATTGATAATTTATCATCAATTAAGAAATTTATCTTTAATTAAAAATTTGAATATAATAATTAATTAAATCCTTAAATTTCACAATTAGATTTTTAATTAAGTCTTTTTAATTAATAAATATATTTAATTAATATCAAAACATATGATTACGGGAAAAATGGCTCTGCTCGTGAAAAAGCACGTAGGCAATTTTCGGCATTCAGGTGTTCGTATGCACAAAATATTTGATGTTGAATTGCTAGATCGACATATTGACCATTTTCAGTTAACAAAGTACACTGCTTTTTTCTCTAGGGCTCAGAGTATCCTTGGCCCTTCTAGGTACCGAACATTATCTAAGGATTCTCCATCTGCAAGGGGAAGAAGAGAGTGGCTCAAGGATCAGTGTTGCCCTAGGGTTTTTTCTCAGTGCGCTCATGCAATTCAAGCGAATAGAGTTTCCAATGAGAAATAATCAAAGAGGAAAGAAAGTAAAAAATTTCATAACCGATCTGTTCAAAATGACTATCTTCAATCAAAACCCAACTCAGAGGAATGGACACCTACTTATTTAAAAAATGCCAGAAGGGCAAGAAACAAGCGTACTCATCAGCTCCTCAATCATGATATTTCTTTGTATAAGGTTCAAATCTACCAGATCCCTCTTTTTAATCAGTTTTCCCATCTTCAAAATAGTGATATGGATCAAAGATCTCAGCACCATGACAAAACCCTATATTCTTTCGCACCGACGATCTAGCAGATTGGGGACTCACGAGGAGTATCTGAAGAAGGCGCAAAAAAAATGGCGAAAAAAGTAGACCGAATTTTTGCGGCAGCAAACCCTACCTCAAAGATCTTATCTGAAACTAACAATAGTCCTTTAGATCTTCCCAAAAATCCCCTCAAGCTTCATAAAATTCTACATCTACTCTGACTCCTCAACGAAAACTATATATCCCCCCACACAGGAAAAATCCAACTACCGTAGGGATCGGTATAAAAAAAATCCTTTAAATCTAAGGGAAGAAGATCACAATAAGACTATCATTATCAGCAATTTGATCTGTGAAGATTGTTGGCAAGAGTGTCAAACATATGGGATCTATGTATACTGGAATGGCCCTAAATCCAAATACCCTAACTTAGGAAAATGGATCCAATCATTCAACTGGGAACAGGTAAGTTTTCTAACCCTCTCTTTATGCTTAGTTTATTTACATTGCAAAGATGAATCAATTAGAAATGAAATTTTGTCATCTCCATTATGCTTCTATAAAGGATATACAATAAATTTCTTTTCATGGAGACCAAATATCAATGAACATACAATTAGTTTATTAAATCTTCTAGTATGGTTAGTTTTTAATGATATTCCTGTAGAAATTATGCATCCCCATATTCTAGAAAGAATAGGTTCCACTCTAGGGGAATTGTTAGGATTAGACATATATCATAATAATAAGAAAGAAATCAAATTATTAATCAAGTTAAAAACAGGAACTAAATCTGAATATAAAATCAAAATCATAACTAACATATCTCTCTATAATTTAAAATTCTCCAAATTTGAAGGACACATCAAGAACATATCTCTACCAGTCAAGATTCAATCCAAGGAAAACCCCAAGCTAGTATTCACACCAGTTCACAGGAATTCAGAGCTTAATATAATATTTACTAAAGGGATAAAAATAGGTGAAGAAAAACCAATAAATCTAAACCAGAGTAACATACCAATATCATCACCTTACAAGAATTCCCAGCAACTAATCCGTAGTATCATAATTAGAGAGGAAGCTGCTATAGAGGAAGGTGAGATTCTAGAGGAGGAAAACTTAAGGACAAATAGAGATCAAAATATAGATGAGCAAGGAAACATTTCCGAAGGTAAAGAAGAAACAGAGACACTAATCTAGGAAAGAATATGGGAGCAAGATATGGAAAAAGGTTTCAAATCAATGAGCTATAAATATGAGAAAGAATTTAAAAGAATTCAACAATGTGAATAATGTGCAAAACACAACCTCTACATCGAGGACATAAAGGAAAATTTGAGAAATTATAATCAGCTCATTTAGGAATTCTTGCTAATCCACAATGATATAAGTGATCAAATCACCATTCGGGGAGAAGCCCACAAGCAACATCTAGAAACAATATCGAACAACCAAATCATAGAAAACAAATCTGGAAAAATCTCAAATTCAGAGCAACAAAAGAAGAACAGCTGTGAGGAAAATAAAGTAAACCAGGAAGAAATGAACATAGAGGAAGTAGGTAATCAGAAGGAAAAATCCATAGGAAGAGAAAAAAGTAATAAGTCCAACATAAGAAAAAGCAAAAAAAGTCTGGATCAATACCCCAATCAAGATAAAGATAAGGAAGGCAAAACCCCAAATAACAACAATATCCTCATATTGGAAATAGGAAAGGAAAATCAAGTATGCCAGTTAAAGCAAGCAGTAGTCAGCAATAAACCTAGTTTAGAAAAAAATATAGCAGTCACCACAAAATATGAAGTTGTGGGAAAGGAAGTAGCCATAACATTATTTAATTCTAAAACAAAAATAGAGCAATGGAGAAAAGAAGAACCTAGAAAAAGGACAAAAGTCAGAAACTGAATCAACATAAGGGGAAGTTCCAGTACTTTAAGTCAAGAGGATCTCAATCAAACTAAGAGACATCAAGAAAAAATGACACATGAGAATTCATCGAAAGAGAGCACAGAGATTACATGTAGGAGAGATAGAACATCCCCAAACAATATAATCCCCCCTGCATACTCAGAACAATGGGGAAATATAACATTAAGAAATAAAGAAAAGGAAAACGGGAAAAAATCATATAAATTTTGGAAAACCCCTCTGAATGGGAAGGATCCATTTGAGGTAAGCAATGATTTGATGAAAGATAAGAATGAAGAGAATGAGAAAAGCAATACTGGACATCTCATTCCAGTAGAAGTTGAAACCTTCATGAACAAGTTGATAATGGCAAGCAATGAAGAGCCCAACAATAACATGGATATAGGAAATATTGGAAATGTAAGTAAGAGCCAACAATGGGAAGAATTTGGAATATTAGACACTTTGGAATAGGAAAAGAAATGTCAAGACTAGCTTATCAAATGACAAAGAAGAAGAAACAATGGAATATGAAGATACAGAATTGGGTGAACAATTGTTACAAGAATTAAGAGAAGAAGAAGAAGAAGATATGAAAGAGGGCACCAACACAACAATCCAAACCAATGCAACCAACAATATATACAATCTAGGAATTGATAGCAATCAAGAAGGAATAACAAAGCCAAGATGTGGAAAGCAAAAGAGAAAAAGAGGCAGGAAATCACTTGTTGAACTTAGAAAAGTAATCAGGCAAGCATAAAATCAAAAGAAGATTCATGAAGTACTAAATGTAGGTAAGGGGAAGTTCCTTCCAAAGGAACAATGAAAATAACTATGTGGAATGTTAGGGGACTAAATACCCCTAACAAAAAGTGCTTATTAAAGCGCAACCTAATGCTCTTTGAATCTGAAATCGTTATACTACAAGAAACTAAACTGAATAAAGAAGAAGGAGACAAACTCAACAAGAAACTTGGTCATTGGAAAATAGAATTAATAGAATCCAATGGGGCCTTGGGAGGAATAGGAATCATTTGGGATCCAAGGAAGGTTAATTTTAGCAAGCAAGAATCAAACAATTGTTGGATAGGAGGGAAAATTGATAGCTATCGAAGAAACTTCCAACTAACTCTCATAAATGTATACGGTCCAACACCAACAACTAAAAAGAAAGAGGTATGGAATCAAATTAGCCAATTCATTAAAGACAATCAAACAAAAAAAATTTGCATTGGAGGAGATTTCAATGCTATCAGCAACCTGCATGAAAAATCAGGAGGAAGCAAAATCGTCTCACAGAGTATGATAGACTTTAAAGACTGGATAGTTCAAGAACGCTTAATAGATTTCCCAACTAGAAATGGTATGTTCACTTGGAACAACAAGGCTTCTGCAATATAGCGGAAAGATTAGATAGATTCATGATTAAAGGAGATCTAAGAAGCTTTGATTATATAATTCAGGTAGAAATACTACCAAATATAGGCTTAGATCATTGTCCAGTAAGAATAGAATTGAAGGAACCAAAAAAACCAGCAAGAAACCCATTTAAGTGTGAAAAAATGTGCTTCCAAGATGAAGAATTCTTAATAAAAATTAGACAGTGGTGGCAAGAAGGTGACTTTGAGGGATCTAAAATGTTCTGCTTTGTCTCCAGATTAAAACATCTAAAAGAAAACATACTACAATGGAATAATAACCATTTTAAAAACATATTTAAGGACAAAATAGAAACTGAAGAGGAAATAAAGCAGCTAAAAGAAGAGGTAATAAAAAAAGGAATGAATAATGAAACATATCTCAAAGAAAAAGAAATAATTGCAAAATATGAAGATATATTAACAAAAGAAGAAATATTCTGGAAACAAAAACTGAGAGAAACATGGATTTTAGAAGGAGACCGAAATACAAAATTATTTCATAACAATACCATAAACAATAAAAATATTAATAGAATTAAAAAAATCAAAGATAACGTAGGGAATATAAGGGAAGAACCAGATCAAGTAGTGGAAATATTCACAAAGTATTATACAGATATTCTTAATAACTTTGAAAGCTCTAACCTAATATCTCAAAACAACATGAAAGAATCAATACCGAAGCTTATCACAGAGGAGGATAACAAAACCTTAAACAAACCCTTCACCTTAGCGGAAATTAAAGAAGCTCTATTTGGACTTAACCTAGACTTGAATCTCCGAGACCTGATGGATTCCAAGCCTTCTTTTTTCAAAAATGTTGGGACATAATAGGGCAAGATTTATGGAAAGCAATGGAAGCTACTAGAAACGCAGGCTCTCTCTTAGCTGAAATCAACAATACCTTTATAACCCTTATCCCTAAAAAATCTAACTATGAGAACCTAGGGGATTTCAGGCCTGTAGCACTTTGTAACACTATTTACACGGTATTATCCAAAGTGTTAGCAAATAGACTTAAAAAATTATTACCAAAACTAATATCAGAAGAGCAAACAGGGTTTGTTCCAAGAAGATCGATATTGGATGGAATTATCATTATGCAAGAAACTATTCATTCAATTCAATCCAATAAAGATGTGTGCATGTTTATGAAATTAGACATTCAAAAGGCCTATGATAAGGTTGATTGGAGATTCCTTTGTAAAACTCTAGAAGTGTTTGGCTTTGCCGACAATGGATCAACCTTATTTTTAATTGTATAGCCACTCCCAAAATATCACTTCTCATTAATGACACTCTGGAAGGATTCTTTGGTATATCTAGAAGAATCAAACAAGGAGACCCAATGTCACCATTTTTATTTATTATCATGGCAGAAGCTTTTAGTAGATCCATTAAATTAGCACAATCAAAAAATAAGATCAAAGGTGTAGCAGTAGCTTATGGCATTCCAAAAATTACACACCAACAATTTGCAGATGATACAATCCTTCCTGGGATAAGCACAAAACTTTAAACAAATCATACACACTTATTCAGAAGCATCAGGTCAAAAGGTAAATGAAGCCAAATTAGAAATATTCTTCCTGAATACTCATGAGGAAATAGAAAATAGAATTTGTAATATTATGGGGTATAAGAAAGGTACACTCCCTTGCAAATATCTAGGAATCCAGCTAGATATAGGGGCTAGGAAAGGAAGAGCGTGGGAACCCTTGTTTAAAAATATAGATAAGAAAATAGGAAGTTGGAAAGGGAAATGGCTAACCAAGGCAGGTAGGGTTACTAAAATTAAATCAGTATTATCTGCAACACCCATATATTAAATGTCATGATTACCACTACCTATAGGAGTACAAAAGAAACTAGAAAGCAAATTTTGAAACTTCTTTTGGAGTGGGATAGAGGAAATCATTTTTAGCAATGATCAAATGGGAAAACAAATGCAAATCTAAGGACCTAGGTGGGCTTGGTATCAAAAACCTCAAGTGGAAAAATGAAGCTCTAGGAGCAAAGCTTGTATGGAGAATGTATCAAGAAAAGGATAGTAAATGGGCCAAACTTCTATACCAAAAATATCTAAATAGTTTGGATCCAATATCTCTTCAGAACATGCAATCCCCCTAAAGGCTTGCAAATTTGGGATTTCATGATGCAATGTCATTCTATCATAACAAAAAACCTCACATGGGACGTAGGAGAAGGGAAAAAAGCCTTATTTTGGGAAGATTCATGGGATGGGTTACCACCACCAGATAAATGCAACCTTCCGGCAAACATCAAAATATCTCTAATTGAACAGTGGGGGAAACTCATCAAGGATTACATAGAAATGTTCAATAGTAATGGCAAAACATATTGGAAATGGAAATAAACTGAAGAAACCACTTTAACGGATCAAGAAAAACAAGCCTTTGAACAATTCCTGAGTCAAAGGCCATTAAGCCTCAAAGATAGAAATGATAAAATAATATGGGGGGCATCTAACAATGGGAATTATAATGTTAGGAAAGGATATGAACTAATCACCAATTCACAAAGATGGGAGAAAATAGATATACCTCTAAACCTCTGCTGGGACCCAGCATGCCTCACAAAAGCAGGCATCTTCCTATGGGTAGCAATTCAAAATCAAATCCTAACAGCAGATAGGTTCACTAAAATGGGTTTTGAAGGTCCATCACGGTGTCCTCTATGCAAAAACAACTCAGAAAATACAGAGGATTTATTATACCAATGTTCCTTTGCCCAAAAAGGATGGCTATGGCTTCACAAGAAATTAAATTGGACAACTGTACTTACCAAAGAGTTACATGACAACTTAAAAAGCTGGCCAAAAGGTATAAACTCAATGACATATGGAAATCTATGGAAAATAGCTCCATCGATTCTATTATGGGAAATATGAAAAGAATGAAATAGATGCATCTTAAAAAATAAAGAGATGTCAAATGCCTCATTTCTTAATAAAGTAGAAGGAAGAATAACATAAGTAATAAACAATCACCTGAGAAATACAATGAAAGAAGAGGGGTCCTTCACAGACTGGGATGCTGATATGAAGAAGAATTGGAGAAACCTAATTAACACACCAATTACCTACAGAAAGGCAAATAAAGAAGCAAGGATAAACTGTAAATGGGAACTGCCACTAAGTGGATGGACTAAACTAAATTTTGATGGAGCATCTAGAGGAAATCCAGGCAAGGCTGGACTAGGGTGTATCATCCACTCAGACAATGTTGTCTGGTTAGCCAAACAAGCAAAACCACTGGGAATCCAATCTAATAACATAGTAGAACTTGAAGCTCTAATGGAAGGTCTCAAGATATGCCTAGAATTAGGTATCAAAAAAGTCATAATTGAAGGAGATTCACAAATTATTTTGAACGCACTAAGAAAGGGCAGTACCCCTAACTGAAAAATAAACTCCAAACTTGAAGAAACTCTTCCCCTTTTAGACCAATTTGAAGATACCAAAATCCAGTATATATATCGGGAAGGGAACAAAGAAGCAGATACCTTAGCAAATAAGGGAGCAGATGGAGAAGATATCTATGTCAAAAATTATGAGCAGAATTCATAAACACATAATATACTTAAATGAAGGAAAAAAAATTTTAAAAATGGCAATCCTAGATAATAATCAATACCACCTATCCTTATTTAAATCAAGAAACCACAAATTAGGAAATCAAGATAATATTAGTCTAAGGCAAATTAAAAGTTAAGCATATGTACTTATGAACACTCAATGAAAAGTTCAACACATAGGTTGCGTTTACGCATCACCTTTCACACAAAGTCTAGATTAGGGGTAACTATTTATTTTTTATTTTTCTCCTAAATAGCTTAATACTCCTTCAACTCCTATGGTAAACATAGAGAGATGACCAAGCAAAGAATAATCAGATAATGTAAGCTAAGTAAGATCTTATTTATTATTATTATTATTTTTATTTTTAAAAAAATAAAATAAAATTTAAAAATCAAAACACTACGTAAATATAAGAATCACTGCCCCTGAAAACCATGTATTTTAATGTATAAATCTAAAGTTCAAACTAATAAATATAATCAAATAGAATGTCTACAACTTTCAAATCATTAAGATCTTGAAGACTTAAAACAAGGCTAATGAAATTCTCAATCTAACAACAATTAACTCTAGTTGTTAAAATGTCAATTTCTCAGACGGTGAGAACCAGATATGATTAGAGGAATATTTTATTCTTTTTATTTTTTATTTATTTATTTTTATTTTTATTTTTCCTTGAAATGAAAGATACTAACATAGATCTTGGCCAAGAAAGTCGTTCCCTTTGCAGATTTTTAATTCTACAGGATGAGGAAGGACTGGAAACTTAATTGGCTCATGGACAATGCAACATACCAGATTCATGTCGAATAATGGGCAAAGCAGTGCAAATATAACAAATTATAACAAGTAAAGGATGCAAAATGTATAAATAAGAATATAAGCATTCTAATATAAAGGAAAATCTTTGTAAAGATGTAATATTTTTAAAAATGGACAACCTCTAAAGTAGGTAGAGCAACTGGGGTACGCCCCTTTTATTCTTTGTATAATATAGGACCCTAGGTCCCGGGCAAGACTAGAGGTTTTCTTTTACCATTCTTTCCTACCAGTGCTTGTTTGAACAAAGACTTTGTAATTCAATTTAATATTATAATCTACAGGGCTTTGGCCTTTTACCAATAAAAAAAATAAAAAATAAAAAATATGTATATATTTAATTAATTTTCATTAATTAAATACCCTCACATTTAATTTTCTATATATAATAAGATTGAATTATTTAAATATATTAGGGATCCATTAATTAATTAATTAGACTATATGATATCTAATTAAATTAGTTAATTTAGTTAGGTATATGAGGTATAACAATAATTAATAATAATTCAATTAATAATGCGACCATGTTAGTATGAGAGGTTACTAAGTTTGATTAAATTAATTAATTAAAGTTAGGTGTCTGAATACCTTTCCTGGTAACCCTTGGTATGCGGAAGAGTGTAAGGTTGCAAAAAATTATCTCAAATAGAAGAATTCAAACAAAGACAACAAGATATCATATAAGCAATTGATCGACTCAAATGTTAAAATCACTGATGAGGCCAACACCCCCCATCATTCTATAAGACTCACCTCAAACTTGTTGCAAAAGAAAAAAAACATTAAGGAGCCTTCCTCCTCTGTTGATACAAAGGACACAAAGAGTGGGGAGGGAGAAGAAGATACCTCAAAGAAAACTGTCCCTTCACCCATTGCCAGTAGTTCCACCCACATCTATGAGAGCCCTAATATGTTTGTCAATCTGGCCCCTAAGTCCTCGACCCATGCCAATTCACGCTCCCCTACCTTGAGGATAGAAAATAATGTTATTTTGGAAGAAGCCAATAGTATCAAGGAGGATACATACATCAAATTGGTTGATATGGAGAGGAAGTGGATGGTCTGGATGGGAAAGTGTAGGAGAATATCAACAATGCTAAGGCCATGGACAAGAGGATTTATGAATTTGAGCTCACTTTGCACTGAAGGTCATGCACAGTTCGATCACTACCCTTTGTTTGTTGTAGGAGAAGCTCCACAAAGACAAGCTGAGTGAAGATGATGATTATAAAGACCTTTTGAAGTCCTCACCAAAGATTGGGCAAGGATGATGCTTTCCAAGCCCATCGATAGAAAAAAGAATTAATGATGGTTTGTAGTTGGTGGTTTTTTTGGTTTCCCGGTGGCCTTCGTGAGCTTAGTAGTTCCTTTTATGTGTTTAATTTTAGTTGATTTATTCTAGAATTTGCTTATTATAGCCCTACGTGGTATAGTATAGTTTTTATTAAGACTATCATAAACTCTGGTAGATTTGAGGCTTATAATTTTAATATGGTTAGTAGTTTTATGGTTTTTGATAGAGGAAAGTTTAGGTGGCTGTTATTTTGCTGATAGTGGTTAATCTGTTGATGACACTTTGATGGTTTGTAATGGGACAACCCCCTAGTTTTGGCTATTTTTAATATCAAAAGCATATAAGCAATTGATAAAATTAAAAAAGAAAGCTATGTAATTTCAAGAAGGAATTAATTGCTTTAGGCAAGTACAACCCTAAAGGTTTTTGGAGGGAGTTACAAAAAAAGAGAAAATACATGGATAATAATATCACAAGTGTCCAATGGTTAGATTATATGAAACTCTTATATGAATGAACAAATGAGAAAAGTCCCCCCCCCCCCATAATTGGCACTTTGTTGAGCTCTTTTTAGTGGTTGACATCAAATAAGATATAAAGAATTTGGCAATTGGTAAAGCACAAGATATTGATGGTTTGCAGACAGTTTTTAAAATGGGGAGCTGATCTCCTAGCTCCACATATCAAGATCTTTAACGAAGTCACCCAAAATGTCTTTCCGACTGCATGGACAACTAGCATTTTTATAACTCTTCACAAAAATGGAGACATCAATAACTCTTCTAATTACCACACTATTATGGTCAGCCCTCTTCTTGGAAAGCTTTTTGGGAGCATGCTAGAGAGTACAATTAGATGGGAAAAAAAAGAGTGAAAAGGGCTACGTGTAGGCTGGTTTCAAGCCCAAACACTCTATTGTTGACCATTGCATCACTCTATAACATTTTAGTGGAAATTTTTGGGATAATTAAGGTGGAGAAGCTTTTTGTTACTTTGTTTGCTTCAACAAATCTTTTGTCACTATTCCCAGAGATAAGCTATAACACAAAATGGAAGAAATCGAGGTCCCAAATGAGTTTAGAGTTGTTGTACATACATTCTATGAGCAAGTCAAAGCTAAAATCAGAAGTAGAGATGGTATGTATGAGTGCTTCGGTAGTGACATTGGAGTCAAACATAGGTGTCCTTTATCCCCAACATTATTTTATTTATATATTGATAAACTTGAGGAGTAGTTAAAAATACCATTAGACAAGGTATCCAATTAGCAGAATATGTGGTGAAGTTAATTTGATACGTGAATGACCTTATTCTTATTAATAAATTTGCACAAGGTTCAAGAGAAAATCTAAAAGCTCTTGACCTTTTTGTCAGGAGGTTGAGATGCAAGTGATATGAGCAAGACCAAAGTCATGATCTTCTCTTTAGAAAATACGAAGCAACAAGTTATTTTTATCTTTGAGGGCAACCCCTTGGAGGTGTATGCACCCTAAAATGGTCACCTAGACTTTGGGCCCCCATTCAGTAATTTATCAAATCCCTGAATCAATGTTTTCAAAAATCAGCATTTTATCAATTATATCAATTTCCTTGATCAAGTCCTCTTTTATCATTTTTTTATTATTTGCCTTGGGCTAACCATTTTATCCTAAAGTCTTTATTTATTTAAAAGGAATTTCCTCCCTTTTTAATAAATAAAAAAGACCCCACTTTTCCTCTTATCCTAAGTTGCACAAATAAAACATTATTCTTATTTTATAAAAAGGGAAAAAATACTTTTTGTCTCATATGGACACAAAAGTCAACTCTTATTTTCTCATTGGAGGAGATTTGTGCACATGGATTGCTCCTCTTTGATGCTCCACCCTTGATTAAATCTTTTGCCTCTTAATCTCCATGGTTCATTCTTTCTCATTTCCTATAGAAAAAGAGCTCTCTTCCTCATTTGAATATCAATTTTTTTATGCTAATGTTATGCTGCAGGTTTTCTAGGTCACTTTGGAGCTTTTGAAGATTTGGAGCATTCTTGGCTTACATTTTACATGCTTTCATAGTTTATCTCTTGCATTCTAGTTCCATTATCATGACATTCATAGTATAGATTTCCTTTATGCTTTAGATTAACTCATCTAGTTTAACTAGGAAGGCTTGGTAATACTTGTACTTTCCTTTTCATAGCATAGCTTGTACTTTCATTTCCATAGCTTAACTTGCATCTCTCATTTCTAGCTTGCATATTTATCTTAATCTAGTTTGCATTTTCATTTCATAGTGATTCTTGGGGATATTGGTATTCTTGCCCTTGTTTTCATTTGAATCTCTTATTGTGTGGTTGACTAGCAAGGTCATAAGCTTAATAGCTCTAGCTGAGAGCAAACTTCAAATAATCTTGCAACTCCATGCATAAAGAGCTCTAGGTCACTTTCTAAGGTTTCCTCTTCATGGATTCCTTTGGATCTAATGACTTAGAGAAGTGCACCATTTGAGTGTGTACATTTTTGGTGCCCACCGTGGGGCAGAGCATTAGTGTTTTGTCCTTAATTTTATGCATTTCTGTCAATTTTTCTTCAAATTTTTAACTTCATTTTCGGCTCTCGGGTTTTTAGTCTCAAATTATCGCATGATATTTTTCCAGTGTTGCGCGATAGTTCATGTGCAGTCGTGCGATACTTTACTAGTTAAAAGTATCACCCCGTTTGAGACATTTTGTCGCCTGTAGTAAAGTGAAGTATCGCCCAGAAATATATTATCGCCCCGGTATACTGTAAAGTGTCACGCAATATTTTGGGTGATTGTACTATCACCCAGACCTGAAAGTGGTTGTTTTTTAGATCTTTTTTATTTTTTAAAAAAATTTGGCATTTTCAAAATCCGTGCCACTCTAGAAAACTGACACCCATTTTAAAGAAATTTTCACATATGGTATAAAAAATTCAAGTGTGATATATCGTTGGAAAGCTCTTTCCAAGCCTAATCCAACCATGTTGGTTTCATTTTCAAATTTTTCTATTTGATCATCAATTTTCCTTGTAGATTATTTGATTTTTGATGTGCTAACCATTGTGGGGCTAACAAGTTGTGCTTGTAGGTACCTTCATTGCTTGATTATTTGCTTAAAAGAACGCATGTCAAAGCTTCAAATGCACAAGGGCTACTAACAGTTTTTGTAGGGCTGCCCAAAGCATAAAAACAAATCAAGTGCTTGTTGTTTATTTCATTTCAAGTGTGGCAATTACTAGTTGTTTCATTTCATAGGAACATAATATCTTGTTGTAGGAATTCTTGGGTGGTAGGAGAAGTATGCTCTTCACCTTTGTGGTGAACTAGAAAATCTTGACCCATCTTTGGATTTTGAAAGCAAGAGGGTAATTGACCATTTTCTTGGTGTGTTTGGGAGAAGACTTTGAGATAGGGGAGTATGCTCTTCACCCTTGTGGTGAAACAAAAACCTTAAACCTCATAAGTTGATCCACTCTTTGTTTAGCTTTTAGAAACCTTTAGCGGGCCTGCTCTTGAGCAATCAAGAAGAACAACCCAAGTGGGGACAAGCTAATACTAAGCTATTCCAACCCACTATAATCTCAAGACTATCAAGGACACAAAACCTTGGTAGACGTAGTTCTTGTCTTCGCTTGATGTGAGTACTTGTGGGATTGTGACCATGAGGAAAGTGTTGAGCAAGAATGCTTAAGGTACTCTTGAGGCTGCGAGGTCCCAGTCCTTTTTGAGGAGCAAGAGGGGTACTACGAACAGAAGCCCTTATTAAGAACCATAGATAGAAGCCACCCTATTTTGCTGCTTAGCTTCTTGGTGCAAGGATTGATCCAAGTGGAATAACCTGGATCACCCCAAGATTACTCACCATCTACGTTTCTTTGGTTGTGCCATTGACACTTCCATGACAAAGCCAACATCTATTGTGGGTAACCATTTTGTGTGAGGCGATGGGACATCAAGTGTGGGCCAAGTTGCTAAGTAATGAGCCTTTGTCCTTCTAGGCTAGCAAGTGCTTAAAGTGTTCTCGTTGTGATATACTCATGTAAATGTTCTTGCATACTCAACATCTCGGTAGTGCTCATAGAAGTTTTTCATTTTGATATCACAATTGCTTGTCTTGGCAAGGTTGCTTTTGCTCTTGCGCAAGTGTTCTATGACATGTTTGATCACCTACTGTTTGCAAACTTGTCTATTATCTACTATTACTATATTCTGGACTGTGAAATCGAACTTGCCAAACTTACAACATTGACCAAATTGCCTTTAAAACTGAGTTTTTCACATTCACTGGTCAAGAGTCGCACTGCTTGCCTGGAAACTATCGCACTGAGTCCTTCTGTTGTCTCACTGTTGCTTGCAATCCGAAGTTGATTTGTGTCACTTCTAGTCTTCCTTGATTAGTCCAGATCTCAGATCTTAGGTGCTGTGACATGTTGCTCAATATCCAAATGAATTTCAATGGTATCAAATTGCAAAATATGACTCTTAGTCTTCTTTCTTCTGCTTCTTCCATGTCTTCCTAGTCTTCCATTTTCATCCTTTCTCCTCTTTCTTCATGATTCTTCCTAAATTCTTCATGTCTTTTTTATTCTTTTCATCTTATTATCTAGTCTACCTTCTTCTATTTCATCTCTTCTATTCATTTCTTCCATGCTTGATTCTTTCTCTTCTACAACCATGAATTTCAACTACCTTGTTATGGAACCTCTCTTGAGAATAGATGATCTTGAACTTGTTGCTCAATTTGAAGAGTATTATTCTTCCAATAGTCCTTCTAGATATCTCATGGGTGACAAACTTAAAGCAAAAATAAAATAAAAGATGATTGAATCAGACCCCTTTGCTAGGATCATAGACATAATCATATTACGACCTCCTTCCTCTAAACATTCTTCATCTTCTAAGTCTTCTCATTCTTCTTCACATTCCAAGTCTTATCATGACTCTTCTAGACATTATTCACATTCTTCATTATCCAAGTCTTCTTCCTCCACTCGGTCTTCACTTTCCTCTTCTTCACAATCTCATTCCTCTTCTACTTCTCCCAAGAGTCTTACTCCTCAATATGAGCAATATAGTAATCCTTGTGATACCTCTCCCACAAAGAGTGACACACCTACCTTTGATGACTATGATGACTATTATGATGGCTATGATGATGAACCATATAGTCATACCTATGAAACCTCTATTCTTAAGAGTCCTCCTCGTCATGTGCTCATGCTTACTAAAGGGTCGTCCTATTGGATAGATCTTGATGGTGATCCATATGATTTTGATTTTGAAAGAGACTTTGATGAGTTCTGTGAACAATACCTTGATGATGATCCATCTACTTCTATTGAGGAATATAAAATGTACCGCACTGATTTGAAACGTAAATATTATAAGAATCATTCTTCTAAGAACATTCATGTTGAAAATGAAGATTACACTCTCAAGCAAGATCATGTTGATGATGAACCTTTGTCTTGTGATGGTCCCCTTCCATCCTCTACTTCCTCCAATACTCATACATTTTCTAAAGCTTCCAAGTCTTCCAAATCTGTCACAAATCCTTCATCCAACAAAGATCCTAATACTTTTCATGTGGTTCCCTATAGTTATCCTCAGGGGATACCTCTTAAAGAAACTCAAGCTAACCTTCACTTGGCTGCAAATACTTTCAATAATGCTAAACCTAAAGAGCCTAAGCCTTTATATGCTATAATGCCTACTTCAGCTGGTCCTTCACCATCTTTTCTAAGGTCTTCCATGCAAGTCCAACATGCTTCCTTGTCCTTAGAAGTGGCACTATGTCAAGATGACTTTAAAAATGATAAAGAAAAGAACATAAAGAAAGATCAAGATCAAGAACCCCCATGTCATCCAATCCTTTTCATGATGTATCTCATCTGTTTTGTGGTTCTTGTGATCCTCCACACCCTTTCTCATTCATTCCACCATGTCCTAAGCAAGATCAAGCCACTACTTACACTGTCGAGCTTATTGACAATCAAAATAACCTTACTACACTTGCACTTTCCAAAGATGATACTTCCAATAAGGTTATTAAAAATGGTGTTGTTACTTCCAATGTTAAGCCTATTGAAAATCAAAAGAAAAATGATACGTTTATGCTATCTAAAGATCCTTGTCAAGATCAAAGTCTTCCATCTTCTTGTTCTACCACTCCATGTTCGCTTCCACTTTCTACTCTTCCTAAGTCTTTGCAAGCTTTGAAAATTCCTATCGAAGAAGTTGCTCCTATTCAAGATGTTCATGATCTTATTGAAAATCCTAATGCTCACTCTAAAAATGTCAATGTCCTTGGCTGTCATATAAATGTTGATGAATTGGTTGATTATCTTTTTGCATCTTCTGCATCCATCCTTGGACTTCCTCCACCAATACCAAAGGCTTCACATCTGCCTTCCATCTTGGGCCCTTATGTCCCTTCACTTTCCCCTCTTAATTCTCCTAATTCATCATCCATATTGGGTCCTTACGTCCCTCCATCTCCTATCTTTCCTCAAGATCAACATAGATGCATACCCTTGAATCCTTTTCATCCACCCACCCATCTAAACTAGTCATATTCTTCTTCTTCTTCCACAAGTCCCAAGTCTTTTGGAAGTAACTTGAATGTTCAATACAAGAAAAAGAAGCAATACAAGAATCCATCAAAAAAAGATCACCATGTCTCCTCTAATCGACATGGAGGCATAAAATCAAAAGAGATATCTAAGAAGAAAACTACAAGACAATTATGGGTTCCAAAATCCATCATTGAAGATATTCTCTCTAAATCATCAAAAGGAAATGAAAAGCCTAAGACTATATGGATTCCAAAGTCTCTCTTGAAATAGTCTAATGTTGAGAAAAAAGTGAAGTTGACATTCAAACTTTCAAAGGCCTCCACTTCATCTTCTTCCAAAAACATTCTTCCATTTCATGTGCCTAAACCACAACCTCTGCTATCCATTCACCATATTCTTTCTCATATTCCTTCATTCACATTTGCCCCAAATAGTGTTTTTCAACACTACCCTAGTGTTAAATGTTTCTCAACACTTATCAGATATCTTACCCGCAGTCTAGTATGATATGATATTTCTCACTGGCAGATGTGATACTCAAAGATTGACTCTATGACCTACACATACACACTTAAACACTTGACTTGCTGAGACTTGTTTGACTTTATTTTTTTTGTGTGCTGTCTATGATGATTTCTTTGATGAGTGTTCTTTTCCCTAAGAAGTTTTCGATGATGCATAGCTAGAAGACTGAGAGCATGAGGACATGTTTTATTGCTTTTTCTGCTTGTAGGTATATTTTGTTGGTCCTAATTGTCATTAGCATTTATGCTTGATCCACTTGACACCTAGGATTTACAAGGTATTATCCTTGTTGTGCATACTTATAGTCATCTTGACTTTCCTTGTGTTTTGATGCGAGTATAATCTTGCCATATCAAACTTAGGTAATCTCACTACACTAGTCATCTTGACCTACATGTCTTTGGTGCCTAGGTGAGATTTCCACATCCTATCTGATATAGATCATATTCATATACCCATAGTCATACTAGTGAGTATTGTATGATCTTGTGACGCTACCAATAAAGCTCGATGATGATTATTAGATGTCTATTGGCATTGTGACCTTGCAAGTAAACCACTTTTCATAGTAGCTTGCATTCTTAGGTTCATGATAGTTAGTTTTGCATCTTGCATTTGGAGAGAGCTCTCCTTTCATCTTTCATGGACTTATCAGTCAATTGCGCTCACCTTTCCTTTTCTTCGATCATGTTTTTCGCTTCTTGTCTTTCATATCACACCTTTTTACCCTCTTTTATAACATTTTGACTTTTTGACCTAATTTTCAAAATACCTCAGAATTGCGCAAAAATTGCACCTCTAGCTAATTTCGATGTCTTGGATCCATTTTTGGACTTGAAATTGAAATTCGAGTTCATCTTGATAGTCAAAATCACCTTTCTCCTTCTTTCACGTAGTTGACTAACCTTTTGAGGCTTGATCCTTCGATCTTTGTTGGGGCATTCTTTCCTTCTTCATTCCCATCTCTCTCACCCTCCTAGTCTTTCATTCACTTTCATTCGCTTCATCTCTCTGAGGTTTGACTTCATCTTTTCAGTCAAACTGGGGCATATCTTCACTGCTTGATGGTTATCCTATCATCTTTTCATCTTTGATCATGATTTCTAGTAACTTGATCAAGTTTATCAATTTGTTGTTCTCCTCTACCTGATTTCGATTTCAATTCCGAGGGGACAGTACTTATCAACTTCAATCTTTGATTCAGCTTTATCATTTAGCTCAGCTTGAGATCTTTATTTTGAGACTTGATTATCACTTAACAATAGCGGTGATGGTTTTGTCTTTCAATTCTTATCTCTTATTTTCAAACTTGATTATCACTTAACAACAATGGTGTTGGTCTTGTCTTTCAGCTTTTGCTTATGCTTGTCCTGATATGTTCCCATCCGTCGAACACATATCTGAGTTATTTTGTGATCCCAAATAGATCTCACATTTCAATTCCATTCTTTGACTGCATGTGATCCCAAATCGATCTCACATTAGTCAAAGAGGGGCAAGTGTATGCATCCTAAAATGGTCACCTAGACTTTGGGCCTCCATTCATCAATTTATCAAATTCCTGAATCAATGTTTTCAAAAATCAACATTTTATCAATTATATCAATTTCCTTGATCAAGTCCTCTTTTATCATTTTTTTATTATTTGCCTTGGGCTAACCATTTTATCCTAAAGTCTTTATTTATTTAAAAGGAATTTCCTCCCCTTTTAATAAATAAAAAAGCCCCCACTTTTCCTCTTATCCTAAGTTGCACAAATAAAATATTATTCTTATTTTATAAAAAGGGAAAAAGTACTTTTTGTCTCATATGGACACAAAAGTCAACTCTTATTTTCTCATTGGAGGAGATTTGTGCACATGGATTGCTCCTCTTTGATGCTCCACCCTTGATTAAATCTTTTGCCTCTTACTCTCCATGGTCCATTCTTTCTCATTTCCTATAAAAGAAGAGCTCTCTTCCTCATTTGCATATCAATCTTTTTATGCTAGTGTTATGCTGCAGGTTTTCTAGGTCACTTTGGAGCTTTTGAAGATTTGGAGCATTCTTGGCTTACATTTTACATGTTTTCATAGTTTATCTCTTGCATTCTAGTTCCATTATCATGTCATTCATAGTATAGATTTCCTTTATGCTTTAGATTAACTCATCTAGTTTAACTAGGAAGGCTTGGTAATACTTGTACTTTCCTTTTCATAGCATAGCTTGTACTTTCATTTCCATAGCTTAGCTTGCATCTCTCATTTCTAGCTTGCATATTCATCTTAATCTAGCTTGCATTTGCATTTCATAGTGATTCTTGGGGATATTGGTATTCTTGCCCTTGTCTTCATTTGAATCTCTCATTGTGTGGTTGACTAGTAAGGTCATAAGCTTAATAGCTCTAGCTAAGAGCAAACTTCAAATAATCTTGCAACTTCATGCATAGAGAGTTCTAGGTGGCTTTCTAAAGTTTCTTCTTCATGGATTCCCTTGAATCTAATGACTTAGAGAAGTGCACCATTTGAGTGTGTACAGGAGGTAGTGACACAACAAGTACCTGAAATCAATTTTCACAATAGGCTTAGTTGTAAGACATGTAGATCAAAGTAGACCCAATGAGGGTGGAGATCTTTATACCTTCTTTAGAATATGTGTAGGAAAGTAGAGTTGTCAGATTAGAAGACTAAGAAAACCCTAATCAATTTGTTAGTAGTGTCAATTATCTATTATGGGAGTGAGGTTTGAGGGAATATCATGTCTAACCACAAATGGAAACAAATAAAAAAAATTCAAAAAGATCTAATCACTAGCCACCTTAAAGTCAAATCAACAATATCATATGAGATTCTTGTAGCTAAGGTTGGTACATGTTCCTAACTGAGGCTTCAATGATCATTTGGTTGTTATGCTACTTAAAAAGGGTTGGAAGTATGGATAAGCACCATTGGCTCAAAATGATTGTTGAAGAGGAGCCAAGTCATAAGGAAAAGACTCAGAAGAAACAAAACAATAAGTGGATGAATACAAGGGAAATAAATATGCATGATTGTCCTAACACTAATGAGGAGATAAAAATTGGGTGGTAGAAAAATTAAGGAATACCATGTGGACAAAATAGCTAGGTAGGAAAAAAAATTTACATCAAAGAATTTAACCCCACATGCAACATGATAACAAAGCATATTTAAGATCTATGATTAAGGGAAAGGCTAAAATTTTATTTGCATAGTTGAGGACTAGCTCTCATCATTTGAGATGTGAAACTGGTAGATGGAAGCTGCCCACAGAAGAATGAGAAGAAACAACTTGAATTTATTGCAACAAGGGGGTGGTCGAAATGGAATGACATTTTATCAAATATTGTGCAATGTATGAAGATATTCATAGCCAATTGAAAACGACTTTAAGGTAGACATCTCAAATAAACTTTTTGAAGAGGCAAGACTTCACAAAAATGGTAATTTCTTACTCAAGATTCATAACAAAAGAGTCAACATGGAATATAACTTTAAAATTGATTAATTTGGTATATCTTAGTTCCTTAGACCATTAAATCTCATAAATGTCATTAAATTACCTTCACTCATTTATTCATTTAAAAGTTAATAATTAAAATGTCAAAGTGAATAAAAAGTGAACAATGGTTACAACATGGTCAACTAATATACCCCTTCACCTAGTGACATCATGGAAAGCAGCCTATTTATCCTTAGAACTTGTAAGTTCTTTAAGTACATAGTTTTGTTCTATGTTATTGTAGGCACCCTCCGTACTCCAAAGGGACCTTGGCCGGCGTAATAGAAAATTGATTTTTCCAAACTATGGTGAAAAAATAATCAAGCAAAAGGAGCTTTCACATCCACTATGGTTATAAAAAGAAAACAGGCGTTCGCTGAAGTGGCACAGATTTGCACACGTGTAAGACGTCGATTCATTCCAGTGATCTTGGAGCGCATTCCATAGAGCTTGGCATGTGTTTTCACCGTCCCGAACAACTTTTGAGACGAAAATTGAGCCGCTTTAGGCAGCTCTAAAAAGATTTCCTGAACCCCGAAGTTGTCGTCATTTCAAGGAGCCATTACCAATAGAAGGACGCCGAAGCATATAAAACTCTCCCAAACTTCCAAACCCTTCGTTCAACGAACCCAAATATACAGCGAATGATAAAATTTAATGCAGCAGAAAAACCCAGGAAACGACCAAACCAAACAGTCTTTCATATTCATTTCAAGTCCGCAGAAATATTTTCACAGGAAATATAACAGCAGAACTTGACGAATAGCCGGAGGGTTTTAGAGCAGGGCGACTGTTTTAGTATTCAGATTTACGCTATTTTGAGTGATGTCGATTTTTTTCCTAGGCAAAATTTTGGTGAAATTTGATCTATTTTGGTGATCTTTTTTGGATAGTCGAAACTATGAAGCAGAGGAACTAAGAAAGTTTGTTTTCGATAGAAGAGAGTGGCAGTTTATTTATATTGAACCGTGTGCAGTAGAGAGCGGAGGGTTATTCAAGGATGGCTTTGCAGAAGAGTGGAGAAAGAGTAATGGTGGAGTCGATACAGTTCGTGTTGGCGTTTGTGTTTGTGATGGCAGCGTGTGTTGAGTTGGGGGATGCTGCGGCTGTGGTGGACGTGTACAGAATAATACAGTTTGATCTGGGGGGGATTCCTTTCGGCTCTCGTCGTGCCGGTGTTAATCATCACGCTGGATCGATGCTGTTTGCTCCTGGGACAGATCTCTCGCGTTCTGTGGTCATAATGCCTCTTAGAGAACTCAACCTTACTTTTCTCAATGGTCAGCTCCTCTCTTACCCAACTGCATCCTATCAAAAAGAAGAGATTTTTAATATTTTTCTGTGTGAGTTTTTTGGTGAGGCTATGGCGCCTTTAATCCCTTGATCACATTTTTGCACATTTGGGTCCCTGTGGAATTTACCCTATGGAGCACTTCCTAAATGTTTGTAAATTTGGGTCACCCTAAAATATACTACATGATTTTTATACAACTACTTTGTTATTTGTTCCTGCAAATGAACAACAATGTGCGGGTCCAAAAATAGATTTTTTAATCATTTTGTTCACAATTTTCTGGAAGTTATATTCTTTAAATCATCGCCGAAGCTTGCAGTCTTTAACTTTGTTAGATGTCAACTGGAGTTACGCCCTACTATGCGGCGGTGCAGGATTTGAAATCAAGCTCCACTAACCTTGTCTCTATCACACCTTGATCCCTTGTACTATTGTTTGCAGCTGCTTGATTGCTATGAAATAAACACTATTGTTTTTTAATTTTTAATTGGCTTGAATACTACGAGATAATAGGGAGCATAAAAATCTATGGAGAAGAGAGATTTATCCAATTCATTCCGATGACAGATCTCGGAGTGTGATCCCAACTGTTGATTATAAGGCTATTGCATTGTTTATTCTACGAGCTTTTGTCATATTTACATGGACTGTGAAAACATTGTGTGTTTAATTATGAGCCAGTATTGGTGTTTATTAAAACTAATTGTCAGATTATGGGATATGCAAATGGCTGGAAATTAGCAGTAGAAAATAGTGTGAACTTCTATGAAGATAAAAATCAGACGAGCTATCTGGAAGATGATGTAGTGAATGAGATGATATGGAAGATTGACTATTGTTTTTTCAGGTAAGTTGGCCCAATATTATCTGGGAGCAAGTTGGCCTCTCATTAGAGTGATATTTTGTTTTCACTTCAGAGGTTAGCAGAAAGCTGGATACATATGACCCTTTCTAGATTCTCAGCTGCCAAGGGCCAAGATGAATAAGATAGTAGAGAGTGCAGCCTTGCTATGGACCCGTGTACATGCTAGTAAAAGACTAAAACTGGACTCAGGTTTACAATGGAAAAAGAAGACGAAGAAGTGCACCCGCAGATCTTTCTCCAAATTGTCTAGTCCCGATGGACTCAAAACACTTGTACAGCTGTACGTTATACACTTAAAATGGTAAATAGTTATGTACTTGGTAACATCTAATTCTCAAGTAGTTAACTTAAAAATTTTATATAAAAGAAGTTTGAATTGAATAAAAAATAAGTTCAAATCAATAATTGGAAGATAAGTACTAATCTACCTATTAAATGATTCTTCTCCCATCCAAAAACATAAAAATGTGCCCTAGAGACAGTCCAATATTAAATAAACTTCTCTATGAAACACTGCACAAGAGGTCAACAAGTCAAAAAAATCTTTCAGAGGTCTATCAAGGAGTGGTGTGCAAATTCCAATTAAGGCAATCCCATAAAGTAAGATGCAATTGCCAGTGGACATGAATGCTTTCTTATCAATCGCTTTATATTTGGTAAAACTTGTAGATCAGTGTAGTTGCAAAGACATCCTTGCTTTTTATAGGAAGCTGTGTTGCTTTTACTTTATCTTGTCGTTGCTGTGTTTACTTTTGCAATTTGATTGTTACTGCTGAATTTCTCCTAGCATGTGAGCAGCTTTTGCAATTTGAATTTTATAATTTTTGCTGGAATTGTCTGTTATTGGTTTATGAGGTTCCATGTTTGGAGTGTTAGAAATCATGAAAACACAGAGCAGAGTCACATCAACAAGCTAGAAAACTAAATTATATGCATCATGTCACATAAACACAGTATTCAAGCAGAAATAATTTATTATATTTATTGTGTTATTGAGTTTGCCCATCCTGGCCTGAAACAGATCTGTCCTGGGCATAGTTTGATGACTTAACATATCGGGAGGGTACTTGGGTTGTCTGACTGTGTTGGGGGTGAATTCACAGGGCTCATGCCTGTCAACAGCTTGAAAAAATGATATTAAAAAGTCCGTAAAACCCTGAAACATGAAAATTTGATCCTCTTACTGAGATGTATCTGGAGGGTACTCTGTTTTTCTGGATGTTCCTGGGGTGAACCCACAGGGTGTAGTTCTTTTAACAGCTTGAAAAAATGATTAAAAAAACACAGTTAAAAAGTCATACAACACTAAAACATGATAAAGCAATCCACTGACTGGGTTCCCTCCCTCTTCATCCTTTTGCCTATCATTGACATTCCTTACTGGCTTCTTTGCCCTTGTCTTGTTTGTTTGACCATTGAAATGAGCTCCTTACAGGCCTGAGGAAGTCCATTGATTGTTCAGCTCACAGGAGGCCCTTTGGACAGCATTTCTGCTAAGAAGATTCCTGCTAATACATGGTTATACTTGGTAAATTTGCATAAATGTTTGCAAATTATTGAGTTGTCTTTGCCATTTTCTGGAAAAATGCTACCTGATGGCTTGTTTTAGTCAATTCCATGATTCAAATGTGACGAAGATGGTACCAAGGGATTGTTAGGACTAAAGAACAAAAATCTTTTAATAAAATTATATGTTAATTAATTCATATATTTATATAACATATTAATATAATTAAATTTATCAGTAATTTATTATATAGATTATATTTAAATTATTCTTTGTTAATTTGTTTTAATATTTATATAATAAGTCTATTATTAATATATTTTTACTCTTTATAATTATTTGTTTTTAATATATTTATATATTTGTACGGCTGGAGTCAATCATACTGAACCTAGGAGAAAAATTGCCATGACGGTGAACCCAAACCCCAAAACTCTACCTAAACCAGCAACTTAGTGTTTATTCAATGTTCATACTTGATAGTACTTTCAAGCCTAAAGGATTTTACATTTTACTCTTTTGAGAAAAAACTTTCTGTCTACTTTTGTTTTAGTAAGCAAAATCAAATTGACCCTTATTGAAACAAGGGGAGACAGATTAACCAGGGAAAATTGTTTCCCATACAACATGTAACAACCAAATGTCTTGTAATGATTAAAATTTAAGACTAAAAAGTTTTAAACTACCCAAAGATGAATGTTGCGGTGAACTACAAGCTTAAGTGTTCTTTTTTTTTCCCAAACTGACTTAGAAGAATTAGCCACTGAAAGATTGGCTGCCATCAGAGATTTACATGCCACATCAACTACAGAAAAAGATGAAAAAGAGGTAGAAGTTTTATACTTAACCAGCGGACAAGGAAGATCACCTCCCTGGCAACAGGCAAACAAGGCTTCTCTATTGGTGTGAACAAATATCAGTTTGTCAGAACTTCCTGTGCTGATTGGCAATGATTGATGATGTTTTTTTGTTGTGAAGGGAAGACAATTTCAGTATGTCCAAGATGAACATTCTTTGTCAGGTATTGTTCTTCCTTTTAGCACAGAGTAGGTGATATAGTTTTGGAATTCTTTTGGGCTGCAACAATTGACTGTGCGAATATAAGTATTATGCAAACATTTCATGACATATTGTAGCTTCTGGTGCCATTTGTTTGCCCCAAATTCAAATAATCATAACAGACTTTGTTCATATTCATTTAAGCATAGATGTGGGTATGAATTGTATATATAATTTTTTTAGTATTTTACCATTAATGAATTGTCCGAGAAATTACCATATATTAATTATCCAAGAAATTCCCATTAATCTTCATTTTTGTCCTTCGTTAAATGAAAGTTTTAGGGAGTTTAAAGGACATGGAAGTGTAAATCCGAGTTGTAGAGCTGAAATATTTGGAATTTCACTAAAACCAGAGTCCCCCTTCCAGTATTCTGTTCAGCTTTAGAACCTTTGAATTTCACTTAAAAGAAGCCTTGAAGATACCAATCAGAATATGATGGCAGAAACTGCTCAAGTGATTCCAAGAATTGTCATTCCCATTTTCAAGGTTGGAGTTAGAAATCAAGTAAACTTTGATACCTTTTTCAGACTAAACACCACAGAAGGGTATTTGGTCGCTGCTCGACACAGTTTGGTAGTGTGTAAGGAACAAGGCTGTGAGGAGGGATGTTCTTCCCATTTTCAGCCAAAGATAAAATTCGAGGCCCAAGAACAAGAATAGCTTTTGAGGGAGAGGAGAATGTGGCACCATTATTTTCCAACAGGCTTTCCTGGCTCTAGAGTAGAAATAACACATATATGGCAGCAAGACTGGGAGAATCAATTGAGTTTGGATTTGAATTTGCAGATTTTCAAGATGGGGTTGTTTTTGAACATGGGCAAGATCATCACCTTCCAGGTACTTATTGGTTTAATCCCTAAGGTTATAAAGGAAGAACCATTTTGTCTCACTCCCACATGTTGGCTGAATGAGGAAACTGAGTTGTTTCCTCTACTGCAGTCCTTTGGGTCTCGAAATTGCAACAAAAAGTTTACCTGAAATAAAATAGAAGTTTCAAAAATGTGAGGAGAGGATGATTGCATCACATAATTTGTTTCTTTTAAAATCATCTCAGCATTCTTCAATATGTGTGGATCTTTCTCTTTGAACTCCGTCGTAAGGACTAGCAGGCATCTCTCCCAAGAACCCACGTCTAATAGGGTATTAATCACCACGGAATTAGCAAGCAGCTGCTATGCGCCCCATTTATCTTGCATCCTCTACCAAAATCAGCATACACTCCAAAAGGGTAAAACCATAAAGATTCAAAAGTGGAGGAACTCAAGGAAAATAGAAGCAAGACAAATCATTACAATTTTCAAGAGATCAACATTCGACCTCAAACCAGACTTATATATTAAAGCAATTCAACCCCAAGGCTCAAAGAAACCCAAAGGAAAATAAAAGATGAAACCAGCTAAATCATAATAAAAAAGACGAGAAGGACAAGGAAATCTTGATAAACCCCCAACATGATTGTATTATCCTGCTTATTTTTTTTTCTATTGTAATATTATAAACCCTAATTCACAATTACAGTAGTTTGTACGACTACTATAAATATAAAATCCTCACGGTTGAGAAATTTCTGCTAATAATTGATTCTGTAAATCAGATTTTATACTCGGATTTTTTTTAATAAATTGTCTTATTCTGGCAGTCGGTAAACAGTAAAACAGTCCTTTTCTGTAGTTAGGTGGAGCCCTATTGGGGTGGGGGCGGGGGCGGGGGGCTTAAGCTCTAATTTTTAGAAATAGTAGGTCCCATGGAGAAGAAAAAGTTTGCTACAGGATTATTTGTAATCTTTTCCTAAAAAGAAATAAATAGAAGCTCCTACTTTTTAGGCTTGCATATTTAAGCAGGTGAAAATGGGGTGGGGCTAGAAATTGTCCTACCATCTTTAGGAATGTAATGTGCCACTTGTCATAGATGTAAATATAGATTTTCTTTAAAAATTGTTTTGAAGGGAAAAATATTTTTTTTAACATGTTTTTATCATGCATAGTTTATAGAAGACAAAGTAATGCTTTCATGGGACCACCAACTTCCTTAAATTTTGGAGCTTAAATTATCAAGCAGAACTAGACTACAAAATTCATGGGACCGTTAGCTTTAAATATTCCTAAAAAACTCAAGCAGCTCTAGCTCTATCATTTAGGAAGCCCCCTTCCATGGCACCCCAGCCTCATTTATCTTTAATGGAATGCCTTTGAAATGTTTCTAAATCTGACAGAATCAGGGGTTTCTGTCCACTAATTCTGCAATGAATTTAGGGGGTTTTCCTCTAATTTCTAACCTAGAGGTTTTCATCCTTAGGCTGTTTGACCTGTAGTTCTTGCTCCGCAAGAAGTAATAATCAAATTTTTATAATATTTTTTCAGTCACGGTCCTTCTCCTTGTTTGGCCTCTCTTAAATAGAGCTTTTGTTCAAAAGGCGTCTCTCCAAATTCCTCTTGATTGATATGAACTTTAATTAAAATTTTACTTTACGATAGAATTTATTCCATCTGTTATTATATAATTTAATTTTATGATTGCATTTTCTGTGGGGGAGAAGACATCTGCTGTTCATATTTCTACATCCAATCCGCCGATGCTCACAGGCAGTAGACATGGTTTTTATGGTGAGAACAGAGTATCTGGGTTTAATGTTTGAACAGGGGACAGCACATTGATTTGTGAGAGAACGCAGAAAAACAATTTACATGGATATGAAGGCCTACCTTAACTTTGCCACCCAAAAATCCACTATCACTTCTGGAGCTTCATTCTCCTCTACCTCTTTCATCTTCCAAAATCATCCAAAAGTTTGTAGAAATGTTTCAGCCTATAGAAGGAGCCTTCTCTTTGGCTAATGGAAAATGAACACGTCACCTTTTTTCCCCTTTCTGGCATGATTGCCTTTTGATGCATACAAGGACTGGGAGCCCAGTGAAAGGCAGCCAAGCCTAACAGCTTCTTAGAAAACTGATTACAAATGCAGTATGTAAATAACATTTAACTCATAATTAATGGATCAAGTAAGATAACAATTGAGAGAATTAACTTCTCGCAATCTTAATATGTTTATTTTTATAGTGGGCATCCACCCAGAAAAGGCAATCCACTGACAGCTATCAAAGGCTCCACCCATGATCCCTCCAGGAATAGCAAACGAAGTAAACATCTTCCATTGGTAACTGCTAGTCAGACCCACAGATAATGAAGCCCAACACCTCACATGAAAACACCCGGCATAAAAAGAAGAAAGGCTAGTCATGTGGGCCCCAGCTAACAATATAGAAATGTCTGAAATTGCCATGTGGATGGGTAAGCTAGTCTAAATTCCAGCATGTAATGAACGAAAGATCAATGATGCAGGCCTTAGGGATATCTAAGGACATGTCAAACTACATGCCACATCCTTAGTGGCGGTCCCACACAAGACAATGCTGTTTAAAGCAAAAAATGACAGCTTCAAAGAAGGGCATGGGCCCCAGTCTAACATATGCTAGCAACAACTATTGTCCAGAGTGAATTTCCATAGGAATTCTAATGGTCAAGTCAGCATGTGATCCTCAACAAGGAAACTGTCATAACCAGTAAGCTAGAAACAAGAAATGGACAAGAAACAAACTGAAAACACACACAAAATTAGAGCAAAAACACCAAAAATTGAATGGTCACTGTTTTTGGGTTATGCAAGATTGCCTGGGGACCTGGATGCTTTCGCATCACTTTGTGTTCACCAAGCTCCTAGGAACTTTACTCACGGTTAAAAGGCCCCTTCTAACCAAAACTCTTATGACCCTTACTCATCTTCCCCACTAAAGGACATAAAGTTGATCCTATTTTACACTTTTATATGCTTTTATTTCTCTGAGACATGGGTTACAAGGTTATATCTGAATGAATGCCTATGTTCCTAATCACTAAAGTCTAAACACCTAGTTGATTAGTCACCGATAGGGTTTTGAAGAATAAAGATGGAAGTGATTTAGAACACAAGTGAAAATTGAGGATCTCCTTATCTCCTTGCCTTTCGTCCTCTGCACCTGTAATCTGCAGACTCATTGCACCCAGCAGTATGTCCAAGCAAGATAATATAGATGTGTAAAAATCCTATAATATTGAATTATTTTGTTCATATATCTAAGTATGATATCACAACATAGGTTGAAAATATCATTATTGGATAACACAATAATCATATCATGCAAAGGTATCAACAAAACACATCTAACCATTATCCAGATTATATTAATAACAATCTGTCACTTATTATTCCTAATCATTCATGTAGGACAATTTCTAAGTGCATTAAGAAGTAAACACAATAGTTTGGTGACATGTCTAGAAAACTCATTTACACTCATGGTGAAGTCAAAGTCACGTGGCTCAGATGATACTATCACATCTTTACAACTCAAAATCCATATATAGATATGGGAGATGGTCAAAATATACAATGAAGCATAGAACAATAAAATTCTGTCAGTGCATGGAGAAAAGAAAGATGGAATGGGGAATCTCATTGCCCTAACCTAGAATTAGACTTCTTAATAGTCAATGAAAAGGTGTGGATAAGCTGCTCGCTTCTATGTCATTGCCATCTTATCTTGTGTAATGTCCCTTCTTGGGTTATACCTGTTTTTTGCCCCAAAACAACAATTTTCTAACCTAAGTTGACAAATGCAATACATTTACAAATATAAGTTTATAATAAAATTACCAATTGTAATGCCCTTTATTGGATACTCCTGGTTTAGGACCTGCAAACAATATTAATAACTAGAAACTGACATTGAAAATCATTAAGAATTCATGATATCATCTAAACCAACAAAGTATTAACATTAACCTTCAAGAATCCATGATTAAACTGAAATCCATATAAGCATCATTCACATTTAAATCAGAATACTTTAATATCATTAATAATTATTCCAAGGCATATTCCTATAGTCAACCATATTAGCAATTCCATTGTAAATGCTTGCATGGTCATCCTTGTATTGCAAGAGCATGGAAGGATTTTAGATTCATTCCATCCCTCAGCTCAGTCAATCTTGGAGGCTGGCCATCCTCCTCGTACAAGCCCAAGAGCATGGAATGAGTTTATGTTCCATTCAGCCTCTCAGCACACGAGCATGGCAGGACCTCCAATCCATCTGTCTCGTAGTGGTGTGCTTGATAAGACACATGGAGACTGTCCTCTTCAACCAAGCTTAAGACTAAGGAGTGGATTTATAATCCATTCGGCTTCATGGCCCTCTAGCATGACAGGACTTCCAGTCCATCCATCTTGGGGTGGCATACTTGATATGAAGAATGACCGGTCCTTTAGCTGTGGTGAACTCGGAAGGCTGGCTGGCCTTCCTATTTGTAAGACTTTTCTAATAAATTTAAAATAGATTGCTAAGGGTATTCACCATATGAATTTGAATTGCTAATAAAATACCATTAAGGAGTTGCAATAGATTTACTTACAATGGCTGCAATAACTTGATTTCTGCAATACATATTTCTAATTTATAGTCTATGATTATACTTTAAACTTGTTTCAAACTAATATTCTTGCAGAAAACAATATTTTATTTCCAATAGATATCTTGTGTCTTAATTCCTTCATTTCTATTTCAAATTGATAGCTTGGATGATGGCTTTCCCAAATTATTTCTTCTCCCTTTTGTATCTATGGAGTTGGAGAGAGAGATACATCTTTAGATAAATCCCAATGCTATTACAAGAGTTGCAACTTTTCAAAACTAAGTGCTGCCTTATATTTTAATTATTATAATTTGTTTGGTAGTCACTGCCATTGACTAATAGCAGTCAGCCCTTCTTCAAATATTCAATTTTTCCCAAATGTTACTTGGCCCTCTTCATTTATTCGCTACTGGCCAGGTTTAATTGCTATTTAAGGCTGCGATTTAGTTTTGTGAAGGCTGTGATTTAGGTGGGGGCATGACAGTCCATGCATCCCAAGAATGCTTGTCCTCAAACAATTTATTTTGTATTATTGGATTGGTTGAGCTAGGAGCTTTGAATCTTTTTGTTGCTTAGAATATTTTAAGTGTTGCATTGTTCTGAGTGGTTAATGTCACTCACATTTTGGATTACTCCTTGAACAGACTATCTGGTGAACAAGAACCTTCTAGGAGGTCTACTGCTGTTACTTCCTCGGAAATCTGCAGACATGAAAGCCAAAGAAAGTGAGGGAGATGATGCAGAAGATTCAGATGAGAATGCAAAGAGCAGACTGGCTGAGCTGGAACAATGGCTGATTCATAACAATTTACCTGTATGTCTAGTGTATTTTCTCAAAATCTGTGCAACTCTACAGGGCTGCTATCAAGATAGAAATTTCTGAAAAAATTATTTGTTAATGTATGATGGAATAAATGTTTGAAATGATATATAGGTCAAAGGTGTACCTTTATGTTGCATCGTAACCTTTGTAGTGTTGAGACTTGGATTCAGCAAGTTGTTTTATTTTTATTTTACCTTGGAGTTGGATTTGTTGCTAAAACTTGGCAAAGCCTGGCAAATTGTTAAATAGTGAAATTTAAGGAAATGCTTATTGTATTGCATCTCATATCGAACTAACTTAAAGACACAAAAATTAATTGGTTAGATCTACCATTCACTTGTAAACAGCAAAATAAGTAAATAGTGACACAAACTTCATACTTGAAATCTAATACAAAAGAAAAATTGATTTGATATCCTCTAAGTTATCAGTTTCAGTATTCCTGTGAGTACAGTTTTTGGACCCTAGTACGGCAGTACGCCAATTTCCTTTTTTCCTTGGGTACATGTATGGGACTATCTATATATATGTATTTATGTACATAACTAATATATGTATCAAAGTATTTAAAGTTATATAATGCAAAACAGTGATACTCGTGATTGCTTATATAATGCAAAACAATGATACTCATGATTGCTAACAGATATATTTAAAGTTTTAAACACCTCATAATTTGCAAAAATGAAAATACACATAAATCCATGATTAGGTGATTTGTCAAATCGAATGTTAATACATGATGAAAATTGCAATCAATAGTCAATAATCTTCATATTGCTCTTCATCAAAAGCATGGAAGTTTAACATCAGTTTCATTTCACTTGAACCACAATGAGTTACAATGCCACTTTCCCTAGCCATGTACTGTACAAGCTGCCTCATCTAAAGATATTTTTTGGCAAGTTGTGCAACAATAATGTGTAATTCAACACACATTAGAGTTGGATCCCTATTCCTCTTCAATGTAATGGTAATTGTATATTCAATAATGAAAACGGAGTTACGTTATATAGACAATTACATTACGATGTTCCTAAACGAAACGAACATAAACAGAAGCCAAAATTAGAAATGACCTAAACTAACTAAGAGGACCATTAAAAAAACATTACATTATTTTAATACCCTCCCTTAATAGTCATTGTTCTGACTACCCTACATAAGACAATCTGCAGGTCTTTTGGTGACAAATGCATAGAAGGCTGCCCCTTCCTCTTTAGAACACTTTGTGACATGAGTTTGCTGCTGAGACCCTCCCTGAATTTGCAAAACTTCTAGAAATGACTAAGATAACCAAAATCCTTTCAACTTGATGTTGTGTAAACAAAAATTGTCTGTCCATGTAGCCAGAGACACCAAGTTCAGCTTCTCAAATTGAAACCACGATCTTGAGGAGAAAATTGCCAAACCCAAATTGCTTCAAAAAAATAGCCATGATTTTGTTCCAAATATCGGCAAAAACTTTTGCAGATGAGCACACAGCCCAAAAACTGACTGCAAGAAACCACTATTTTTGTGGAAAAAAGTCGCCAAATCCTTGATGTGGTGCTGAGATTACAAACTTCCTGATTTTTGAGGAAAAAAGCAAGCAAACCCTATAATGATTTTTTGCGGGAAAAATAAAAAAACCTTTAGACCAGCAACAATAGTCGTGATTTTTTTTGGAAAAAGTCAGAAAACCTAGAAATGATTTTTAAGGAGTGAAAAACCAGACATGATTTTGGAGGAGAAAAATTGATAAAACCAGACATGATTTTTGAGGTGAAAAATTGATAAAAACCCATAACCCTGAAGCATCAGTCATGATTTTTTGTGGAAAAAATAGAAAACTCTCTCTCAGAGAAAGATCCCATGATTTTTGTGGGAAAAAATAATGCAAAAAATGAAAAGAAGCAGACTAATTAAAAATTATAAAAAAACCCAGAAAAAAAAGCCACATTTTTTGGAAAAATGTGAAAAATCCTCTCATGGTTTATTCTGGCAAAAAATCAGAAAATCCTGGTTGCTGGACACATAACAGATGGTAGGAAACAATGCTTGAAACCCTACCTGGGCTGAGGAAGCAAAGCCCTAGTCGCTGAACAAAGATAACAACCTGTGACTTAAGATCAAAAATCTGTTGTTGCAGGTTGCAGGGAAAAAAACAGTCACAAATTACGCAAGGTTGAAAACAGCCAAAAAAAACATCTGAGCGACACGGATTGAAAAAAATGCTGCTGGAATAATAACCAGCAAAAATGCGTGTCTGGAAATGGTACCCTCAATTGCAAGAACTCAAAAATGGCCCATTCTCTTCTAAAAACGTGATGAATGCCTGATTTTTGAACAAAACCAGAGCTGCAGGTTGCAGAAAAAACCCTTTGTGCAGGTCAGAAGAAACCGACACGATCCTAAAACCACGAACTCCATGAAAACCCTTGAATTTGCAGACAAAAATGGGTTTGAGAAAAAACCCTCGAAAACTTCTGGAAGAAACTCTCGAAATTGCTCTGACAAATTTTTCATAAAAAAATTTGATTTAAAAATTTTGGAAAAAAATTCTAGGAATGAAGGCACACATTTTTAAAATATTCGCCTAACTTTATAAAACCCCATTTGACCCACTTTGATAACATGTAATGGTAATTGTATATTCAATAATGAAAATGGAGTTTCATGATATAGGCAATTACATTATGATATTTCTAAACGAAACAAATGTAAACAGAAGCCAGAATTGGAAACTACTTAAACTAAGATGACCATTAAAGAAACATTACATTATTTTAATAATCACCCCTGATTGTAATCAAGTTTCTTATGTGATAAGACTCTAAGAGATCTGAATTGCTATAGGGGGTCTGGTGGGTAGAAACCTTGATGGGGTTGAGTGATAGCACCCCACATGGAGGCTTAGGGGCAACATTCCCAACATGATTGATGGGTAGTACTCTTCATGGGGTTTTGGGGCAACACCCGAGTGGGGTTGAGGGCAATGCACTTGGCGTGTTCTCTGT
This sequence comes from Chamaecyparis obtusa, assembly GCA_027943335.1. Classification (NCBI taxonomy): domain Eukaryota; kingdom Viridiplantae; phylum Streptophyta; class Pinopsida; order Cupressales; family Cupressaceae; genus Chamaecyparis; species Chamaecyparis obtusa. The sequence goes on from BSBK01001924.1 coordinate 388,998, forward strand.
TGTGGCACAGGGCAGGGTTAAGTGGCAGAGTCATGCAGGGGCATCCTGATAGTCATTTTGAGTCATATTGCAAAACTTTGATTTGTGTCTTGTTTTGTTTGTTTTGGGTCCAATAAGCTCATTTAAGACCATTTGGGCTCATTTTGATCCATTTTAGAAGGTTTGAGACTAAGTTGTTGAAAGTTGTAAAAATTGCTCAAAAATTGTCAATGTTGTCAAGCAAAAATGTAAAAAAAGTTGTCAATGTTGTCATTAGTGTTAACAAAGGAGTTAGAAGGCGGTTGGACAGGTGTGATTGCTTGTAATTGAATGTAAAAAGGATTTATACATGTAGACCAAGGTTGGAGAAGGATGGAATGAAAAAGACTACTTTTTTTTTCACACATTTTTACCTTGTTTTTTTGTGTGTAAGTCTGATTTTTCAATTGGTATGGCCTGGTACGGGTTTGAAATTTATATGGTTGGAAAGGTAATTGTATTACATATGTTTTTTGTTCTTACCAGTCGTAAAGAAAATGTCATTTGATTGGCTTCGGTCTAATAAGCCAATCTTCCTAACAGACCTGTTCAGAAACTAGGGTTTCCAGTTTGACTAAAAAATTCATTTCTCTTGATTGGTATGGTGAAGAATCTTAAAATTTTGTGGAGAGGACTGTATTGATGTGTTTTGCAATATCCCAAAGTTGCAGGGCTCCATGTTGTGGTTTGCATGTACAAATATCTGACAGTTGGTCTGAGACAAAAAGTGGACAATCCAAGGTTTAGAATTAGTTGTTTGGGCACAAGTAGTGAAAAGAGAATGTGGAGAAAGGCTCTACAGGCCTGCTGCAAGTGGTTTTATCACCTTGAGGATTTTATACAAAGTACGTTATGACTGTTCTAAGAGGATTGTTTTTGGCAGCCATTGTAGCATAGGCAGTCTCAAAACAAATTAGAATGTTTGTGTGTGTCTTAGTATTGAACATTCAATGGAATCACTTTTGAGTTGTTGTGAGAAGGCTTCCAAGTCAGAGTTGAAGGTTTGAAACAATCTATGCCTTTGTTTGGCCAAATCCATTAAGGTTGTCAATCCTAGTTGCAATAAAACAATAGTTGTAAACCCTAAGTGTTGGTGTATTGTTGAAAGTCTTTACATGGGAGTTGGTCATTGCCCTTTAGGCTACATTTCAAGGTCTATTCATGACATGGGAAAGGTCAAGTACAGTAATGTCCAAATGTCCTAAAGTGATTCCTAGACAAGGGCCTAGTGGGAAGCCCATGAGTCAAACTATGTTGGAGTTGAAGAAGCACTTTGCCATGTGTGAGTTGATGCCCTTATAACTCTCCTTCCTCTGCATCACAGAGCCCTTCCACCAAGCCCAAATTAAGGCCTTTCAAATGACACAAACCTTCATGACAGCCATTTTCACAACTTTATAGCTTAAGGGTGAAATTATATACGCAGGCATTTTTTTAATAAAAATAAAAAACTCTTTTTCTGTTTTGTTTTTGGGCATCCCTTGGGTTCATGTGGGTTTGGCCCATGTTTTCTAAGGGTTCCTTTCAGCCATTGTGAGTTCTTTGTGGGCTCTTGAAAGGACTCACAAGGAACTTGTGGTGCTTGGGAGTGACCCAGGGCAAACCCAGTGGGGAACCAGCCTGGGACCTGAACCTGAACTGCAATCGTATGGGTACGGGGGGTGGGGTTATAGGAACTCGGCAACATATCTTAAAATTGCTTGTTTGTACACAGACAATAAATTTTGTTTATTGTGTAATTATTGAAAGAGTATAAAGAAAAATCAAACAAAGCCAAAGAACGAACACTCCTTCCAACATTAGATTCAAGTTGCTAGCTCTTACACCTCTTTCTGTATGTCAAAGAAGCGACTACAACCATTCTATCTGCAAAAGAGGTAATAGCATTATCTTGAACAATGTGTTTGTTTCTACTTGCACAGGCTTGATCCTCTTCCATCTCAATCACTACATGTTTTGCCACATGGTCAAAATGATCAGCCTGTGAATGGTCATCATCAGTGATGCATTTAGATGCAGGATCATTCCCAGTCAAGTACACTGGCTAATTCTTTATTTGTCGCTAACACTCTTGTGGATGTGAAATAGGTATAAGGTTAACTATTAAATGAGAAAGTAGATTTAACTTGTGCTGTTTCGAATGCTTTAACTAGACTATTGTAACAAATTGATCTAATAAGAACAAACGAAGTATAATGCTATTTTTTTTAATGTTTGTAGGAAAATGAAGCATTGTGAACTAAAGAAAACAGAAAATCTGGTAACTAATCATTGACAGAATGTAAAATGCTTGTAACTGGTAAAAGTAGAATTCTGGAATAGAAAATGGTGAGCATCAGACAAATTCCTTCTTACCAGTCCCTAGCACAACTGTGCTGGAGTGTATGTGATCATTTTGTTCTTGAAAAGCTAACAAAACAATAAAAGAATAGAACTGAAGCTAAAATACTTGCCCACAGCCACAGAGGAAATGGAAATGCATGATACAGAATTAAATAAAATGACTAGTAAATCAGAGAATAATATCAAGTATGCTTTTAAATAGATTTATCTAAATCAAATGACAAATAATGACAAAGAAAGGCTAGAGATACAAAACCACTGAGCATGATGCTTAGAGAGAAGGGGGTGACTACTAGGGAGCTTGTCAGAGTGGTCAATCCCCTTCTTTGGTCTTTCACCCTCACCCTATTTTGGTCTTTTGATCTTTATGGGCATTCAAATAGAAAATAGATTGGATTTTGGGTGTGCTATTAGTCGTAGGTGTATTTAGAATAAAAGGAACCAACACTAACAACTATGGATACTAATGAATCAAGTCTACAGAAAACTAGTATTCTAATGTGTATGGTAATGAAAATTTGAGATTGCATAAATGTTTAGTAATGCTAACAAATGAATTTAAAGAATATCAAAGCAAGATGGGTAGAAAGTTTTGATAAGCTGTCCAAGAAAGTGAAAATCACAATAAAGAAGCCGAGATAATTGAAATGTTCACAACTCACAAAAGGAAATGGATTTTTGGCAATATAAAGTATGCCAAAATTATATATATAGAACTAGAAACAAAATGAGAGTTCAAAATCTAACAATGACAATATCACTTTGTTCAAGAAGTTTGTGAGAGATGACTTAAAAATAGGTGAATAAAAGTACTTACCAAGAGGGTTTCTCCCCAAAGATCCAGAAAACGACAATCTGAATGTCACCAAAATCCTGTAAGCATAGAGCCTTTACAATGATGAACAACAAAATATAACAAAATTCACAATATGAATTGCTACAAGAGTATTAGTGTAGCAAAAGTGCTATAGGAAGATCACATTACACAAGAATTACAGAATTTAGAAGAAACCAAAACCCTAATCAGTCAAATTGCATTCAAATAGAGAGAGAACCAAGTAAAATCCCAAATTTCAAAGTCCAAAATCATGTCTTGCTATATTGGCTAAAGTGGTTGAGGGAATATTTCTTAAAACACAACAAAAGATTGGTGGACAATGGTTACAACGAAAGGGAAGTTGAAATGACATTGTCTTAGTCGTTAAGCATATCTCATATGATTGTACTATCATAGGATGGAATCTTGATTGCATAGATGTGTGACTGCGTTTTAGTATTATTTAAAACATTGTAAAGTGTTCACATTACACAAGATAATCACAAAAACACTACAAATACATGACCAGAAACACAAACACACCAACACACATAACCCTTGTCATTTGAACTAGGGAAAAATGTTAAGCATAGGCTAAGATGGGTTTTAAAAACATGCTAAATAATGGGCACTAAAATAGGTATAATTTCTAGTGCCAAAGTTGTACTGAATGCACTTTTCAACATTATAGGAGTAACACATAGGTTGTAACTACAAATACAATGTCATTCAACCTTTACAATGATAACTTACTATGCATTTTGGAGTTTATGCGCTCAAACATACTTAAGTTGTGCTCATAATTCAAAGCATTGTATGTTTGGCCAAAATTAAAATGTTTAATATTTACAAATAATTAAAATTCAAAATTTAATTATAAAGAAGTAAAATCTTCAACTTTAAAATCGAGGTTTCAATTTGGCCTAGTAGTTGTCCTTGATATTTTACATATTTCTTGATAAAAGAGACCACCGAGTGCGTGTGTAGATCTTAACCTTAGACAGCGCTCTCACCTTTATTTGTGGACTTGGCTCCATAGCCTCCATGACAATATAGAGGTCTCTAATAATCTTCAAATCTTTGTAGGAAGAGTGACTTGAGTAAGTATACAGAAGCATGAAGCTGCTTAGCAAATTATCTTATCCAATGCTGGTCAATGATATGCTAAATAGGCCCATTTGTCCTCCATACTGCCATAGAAATGTCTAATATACTCCTTTGCACTGTCCGTTCCCTCACAGATGTATCCCATTACAAGCTTTTCTCCATTAACAATACAAAAGAGAGATAAAAAGTCAAAATTGAAATAGTTAAAAAAACTCGTTCTATTTACTTTAAAGTTAAGCCTAAATTTGTAATTGAGGAAAAATTAAATTTATAGACTTTTAAAAAAGAAAACAAATTTTCTTAAAGACTTACAGCTACAATTTCCTTTGCAGCAGCTCCAATCTTTAGGAGTGTCTATCCAGTAGTATTCTACGTGCAACAACATTTAATTTGCTGTGTTATTGGAAGGTGCTTGCACTACATTTCCACTGTCAGTTCCCCCAAAACCTCTTCGAAAAGTACATACAAATAATTTTCATTTTTAAAATCTTCCTTTTATCATCAGCTGGCTTTAATAAGATTGTGCTAGCTGAATAAGATATAAAAAATTCAACAGCTTCTTTTTTTTTTTCCATCACTCCCTTAACGGACATGATAGTGTAGCCCTTTTTCATATGGATAGTCACTACTTCTCAATAATGGACTGATTTTATATCAGCCACCTTCTCTGTCAAAATGGCCTCCAAATTTCGTCAATGGAAGGGGCTTTGAATTTATGAATAACAATGGGATCACACAAAAAAGGGATTCAAAAAATTTGAAAACTTTATTTGTGAAAGCAAAAAATAAAAAATTATGACAAAAACAGGAGATCAAAAATCAAAATTTTAGCTTGCCACATTGAAGGGATTGTTGAAAAAATACCAAAAATCGTCAATTACACTCCATGCTGATTTGTGGTTGTCTTTCTTCCAACTCATGCTTTTCCAATCTTGGTTGGCTGTGTGGCACAGCCCAACTTCCCAAATTACGAACTCTGGGTCAAATGCTTATTGGATACCAGTGCAAGAACACTTTTGGACATTGCAGAAACAGAGAATGCAGCTATTTGTTGATTTTTCTCTATTCTTTGTTTCCTTTTCTTGAAAGTAATCCGACAATGTTGTCACCTCCCTCATAACATCATGCTCAAAATTATGAAATAACAAATCATCATGTCCAGGTATGTGGGCAAGGTTGCCTTTTCTTTTTGGCTAACTTTCCATGCTTCCATACAGGCTCTTTCGTTTGTAGTACGTATGAACTGCAATTGCAAACCTTACATCACAGAGAGAGAAAAATTGTTTAAGAGTTATTTGAGAAATGCAAGCAACACATCTAACATAAATGCAAGATAAACTTAGAGAAAAGATATTAGAATATTGTAATGTTTTTTTTTAATGGTCATCTTAGCTAGTCTTTAGTTTATTAGGTAGTTTTTATTTTCGTCTTTAGTTCACAATTGTTTCATAACAAAAACATCGTCTTATTTGTATAAGGAGCTTTCATCTCCTCTGTTTAATACAAGATCGATTTACCATAACATGGTAGCAGAGCGGGTCGATGGGATTTCATAAAATTTGGTGAATTTTTAAGAAAACTTTGAGCCTCTTCCGATCTGGAATTTTTTTCCAGAAATTTGTTTTTGGATTTTTTAAAATAAAAATCATTGGAGGTATTTTATCAAAATTTTGTAGTTTGACTTCTTTGCTGAAAATTGCAAGCCTAGTCGAGGGTTTTGATTGCGTGATTTCCTTGTTTGAGCAAAAGTCTCTAATTTTTGAGGGTTGTATGTATTTGCATGTGCTTTTTGTGAGTTGCATGTTACTTGCATATGCTGTTTACCATGCGAAGTCTCGTGTTTTGCCGCATGAAGGATTCTTTGATGGTTTTTCATGATTTTTTCCTTCAAAATTGTTTGATGGGTTTTCATAATTTTTTCCCTTAAAATTTTTTTGATGGGTTTTCATAAATTTTTCCCTTTAAGTTTTTTTTGGTGGGTTTTAATAATTGTCCCTTCAAATTATTTTGGGTTAATAATGTTTTCCTCAAAAATTAAGGGTTTGCTCGTATCAGGGAGAGATCTTTGGTTCTTAGAAAGGTTTTACCATTTTTCCTTAAAAACGATGTTTTGTATGCTAATCCATGTCTCGGATTTTGTGCCAGCTTTTTGTTTGGTTTTTCAATTTTATCCTCAAAAACCATTTTTGGTTTCTGTAACTCACAAAGTCGCGTGGGATTCCTTTGTGGGTTTTTACTGTTTTTTCCAAAAAAACGGATGATTTGTAATCTTGGGTTTGGTAAATTTTTCCTCAAAAATCGTGATTTTTTGCAGCTTGTTATGGGGTGTCGTGCTTTTTTGCAAAGGTTTGGAAGGTTTGCCAATTTTTCCTCAAAATTGTGACAGCTGTTCTTGGTGTCTCTGGCTACAGGGAGGGACAACTCTGTTATCCAACATTTGGTTGGATGTTTTGTGATGATTTTTGGTTAGTGGTTTTGTAGATTCTGGGAGGGTTAGTGGTAGACTCATCTCAGTGGTAGAGTTAGTGGCAAACTCTTGTCTCTTGTTGCAAAGCATTTTGAAGGAGGGGGCTTCCTTCTCTATTTTTTCTAGAGGGATTTTGGCTACTCTTGGTCATTAACATTCTGCAGATCCAGGGAGGGTCTCTACAGTAGCAAAATGTTCTAAAGAATTTATGACCACAAGACATGTATAGTCTTTTGTAGGCTAGTTAGACGTTGACCATTAAGGGAGGTTATTAGAATATTGTAATATTTTTTTAATGGTCATCTTAGTTAGTCTTTAGTTTATTAGGTGATTTCTATCTCCGTCTTTAGTTCACAATTGTTTCATAATAGAAACATCTTTGTAAATCTATACGAGCTTTCATCTCCTCTATTTAATACAACATCGATTTACCATAACAAAAGAAAGATATATAATGCAACGAAAAAATAATATGGGGGAATCATATGTTTACCGTGATATGGAAAATTTAATATATAGATGTTTCTATATTTATATCTCCTGCTTGGTTTGAATCTTTAAATGGGGATGATCGTATGCTTGTGAATACACACACCCACTTATGTTCATCTCTTGCTTTCCTTTGAATGGGGTTTATCTTATTTACAATGTTGTTGTTCGCATGTTATAAGTAAAGCAATAAACATTTATATACATAATTCTTACATATTTATGTCTATGTATTGACCATATATGTGTATATATGTTTTGCCCCATGTTGAAAATTTGAAAGGGGATTATCTTATGTTTATGAATATATGCTGGCCACTACTCAATTGGATATACTATTATACTGTATAGTACATACGGAAAGCCTCATTTCTTGCCACTTCATGTAAGGTCAAAATAGAAAGGTTGAATTGTTAATGTTATTATATGAGCAATTAATACGAAAATGCCCTTTTGCTATACTTTAGGGGGTTATTTTTTTATTTTAATGTGCAAGATTACAAATATTCACTTGTACCTTATTTTCCAACATTATAAACCAGATAGCATATCTCCATTGCTAAGCCTTTTTTATATTCCCTAAATTTTTTGAATATTTTGAAAACTCCTCACTGAAGATGCACTATTGGGCTTATGATATGAAAAAAGCTATGCTACAATCCAATTAATATCCTTTTATAGATAAGTAAGTCAGCAAAGGATGATGTTATTGAGGTTGTAGTATAAATCTTTTTCATATCATAAACATTTTGTTATGTTTATATATGTTCACCCCAGCTTTCCTCTGAATTGACCATTTGGAGTTGGACAATATTTTCAAGTGGAACTTGCCATAGAACTTGTATTTCAAACTAGCCGTTGTTAATTTTTCAATTAGTTCTTTATATCGTGAGTTTATTATTTATTGTTGAATGCAAATCATTCTTTCAAGTTATAGAGCAGTGCAGGGTATCTGCTATGCAATTTAGTAGAAGTTGAGGTCAATTGTAGTTTTTGCTGTCTGTGTTTTGTTTGTGCACGACTCTTTATCATGTTCTACCAAATTCTTCTTTGTCATTAAACAGTTGGTATTTTTGGTTAGTTTTATGGGTATCTTGGTGACTGATAATGCAAGGGAACTTGGGTTTTGCTAATACCATTCTTAAAATAATTGCAGTATCCTGTTTATTTTGCATTTGAAGAGGAGAAGCTGAATGCCATTTTAGCCGATATCAAACAGAATGATGCTACTGGTCAGGTTGCAACTGCAACAACTGGAGGGTTAGTTGTTTACTTGTCTTATTGTTTATAATCATAGATATACATTGTTTACCTCCAATCATTCTCAATTTAGGTCACGGCAAGGCATTCAGGTTGAGTGTAATGCATTCTAAAATTGCTTGTATAGTATTTGGACTTGGAATTAGTTCTATTTGAATTTAACCTCACTTAATATTGGGAGCTACTTCCTGCTTTATGTGTGGGAGCTTTAAATCTATTGATCTTGTGTAGTTGGTTCTTTAGAAGCTTTGCTTGTTGTTTCATGAATTACTTGTAGTGAGTTCTTGTCTGTAAAATTATTGAACTTGGGCATGTCTGGAAGCACATATTTATAAATGCAAATTATAACTCAGTGGACTTTTATTGTTTCGCAATAGAACTGCCGCCTTCAAGGTTGGAGCTATTGTATTTTGTGCCTTGGAAGTAGGGTTTGAAACCTGCTCATGGTCTTAAAGGAGGGATTTATTTGCTTAGCATTTCTGGCATTTATTTAATGGAAGTGATGACATTTGTTTTTTGCAATTTAATAATTTATACCGGGATTGACTGATTTGGCCTACTGAATGTTTAAAGATTTCATTTAATGGAATCATTGAAAAAAATTGCATGTGGCATGTCCAGAAAACCAGATACAAGTACCTTGCATATCTCTTGATGTGCCTCGGACTTAGAGTTCCACTCTTAAGATTTATGACCCGAATTCCAAGATATGATTCCTGATCTCTGAAAAAGCTGCTTTTCTCAGTTGAGATACATTATCAATCTAATTATATTACCTAATCTTTCTTATGGCTTAACTTAAAAAATCACTATCTGCAGTCTGCATGATCTCTCACTTTCAAGTCCATTCAAAGTCTTGCTTGAATCTGATCAAGCTCTCTGTGGTTTGTTAGTCCTTTTTTCAATATGGACAATGTTGGATGAGTGACAATAGTTTAATAGCTAATGTTAAAGACCAAGAAATAACTTGAGAGCACAGCCGAGTTAGAAGAGGGTGAAATCAATTTTTTTGTCAACATACAGTAGGAATGTTGTTTTCTTGAGTTTTTCATAGCTTCAAAATCTTCATGTTTATTATTCGGATTCCTGAATGCATGTTATTATTGTCTGGGCTTAGCTACTGATATGTTAGTTATTTTTTGAGACATCTTTATTGTTTTTGTATTCGCTACTTTTTGATGGAGATGCTGTAGTCTTGCATATATAACATACTTATAATTTTACAGTCGTATGGAAGGTTCATCATGTCAGAGTGCTAAAATAATATCTTTTCTTTTTCCTAGACTTTGGGAGACGTACTTATATCCTAACCATTAGTGTCTGACTCAATGACTTTGATCCTTTGAATGTTGATTGCAGGTACAAGCTTGTATTGCCAATTCATGAACCTCGAAAGTTGGTATCTCCCACACTAACAAACATTCAGGTTACATCGTTAACCTTTTGGTTCTATCATGCATGTTACATAAGTGGCCATATTGTACATCATATGACAAAAAATTCTAAATGGACCTTGCATGGTAATTCTATTCCAAGATAACAGATCTTTTTAGGGGTTGTTTCTTTAAGATGATTCTATTCCAAGATAATAGTTCTTTTTAGTGGTTATTTCTTTAAGATGAAACCTTCAAAATGCTTATAAGGATAAAAAAGAAACTTACTTCCAGTAAATTTTGGAAATTGTTTCTGTATAAGAATGATTCCTGAGAAAACTACAAATTGGAACACATCAATGTCTTTCTTCAAACTTAAATGCATTGAAGAGTAGATATTTGCAATGTGCTGCCTTTCTTGAAATGTGAAATCATCATGGCCATATGCCCATTTTGAGGAGTTCAATTTTGCCAATTTGTGCTCTGAATTATTATGATGTTTAATCAGTGCTGTCAACATTATTTCAAATTTTATGTTAGGGCTATGTTATGTTAAGAGAATTCTGGTTATCTTAACTGGTCTTAATTTGCAAATTGGCACTGCTTGTAACTTTGCAAATATATAATGTGCCCCAAAGAGTATGGTGATTACATATAATGTCTGGAGAAAAGGCATGCAAAAAATTTGCTTATTCCAAGGTTCTTCTATATATTTATTGTATTGTTCCTCACTGTTTGATCACCTTTTGGCTTTGGCTTACCGAAGCAAGCTAACTATGTTTTTGATAACAGCATTAATATTCAGAATAAGGATAACAAACTTTTGAGTTTTTACCAGATCAATGTAATGTTATTTAATTTTTTTTTGTTATATATTGCACAAATATAATTGATATAAAGAAAGGAAACACACACATTGTACATGGTTATCAAGGATAAATTGAAATATGATTTATTGTTTCTATGGAATTCTATGTATATTGACAATTATTGGTGGTGGGACCAGACACAGATTACCGTCGTCTGAAACAATGATATACATTTATGTAATGGCTGATGTTGGTTAGAAAGAGTTGGCTGACACATGAAAAGATTTATTGTAATCTATTATAATTATTCCAGTTTTATTAACAGTAATAACCAGTGTAACACAGGGATGTGTTCCCCCTTCCCTCCCAGGATGGGAACTTGGCATCCCCCTGACCCCCCACCACTGCCTTCCTGCCACCATGTCGCCGCTGGGACGCGGGGACGGGCTGGACGTCCGGGGGACGCCTAGGTGTCCCTCGACCGTCCCGGGGAGGTCTACACATTCCTCGTCGCCGGACGGTGTGAAAATAACAAAAAAGTGAGTTAATGACAAAATTATATCATGCTACTCATTGTAATCATCTTTATGATATTTTTGATATAATATAAATCAAAATCTTCTATTTGCCGATAATTTGAATTTTTAATAGTAATTGGTAATTTGATATTCAATGTTCAAAATGAGAACTTCAATGATCAATGTTCAAGTATACTGTATTCTGTATTGGGTATGTTGCAATTTTGCTATGTTCAAGTATTTGGTATTATTAATTATTATATCGTTATACATCATTTCATAACTAGCATTTCAAGTACTAGATGTATAGTATATTACAGCACCCCCCTGTCCCCAAATTGAAGCCCTTTTTTCCTGTTTCGGAAACCCGTCTTGACGTCCGCCAGTACCCATGTTACACTGGCAATAACAAATCCTCAAGCTTTTTTATAAGAGGACATGGCATTTGAAGTAATTTCCACTGGTTTACATGTAGCAGCCTCTTCTATCATACAAGATATCAATGACAAAGTCATTGTTTGTGTTTGGGCTTGCAAATACAATTATTGGGGCAATGGTATTTTAAGAACCGACTGTTCCTCCAAACTATGATCAGGTGGAGAGTAAATAAAAGACTTCACTCATTCTCTCGAGCTTCCATGTTATATAGATGTTGCCTTGTGGCATCATCTTGCTATAGTGTCTTCTTGGACTCTTGGATACCCATGATACGATTCCTCTGTGTTTTCCGTTATCTTATTTCTGATTCCCGAGTCACGTATGATACACACACTCAACACCACTGAATCCAGGTTCCCTTTTGATGTGCCATCAAAGTTAATTGTGGTCCATCCTGGTTCTGGAGCAGCTCATTTCACCCCATTTCTAGGATTTGTCGAAAGATTATCCTTTTGGCCCCCATTGATGGGAGATTACACATTTGTAAATTTTGCTCTAAGCAAGGATATAATATTTTTACCAACTAAATACATATAAAGATTTTACTTCTGAAATTGGTGCATGAACATAGTGCAACACTGATTTTTTCATTTTCTATTTTAATTTATGTTATCATTTAAATCAATACATTCATCTTTTGGGTTTTGCATTGATTTTATTATCAATTTCAGCTTTTACTATTTGGATTGGTATTTGTTAAATTCAATCAAGAAGTTTATTGTAATCATTGTTTGAATTTCTGTTTTTAGTAATCATAAAACAAGCAACTCGTGTATTATTTAGACTATTCCAGTATATATTAGATTTTTCATTTTATTCTTCAACATTTCCAAGCCTTAGATAGGTTATAGGTTGTTAAATTAGTCTTTATTGACCTGAAATAAGACACCATTTAAGTTTGATTGTGCCCTTGTTAAAACAAAGGAATGCAGTGTGTTTCTTTTTGATAAACCCATGTTGAGTAGTTTCTCAATTCCTTTTTAGCCTCATCAACTGTAGTTTATGATATGTACATGAAAAGTGGGTTATGTGATGAGAATTATCCTAGATGTGTTACTTGAATATGTGAATATGAAGTTTCAATGTACCCTAACAAACATGCAATTTATACACTTGTTGACAATTTTGTACTGTTTCATGCACCTGTCAACATGATACCTGAACTCTCTGTTGGAAATTGCTTTTGATACCATGTTCTCCCAAAAACCACGCTGGGAGAGTTAGGAACCTCACTTTTGTACTTGTAAAGAGTCAATACTTAGCTAAACTGGAGAACAATCTGCTGAGAATATATATTACAGTCATTCCAAAGAATAGTGAATTTCTTTTGAATCTCAAAAGGTCTTTAAAACATGCTTTCTTTTATAGGATTTCATTATAAAAGGTTCTAGCCAATTTTCAAAATATGTGGCAATTTATTGATATTAGCAGAAAACTACTGCTGTTTATTAAACAATGAATTGAGTCTACACATTACTTTATGATTTATTTCTAAAGCATTTTAAATATTTTGTTGTATGTGTATTTCTTTTTATAGTTTGGCTTGACAATTTTGCTAGTTCTTGTTCAAAGTTACATCTTTGTTTCTAGGACATCTTAACTTGAACTGGACTTGAATCCTATAAACCATTTATAATGCAGGGATGGTTGCCAGGACTTCGAGGAGATGGAGACACAACTCAACTTCCTACTATTGCTATTGTGGCATCGTATGATACATTTGGTGCAGCACCAGTATGTTTTGTTCAAAATTCTAATCTTTCATTAGGTCTGAATGTTTTGTAGTTCTTTAAACATTTATTTTGCCTATAGGCTTTGTCTGTTGGCAGTGACAGCAATGGTAGTGGAACTGTAGTTATATTAGAACTGGCCAGATTGTTTTCTCGTCTTTATGCAAATCCAAAAACAAGAGGAAGATATAATTTGTTGTTCGGATTGACCTCTGGTGGACCTTATAATTACAATGGGACATTCAAGGTTGGTTAATCTTTGAGTCATGTAGGAGTTTGCATTCTATTGACCTTTCAAAAGTACTGTTTGTTTATCCGAATTGACAATAATGAACTTAAGTTTTGTGGTTCTATTTCCAGTGGCTGGGGAGTTTTGATCAACGACTAAAGGAAAGCATTGACTATGCTATTTGCTTGAACAGTGTTGGATCATGGAATAATGAACTCTGGCTTCATGTTTCCAAGCCTCCGGAGAATGTTTACATAAAACAAATTTTTGATGTAGGTTTTGAGTGTCCTACATCAATTGACATCCCTTGCAAATTTCTTTGTTTTTCTTTTGCTTCCCACTAGCAGGATGACTTGTTTCTAAGCTAATTGGCACTTATCTTCTAATGTAGGGCATTTCTGATGTTGCAGAGGAGTTAGGAATTACTGTAGGTGTTAAGCACAAAAAGATAAATATTTCAAATCCACGTGTAAGTTTGTTCATTTTCCATATCTACTTTTAGTATGGATAATAAATGCTGTTTTATATTGGTGTCCTCACGCTTGTGTATTTTTCTTTGATATTCAAGTAGATGCTGTAGATGAAATGGTTTAGCATTCTGGAAAGCGTGTTTAATTATTAAAGGCTAATAAGTTGTATCCTATAACTCGTGCTTTTTCAAAACCCAAGCTCAGTTATATCTTAAGTTATCGTTTGTGTTAGATATGTCATAGAAGTATAAGTACTCAAGAGATCCTGATTTTCACGGTTTTTGAAAAAAATCTCCTACTGAAACAAGAGGGTCAGAAAAATAAGAAATCAGAACCTGAGTTTGGTTCATAAGCAAGGCAGCCAACTATGTATAATATTTGATAAAAGTGATTAATATGCGATAATGAACAGGAACAAGATAATCATTGAACAGCAGTATCATCTATAGCAGATCAAGTAATAATAAAACCTTCAGTTGCTGTGGTATGAAGTAATAATTGTGATTATCAATATATATTCTGTAGACTTTATCTCACACACACGCGCACACACACACACAGGCTTGGTGAGGTACGCCACCTCATGAGTATGGTTACGACCACATGAGGCCAAGGGGGACAGAGTTTTTGCTCTCGGGCCTAGGGCTGAGGATAATTAGGACACCTCATCATTTCCTTCCTTATCTCAATAGGATCCCAAATCATAAGAGGAGAGAAGGATACTGGTATGGAGGGGAACAATGTATAGGCTCTACTTGGTGCGCCACCTCATGAGAATGGTTACGACCACACGAGGCCAAGGGGGACGGAATTTTTGCTCTTGGGCTTAGGGCCAGGTATAATTAGGGCACCTCATCTTGTCTTTCCTAGCATAACCCTCATTATGGTTGATCCCATGAGAATTATGTGCTATATGTATTTCTCTCTCAACCCAATAAATGGATGTATTACATGTATTATGATTATATTATTATTATCTAATTTGGTTGCAGATTCCAAGACATGCTTATTTCATCTTATTCCTAGGTTAGGGTTGTATCTCTAACTATATTGTGTTCCTTGTTTTATGTGGATTTGTGAATTTAGGGTAAAGAATAAGGTGATCCCATAAGGGGACATTACAAGTTGTATCAGAGCATCTTGCCAGTGTGTAGGGGAAAGATAAATCAATAGATCTAACAAATATGTGTACTGTTTGTATACTTCGTGTATGGTCTGTGTGTACATAACTTCATACATTCACGTGTATACTTTGTGTTTTCATTTTGTATGCTCCTTGTTTGGTATTATTTTTGGTTGATCTACAATAGAAGGATGACTAGAGTGAACCAAAAAGATATTAATTAATTGCATTTGAGGTCATAGATGTGAGTCATGCTATCGTGCAAACATTGGGCCAATTCAAGTCAGTTTTGATGCTATTACAAGATGACCTTGTATATAACTCGCTTTCTGAATAAAGGAGAAAACATGTATGTGTCAAGCCGAATCTACAACTTATGTTAATATCAAAGTACAACAGTGGAAGATGGATCACAAATTAGACTCAGTGGTTGTTCAATCTTTGCTTGAGGACAAGCAAAATTTGAGAGGGGAGGACTGTCATGTCTCTGAGCCGACCTAGGATTTATATGGCAATAATAAAGAATGACTAACAGATAACTATGGGCCAACCCATTTTAAGAATATATAAAAACAAAAACTAGTCAGCACTTGGCGAAAAGCGCGACCCTTGGTATTTTTGGCACCCAATTTCAGAAAGCAAAAAAATTAAATAGAGTCATTTGTTGATGCCCTGTCCGACCTGGCATAAGATGATGCAACCATTGGTAAGAGGTGCGTGAATTGGTATAGATAAGTGGTCACTTGAATGCCATTCAATCAAGCAATTTACTGAATATCATTCCCATCCAAGCAGTTTTAAGCAGACCTTGGAGCAGATCTAAGGGGTATAAATGAGCAGATTTTAATGAAGATTATCAAAGATCTAGGAACAGATATTATTGGCGGATTATTATTGTCATGCCTCCCCCCCCCCTTTGAGTTGAGGGCTTTATACCCCAGGTCGCAGTGCCTACAGGAGGGTGGACTTAGATTAAGAAAAATAATATTGAACTCCTATATCTAATGCTGGTTGACCATGGAAAGAAAAAATTGTTATTGTTAATGCTGGCCAACCACAGTCTGAGATATGTTCAAAAGCACATGAATACATTATTAATCGCCCAAGACAAGGGATGGCGATCATTATGCATAGAAAACAATAAAGCAGTGAATATCTTCAGAAGAGTGAATTTAAGTAGAAAAGCAGCGATTATGTAAGGAGCAGTGATGTAAGATAAAAAGTACACAATTTTAAAGGCAATGACTTTTTGCATATATTAGCGATAATCAAAGGAGGGATTATGTTTGATTAATATGCAGCAATTTTATAATAGAAGACAATGATTATAAAACAAGGGGCAGTAATTATAAACACACTATTAGGAGTTTGATACACTTTAAAAGGCAGCACTCATAATTAAAAGACAACAATTAAAGTGAAGGGTTGTAACCATTTTAAATGGGTATAGTGGTGAAGGGATGCGACTTCCTTAATGTCAAGGTATAAAGGGAAGTCATTTCCCCAAGAACTGCAGAGGGAATAAATAGAGAAAAACATCTGATAGGACATCAGAGGGTCAGAAAAATAAGAACATCAGAACCTGAGTTTGATTCTGAAGATAGCAGCAGCTATAATATTTGATTAAAGTGTTTAATATGCGATATCGAACAGGAAGAAGATAATCATTGAACAACAGTATCATCTGCAGCAGATTAAGTTACAATAGCACCTTCCTTCCTTCCAAGTCTATATGGGTTAGTTATTGAGGTAACTAAGAAAGGGATCCTCAATCATAACAGGAGAGAAGGATAGCGTGATGAAGGGGAATGGTGTATAGGCTCTACTAGGTATGCCGCCTCATGAGTATGGTTACGACCACGAGGCAAAAGGGGGACAGAGTTTCCGCTCTTGGGCCTAGGGCTGGGGATAATCAGGGCACCATATCATGCCCTTCCTATCTCAACGGGATCCCCAATCATAAGAGGAGAGAAGGATGACGTGATGGGAGGGGAATGGTGTATAGGCTCTGCTAGGAATGCCACCTCATGACCATGGTTACAACCACATGAGGCTGAGGAGGACAGAGTTTCTGCTCTTGGGCGGGCTAGGGATAATTAGGGTACCTCATCATGTGTTTTCTATCTCAACCCTTGTTATGGTTGAGCCCATGCAAATTATTTGCTGTAAGTATTTCTCTCTATTCTAAAAATGGATATATTACATGTATTATGATTATATTATTATTATCTAATTTGGTTGCAGGTGCCAATGCAGGGATATTTCATCTTATTCCTTGGTTAGGGTTATATCTCTAACTATATTGTGTTCCTTGTTTCATTTGAATTTGTGAATTTAGGGCGAAGTATAAGATGACCCCAAAGTATAAGATGACTCCAAACTGATTTGCCTTAGTCAGAAATCAATAGCATCAATAATGGATGATGCATTTGCTCTAAATGCATGAAAAACATCTCTAAAATCTTCATATCTGTAATTTGCCCTACTCATAAAATTATTTCTGAATTTCATTGATAATGTACAACTGTGAAAAGTGAAAGCCATCTCAAATAGTGGCAAGTACCCTATCTCAGTGGTATGGTCTTGAAACCCTCAAAAGTCAGTTACAAATGTCTTCAAAATTACTTGCCCTCCTTGGAAAAATTTCTCTGGATTTTTATCAAGCGAGGTGACCACCAAAATGATGTATAAACCCTTCAATGATGCCTAACCAGCAATATTCCCTAGTAGAAAATTCTCTAAAAAATCACGAACAGTTATTTGCTTGGAAATCCAATTGATAGATCCTTGACATTTGCACAAATTGTGTAATTAGCTCAAAATGGAATCCTAGGTGGAATTTGCCAATGCCAAAGATCCTTGAGTGTTCTTCTCCTCACCTCTAGAAATCGAGAGCCAAGGCGGATTTCAACCTAACAAACCCCTAGTAAACCAAGGGTTTTTGTCTAGAGATGCCCTAGATTGAACAAATTGCTCAAATCTGAAAGTGGATGGAAAAGGATTACTCAAATGATGATCAAATGAAGATAGGTGCCTCCTTGATATATCTTTTCCAATTGGGCCCTTGGGTCCTAAATTTCCCTCCGAGTAATTAAAATTATTTTTAAAATTTGATTTCATTTTAATTATCTAATCTTTTAATTGTAATTTTAGTGTTTAGAAACAACTTTTATTTTAATTATTGAATATTATTCAAGTTGCCCCTAAAATTAAAAATTACAGGGTCGAACTTAAATGATAGTAATTATTTTAATCTGAAAAAGGGGACATGACATCACTTCCCACTTTTTTTAACATGCACATGGTATGACTGGAGTGTCCACTTTTACAAGATTCCATTTGTTTCATGAGCAAATTTTTTGATCCCTGCAACTAACTCTTTATGGCCACTTCGATAAATAGAAGTTTAACTTTATCTAGATTAAGTAGTTTTACTTGTGATTACTATAGTGATGCCTAATTAGACTAGTACTGTGCTGATGATGGCTACTGTAATTGCTGATCCTGCATCTATGCTAGTTTCTATACACTTTTTGTTTCAGTAGACTTCTTTGCAAAGTCAATGTTCTCCATTATTAATATATTTAGCGTTATTTATCTTTAAAAATTAGCACAACATCACATCAACATAAATAAAGAGAAGAGATAAGAAGTATGCAGGCAATAGCTTTTTAACGACCAGCTGACTTGAAATGACAAGAACAATTTATTTTATGGTGTTCTTTGACCCCCCACATTTCTCATTCAAGTTGTAAGACTTCACTTGACACCTCAACTACCAAGTTGATCCTTAGTATTCAATTTCCAACTATACTTGCATTCAAATTGTAAGGCTTCACTTGACAATGCAACTATCAACTTGACCCATATCATTCAACTTCCAAGCACATGCACATATCTTATCTAGAGAAAAGTTACATGATTTGGAATCACTAACGATTCCACTGAAGCCAAATAGTATGATTATGAATCATGATTCATACTTCAACATAAAAATGCAGGAAAAAAACCTCTGGAAAATTGGAAATTTAACATTTGAAAATATTCAAGATTTCACGAGAGATATTTTACTACACAATAAATTTATTTGGTAGATAGCAAGTAAACATAAAAACATGTATATATTTAATGGGAAATCATCATTATTATAGAATCATGCCCCCAAAACAAAGATATTATATAATTTTGTACATTCTATTACTTCTATGTTTTAATTTATAAATGATAGTCATGCAAATTATATGTTGGAATGACTTGAAAAGTTCAAGAGTAAAAATAAGCTATTGAAAAACTTAAAAATAAATTATCACGTAATTGACTATTCATCTTCTGGGTGCATGAAGTCAAATTCATGGTGCTAGGTTACTTGGGAAGAGTGATGTGAGTCCGTGACTTGATTTATTTAAAAAACATCAATTATGAAAAAATCAATTCCTCCTACACATCAAATGCACAAAATTATTATGATTAGAGTTCTTTTGTATGTGGCACGAAGTGTTTGCTCCTATCTATTGTCACATCTTTTTGTTTTGGTAAAATAATTGAATGAATTATGAAATGATCAAACGATCATTTAAAGAATTACAATACGGATGTTTCTATAACTAAACATTCGTAAAATAGAAACTATCTAATATTTACACTGTTACAATATTGACCATTAATTAATAAATAATAAAGCTTATTCTAATACCCTCCCTTAATGGTCAATCTATCAACTAGACGAAGTTGCCCCCTAAATTTTACAAACTTGTCCGGGCTCAGAGACTTGGTGAGAATATTTGCTGTCTGTCTGCAGTCATAACATACAACAATTGAACTGATTGTTGATTCATTCTCCATAGGTGAATCTGATTTGGCTGTTAGCTTTAGTCCTTTCTCCATAGGTGTGGATGTAGGTTTGCAATCTTGCATCCGAAACTTGTCTAGCAAACTGCGAGCATACTTAGACTGAGATAAGTAGATACTATCTTCAGTCTGCCAAACTTCAACATCTAAACAATAGTGCATAAGTCCAAAGTCTGTCATGTCAAAGTATTGACACAAAATCTGTTTGATTTGATCGATCAAAGGTGTTGAACTACTAGCGATAATCAGGTCATCAACATAGACAACAACAAGAAGACTATCGCCACCAGTGTTTTTAACATACAGGTTAGAATCAGAGTGACTTTTGAAAACCATTATCTGTAAGATTCTTGTCAATTTTGATGTATGAAGCTTGAGGAGCCTATTTCAGGCCATAGAGTGCTTTCACTAGTCTGCACACCTGATGTTCTTTTCCAACAACCTTGAAACAAGGAGGCTGTGTCATGTAGACTTCTTCCTGCAACTCACCATCAAGGAAGGCACTCTTAACATCCATCTGATGGACTCTCCAACCAAACTGAGTACCAAATTGAGCTGCTAAGGCACGGACGTGTATGGTACTCATTTTGGCTTTAGGACCAAAAGTATCCTCGTAGTCAATGCCTTCTTTCTATTAGAACCCCCTAGCAACTAGATGAGCTTTGTACTTGTCAAGGGTTTTGTTAGCTTTGTACTTTATACACCCATTTGCAGCGAATGGGCTTCTTCCCCGGAGGAAGATTAGAAAGAACCCAAGTGTTATTCTTTAGTAGACTATGATGTTCAACTTTCATAGCCTTTTCCCACTTAGGAATCCCATTAGCCTCAGTATATGTTTGTGGCTCAAAAATACTATGAATGTGGACCATGAGAGAAAAGTTGACTCTATTTTGCTGCTCACTCTTGTTTCTAGAAGATCTACCCTTGATGATCTCATCAGGACGAAGATCACTGATGGTTTTAGCCCACCATTTAGACCAACGTGTAGAAGAACCAACATCAGAGGAAGGAGGAATAAGTGGAACATGTTTCGAAATAGGTTCAACAGGAGGAACATCATCTAGAGGAAATTCAGGTAGTGCATCATCAAATTTAGAGTTTGCATCATCCCTCCCATCAAGTGAACCAAATGGAAGTCGGATACCTAAATCAACAACCTTTAGAGGCTAATCCTCAGAATTTGCATAGACGAGGAAAGCTGAAAAGGTCCACGTTCTTCATCAAAGACAACATCACGACTGGAGATAAGACGATCAATGTCTACATTAATCGGCTGGTAAGCCTTATGGTTGTCACTATACCTTGTGAACATAAGCTCTTGGAATACAACATGGAGCGCCTGGCATTTGGAATCCAAACATATGCTAAAGAGCCAAAGACTTCCAAAGGATTGATCCTAGGATTGTGACCGATCTAGGCTTCCTCAGAAGTATTCCCCTTAACAACCTGTGTGGGAGACCAATTAAGGAGATAGAATGTAGTGAATACTGCTTCTGCCCAAAATCTCTTAGGAACACTCTTGTGTTCCATCAAAACCTAGCCATTTTAGTTGTAGTGTGGTTTCAACATTCAACTATGCTGTTCTGTTGAGGAGTGTAAGGTGTGGTTAATAGATGTTTGATGCCGTTTGTATCACAAAATTGGAGAAAGTAGTAGAACAAAACTCCCCCCATTATCTGACCTAAGAGTGACTATGGGACAACTTGACTCTTTTTCTACTAAGGCCTTAAACTTCTAAAATCCAATAAACACATTTGATTTTTGTCTAAGAATGCACACCCACATTTTACGATTGGAATCATCAACAAAAAGTAAGAAATACTTGGAACCAGTAACAAAGGTGTATTAATTGGACCACATACATCAGCTTGAACCAACTGCAATACCTTCGAGGCTAGCCATGAGTCACCATCCTTGTATGGTGTCCTGTGCTGCTTCCCATCGTAACAAGCTCCACAAACTTGGTGATTCTGAGTCTGAATCTCAAGTAAGCCAAGAACTAGATCCTCCCGGACACATTGAGCAAGATAATGAATGTTCAGGTGGCCATACCATTGATGCCATAGACTGTTGATGGAAGATGATTTAGCATCAAAGGCATGCTCAAGAGAATCACTTGTATCCACAATTCTATACAGACCATGATCTTTGATGCCAACATCCACAGTAGTGCGAGTTGCACAATCAACAATCGAACACTTGTGTGAATTGAATACCACATCAAGCTGAGGAGAATGCTACATATTTGGCTCACAAAGAGAAGATTTAGTTCCATACCAGGAATATAGTATACATTGAGGAATATGAGATTCCTCCCACCAGATTGTATCTGCACGTTACCCTTGCATACTCTTCTCCTCCAAAAATGACTGAATTGGTGAAAGGTGAGAAGTCTGTGAACCAATCACGTCGATGAGTGAAGTGTTGAGAAGCATTGAAGTCTATGTACCAAGCAAAAGATTTCACATGATTTGTAGGGTGTTTTCCCATGAAAGCATAAAATGCAGATTCTTTCTACTTTGAGTGCTTTGCTACATTGGCCTTAGGCTGAGACCCTCCTTGCTTTTGCTATTCAGAAGCAATCCCATTCTGACAGCCCCTTATCAAGTGACCAAATTTGTGGTAGTAGTTACACTGAACTTTCTTTTTCAAGCTATCTTGAGACTGACTGTAGCCTTTTCTGCTAAGTTGATTGAGATTTGCCTTTATCCTTATGAAAGGATTTGGCTGGGAAGGCTTGTTTCCAAGGAGGATGAAGTGGCACTGCTACCAAACTGTTGTTTCCAACGGTCCTGTTGTAGAAGTTTGGTGCACAAGTTTGAAAATTTTAAGTCAACATTTGTTGCAGTAATCTTGAGTGTTTCGATGAAGTGCTCATAGGATTTAGGTAGAGACTTTTCAGGGTTATTACTACCATAGCTGATCTCGAAAGTCCTTAATCTTCGTCAGATTCTCTTGTAAGGACATACACTCATCCATTATGATAGAATATAGCTGGTTTTTTAGGAAGAACACAACTCTTATTTGATGTTTCATGGGATCCTTCAAAGTAGTCTAGATCTTTGTAGTTGTCTTCCCAGATGGCACTTTTGTTAGCTGATCATTAGTAACTGAAAGTTTGATAAGCATGACACCTTCTTGGTTGCCCTCGTCAAACTTATCCTAATCTTGTCCAGGTTCGGTAGGACGAGTCTCTTTACCCAAAACAAGCTCATCAAGACAATGATAGTCGAATATAGTTATTATCTGATTTCATTGCTGCTATGTGCTGTAATTTTTGCCGACTGGCTTCCAACATTATGCTGGTCACAAATGCCATTGTGCACACTTTTCGAGGCACAAAAAACAAGAAATTCTAAAGAGGTTACCATTGATTATAGAACCTGAGGCACATATCCCAATGCACTAATAGAGGCAGATTCAAGTATAGAATGCAAGAAGTATTAAGTTTGACTGACACAAATGCCAATGTACAAATTTTCAACACCCAAAAAATTCTGATGAAGACCCAAAAATCTTAATCTGTAGGTTAAAACTTATTCTAACCAAAAAATTAGAGGATTTTATTTGTAAAACACAAAAAATAGTGAAAACTAGGAGCCATTGCCAAAAAGAAGAGGGAATGCGGGTTTTGAAGAAAGCCCTAAGCATTGTGGGGTAGAGAAAAACCCACAGAAAAATTTGTGGTTGTAGAAAACGACAACAAAATGGATCTTCAAATTGTGGGCTAAAAGATCAAAGAACTCCCATCATCGCTTTCAGTTAGACCATAAAAATGGATGCATGAGTGGAAAAAGCCAATGTTACACGGGGATGCGTCCTCCCCTAAACCCTGGCATTCCTGCAACGGGGATGTCTCGGGGACATGGGGACATCGTTCCCAAGTTCTTAGTTGCGTTGCCCGTCAGTCGCCGCTAGGACGTGGGTACGTTCCAACATCACTTGCATGTCGATGGGGGTGCTTGAGCATCCCAAGGATGGTTGGGCATCCCTTGTCAGTGGACGCTTTTTGCCATGAGTTTTAATTTTTTTAAAATTTCTTTTATGTATCATTGATTGCAAGACATGTGTGTACAAGGAGAGCCCAACAACATGATGGGATGTAGAGCCAGAGGAGCTATCACAGATTTACAAAGATGAGGATGCAATAACTTTAGATGTAGGGCTGGTTGGTTTTCCTTTGGCGGATCTTGACCCTGAGGAGTCTGGTAGTTCCAGTGATGAGGAGTTTGCCTTGAGGCCCGACCACCTGAGGGATGATTAGAGGCCACCCTTCACTGCATTTTGACATTTTGTACTTGTTTTGATATCATGCTACTCATTGTTTTCATCTTTATGATATTTTTGATATAATAGAAATCTTCCATTTGCCGATTCGACAATTAAAATTTTATTTAGTATGGAGTATTCTAATTTCTAATTAGTAATTTGATATTCAAAACGTAAATGTTCAATGTTCAAGTATTTACTGCTTAGTATTTGGCATTTGCAATTGTTCTATTCTACTTCTTAATAGTCTTTTATACATCTTTTCATAGCTAGCATTTTAAGTACCTAAATTGAGGCCCTTTGTTCCAACGTCCCAAAAAACATGCCCCCCTGTTATGCTGTCGCCCCTGTCCTCGACGGTGGTGTAACAATAGAAAAAGCTTGAATGTGGGTCGTGAGAGTTGAGAATATAAAACACGAGCCACATAGAAGCCTTTGAAAAAACGATAGTTGCAGAATGAAAAAACATGAATGTAGAGCCACAAAACTTCAGAAGAAATCCCCTTTGCAACAAGTGAATCTCTGCAAATGCAACATAGAAGTCGTGTAGTTCATAAAACCCTCGAATGTGTGCAGAAATGGAGTTGGAAAACTCAGACCCGAAAAACCTTTCAACAGGTTTCAAAACCCTCCAAAAAAAACAAATTTGTTTTTTTTAATGTTCAAAACTTAAAATAATTTCATTCGAAATTTCTTAAAAAAAACAAATCTCATGTTTCTGCTCTGATACCATGTTTTGGTAAAATAATTGAATGGATTATGAAATGATCAAACAATCATTTCAAGAATTACAAAACAGATGTTTATATAGAAACTATTTAATATTTACACTAAGTTACAATTTTGACCATTAATTAATAAATAATAAAGATATTATTCTAATACTTTTGACTAGCTGTGAACTAATATATAATTAACTGGTAATATTGAAGCAGTTATTTTTTTAAAAGAGGGGTAAACATTTTTGACCAAGAGCCATGAACTTGTGCTCACAAATGGGGAACCTCACCTCAAGACATTCAACAATAAGACTCCGATGGGGTTTAAACTTTAAACCTTGGTGGCAAGAACAAAACCACCACATTTAAACAATAAAACTATTCCAATACTAGCATATTGAAGCGGTTATTGATTCTTCTTAAGGAACTTCACAATTTTTTGTAAAATATAATTGTCTTCCCATTGTTGAAGATCACTGCTCTATAGCTTTTACTTAACCAATTTGTGTATTAATGCTGCTTGTAAATGGTTCAGGTGGCATGGGAGCATGAACAGTTCTCAAGACACAGAGTTACAGCTGTCACTCTTTCAGAACTTTCCTCACCCCCAGAACTTTTGGAGCACACAGGAGGCTTATGTGATGGAAGGTAGGAGTAAATATATATAATAAGTAGTATGAATTTTTCTATGCGCTAGACTGAGTCAGCCATTTTTTTAATTCTTAACAATTTCTTTTGCATTTTACCTACTCCAAATGTAGATGATCTTATTTTTGCTAATTTTAATAGGGAGAATGTGAAAGATGATGCTGTTATTAAGAGCATCAAGTTGATTGCTGAAAGTCTTGCTGTAAGCTTTCTAACAAATGCTTGTTCTTGTAAATATTGTTATCTTTGCTTTGATATACATGAGTTCTAGTTATTTTCTGGTGCTAAAAAGCTAAATGGAATTAGTTTTCATTTGTCTCTTTCATGAGATGATCCATAATTAGCACCAATTAGAGACTACTTGAAGCTTTTCATATAATGGAATTAATATGATTTTGTATGCCGTTAATATTTTTTAGTACTTCTGCATTGCCTTAAGTTTATAGCACATTAATTCTCATTGCAATTGTTCTACTTATAATTATACATTTCTTAAGGTAAAGGATATATTAATTCTCATTGCAATTGTTCTACTTCTAATTATATATTTCTTAAGGTAAACGATATCATTATATATCTATGGCAGAAGAAAGTCATTGTCAGTAGTCAAAAAGTCATTTGTAGAAGATGTAATGAGATAGAACGGAAATTCTGCTTTATACTTGAACATTTGACAAGAAAAAAACTGATCATTCAATTAGAGGAAGAAATGACAAAAGCAATGATATTACCTTTCTCCTTGAGCAGAGCAAACAAGCAATGCACAAAACATTTATAGATATGTTTTCAAGTTTGAACAAATAAAGCTTTACTTTCTCGATCATATTAAATACCATTGGAAATGTAATACATACTAAAGCTTGAATATTCCAAAATAATGTTTATTTTTGTATCCATTCTATATGACCAAATTAACCATATTGAGAACATCAAGAACTGCTGAAGTAAAGTCCTCTTTGGTTCTTTACCTTTAACACTTTGAGTGCTTGAATTTTAGATGCTCTGAGTGTTGGAGTTGATGATTGAACTTCCATAGTGGCCCAAGGATCACCTGCAATGAAAATATCCTATCACAGAAGAGAAAAACAATTGATTTGCTATGAAAACTAATATTTCATTAGATGCAAAAAGATTAAGAATACAATATACTATGAAACCCTTGTTATAGTAAGCACAATGATGACACCAAATGAGGATTAAATTAGATCATGACATGTCTTAGTCCTATGACTTGAAACAAAAAGACTAACTTAAGTAAGCTTAAGCATGCTAGTGCAAATAGGGACCTAAGAATAATTAATTATGTGATTATCTGTCTCACTCTAAATCATTCTTAACACCCCCCCTTAAGTGCAACTTAGGGAGTATGATGGAATGCAAAGATGTATTGTTGATGAGTTCATGGATGGGTTTGGCTATAAGGCTTGATGAGGTACCCATGTACAAACAAATAAATCTCTTGAACTAGAGAAAAGGAGAAAATCTCATGGGAAAAAACTCCTTTCCAAAAGAGAAAAAAATGTTAGTAACATGTACACGTGATTTAAATGATGAAGAAAGGAGGGCTCAACATGATCCCTTGGATACTGCATTTGTCACAATTGTACAATATGTATCCCCCAATACGTGAGAAAAGAAGAGATTATGTATCTCCCCCCCAAAAGAGTTAATCAATTTGCCAAAGGTGAATGGTTGAAGAAGAATGCTGAAGATGAATCAAAATTGGCAAGCAATATTTCTCCCCTTAGGAAGAAACAAATCTAAGGGTGGATGTAGGAAAGACTCCCTCAAGAGAGAGGAAGAAAAACTTTCATGATGCGTGCTTATGAAAACTACACAAGGTCCACATGTTTGAATCAAAAGTTGTTATAATGCAATGGAGTGAAACAAATTCAAACAACTATTAAGAATCATGAATAACAATCTCCAAAGACATGGATAATGTGACGTGTGCTTTCTTTGTTGTCTAAGAGGAGGTGAATAGTCTCAAGATTGTCCTCAATATTTGCAAGGTGTGACTCATAGACAAATCTACAATGCTTGTCACAAAATCATCCAACAAAGGTGAAACTGAAAGAAAATAAACATCTTGTTGAACTAATGTATTAAAGCTGTAGCAACACTCAACGTTGAAGTAGGGGGTGGAGGAGATGGAAGTTCAAAACAAGTCTCAAGAACCAAAGTGGATGGAAGAACACAAAGTTTCAAGTGACCAAACTTCTTCTCAAGAATGCAATCCATTCTAGATGTGTAAATGTGTATATTGGTCAAAGGTATTGTAAGATCGTTTGGAGAAAATATGAAAAGGCATACAAACAAGATGCATGATAAATCATCCTAACAAAAACGTTCTCTATTATGCAAGTCTCTTATAATCATTAAATTGAGTGTGAACTAAATAGTCTTCTCTGCACTATCGTGTGTAATTTGATAGATGGAAAGAAGATTGGTTGACAATGAATGCAGAATACATCATTGAAGGTGTCATCTCCAATGTCAATAGATCCTTTCCTACAAATACTCGTATTTGTCTTTTGTTCATTAGGATGTGTGGTAAAGTACAAGGCTCAATTGAAGAAAACATGCCTTGTGATGAAGCCATAAGATGTGAGGTTCAAGTGCAAAGAATGTGCAGCTGCTCATCTTTTCTATTCCATCCGCTCTAGCTATCCTCGATTACGTAGGTGTTGATGATGTCAAGGAAGGCGATGCACCAGACAACATAGACTAAGGCAATCAAATATTGTTCTTTTGAAAGAGGTGTTTTAGTTGATCAATTTGTTGTGGATAACATTGATGCTCATCATGTCCTTGATTTTTGCAATAAGCATTTTAGTCTCACCTTCCGAGATGATTTCTCCTTAGAAGAGGAAGAGTACTTGGGGGTAGTCTATGGTGATGATTCTTTTGTCTACTCATTGTTCTTTAAGTCTTTGTTTTTTTTGTTTCTTTGCTTTTCTGTTTGAAGCCTTCTGATATTTTGTGCTTTAATTATAAGGGCTTGTGGTTTGGAAGACATCAAGGGTAACCATCTATACCAACTTTTCTTTCTCTCTAGTGCGTGATCTAGCAAAATCATCAAGTGAAGGCATCACAAATGCAACATCAAGAATATCTCTAGTAGCATAGATTGTAGAAGCAAAAATTGAGTAGTTAGGACTATAGTAGCAAAATTGGCAAACAAAAGGCTAAGTTTTTTTTGGAAAAATTGGGAAAAAATTGAATTTAAAAAAAAAATGTAAAAAATTGTATAAAAAGAGAACTATTTTTCTAAAACTTAAGGGCATTTCCATAGCATAGAGATATAGAGAACAAATAAAATAGAGTTTAACCCATGAATTGTAGAAAGTAGATTTTTGTCTTTTATATTCATATTACTGATTACATTTGCAAATATTTAGTCTAAGTCAAAATAACTGAGATCAAAATTTATCAAACTGTGATCTAGCTACTGTAAGGAATTTAGTAAAAGTGGAAGCCATTTTGAAGTGATCCAAGACTCTTATTGCAATTGAGGCAAGGAGTTTTGTAGGGGTAGTTTAATATTTGAGAAAGAGTATCAAATTGTATTCCACAATTGCAATGCTTTATATTCCATAATGACAAATTGGTAAGTCCTTTATATGGTGTAGAATTCCACAAAAGGCATTTGTGTATTTGGAGTAAATGATTAGCAAGCCACTGGTTTTGGCAATACCTAGCTTGCAACTACTATTTTAGGTGGAGACAAATGTTAATAATAAAATTATATAATTAATAATAAATTAAAAATCATATATATATATATATAAACTAAAAATTAAATATGTACATTGTAAATTTTTGCATAATTTTTCATATATAATTTATTGTATTTATCATCAATAATAATTTAAATTTTAAAACTACATACTATTAATTATAAACTATAGGTGTTCACTCCTTCCCCATCAAAGTGCCATCTACAATAGTGCATTATAGTTAAAATTTTAAGCTTAGTGTAGACACCTAAAAATCCTTTAGAAAATAAAGTATTTTTATTTTCTGAAAAATCCCTGATGACATCATCATTTATTAATTAATTAATTAATTTATTTTTATGTCATTAAATCTTTTTATCTTAATTAAAAATATTTAATTAAGAAATCCCTCCCAAAAATGTTTAAATCTTATTTAAACATTATTCCCCTATTTATTAATTATTTAATTAATAAATTGACCAAAAATTTCAAAATAAATAATTAATTTATTTTTTGCCAAAAACTTGACCAATTTCCTTAAGACCACTAACCTCTTCCAGAATCTTCTAATCCTTCTTTAATTTCGATTAAAGGCTAATCCCATCATTTCCTAATCCTAATCCCAACTCAAGATATTTAATTAAAATTAAATATTAATCCTCAATTCCTAATTTACCCTAGGAAAACTCTAGACCCTTCTAGAACTTTCCTAATCCTTCCCTAAACCCATTTAGGGGAAATTACCTACTTTCCTTAAGCTAATCTAAGTCTCCTTTGACTCCTAGTCAAACCTTACCTCTAATGAGCCTCAAATTCATTAAAGCCTTTGGGATAAATAAAATTTTATTTATTTCTTAAATTCCATATTTATCTCTAGAAAGTCTAGACTTTTCTAAAAAGTCTTTATCCTCATCCAAAGCCTAGACTCTTCTAGAAAGTTTTCATCGTTATCCCCTTGACTCAACCCCTAACCTTACCCCAAACTTTGACTCATCCTCCTAACCGAAGCCCTTCTCAAATCCTATAAATACTCCTCCTTCCAAGAGCAAATTATTAGCTTAGTTTTTATCATTTATGCATTGTTATCATGAGCATTTTTAGCTAGATCATTTTAGCATACATCTTAATTCTTTGTTTTTTTTAAGCTTTTTAGCACATCATAGCTTAGCAATAAATGGATTAACATAGTTTTTTTCATTATTTAGAATAGCATATAGCATCAAATCTCCATTAAAGCATTATTTTGAGTTCTTGAAGCCTTAGGGGCAATTTTGGGTGTTCTACCCAATATTGTGCCACTTTTTGGGGTTTTCATGAGTCTCAAATTATCTTAGAATGCATTAGAGTATGCTCCAAGTGCTTAGAGAGCACACCTACATCCCCTTAAGCAAGAGCAAATCAAACAGTGCTTGGGTGCACCTGTTTTAGCTCAATCTGAGGTGGCTTAGCTTAGAGTTTCCTTGTTTTGGATTGATTTCATGTTAGATTAAAATTTTAATGTTTGATTGATTTGAGCCTTTCAAAACAGATACATGATCCTCAAAAGCCTTGTCTACACTTTGTGTATAATATTAATTATATACTTGTTCACTTTAAAATCCATGGGACGGGACGTGCAGAGAGCTTGGGTCATATTGAAGCCGAGATTTAGAGCAGATTTAGGATGATTGAGCCCCTTGAGATTTAGGATGATCGAGTCCCTTTCAAATTTGGTTGATGACTACCACTTCTTCCCTCTATTGTTTAGAATTTTCCAGAGGTCAGAAAGAAAACTAAGGGATAAAATAATAGTTTCAACATTGATTTCGCATTGACTTTGATTCCATTCCAGAATTTGCCCTACATTGAGTTTTTGCAACGATTTTTTTCGCTTTTGTCATTTTTTGGGATTTTAACATGATTTTAATGCAATTTGACCCCAAAAAATCATTGAAAATTGGGTCAATGATTTTTTCACAAACTAGGAAATTTTCGGGGAAAAATCGGCTGGCTCCATGATTTACGATTAATTGGGTATAATTGCGTTTTTTGCAGATTATCGCTTCTCTAGTTAGGACCAAGTTTGGGAATGATGGAAAGAATCAATTGGGGGTCCCATTTCTCAATACCACACTATTTCAATTGCAATCTGAGTGATTTGAGTTTGGTGAAAATGTTCTGGGTGCTATCAAAGATTGTAGGATTCAAACCAATAACTTTATTTTCCAAATAATAATCTCTCATAGTATTTTTCTTCCCAAAAACTCTCCAATTGGGGCGATATCTTATTTGGTGCAATGCAAGAGTTACTGTGAAAAATGGGATAAGGGGAAGTGGACATGCATAAAGTTTCATATGCTTCATCACACCTACTATACTATTTACTCTTTTTTTGTAGCTGCTATTGGTTTGAGTTTTGTAGCCATGGTGATTCAGTTAACCTCAACTTCTTTAAATGTGTCTACATTTCATTTTCCCACCCATAATAATTGTATGTACTATGGGGTGAGTGGGGCAATTTGGGTTTGATCCATGATGTTTAACTCAAAAATACAAAAATATAGGAGAAAAAACAATATACCTCTGTCATTTCAAGAAAATAACCCTTCATTCCATTTTTTCCCTTCTTATTGCATATTTCCAGAAACTAAATAAAAAATAAAACTTTATTTGTGATGTAAATAATGGATGCTTGGTAAAAAAAATGGAAAAACGGATTGACTGACTACATACAGCTCAAAGTCAGCTTTTCTGATGATCATTGTTTCCAAAATTTTGACTTTGTGTGTCCAAGTATATTTGATTTCTTAAAATTTCTCAAAAACAGGCCTTGAATAGGCCCTTGGTCAAAAATAGGATTGGTGGTTGGGTTTAGGGGTTTTGGTGTTTGAGGATAACCCTTGGTTACCAATTTGACTGTGACTTAGCGGTAGGGTCTAGAAGATCGGTTTGGTAGAGAAAAGCAGGTTACAGTGGTAGTGTTTGTGGAAGTGCCACTGATGTGGTTATTGTGGACATATTTGAAATTGCTGTTGAGGTTGCTGTTTGACATGGTTGAAGGGTGGCATTCTTTGAGGAACTGTTGCTCTATTTGAAAAAGAACAAGAAAGGAACTGTTGTTTAAACCTAAAACCACAGTTCAAAACAACTCACCATCAAAGAAAATTTGCTGCTAGAAATCCTAAAATTTGTTGGAAAAACTAGAAAATTTTCTGGGAAAGCTGAAGAAGACCTATATAAGGCATATCGTGGCGTACGGATTTGTATAGCCATATATATCTGTATGGCTGTATGGATTTTCTTTGCAATAGATTTGGACCAAAAAAAAACACTATTTTTTATTTTATTTTTGATTTATACAATTTCACAATTGATCTTACAGCTTTTGGGTGTTTTGAGTGCAATAGTGATGTCTGATTTGCTCCAAGATGCACCATTATCTGTTCAAGGCTGAATCTCTTTAAAAAGGGATAGAAATTATACATTTGGAGCTCTGATACCATGACAGAGTTGATGATCGAATTTCTGTAGCACTCCAAGGATCACTTGCAAATTTGCAATTAAAACACTCAATTACAAGAGAAAAGCAACTGATTTGCTATGGA
This sequence comes from Chamaecyparis obtusa, assembly GCA_027943335.1. NCBI lineage: Eukaryota > Viridiplantae > Streptophyta > Pinopsida > Cupressales > Cupressaceae > Chamaecyparis > Chamaecyparis obtusa. Next base: position 421,976 of record BSBK01001924.1, read on the forward strand.
GCTTGAAGTTTCATTTGATGCAAAAAGATTAAGATGACAATATACAATGAAACCCTTGTTGTAAGCACAAGGATGAAACCGCAGGTTAGGTTAAAATTATATCATAATATTTGTCTTAATCTTATGACTTGGGACAAAAAAAACATATGACCAAAGTAAGCTAAAGCATAGGGGCCTAATAATAATTAATTATTCATTTTAACATTCAGAGGCTGGGATTGAACCAATGACATTTTTAAGGCTAGGGAAGCCAAAAGTTAAGTATGATTTGACACTAGGAGATGTCCAAAGGCAATAGGGCTGACACACATCAATTATTTGAGGAACAATTGGGGAGGATAGAATGCACAGGTTGAGGAATATCTCAAAAATTGTGGGAATTCGTGGTGGTTGTATACTACTATGATTTAATAATTCTATAGAACTGTAAATTTTCAAATTTGGATAAAAAGAAATCGTCATCCAAGGGTAGGGGGAAAGTATATCTCAACATATATGGAACCAAACTGAGGAAATAAAAAAATAACCTGTTATTAGTAATTTCTAGTTAAAAGTACACCTTATCCCATTCTTCATTTAAAGTGAAGACTTAAAGTGTCATATATTGTAGAAATATAAGCTGGCTAAGTTAGGATAGGATATGGGCTTCTCTTGATTGTGAAAGTTGCTCCAAAAATTATCTACAACTAAAAAGGGATGGAAAAAAGATATTGTTATATGGTTGAGGTAATGGGCATAGTGGAAGATGTAATATTTGACAGATTCAATTTAAAGTCAAGCTTCCAGTGACAACCTTTGGAAAATCCAAAAAATGATAGCTGGAAAAAAGCTCTTGATTCTTGCATGGTTAAGCGAACCTCAAAAAGGAAAGTATAATTGAAAAACGGAGATCCAACTCACATGTAAGCAACAACAATGGTCATTCGACCCTCCTAAATACACCTTGGAGATGGAATATACACGCTGTGTAACTTTAAAAAAGCAACAGATAATAAACTTTTAACTAGCATACCCTTTTATCTTATTGGGTACTTAAGATTATTGGCCTAAAGGATTTTAAAATTAATCTCTGAAGTTGCCAAATTGTGTTTGGGTTTGCCAGTATGATGGTTTTTCCCTAAGTTCAGAGCTAGGTCAGCCAATCTCTGTGTGTGTGTGTGTGTTTGTGTGTGTCTATATATATATATATTTATACACACGCTGCGTAACTTTAAAAAAGCAGCAGATAAGAAACTTTTAACTAGCATACCCTTTTATCTTATTGGGTAGTTAAGATTATTGGCCTAAAGGATTTTGAAATTAATCTCTTAAGTTGCCAAATTGTGTTTGGGTTTGCCAGTATGATGGTTTTTAACTTTTTCCTAAAGTTCAGAGCTCAGTCAACCACTCTCTCTCTCTCTCTGTATATATATATAATATATATAATTTGCAATGAAAATATACAAAATTGAAAACTTAGCTGATAGTCATTAAGATAACTCATATTTTGATGTCAAATGTTAGATCAATACAAAAGAACAATCATTAATATTCACATTGCTCTTCATCATGAGCACCAATGCCATTATCTTGTTTTTTCAGAACCAAGAGCAACCAAACTGTCACTTCGACTAGCTGCATATGCAAGTCTTGTGTAGTGTTGATGTGAGTTTTGTTCCACTACAACATACATAATCAAACACTTAGTATTCCAAGATGAAATACCAAATACTTAATCCTCTCTTGAATAAGGTCATCTCTCATGCTAAGCTTGCAAAGTAAGGTCATGAAATGACTTCAAGGTTCCCTTAAATTGTGGATACTCGCTTAGTGGAATAATGTGATTTACTGGTAATCACTAAGGGCCTGTTTGGTAGCGGACCATTTCCAACATTTGGCTGGAATTGGCATTTGTATATGCCCATTTCGTCCGAATCCTCAGTTTGGGAGTGCAATGTGAAAGAGGAAGAGGAATTTGTTAATGCTCATTTTCGCCCAAAATAAGCATTAACATCTTCCATCTAAAAAGGTGGAATTGGGATTTGAAATTGGAATTTGAATGGAGGGAAAGCAAATTTTTAAATTTTTCATGTGGGGGGGGGGGGATTTAATTTATTTTTTATTTGTGTGGGGGGGGATTTAATTTATTTTTTATTTGTGTGGGGGGGATTTAATTTATTTTTTATTTGTCTGGGTGGTTTGTAACTTTGCTATTTGTAAATTTTTTGCTGAATTTTTTTTTCGAATTTTTTGACGAATTTTTTTTCAATTTTTTTTCGATTTTTGTCAATGTTTTTAAAAAAAAATTGATTTTTTAATTTTTTTTCTAAATTTTTTGTCGAATTTTGGTTGCAGTGATTGTAACTTGGTTGCCTGTCACCAACTTTGGCTGCCTAAAATGGTTTGCGATTACATTTTAAATTCAATTTCATTAATAAAAATGAATTATTAAATTTAAAAACATTAAAACAATTCAAAAAAAAATTTTAAAAAAATCATACTCAAATTCCAATTCCAGTTTCAAAAAGTGGAACCAAACGGTCGAAAAATAATCCAAAAATGAAAAACCGGATTATCAAATCCATGATTTGACCATTTTCAGCATTTGATCAAATTCATCATTTCCTAATTCCCGCTACCAAACGGGCCCTTGGGAACTTACGCTATTCATTCAATCGATATCAACTATTGCCCTTCTAAAGATTTGACTTCACAATGTGCAATGAAAATATAGTTTTGATTTTTCAACTTCCAGTTCAATCTTAAACTTAACTTCTACTATTTCTAACTATGAATGGAAGGAAGCATGGATGAACTTGGACTCTACTAAGTTTGGTTTTATCAGCGACTTCCACCCACCTAGTGCAAGCTTCTAAGGAATACTTTAAATGGTTTTCAAATTAGTATCTCCTCTTCAATCCCATCAATGGATGCAAACTAAAGGTTTAATATCAATTGAAGTTAAGTGCAATCACTAGCTTACAACACAAGGTACTCTTACCATCAGCAAGAGGCTAGTGGCCTAGTTTTGTTCGAGTCAAACAAGTAAACATCCACAATTATTTTCATTCAACTAACTACTTCAACATGAAATGAAATCTACTCCAAGTGAGAGATTGAGGAAACCATGCAATACTTCAAAGCAATATTAAGTAATCCACCATGAAGACCCAACAATGAATTATGAATCACTTTGATAGCATCATAGCAACAATTTGATCAAGCCTCCCCCTTAGCTAACCTACTCTAATCTACTACTAGCTCTCTCTAGCTTCTAACTCCACTACTCTTCTTCTACTGACTGTTACAAATGAGAAGGCCTTGGCCTTTTATAGTTGTTCAATTACAATGAAGGGCCAAGATCAATTCAAGATTAATCCCTACAAACCCTAATTAGGGTTGCCAAACTAACAACCAATTACATGAAGGCACCACCTCGTGGGCCAATAAGAAAATTACAATGCTTTTGATAACCAATTAGAAAATAGGACACTTGGCGTAATGTGATTGACTGTGCTTGAATCTAGAATTTTCTGATTGGAGAAGACAACTAGGTGCCACCTCATCATCCTTATCTTGTAGCTCTATTTGAGAACATGTGCTTTGAATCTTGGCTTTTGGAATGTGCCTGTTAAAACTGCAAATATTTTTTGCCCAATTGTTAGAAGTTATCCTTGATGAAGAGAAGATATCTCTTGATACTCAACATTTATAACTTTGATTAACTCTTCCGAAACTATCAATCTCTTTGAGGATGATTGTGATGGCTCATGTTCTCAAATTGCTTCCTCTTTAAGATCTCCATCCTTCATTTTGAATTCCCCTCATGGCCCTGATTCGAATCTGCATGTTTGAACCCTCTAATCCTCATTTTCGAACTTTAACTTGTGTTTTGAAATTGTAGATTTGATTGAACTTGATCGCATTTGTGACTTGAATTTGATTTGATTGTGCACTTGATCGTCATCTTCAAATTTCTTGTTGATGTTGAATCCTTCTCTTCATATGAAAGCTTCGAGCCTAGAGCTTTGACCTTGAAACATTCCTCTTACCTTCCTCTTTCCAATCTACCCTGCAAAAACAAATAAAGGATGCATTAAGATCATAAAATAATGAAGAAAGACTTATCATTTTTATGAAATGAAGTTTCCTTTAGACTCCACCTTCCTCCCATAAAATTTAAATCACCTAAGCATGAGGAAATTAGAACTGTAGTTTCTGTGCAAAATCTGAATAATGAATTTCAATATCTACTCCCAGATTTTACCTCTCACCCTCCTTCAACTTCCAACTTAAAACAAAATCCAAATCACTGCCCTGCAAGGAATATTTCGCTGCTAATGTAAACGAATTTTGTTGGCTATGGTGGCAGAAGTAAACTTGCCATGTTGTAGTGTTGAAATGAATTTGCTGGCTCCTTATATAGGAAATAAGGGGGTCTGATTGGAGGCTGACCTGGCTAATGAGCCAATAGAAAAAAATATTTTAATTAATTTACTGTGGCCATGTAGGCCGACCTAAGTAAGGGAATTCAATGATTTTAAATATTTATCTTCCCTAATCCAAAATCGCTGAAGTCATGCCTGGGTGGAAATGAGTGAAGGTTTGGGATAAAAATCCCAAGGAGAGGGTGGAATCCGCCCCCCTCTCTTGGGGAATTTCATTTGCAGTTGTTTACAAATTGTCACCTCTTGCCAAATCACAACTAAATTTCATGCCTTCACCTCAGATTTTGCAGTGGAAATGAGTCATGTCTTAGGATTTTGCTCTTCTGGAGGGAGCGCAATTTAGGTGAAGTTGGGGAATAATCCCCAAGAAGCAGCGGATTCCCACTGTCTTTGGGAATTTTCCCATTTAAATATTTTGTTCCTCAAAACACACCATTTCAGATTTGCAAGCTCGCCTACTTCTTCATGCTTTGATCAATACATGGCAGGAATTAGATGTAGTTGGGGATTTTGCTAGTGGAAATCTGATGTAGTTGGGGAATTTTCCCTAAGGACCAGTGGATTCCCACAGTTTTTGGGAATTTTCCCCAAATATAGGTGGATTCTGCCATGTCTTGGGGAATTTTCCCAACACTTAGTCGCTTTCCCTTCTAAAACTTTGCCAATTCGACCACTCCTTATTCAGCTCGCCAAGTTTGATCAGGATCAGATTGCAACCAAAAGAGGGTTTGTCACTTGGTAGGGGTGGAATTATGGCTCTTGTTAGGATTGGAATCCCAAGGAGAGGGTGGAATCCGCCCTCTCTTGGGGATTTTTTAGTCACTTCATCAAAACATTCCTAAGTCCGAGCCTATGAACTTAACTGTTTTCTACATTTTCCAATCTGATTGATCACCCCTTGTTTCACATGTTTTGGAGGCCTGACTAGGGAGGTGGAAATGGAGGGGTGCTTGGAATAAAAATCCCAAGAGGGCAGATTCCGCCCCTTCTTGGGGAACTTTTCTTTACGTCAACATTTCATCCCCCAGTTCACCTCGAACTCACTCACCATAATCAGCACCTTAAATCCTCTTTCAAAGGCAAATTCGATTCTTAAACCAATCTGATCTGCATGTGTTGAAGTCTAATTACTCATGATTTAATCTTTGATCAATGCCAGATTTCCCCAAACTTATGAAAATGGAATTGCAAGAACTTGCCCTGTCCTCACTTGCACTTGGTCTTGATTTCTGATCTGAATGTTGATATCACTCTTGCATACCCTTCCCACTCTCATACTTAGTTCAAAATTCACTGATCTTACTCCTATTCCCTCAAGGAAGACACCACTCTCTAGCTTAAGGACCTAACTGACTTCATGCCCTCACTCCCTCCTACCGGCCTGGAGACTTGAAAATGTTGGTAGCTGACCTTTAAGACCACTAACCTACTGCTAAAGCAAAAAGAGGGGGTCCCCATTTGCAATGGGGCGTTGGTGTGAAAACCTCACAACATGTAGGACCCTCTTCATCCTTTAAAGAGATCGAGACAATCTGTGTAACTTAAGTGTTAAAATTGGCACACTCAGTGGCTACATTCCAATTCCTCGCCAACCTCTTATATTTGACTTGCTTATGTGATAGAAGGCATGAGTTAGAATGCAATAAATGAAGTTGTGGGGAAGGGTGGACCTAAGGACCTTGATTTGGGGACAATGGGGTATGATGGTTGGCACGAGGTTGAGGGGCAACACAATTTTATAATATCATCACCATATTATTTACAACACCAAGTTATAGGAACTTTTGAGTCTTAAATCAGTGAATGCGTGCACACTCTAGTTAACTGGACTGCAACTGTATGTGCATACTTAATATATGACTGTGCCATGCTTCTAATTAGCTGATTATAATGGCACGGTGTGTGTAGAAGGCATGCATGGTGCCAACAACAATCTTGAGGTATCAGGCTCTACCAGGACCTTCCAAAGCCTATGGGATTGATTGCATCCATGGCATGCTTAATCGAACCACTCAGGATAGTTAATTGTTTTGCAGCCCCTTGTCTACATTTATTAGGTGACAATCTTGAGGTGTTGGGCACCACAAGGGCTTCCCAAACCTGCAAGATTGATTGTCACTAGTTTGCCCAACAATGCCACATAGGGTAGTTGAGTGTCTTGTGCTATCCCCAATATCTACTGATAATACATGAGCAGCCAAAACTATTGGTAGAGTCTGTAATTGGCACAGGGGCACAGCTGATACTCGTTATGAATATTAGATTATGTATTACAAGTTAGAAAGCAAAATAGTCTTATCTGTGCAAATAGCTGGGAGATCTGGCTGAGAACATTATTAGTAAATTACTAAATAGTGTGATTTTATGATTCCATGTGCACATGAGTTGCTATCCCTTTCTCTCCTACGGGTGAATACTAAAGTTGTTAGATGCTGTATATAACGACTGATTATTCCATAAATAGTAGCCTATTTTATGGAGACTTGTAATTTATAAGGAGGGTTATATTGGCATTTATTTTGTAAACCAGAATATCAGTTGCTTGTTTCTTCTCTTTTGTACTGGGTGATGTGTCAGGTATATCCCTTAAGCCATGTGTTGCATGTATGCCGTTTCATCTTATTGGTGTGCAAAATGACTTCCTTAAGTCAGTGAAGCTTTTTTGAGAGTCGATTTGCAGTTGTGTACCTATTAATTACCTATATGCTGCTAATGATTAAATCATTAAACAACCATTTGTTGTGAACACCTTTTGATTGTGTGGTTCCTTCTGTGATATTTTTAGCTGGGGAAATTAGAAAATGTTTTTTTTATGTGTATCGGTAATGGGCCGTAGCCAATAAATTTTATTAATTTATAAAGATTTTACAAGCCTGGTTCAAATGAGCACTGGTAGGAAAGAACCAGGCAAAGAAAACCTCCGGTCTTGCTCATAAATTTAAAGATTGCAGGACTTAGTAGATGACCAGTCTGTTTGAGATATACATGACTGGTTTAATGATACAAAGATTTCATACATTCTGAAGAAGATATATAATTTCCTATCAGCAGCTCCTTTTCACCTTTTGTAATCTTCATTCAAATATCTCTACCAATTTGTCCTCTTCCAACTTGCTTGCCAACTGGAGCACTGTTCTATTTCCAGAGTATAATAGTTCCTGCATATTTCTAGACAACCACAAACCTTCCTTTGACACAATAGATAGATGTCAAACTGAAATACTGAAAAAGGAACTAAAACCTTTCCCATGTGAATGCATTTGAGACTAGATTAATTGAACTAAACTTATCCTAAGTATTACACCATCCCATGTTGCCCAAAGAATATTGATTAAAGAATTTAAACTTATTGTTGCTCATACTGTGAATTCCATATGGATACTGATTGTAAATAAATCTGCACTGTGGTTAGCAATCAAAGAGAAGGTAATGATAGCGATAGCTAAGGAGTATCACCTGTATATTCTGAAAAGGAAATATGCCCTCTTAAGCATGTCTTACACTATATGCCTATAGTGTAGCATTCATAATTGACCATTTGAAACTTGTTTGGAGAAGTAAATTCAATATATTTTCTAATGCAGGCATTCATAAACTGAACGGGCTATTTAGATAACTGTAAAAATATCAATCTATTTACAAAGCATATATTTGTATATATACTTGCAGCTTATATCTCAAAGAAGACCATATCCTATGTTCATAAAGGCATCAAATGTTTTAATTCCCATCAGACCTTACCAGAAAGAGAATCCTTCTTCGTGGACATACATGAATACAGAAAATGCTAAAATATATTTAGTTATTTCCATGTTGTGAGATAAATTCTATCAGTCAACCACATATCAAACAAGAATAAACTCCTAACCCTCACACACAAACTACTAAAATATACATGTGCCAGGAGAACAAACTGCACCACTCTAAGCTAAAATAGAAATCAAACTTTATTTAAAAATAGATGGAGCTTGAAGCCTTGGAATCACGGATCAAGCCATAGAAAGGAGAATAATCTTGTTAAGTTTTTTTTTTTTTTTGATCAGATTTATCTATTTAAACTTAATTCTTGTTTTCAATTCAATGTAGATTGAATAACAGCAATAATGATGTATATCAAAGTTGATATCTTCTGAAATGTATATATTATCAGATATTGATTATTTATGCATAAATACTGAACAGAAACAATATGAGTTGCCCTGACATTTATCTCTAAGAAGAACTGATCACTTAGTATGTTAATCATGCCAGCTGTAAGAAAAGACTGCGCTGACTGTGCCCTTAATACTGGTTCGCTTACTGTGATGTCTGTTCACTGTATCTCTTTGAAATGAGATGTCACTGAATATATTCGCTGTGTGTCTGCTGTTTTCTATTTTTCTATCTTCGATGTCTAATGTTAAACAGAACAATGCAATTATATACAAATGTTTTGATGAGGCGTGACTCATGAATGAGTTCATGAGTCACGACTCATCAACTACCGTTAAGACTGTTTTAACATTATCGCAAGACATTTGATTAATTAAGAACGCTGTGTATAGAGCGTTGTGTAATATTAATAATATCGCGCTGTGTATTATTAACGGATGCCACGCTGTACCATTAAGGATACCACGCTGTAACATTATTAAGGATACCGATAGTTATCGGTTAGTAAATAAACATTGTAATGACCGATACTCATCGCTAATTGGTATAATATTAAATATTATTAAATCAATTATAATATACATTATATATGTATATTGATATATATATAATAATGTCATTATTATATATATATATATATATATATATATATATATATATATATATATATATATATATATATATATAATAATGTCATATATATATATATATATATATTAATATGCATATATATAATATAGAATAATATAACAATATTATCAATTCAGATATTTATATAATGAATAATATGATGTCATTCGATCAAATCCATTTCAATAGTTAATTTTATTAATAATATGATAATAGATTAATTTTCTCAATTATGATATGTATGTGAATACGTTAATATATATAATAATAATATCTATTATTATTATCATATATATTGATATGCATAAGTTAATCTATTTTCATAATATTAATATCTCATTCAATTTATCTGATCGAAGCTACAAACATCAACAAATCTCAAATATCAAAACATCTACCCTCAGCAATATTTCAATAAAGAAAGATTCCTAAACTAGCTTCTGCATTAATTCCAAATTAATACTCAGTAAGCATTTGATTGTCTTAGATAAAAGACACACATATGATGCCCAAGACTGTATATAAACCTATATTATAAAACCTTTATCATAACTGTATAGACCTGCATATAAAACCTTTATCATATACGTATTATCAATATGGGCCACAGAAATAACACCATAATCTATATATTTCTAAATAACTATTCCAGAATAGTCATAGCACATCTTGCAATAATTAACTCTTAATCGAAGGCTGGATGAACTCATAACTAGCATCTATGAGATTATCAACAAGGAATCTGCTAATGCAAATAAGGGTATTCATGCCTAATATCCTTTCGGTAAAGAGATATCAATCCGAGAATTCTTCAAGATATAGACTACACCTAAGTGTGAAAATGTGAGTCTATCAGCTCTACCACCCTTCAACTATATCTTACTGGATTAGATCCGAGTTGGGAGCATGTAGAGACTAAGCATACATAAATAATTATCCATATACCCTCAAAACACCAAGAAGAAGCATAACGAAGTGAGAAAACAGAGAATACTCCACGTCACATACCACCAGTTGTGTTGATAAACTGCATAAAGACTCATGATAATTCCATCGATAGTAAGTACAGATACAATCTGAAGCTCAACGTTTCTAAATTTACTAAAACCTGCCCTTGTGAGCCCTGATCCAGTACTAATCCCTTCTGCGAGATCTTAAAACAAGATGCCTCAAATTCTCCCATTGTCGAATGTTTCCATCTAATCTGATAACATGAACTATTCCTAGATGAGTTAAGATTCTCAATCCAGTACTAACAACCAAGCACTATGCAACTAACCACAATACACCAACCTCTATAGGAAGAGAATATCTAATTTGTTAATAAGGTCTCAATCAAATTGTAATCAAGCCTAATGAAAACTAATCTTTATGAGACATGAAATCATGACCTGGCTCAGCAGGACCAAATGAAGCCTATTCCCATAATGAACATCATACTTAGGCTCAAATAAAATCTTAAGAAATGCCGCTTGCCCAGTTGCAAACAAATCCTAAATCATTCATTGTATTATACAAAGAGTAATAACCATCATCAACACACCGATAACAGAAAAACATACAAATGAGAGATTAATCAGATCTAATGCTCAATTTGAAGGAAGTTAATACTGAATAAATGTTCCATTCATTCATAATGTTATTAGATAAGAAGTTATTTGATCAAATCCAAATAATAACAGATACCTATCAACATATGAAAGGAATAGACCATAAACCACCATAAACATCGAAAGAATATAAGACTAATAACTATAATCTAGATGCTATATATAATCGAAATTATTTTGTCATACAGATACTGTGTCTTAGTCCGCACTGAGAGTCTTCAAACCAATATGAAACCAGGTCTTAATACAACAACTGTCGTTATAAAACGAAATTAGAAAATGGTTAACTAAATCTATTTCACTATTATTTCTGCTCATTCATTTATATCATTTAGATTACTTTGTTATGAGTCCTGACATAATATATGTAATATGTTTTGACAGAGGCATATTTATGGTCATAATGGAAAGGAGATTGACATCTTCGCAGATGGAAGTACTTTGGCTGTAAATCCTTCCTATGTGAAGCTTTGGTTGGATCTACTCTCACGAACGCCTCGAGTTGCACCTTTCCTCACAAAGAATGATCCCATAATTATTGCTTTGAAAAAGGTCAGTTATTCTTTTTACAACCTCAGGTTGTGTTTTCCCTGTCTATATTCAATATAAATGCTAATTAAGCATGCCAAGATTGCATTCTATGTAATTAAACGACTTCGAGTTTTAAAGCTTGTAAAGTTTTTTTTCTATTCCTAATTAACCTGAATCCCTAGTTTTTGGTTTCAACTGTTCTATATGTTTGATGTCAAAAATGTAGCAAAATAATTCTCTTAAACATAAAAATCAAGAAAATATGGCACTACATAACTTGCCCATGGATGGAGTCATGGACACTGGAGATGGTCTTTATTTATGAAAAAGTTCTCATGCACATTGACATTGCGTTTCATTGCAGAACATCACTTTATCTTTTCCTAATTAATCTGAATGTCTAGCTTTCATTTCAAGTGTTCTAAAGTTTGATGTCAATGATGTGGCAGAGTATTTCTTAAACATAAAAGCAAGAACAATAATATGAAACTACACAAGGTGCACATGAATGAAATTGTGGACACTGGAAACACTTTTTATTTGACATTGCTTTTCAGTGCAGGAAGTTTATTTGGTGATATGTTTATCTCACATTTTTCTTTGCTTAGTATCTTTTGTACGCAATGATAACAGGATAAAATTCCTGTTTGATTGAATTCTTCATTAATAGTAGTGTTGTGCTCACACTTTGTGCACGTGCAACAAAACTTCACTTATTAGATGATTAGTTCCTTTCTTTGGCATATTAAATATAAATTATTCTGGTTATGAGTAGAACAGATATCTTGGGATTGCTTTTTTTTTCATAGGAGTGACTCACTGTACGGACTACTTGAGAACTGTATATTGTTGCAGTGAAGACAAATGTTTCCCAACTATTGATAAAAGACTAAGGCCTTTTCAGAGTCAACTATTACCTGATGTGTTATATTCTTCTTTGTCTGTGACTTCACATAGAATAAGGATGTAAATTTCAATCTTACTACTGTTAGTGTTCTTCCATCAATAAGTTCTTGTACTAAGTTGGCTGTTGTGGGCTGCGGTTATTTTTCTCACTACTTTGGGGAATGATTAATCCATATTTAAAAAGTAGTCAAATTTAGGAATTTAATCATTTTGGACTTGCATTCTCCAGGATCCTACTGATTACAAAATTTTTTAGACCTGTTTGCATTTGATTCTAGGGAATTCAAGAGTTTGTCATTGTAAATGCCACTTAATCTGGATAATCGAATGTCTCTTGCACTTCACAAAGAAATCTGTGTGTGGAAATATCCAATTTGCAATGCAGCAAGGAAAAATGCTGGATGGGGTTTCATCGATTCTCACATTATAGCACTTCTATAACCAAGTTGGGAATGCTACATTAAAATATGTTTCTACTATATCTTTTAGATCCTTTTGACGTTGTTATATCTTCTCTCATACTCTATTGATCTTGTTATATCCTTTATGGATAAAATGTGGAGCTTTATTTAAGGGCTTGTTGTAATTACCAACCTCATTTCTGCCACTTACTTTGTTCGTGACAGTACTGTGATCATGTTTTGGATGCATATTCTTGTGACTTATTTTAATATTCATTTTGGAATCGAATGAGGCAAGTTTTGAAGTCACTTACTGAATGTTGTAGAATTATAATTTCCCAGTCTTAACAGTCAACTGATTTTGATGACAGGAATTGTCAGACCATACCACGGAGGTCACTTTGCAACATGAATCACTAGATGGCATGTTTACTTTCTATGACATTACACAGGCCAAACTTAGTATATATCAGGTATGGCTTCTTTTCTTGTATGTAATTTTTTTTTCAATTTAACCCCGGTAGTAAACATTTTGGTGCATGCTTTTAAATTAAGATGACGACTGTTTAACTTTAGAGGATTGTGATAAAGTGGAGAGGGATGTGAGGAACTATGATAAGTAGATTTTTTGTTGTTTTTCTTTTGTTGTGAATCATTCATGATCATGAAATGAGATAGAAGCTTTTCAACATTTGTCAAGGAAACAACCTTTTTGTCATAAGTGAACTCATGGAAGTTCCCCCCTGTAAGATTGGCTTGACATTTTGAGTTGATTAGAAATGTCTTGATCACAACTTGTTTTGCTCTAAACTCTAAAGTGAAGTTGTCAATGAAAATCTGCTAGAAATTCCCACACATGCACATCGTTTGTAGTTAAGTTTTTCTCAATTAACTGGCATGAAAAGATATTTTTTGACTTGAACCCATAGTTGGAAAACTTGGACTTGGCAGGCCAAGATTTTAACACGTATTAGGACTTGGAAAAAACAAAAACTAGATACGGTAAGAAACTAATTAGTGCACGAGATGCACAAACAATGAATTTAGAGAACACCAGTCTATTTTGATTCACAATTCGTCATTATTCAAAGATTATACGTCATAAAACCCCCAAACACTCCAAATTCAAAATTTCAAATTAAAAAATTATAAATAATATTGTATAGCATGTCATGAGTAGCTAAACACACCCTACATCTTGTTCCCACTCCTAGCGTTAGTATTATCTGGCCTCAACTCTAAACGTAAATCTGAATTATCTCGAGGAGTGAATGATTTTTCAATCATGGCTTCCTCCAATGCCTCCGTTGCATTGGCATCTCTCTCCAATTCTGTGAGATCTCCATTATTAAACTGCATGTGTAAATCCCTGACAATCCAATTTAAAAATCAATCAATGTCATCCAAGATGATGACCACCATTTTGGTTCAAAGACTAATTTTGTAATGGACATAAACAAGGTCATCGATGTGCCTTTGGATCATACCTATTTCTCTTTATAGTGTGATGCTCTCAAATCGGCTCTAATTATGCTGACACCTAGAAGTGCTTTTTGAGACAAAACACATATAGCTAGCAAATCTTACAAAATGCTTAATCTTACACCACAAATCTACAAATAAAACTTTTAAAAACTTATAAATGTTAAGTAAAAAAATTAAAATTTTCAAGTATTAAGCTAGGATTTATTTATCAGACAAGTGTGTATTTAGAAGACTTAGCTAGTTAGTGGTTTTTCATCTTTCATTGTGTTTCTGAGGTTCTCATTTGGTGTTATTTTCTCTATGCATGTAGTAAGTGTTAATATTTCAGACTTTGAAAGGAAATATCAAACTATAGATGATCTTTCAAAACTAAGATTTAGGCCCTATCCAAAATATAGATAATAAAAGAAATAGATAATACCCGGTTTTGCTGTAGAATCTCCTTGGTGATGCCTTCAAGTTGATATAATTTAACCTTTAAGTCTGCTTCAATTTGCTCTTTAAATCTGCTATGTTTCGCTCCTCAAGTCTGCTATAATTCGCTCGTTAAGTCTGCTGTAATTCGTTCCTCAAGTCTGCTATAATTTGCTCTAGGTCTGCTATAATTCGCTCTAGGTCCGTTATACTTCGTCTAGAAATGGCTGCAATATTTAGTATGAAATGTAATTGCTTTGGATCAGATTAGAAGGAATTTGTTTGACTGCTGCTATGGTGTGAATGAGGCAGGCATGTTATGTTTTCGATACTTGGCTTAATTCACACCATCACCTCATATATATATGTAATAAGGGGGGTGACATGCAAGGTAGCCGACTTACATATGCAAGTCGGCATTCATTATTTTCCCAGCCGAAGACCTTCATTCATGCAGGTCGCCCCTTATTCCAATTTGTCCCACAAATATTAAATATGGAAGTTGGTCTTTATTAAATATGCAAGTCGTCCCATATCATAATAAGTATAATATCCAATATTAAGTCGTCCCTTCTAGGATAATATAGGGATGATCCTTTAGAGTTTAACACAATAATTAGAGATGTATTTGCTTATTATTTATCTCAGTATTTTGATCTTACTGAAAAGACCATAAATACTAACAGTAAGGTCTTCCTGAAATGTATTAGAGAAGAAAACTTTGGGTTTACTTAGTATGTCATGTCATGTACTAGAAGGTGGAGTTGGTTTGTCCATCTACAATTAATGATGGGGTAATTTCTATTATATTTTTTTTTGTTACCATCATAATAATGGACAACAGCCTCCTCTTTATCCATCGCCTCACAGAGATAATCCAGTGACATGCCATCGCATTGACTATATATAGAACCTTGATCAAAGTCTCCCATGAAAAAATTGAAAATTAAATTATAATTTTTAAATTAAAAGAAAATTAGAGCGTATTAACAAAAAAGCAAAAGCAAAATTTTTAAGGAATATTAAGTTTGTAATTGTCACTTGACTCCTTTGCATTCTTGATGAACACGTCATCAAAATTTGTTTTCATGGCTTTCTCCTTCCCTTTGTTTTTTTTGGAATATGGAGAGCCCCGTCTAGGCATTGCTTGCAAACTTTTTGTTGAGAGAAGACATCAAACTTATAATGCTCCGCAAAGTGACAATTTTTTTTGAGAAATTGCATTGCCATTGATTTTTCATGTTTCCTTCCTTTTGTGTGCTCTTATCAAACTAAGAACCCAAATATGGTTGTAGACAGATTTGGT
The DNA here is from genome assembly GCA_027943335.1 of Chamaecyparis obtusa. Classification (NCBI taxonomy): domain Eukaryota; kingdom Viridiplantae; phylum Streptophyta; class Pinopsida; order Cupressales; family Cupressaceae; genus Chamaecyparis; species Chamaecyparis obtusa. Next base: position 437,838 of record BSBK01001924.1, read on the forward strand.
AATGTGTTATCGCATTGTTCAACAACACTTTTTACTCATCCAATTTAACCAATATTTTCAAATGTTAAGTCTAGGAAATTTCCACCACAAGGGCTCCAAAAAGTTGTGAGATGCCTCTTTTTATCTAGTCTCCTTGCTTTTGTATTATCTATGATAGTTTGGATAACATTTGTCCACCCCAAACTCTTGGAACATCCGCTCCAACACAATGCACAAGTCTTAGCATTCTTGACTTCGTGCGAGGCATGTACAGCCTTCAAGAACACCAATGTGCCATTCAAAGCCATTAATTTTTTTATAGGTGTCATATTCTTGCCATTTGATAAAATATTGCAGCCATATTTGTGCCATAATGAAATCCTTAGAAGTTGGATCATAATTTCCACTGGCAACTGTTAATACATTTATCAACCGTTCCCAATATGGGGTGTTAGCCACATTAAATGGTATATTATGGTAATACCAATAAAATTTGTTGCTTACATTGTAACCTCTGGTTTTTCTCTTGGTTCAAAACAGTAGCTTCAAGCGAATTTTGTGCCCTTAAAAAATGGACGAAGAATGTAGATGGAGAAATAATGAATAAAAGAATTTCCAGATCATTGATGCCACTGCTTATCCTTGTCCTCTCAGTTTTCGTTTCATCCTAATTGGAAAATAGGGCATTGATTTCTCGCCTTTCATTGCACTTGTTGATTGTGTGGACATAAAAAATCAGAAAACTTCAGCAGGGTTTTCATTCACAGGACAACAAATTTAAGAAAAGAAAAGAAAAGTAAATAACATTAGAAAAAACACAAAAATCAAATGCAACAGTAAGGGTTGGTAAAAAAATAGAGCGTTTTAGCAGCATAACAGCAAGGAAAAAGTTTTTATTGTGCCTCTGCATTTGATGTTTGAAATTTAGATAAAAAGGGAATAAAAGAATTTGAAAAAGTAAATACCTTTGCCAGTACACTCAATCATTGATTCAATATTCAAATTGGATCTCTAATCACTCGACACTCACTTCGCTCTGCTGAGCTTTCACAAAAAAGGAAAACATTAAAAATTGGGTTTTAAAACCCCTGCCTTTGTCTTTTTCATGCTGCTGAGTGCGGATTCAAAATTTGTGGGTCTGTGTGTATAACTATTGTGACTGTAGGCTGAATTTGTGAGCCTGTACCTACGAGAATAACTTGCAAGTTTGTCCTAGTTAGGCAAGAATTCACTTATCTTCCTAACCATGCTCCAACCAAAAAAGTCTGAATAATACCTGTTTTTGTGGTCAGCATCTGAAGAAGTGCTATAATGATTACTTGACATTTTTGAGATCTATTTGATTGCAGGTAGCTAGTGTAACCTTTGACCTATTTATTTTGCTGGCGGTGGCATCATATTTGAGTGTTCTGTTCATTTTCCTGGTTGTTACAACAAGGGTAAGTTTTGAAATTTGCCTTTTGCATCTGGCTAATCATGTCTTTTGTGAAGCTTACAGCCTTTGATGGATTGCTAAATTTTCCTGTTATCTTGGATTCCTGAAACAGGGTTTGGATGATCTGATCAGTATTTTTCGTCGTCCTCCTTCACGCAAGCCAAAGGCAGCATGATATTTCTTGTCCCTGCTCCTTACCTTTATCAGCTGCATAGGAGTTTCTTGTTATTTTTCTGCAATGTTTCATAGCGGTAGAGAGCTCAGATTATGGATCTTTATTTTTTCGTCGAAAAGCCATCTTTTGCACTGGCTTTTTCATGTACTTGTGGGTCCATTTTTAACGGCACATATTTATTAGGTTTATTTCTTGTCTGTCTCGTGAAGTTTATATTATGTTTCGGTTTTAACATATTTATTCCCTCTTGGGTAACCATAACATTCGCAGTTCCATCTGTGAATTAATTGATTTGCTGTATCATTAATGGGTTAAGAGTGTACCATTTATCGGATGAAATACATTCATATTTAAAGTTTGAAGGAAAACCAAATTTTGCTCTTTGCATGTTGGAATTAGTAATATTTTTGACCCTAAATTTTTGTACCTTTAAACAATTGAAAAATAAATGATAATGGGCCATTTAAGTGAAATCAATGAAGACATAGCTGGCCATATTGCATCAAAAAAAATAATTATGGAGCAGTTTGTCCAAAGGTAAAATTCAAATTGCTTTTGTTGTAATTGCATGCTTGGTATAATATCGAGGAGTGGGGAATTCACTTATGTTTATTGTGTTGGGAAAATGATGATGGCAGGGTGAAATTGGAAAAAAATTGTTTTCAGGACATGTTAATTTTGTTCATGTTCATTCAAAAGAAATGTATGATCAATAACCCACTTATATGGTAACATAACTGAGCTCAACACATGATCTCTCTCAAAGACACTGCTCCACCTAAAACATCAACTAGGGAACTTTTCAGCCTCTAAATGTTCGGAGCTATTCTTTTTTGGTTATTATAGAGACTTTTTTGACAGTATGTCATCTTATATTTTCTTGGGGTTTCTCCCAAGGCCTGTTGAACCTTGAAAGGGCATGGAATAATTCCAATTTATCTTTTTAAGATATTTCTTATTACGAATCCTGAAGCATATTGAGGCAGTGAGATTCAATCTTCTTTGATGGATCTTTAATTGGTCTCTTGGTCAAGGATTGTTAAGTTATTGTGTGGATCATTAAATGGCTGAAAACGAGCCAAGTCAACAAAGGGTCCATGACATGCAAGAATGTTCGAGGAAGCAACATACTGTGAAAATCATAGAATGCACAGATTGAAGTTGAGCAAACCTTGTTCAATATAGATCTTGAGGGACAGTAGCAGGATTATTTGTGCTTCAAGATAAGAGATTGGGTGGGTGTTTAGGCAATCATGCGGTGTTCATATTCGTAGGTGATTGATTATAAAGTTGAGAAGTGGTTGTGGGATGTAGAGCAATGGTTGGAGGCAGGAGTTCTGCCTACTTCGGTGTCATATGGGGTGTGATCTATTGTAGAATCTTAAGCTTGATTTCAAATTCAAACATATAGTTTTTAACTTCGAACACAACTTAGAGCTAGTAATAATAATGCTTATAATTGAGCCAGCTATTCTAATGTGTTCCAAAGAATCCAAGATTTCCATCCCATGGAGATTTGACCATGTTTTTTTGATGCCTCATTACCATGTTTTTTTGATGCCTCATTGTGCATGGATACGCATACCGAGTCCTCTCTAATTATCACTTTGTCCAAGAAAAACTGTTATCTTTTGGTTCTGAATAAGATCATTTTATTATTATGTTATAACCTTGTGCCAAGTTATAGGATGGTGCATGCCGTGGTAGTGGATTTGTTTTCATTACTTGCCGAGTTTGTTTAAGTGTGTTTGTACAAAGTTAGCTACTTGGTTTGATAGGCTGTAATTAGATTCTTTGACATTGTTTACCTCAATGCGAGAGTTGCCTCCCCTAAAGATGTTTGAAGATTCGAGAGGCTTGTAGATCAAGTTGGTTTTGAAAGATGTTTTTACTTTATCTCACATTCCCGAGTTACCTTAGGCATCCTAATAGGATCTAGTTGACATATGCATTACATAAGTAGACATCACATATGACCAAGGTCACTTTGGGGCTCACCACTTATTGTGTTGGTTAAGAGGTGGTGGTGTTGTCCCAACCAAGGTTCAAACCTCAGTTGGGCCATTGTGTTTATGGGCTTGTGCCTTCGTCGATCCAATTTGCTCATGGGTTTGGGCCTTAACTTTGTTAAATGGGGATGAGGTCCCCTTTTTGTGGCCTCATTGGTTCATAGCTCTAGGCCAAAAGTGTTTCACATGGGTCCAGAGGGCGTGTCGTGCTAACAAGTCTAGTCATGTTAAAAAGTTTAGTAGACACTTTAAAAAAAAAAATGACCAAGATCACTTAACAACAAAGTGAAAAGTAACATTTTCTTGATGCTCATCGAGATTGAGAAATTACCCACTAAGGGTGTAAATAAATGAAGAAAGATGACAATGATGACCCAAATTGAAGGAAGATCATTAGAATCGGTCTTCCTAGCCATCCTAACTTATTAGAGAAGAAATAGAAAGATGGTAGGATTAGCATGAATGATTTATTAAACCAATTCCTCTTGTAGGTATAGAAGTACACCACTTGGTTTAAGATTTTATTAATGTTGTAATGCAAGGGAGAAAACAATTTTCTAAGCTCATATTGAACTTACCCAATTCGGTATGTGAAGATAGGACATACCTAAAGTCAATTTGATAACACAAGTTGAAATTTGTGCTCAAAGAAGTGAATGGTGGTTGCTGCATCTACAAGATGCTAGATTAATTGGGAGAAGGGCTAAATATTTTGACATTTGGATCCATGACTTCCTACAAATTGATTAGCAAGATAGGTTTTGGAGTTTAGTGACATATTTTAAAAAGTCTCATTAGGAGTGACACTCTTGAAAGTTGATGAAGAGGCCTTGGTCTAATATGTTGACAAAATGTGTATCAAGTGTTTATTAGAGCGGCAATGTCTTCCATATCTAGCAAAAACCATGGCAAACTAACCTATATGAGTGAATGAAAAACTTACGAAGAAAAACCTCCTCTAAGTAACTTTTATTAATCTCTAACTTGCTTGATAATTGCTTGTCTCTATTCAATAGTGGCACAAGATTTGCAATAATGTGCACAAGCTTTGTAAAAGTGTATAGAAGTTGATCTCTATGCACTGATATGTTCTCCAAACATTGGGTTCTTGGATCTAAGTGAGATGATTCAAATATCCATATCTTAAATGACACTGATATGGAAATACTAGTGCATTGACTTTCACTCTTCAACACCATTCCAAAATTGTATAAGGATGCTAGTTCCAATTGCTCATATTGAGGGGATTTATCAAATTTTGACAAATATCCGTCTCTTTTTGTTATTTTTTTATATTGTTTCTATACACTCTTTTTGTATTGCAATTGAGGTATATATCTTGTACTTGGATTCACATGTGAATTTTTGTATGTATTATTTATATTGGTAGGGAAGGGCTTTGATCCCTCACAAAGGTAGTTTGACAATCAAATCAGGAAATAACAACCACCCTCAACACAACCAGAAGGACAAACCCCTAACTATCTACACAATAGCCCAAGATATAATAAAAAACATCTTAGCCATACTAGTAAGATCCATAATAACCCCAGACTCACATAACAGAACTATCACTAAGAGCAATAAAAACATGATATCAACTTTATTTAAAGTCCTGATTGACCCATAATGATGATTGTTACATATCATTGAGACTAAACTAGTAGAGATGACCATAATAGGCTCATAGGCCATAGAGTTTAAATTAGTACAACAAAATGCTTGATTAAAACTAATCCTAAATAAGAGCATCATTAAAAGGAACCAAAACCTATAAGTCTTAAATGAAACAACAACCAGATACATTTTAAAAACAAAAAGGCATATAACCAGGCTAACCAACAAGAAAAACTATTACTGTTTGGGGCCACCAAGTAGCCCCTAGCTAGTTCCTTGAAAGCTTCTGGCTTCTAGAGGTGATCCTTGTCATCTCGGTCCAAATTATTCTCCATCTCTTTCTATCCTTTCCCCTGCTACTTCTTGATCTTCTGTCCCTACTTGCTTTGACTAGACACAAACCCCATAGTAGCCTTCCTCATTATTCCAACAGTAATAACACAAAGGGTGCTAATCACCTTTCCAAAATAGGTCTTGATGGTACGAAACTTTTCAACCCTCATTTCAAGATCTTTCATTCTAACTTCCAAATCAACAATTTGAACCTTAAGGTTAGACACCCTATCATTATTATCATCACGTAAGCACTCTTGAGTAGCAATGTTTGTTTTTCCATAAATCTCCTCAAATTTAGTTGGAGACCCTAACCCTAATCTTTGTTCCATCAATTCCACCCCTTCCTCAAACTCATTGTTTAAAACAACATTGCTACCATTGCACTCTTGATTGTCTTCTTCCTTGGCACTGTACTCTTCATCCGTAGAGTCTTTGTTGGAGATTTCATCTTTTGATCTGGCATGGTGTTACTAATTTTCTCTCCTTTTTGAATAGCTTTACCCTTAAGAATTTTTCTAGCAAGAAAGTTGACCAGTGACCTCTTGGACTATTGTCCTATTTCCTCTGTTCTTCCTTAACATTGAAATCCTCATCTTTCCCCAATCCACAGTCTTCCAGGTCAATGGCAATATTCCTTCTTTTAGGTGTCTTATTATTAGTTTTCCTAGCTTTGGAGGGTCCTTCTTTTGAGGCTAGGGCTTTTCTTTTATTAGGCATGATCTTTAACAATGCTACTTTTAGGGACTCCTCAACTAGGCATTTATTGGTTTTACTTTTCTTTTTTCCTGAGATAGCTTGCCTTTCCAAGGAGTAAGGATAACTCTTAATTAGATCAATACAGATTGAGCTAAGAGGGGTATTAGGGTTTCCACTAGGGTTCCCAGAGTGAGTAAGAAGTCTACTATGTTGAGGGAAATAGTCAAACTCATGTTGGTGAAGGGAAAATATCATGCTCTGATTTAGTGGAGGGGAAGCACCATTTTCTATACATGCACAAAGACAAATAACCATGAATTGTGGTATATTGACCTTCTAATGTGTAATATATCATGACATAGAAACTCAACATGACATATGGCAGAGGAAGGATACCCATTTTGAATAACAAACGAGCCTTATCCTTTTTTGAAGAACTTTCTTATGAAAGCTTTGTAATATCCAGAGTTCTTTTCCGCTTTAAGACCCTCACATTTTAGTCCAGTAACAATGGTATTGATGCTTCTAATAGAGACTACTATATTTCACCATGAATTGCAAAATTTGATGGAAAATGAGCCATTGTAGCCTTTCATAGCATGAAAAAGGGATCTCTCTACGTTGTCAAATAAATAATTTTTGTGTAATTAAATATTCACTAATTACATTTTACTTAAGCTTACACCGGATAATGCATTGCACAAGAGTTTGCATACGAGACACCTAAGGGTTTGCACCTATATTTGCACATGGTGTAGGAGAAATCCCACTTTAGGTGGTGATAGTTGTTATCACATTCCACTTTATATGTGAGATTCACCTTTAGTGCACTTATCACATTATCATCCTCCACATGTTGCACATACTTCAGTGCATAATGGAGGATGATCCACCTTTGGTGGACATGTGATCCCACCTTGTGTGAGTGATAACTTATCTACTCTTTATCATAGTCTCACATTGCCTTGCATATATAACCAAACACATCTACATTATAAATTAATTCCAGTTGAATCAATTCAATCCATCAGTTATGGTATTGTAATACAATGTATGTCTATTAGTAATAATATCATTTTTGCATCTTGTTGCAATTGTCTTGCCATTCTTTTGTGGAGGGTATCTTGGTCTTTCTTTTGATCCTGGGGTGTTATAGAATCATTTAAAACTCTAACATGGTTTTTGAGCTCTCAAGGTGTGAAGACTTCTTCTCAAGAAGTGTGATTTTGGCTTGATTCGATTGTGAATACAAAATAATGCTATTTGGGCATCATCAATGCATTCAGGAGGCTGTTTTGGTGAAAATCGACTATAAATTTGCATATATTAGGCAAAAGTCAAATTTGAGGCAATTTTTTTTAGCAGATCGTGCTGTATGACCCGATCTGCCATCTCAATACGATCTGATTAAAACAAATATTTATCTGTGTTATTAGTTTATTTTCATAGTTTTTATTTCTTTGGCAAATTTTTTTGCTTCAGGGATAACCCTGGAAGCCCTTCTTTTTGTTTGAGATTTTTATAGGTTTTGCAGAGCTGTATAATATATATCAACCGAGAGTCACATCACACAGATCGACGATCTACATTCATCAGAGACCACACATCTGGAAACCATCATTGTTTTCTTTATAGTCTAAGGAGCTTTCTATAAAAACTGAGGACACTATATACTCTTGGTGCATGTGGGATTTATCCCACTATCCCTGGGCATCAAAATTGCCACCTCACTGCTATAGAAGCTCCCCCATCACCGCCTTAGGCGACTCTTTTCCTTTGCCTCAAGTTGCCATTGCCCATCTGCATCACCGCATATGATACACCACATGGTTTGCGGACATGGAATACATAATAGATACTTGACACTAGCTGCAGTACTATTAGGCCACATCAATTCCACTGTACACCCAGTTAGCAAGCCAAGGCTTTTTTTGTGACATGTCACATTCCATTATCCTAAAATTGAAAGTCGTTGACCGTCAAAATAGGGCAAATTGGATTTTCTGTGATGGCTGTTGACCATCAAATTTAATCTCACAGATTGCTGATGTCATAAGGGTTTGAAATTCCCCCCCTTCACCATTGAGCATTTTGATTTTGTAGTTCAACTTTAGAGGCTCATATCTTTGCTCATTTGACTCCTTTTTTCGAGCAATTTATTTTGATTTGAGGTAGAATTTCTTGAAATTTCTAGTGGTGATTTTATTTTCTAATTTTGGTGGCCATATTGATTAGAAATTATAATTTTTCATGATTGTACCTATCCAATCTTGATTTTTTCAACTTCTAGGGCTCCGTTCAGGCTCATATGAACACATTTTCATGTGCCATTTTTTTGAAAGTACATGATTTCCTATATACTTTCCAAATATTCTATTAGGGCCCGTTTGGGGGTTGGAATTAGACTGGATATTTTGGAAATCTAATTCCAGATAATGTCAATTCCATGTTTGTGTCCATCCAAAAAATTGGAATTGGAATTTTAAAATTCCAATTTTGCCCCAAAATGGACATTTGCATCTTCCACTCAAATAGGTGGAATTGGAATTTCGAATTCCAATTCCAATTTTTATAAAATGAAATTTAATATTTCGTGAGATCTGTGACTACAAGGATGTATATATATACATGTGTGTATATATACACGTGTGTATATATATATATGTATATATACACATGTGTGTGTATATATACATACACATGTGTATATATGTGTATATTTATACAAATGTGTGTCTATGTATATACACATGTGTGTATGTGTATAAATATACATGTGTATATACACACATGTATGTGTATATATGTGTATATATACACACATGTATATATGTATATACACACATATGTATGTGTGTATATACACATGTGTATGTGTGTATACACACATGTGTGTGTATATATAAACACATGTGTGTATATGTGTGTATGTGTATATGTGTATATGTGTGTATGTGTGTGTATACACACACATGTACACACATGTGTGTATGTATGTATATATACACGTGTGCATATGTGTATACATGTGTGTATACACACACATGTATACACATATACACACATGTATGTGTGTATATATACAAACATACACACACCATATTCAAAGAAATTAAAATAAAGAATTAAAATTCCTTATGCATCTTCTCAGTCATCTTTCGAGTGAACCAAATGGGTCAGCCCATATTTCGGAAATCATTTTCAGAATTTGTATCTTCCAGAATTGCAGCATCTTCCAGAATTGACTATATCCAGCATTTGGTATTCCAGCACCCAGACGGGCCCTTAGTTTATAGCCATTGTGAATGGACATATCACTTTCAACATTTGGTCCTTTTTGGACTTAGTTTGGTACTTGTATTTTCTTAGATCTTTGTGGGATCTTATGCATTATTTATTAGAGTTTTTTGTAGCCTAATTAGGGTAATTGTAATTATTGAAATAAGAAGTGAACTTTTTCTTGTTTTGCAAAGTGTATTATGGGGGGTAATCTTTGTGATCTCAACTTTTAATGTGAGAAGTGTATCATTGATGTAAGCATGGGATATGGAACATATCCTGTTGTAATAAATTTTACTAGGGATAATTATGAGTCATGAGCAAAATGAATCATCACAAATTTAGATGACTTAATCTCTTGCCTTATCTTTATGGAATCATACTTGAGCCAAATACATAGTGGAAAAAAATAGTTGGGGAAGATAGAAATTGTCATATTAGAGGATTTCTTGGTTTGAGCCTCAGTTCATATTTATGCCATGTATTGTACTCCAAGATCGAGGGTATTATGTACGCCCACACTGTTTGGACCATTAATTGGGAGCATTTGGAGATCTACATGTTCCTCCATTCCCATATGGTCCTGTTGTAGATTGTCTCCTTCCATTTGATGAATAACATTCCCTATAATGATGAAACCTTAAAGGGGATTGAATATAATGTAGCACTTGAGAGTAAGGATGATCTAGTGACTCCACCTACAACTCCTACTTCTCTAGTTGAGATCACACATTCATCTCCTATTGGTGATTCCAGTGAGTCATTGTGAGATATATCTATTTGTCTTCCTGATTGGGATTCCCATTTTCTAGATATTGGCTCATTGTTTGTAGTCTCACATTTCAGATTTGGGAGACACATTTGTGGGGATTTATCTTCTCTTTGATGATAAATCCATCACAGTTGGAGAACCTTCTTCATTGTCTTTGGATACTGATATTCATGAGTCTCTTCTTTCACTTGATATGTCACATTGCTTGGTTCAATTTGATCATGGTTATGTGATGGATTCTTCAAGCTTGGAGACTCGCATTCAATTTTCAAAGGCATCATTCATATTTGATGATAGTTGTGGCACCAATGTTGTCACTCCATCTTTGTTTCTGGAGCTTGTTCGCAATTAGTCACCATTGGTTCCTTGTTTGTCACCTATTATGATTGGTTATACACCTAATTGGCTTGTGGCATTTTCATCATCCAAGGACATGGTGACACGAGAAGAGTTCAGTGACAACATCATCATAATAAAATTGGATTCTACTTCCTAATTCCTATCTAGAATGGGAAGCATTCTTGCATTTGTACTTGGCTATCTTCTTCCCAAAGGTTGAAATGTTGTTTGTAGGCATCGGACTATGTTTTGTCTTCAAACGCTCACATTTTTGCATGACATTATCCATTATGGGGGGCCTAGTTGTCTCCTTTCCTTCTTATGGAGGGATAATTGATTGTATATACATGACGTATGTAGTCCTTGGGGGGTCTTGAGTCCCCTATCCATGCATTGTGTGTATTTATCTCTCTTTTGGAGGGGAGTTTTTTCCCTTGAGGTTTTCTCCCTTTGTCCAATTTATAGATTTATTGTATTGCATTTGCATTATACATGTATGTACCTAACATGCCCTAGTAGTCGGGACCCATCTTGCATTGTGAGTTTAAGTGAATTCCCCTAAGTTGTACTTAATGTGGGGTGTTCGTTTAATTACATATTCACTAATTACACTTTACTTGAGCTTACTTAGGATAGTACATCACATATTAGTTTTCATATGAGACACCTTGGAGCAGATTTCTCTTCTCTTTGATGATAACCCCATCACAGTTGGAGAACCTTCTTCATTGTCTTTGGATATTGATATTCACGAGTCTCTTCTTTCACTTGACATGTCACATTGCTTGGTTCAATTTGATCATGGTTATGTAATGGATTCTTCAATCTTGGAGACTCCCATTCAATTTTCAAAGGCATCATTCATATTTGATGATAGTTGTGGCACCAATGTTGTCACTCCATCTTTTTTTTTGGAGATTGTTCACAATTAGTTACCATTGGTTCCTTGTTTGTCACCTATTATGATTGGGTATACACCTGAATGGTTTGTGGCATTTTCATCATCCAAGGACATGGTGACACATGAGAAGAGTTTAGAGACAACATCATCATACTAAATTTGGATTCTACTTCCTAATTCCTATATAGAATGGGAAGCATTCTTTCATTCGTACTTGGTCTATCTTCTTCCCAAAGGGCAAAATGTTGTTTTTAGGCATTGGACTATGTTTTGTCTTCAAGCACTCACCATTTTTGCATGACATTATCCATTATGGGGGAGCCTAGTTGTCTCCTTTCCTTCCTATGGAGGGATAATTTATTGTATATACATGATGTATGTAATCCTTGGGGGGTCTTGAGTACCCTATCCATGCATTGTGTGTAGTAATCTCTCTTTTGGAGGGGAGTTTTTTCCCCTGAGGTTTTCTCCCTTTGTCTGCTTTATGAGAGATTTATTGGTCTAAGGCTAATGAATGCCGATGTTAATAATTGCGTTGTTGCACCCAACATTCAATGTAACACTCATAGGATCATTTCAACATAAAAAATATTTCTAGTTGTTTGTCTTCAAATGGCCATTGGTGGTTAATCAAAAAATCATGACTTGCCTATACTGTTTGATTTGAGGGTTGTGAACCTGTGGCCAAACACTTAAATAATTTTACTTAGCACATGGAAATATGTTATGAATAAAGCAAGGCCATGCTAGTGCAAAAGAGAAATTGAACATCATGACCAAAAGACTTCATGGGGGATTATGAAAACTTTTGATGAATACTATGAAGGAAAGAGACCGAATGACTAAATGGGTAAGGGTCAACAGGGTTGGTAAAGAGATGAAAAAAAGACATGACATGACAACTTAGAGAATGAGAAATCAATTGAACCAGTCACCGACAAAAAAGAAATCATAAAACCTAGGGTATAATGCATAAATTCCTTTAAAATTTAAACCCTAGCATAAAATTCATAATTAAATATACAATTTTTTTCCTAAAATACATATGCATTTTATAGTCCCAACACTACGCTTTCATCTTTTCTTGAACCATCTTTAACTTTTGCATTTGGTACACAGGGGTGCTAACAAAGAGAGCATTCCACTAAATCTCAACCAATTTTTTGACTAGTGGCTATTCCACATTATTTCATATCTAAAAGGATAAGATCCTTTATGCCCATCCTCTTCCCAATATGAGAGAAGGGCATAATGGTCTAATCAATCCTTGGAAGCGCAAATAGAGAAATATTAACAAGACCATACCAATTGTTAGATATGAGAAACTTGTCCAATTTGACTTGAGTAAGATGGATCCCCTATCTTGCGCTATCTAGAGTAGGTGAAGAAAGCACCATACTACTCAATTTCCATTAGTCTAATAGCGAAGATAAATTCAGCCAAATATCCTATACTATTAGAGAGATCTTCTATCCATTGATTTTTAGAGGGGAACAAAGGGGAGTTGAAGTCCTCTCCCAACATCCATCGATCAATAGATGAATTTAAAATAATGGAGGCTAGAGAGTTCCATTAGGAAGATCTAGGAGATCTTACATTAGGCCCATAATATTTAGAAGATTCCACTCTTGACTAGATCTTAAATTATCCATGTTAACTATGAGACTATTTGTTGAGACATGGCTTTGAGTTCCTAAAAAAATAACAAGGTTTCATAAGCTAGCCAAGCCTTCTAAGGCTCCTTCTGCATCACTAATATAGAACTCAAAAATAGGCTAAATGTTTTGACAACATTTTGGAAATTTTCCCACTTCATTTTAGTCTCCTAATCAATAATATATCCAAATTTTTCTCCATAAGAATGCATTTTAAAATATGTTGTTTAATAGATCTATTCAAACCCCTAATATTCCATGCCAAAATCTTCATTAAGATAGTAGAGAGAGATTATCTCATCCTTTAGATAATGATATAAACTCACCACAAAGGGAGGCTTCCAATCTTGTTTTTCCCTTGGATCCAAGAGGCCATCCAATATTTTTTGAATCCCACTTGCAACTTCCTTAGTCACATTGTATTTTTGGATTCTCTTTGCGTAGGTATACCTCATTTTCCATCTCCTCAAATACTTTATTTCTTTTTCTTCTTAATTTTTTTCCCAAATTGAGCCCATGCCATCTCAAAATCCTTTTCATCTAATCTTTTCTTTGTCTTATATTGAGGTGGAGTTGAGGATAATTCTAGCAAGGCCAAATTGTCCTTAAGGAATTTGAGAATCCATTCCCCATTAGATTGAGCCTTACCCTAAGTGTCAAAATGGATTGTGAGAGGGATCCTATTTTCTTTATTTTCATTTGATAAATCAATTTCATGAAAAGGGAAAAAACACTATTTATCCTCTTAGATCAATCCTCCTTGATGTAACTGTAGCCTTCTCCTTTAACCCCCCTTGGATAGGGTCTTTCATATTTGTGTCTTTCCTTGAATCCTTATCACCTTCAATAGCCCTCCTCACAAATATTCTTTTGGGATAGGTTGGAGGTCAATTCTAACTTCTTTTCCATGCGATTTTGTAGAGAGAAATCTTTTTCCTTGTATTGTCCCTCTTGTGGGATAGAAAGATGTTGAACAGTCTGAATAACTGAGAGAGGGGGGGGGGGGGGGGTTGTGGGGGTGAATTTGTTATCATAAAACAATTTTCTTAACCTTAATTGATTTGGAGCTATCTTAAAACAAATAGAAATATAAAACACATATTAAAGAATATAAGAACATACATAATGAGTACCATATCTTTACATAGAAAACCCAAGATGGGAAAAACCACAAAGAATGCTATTTCTCTATTATGAAACACTGGTTAAGATGATTTTTACAAAGAGTGTCTCACTTGCATGTTGTTCACTATAGGTAGGCTCATTGCTGATGGATTCACTTCCTGACTATTACAATAATTAGAAAAAGGCTCACTTCCAAACTAAGAATAATGAAAGGGAATCCACCATTGAAATAACAGTCACCAACTACAACACTAGAATAACCTTACTATTTTCTACCTCCAGTCACACACTTTCACATACTGAATAATACATAGATATTTTTATTTCCAAATTCACTTTCATCACACACACACACACACACAGACACACAGACACACACACACTTCCACATAAAATAGAATCAAGTTTTACTTTTACCATTTCATGCTTCTATAATCTTCTAAGTTGGTCAAACATAATTTGAATCATGTCACCAAAAACTATTCCCATAGTGGAAAGGAATGAAATATGGACCACACATAACCTCATTTCTCAAAAAAACATGTTACCCAGTTACCATAATGTTCGAAGCCAACAAATATGATTTTCACTTTACAATGCATGCACTGCTTTTGGACCACATTAACCAATTTTCAGATTAGTCCATACCCAAAAGAGTGTACCTCATTATATTGAAATATGAATGAGACCAGAACAAACACAACCAAAGATAGATCATTACAACACAACATCCATAGCACTTCAATCCAGATCACCAAAGCATAAAATTAGAACCTCATCCAATCAACCAAGATATGTTGACAAAAATGACAACCATTAATGATAACAATAACACAATAACATTCAAAACAATCTCCAACAAAAGCATCAAGTCTATCACTACTTCATTTTTCTTTGAGGAAGTGGCCACTTCATCATTATTAGCATCTAGGGAAATTTAATCATTACACTAATCATTCTGCATTTGTTTCTTTTTAGTTACATCAATAGGAAAGACATTATATGGAAAGAAGTTGCCATTTATTACCTTAGATGTCAAATCAATTTGATCAACTACATTCTTATTCTTATTTTGCATTTGTTCCTTTTAAATTACTTCAACATGGAAGCAATAAGATAAAATATGGTTGTCCTCTACTGCCTTAGTTGCTAAATCAATCTGATCAACAACATTCTTAAGGGCCCAAGGCTTCCTCAAGGGTTATTTTTTGCATTCATTATTCATACAGTCATACTTCTTACATAAATGACAATAAGCCATAGTATTTTTGTATTTAATAGGCTATTGCTATGAGTGAAGCTTAGAGTCCAACATAACATGGGTAGGAAACATGAAATTAACAATCACATTAACACAAATTATAGCAAAGATCAACATAAAGTTTTTTTGTGTGAAGTATAGATAGGCCAGAGTAAGTATGTAATCAATTTTACAAAGGTTCAACATGTAGGATTGCAGACCATTATGTGTTCCTTTTACAGTTTGAACAAATTTATCTATTTCAAATGTCCTACATCTCTATCAAATATGGAAGACATGATTAGAGTACCTTACGAGAGTGTAGTTGGAATTTTGATGTATGTTATGGTCTGTACTAGGCCAAACCTTTCCCAAGCAATGAGAGTTCTTTCATGATGTATGTCTAATCCTAGAAAAGTTCATTGCAATGCAGTTAAAAGAGTCTTCAAATATTTGAAGGGAACATTAGAATATTCTTTGTGTTATCATGGTAATATGATAGGAGATAAAATTTCCCTTGATATTCTTAGAAATATGGACTCAGATTGGGTAGGTGATATTGGTAGCAGAAGATCCACTAGTGCTTATGTGTTTACATTATTTGTTGGTGCAATGAGTTGGATGAGTAAGCAAAATGCTATGGTTTCTTCATCCACTATTAAATTTGAGTATATGTAGCTATTCATACTTGTAAAAAGGCCATTTGGCTTAAGATACTATGTTCAGATATTGGAATAAAGTAAGGAGCAGTGTCAGTTTATTATGATAGCCAGAGTATGATCTGCATAGTGAAGAACTTCACTTTTCATGCCAAGACCAAATACATTGATGTTCAATATAATTTTTCAAGGATATGGTTGAGGATGGAAGGGTGAAACCAGTTAAGGTAGAGTCTTCGATGAATTTTGTAGATTAATTAATTAAGCTTAGGAGCATAGAAGTTTAGATTGTGTTTAGAGTCTATGGGCCTAATGGCCCCTAACAATTGAAAAATAGTGTAGATACTTTCTTTTCTCTTGCAAGGTGTTTGACAAGTGGGAGATTGTTAAAAAAATGTGTCTCAACCATGCATTTACATATGGTTACTTTTTTAAGTATGTTTTCATTTGAGTAAAAATTCTCCCTATTATTTCCCTGAAGGTTTGGATGGGCTAGATAAGCACATTGATAATTTTTTGTTGCAAGATCATTATTAATTCAATTTTAAAGGTTTTAGAGGCTTTGAAATGGATTAAAAATATGAGTAACTAGAGTAGAAAGTTACTAGGTGATAGAGAATGCCATGAGATTTATAGTTCTTCAAATGGTTCATCAATGAAACACTCGGTTCAAAAGTTATGGCCTCTAGAAGTTAGATCTCTTACAATAGGAAATATAAAAATGTATTGAACACATAAATGAGTTGTAAAAGGGAGTTACATGTGTTGGTGTATTTTTTGACACATCATAGGGTATATTTAATTGAAAATAATATGGGTAACACTTTATAAGTGGATTTTAGCCTATGGTTTGTAATACTATTTGACAGTTTTTTGTATTGTATCTCCTATATATGAGGTGTGTGATGTATATGCCTATATAGATAGCCTTGGGTTCATGAAACATTAATCTAATTGGGTCTTCTTTTCTTTGGGTTAGAGAATTCACATTGGTGTTGGCTCCTTTTTATTCCTTTGGTTGTGGGATTTTGTTTCGCAGACACATGTCATGTTCACAAAACTTTGGAGGTAACAGTGTGGATTTTTCTTGCTAGAAACCTCGCCATTGTGACACGTGCCGGGACAAATTTAAAACATAATTTGTTACTATCCATTGAGTGGACAATGATTATGCCTAACCAAATCTTGTTCTTTCAGACACGTGTCTAGTGGATTGTGCTTTCCATTTTCTAGTGTTCCAATGGAAGTTTTCTTGACGGTCGTAGTGATGATGTCTCTGGACGGGTTGCCTTTCCAATGTACAAAATTGATTTGGGGAATATTTTGTGGTTATAACTAGTCTTATAAGAGGGGAAGGTTGTTCTTTTTCAAAGGGCTGGAAATTTTAGTATTATCAAACACAGACTGATAAATTTTCTAGCAAGACTATTTGTTTCTTGATATTATTCTTAGATACCATGCTTGTAGACTTTATTTCTATCACATTTATGTTAATTGAAACTTAAACTGTTCTCTAGTAAGCCTTTTGGATTTTGATTAATACTGAATATAGATAAAATCTATTTAATTTTGAGCAATGGCTATCTTATTGGACTCTAGCATTTTTGTATGAGATTATTTTTAGTGATGGACCATGTTAAATAATCTTCCAGTTAAAAGTAATTGAATATAAGAAAGTGTTCCATGTCTGTGATGTTGACACGAGAAAATAGATGAATATGATATCATTGAATGCATTTACTATTTCCCAACTTTTATAGATGCACCCATGAAATGATATGAATATTTAAACCTATGTCTAAGATCTAGTTATTATGTGCTCATTTTCAACAATGAAGGAATTGCGATATACTATGCCAAGTTGTGAGATAGTGCTTGCATTTTGATCTGTATGGTTTGGGTATTTCCATTGATGAAATGTTTTTGAGTTACATAGTAAAATGATTTGGTGCATCACCTTAGTTTAGAATCCATTTCAATATTATCCTCTTTCCATCCCCCTATTCATGAAAATCTTTCTTCTCAATCTCAGAGTTTTTTTTGAATGGTAGTATTTTGGACCTACACATTTTAAACTTTTCATAATATTTTTTTTATCTTTTTGGGTTACAAAATTCAGTATCAATAGTCTCTTTTTTTGGAACACCTAGTGGGACCAACTATCTTTGAAATTGATAGAATATACATGCATGATCCATATTATTTTCATAAGATCCTAATCTACTCGTTATTAGACATTATTGATCCCTCTCCTAGTTACTGTAACTAGATCCACCTCTCTAGCCTCTTCATCAAGTGCATTACCAATACCACCCCCAACAACCCCAATGGCTGCCTAAAACTTTGTCACTTGGAATTGTGGGAGCCCTCTCATTCCACCGACCATTGGTGTGGTATGGGAAGTCATTCTTACTAGTGCTCTAAAATACTTACTTAAATTTATTGGTGAAGATGAAAAAATCCCTATTGAACACATGATAGAAGTAGAAAATACCTACATAATACATCAGATTTACACAACAAAATGTAGCCCTAACTCTTCTGGTTTCATATTTTAAAGGGAAGGCATTGAATTGGTATAGATCTTTGGAACCAAATATCTTAGGAACATGGGATGAATTTGGTAACTTATTCTATAGTCATTTCTATGAGAAGGGTGATCATTTATCTCTGCTTCAACAATTAATTAGTATCAAAAGAGATCCCTAGGAAGTTGTAGCTGATTTCAATAGTAGGTTTCATAAGATATGGAATAGAATCCCTATAGATGCACATCCTTTGGCACCCATGATCTTTGTATTTTAGTTAAAGGATTTGAATGTGGATATAGCATGGACTATACAATCCATGGGAGGCGTAGACCTTCTAGTTTCTTATGAGATAGCTATTAGAGTTGATAATAACTTGATAGATGTAGGAAAATTTCCATTAAGACCCACATTGCTAATAATTCCTAAATTCTCCCTTCAAACCCTAGAGAAAATCCAAGGTGATACCTCCACTAGCTCTCCCACTCCTCTACAATCTATGTATGTCTACCCAAATTCTTAGATGTTGCAGGTGGCTACCCCTTCCCTGTTAGCTGAAATGAATGAGATGAAGAACTCGTCGAGAATAGTATCAAATGAGATGACTAGTTTGAAGAGACAATATGTCATCCCTTAGTAGTACCCATATCAAAACTTTTAGAACCACCAGAATAGGAGTCCCCCATATCAACCCAACCAATATTAGAATTGGAATATAAATAATAAAGAAAATAACTAGAGAAATAATGATGCAAGGGTTTTAACTTTTCTTTGTGTCTTTTGCTAATTCCTCCACCTCCTATGAGGCTAATGGGGGGGACCCTATAGGGATCTCCCTGTCATCTCCTATGATTTTGGAAGGCCAGTTCCTTCCTTCCTTCATCTTGAGGTCAACATGTGATATCCTTAAGGTTTCTGTTGTGAATTTGCAGGATGGTCCTAACAAATCTGATATTTCAAAAGATTCTTTTCTCTAACATGAGAAGCCCTCTTCCTTCATGGATACACTTCTATGTGTCAGTCCTAAAAAGACAAATTTTTTTTAACCCAAGAATGTGCATGCTGTCACCTGAAAAATCAATGGTACAATAGTGTATGTCCCTAATGAAATAATGAAAGAAACTATGGTTAAGTTGGAGCTCTCCCTGGTTTGTAAGTTCCTCTACTTCAGAACTTTTATTGATCAACTAAGGAAATGGGTATCTTCCCAATGGAAGTTAAAGGGTACTATAAAAATCAATGTGATTCCCAATATCTTGTTCCTATTTATCTTTTTGAACAAGGAAGATTTGATTTATGTTCTTACTAATGGGCCTTGGAACTATGGTAGTAAACAAAGGAAAATCCTTTCCTTGTGAAAATAGAAACCATGGTTTAGTGCCTAGGATGACTTGGGTACCATGGCCTCCATTTGGGTTCACCTCCCTTGTCTTCCCCTTAAGGTGTTTAGAGGTATTAAAGAGTCTTTTGGTAATCTCCTGGCTATGAATAGAATCACTTAGTAGAGGTATCATCTTCTTTTTGCAAGAATATGTGTGAATGTTAGGGTTAGTACGGTGTTGCCTTTTTCATCACCCTACAATCTATGTATGGATCTTGGGATAGACATTTGAAGTATGATAATGCCTCTATTTTTTGTTAGATCTACAAGAAATGCAGTCACCTCAGTAATGTTTTCATATTCCAAAAGGGTGGGATTTAATAAGAAAAGGATTTAGAAAAAATGGATGATCCGAAGGTTAATGAGAGGTCTCTGGCCCCTCCCCCCTCAACTAGAAATGTGGAGGAGTCCCTCCATTTAAGTAAGAATAAAAACATAAATGAAATAGAAACCTCTACATCTAATCTTCAACCAAGCCTTTTTCTTGACTTGGAACCTAGGGAGATCCCCATAGAAAATGCTAGTATATATGCCTAGGAAAAGATAGACATCAAGGAAGAAGGAAACAAGAAAGTTAATAAAGATGTTACAAAGGAAAGGGTCTTGATGAAGGATGGACAATTATTCTCTCAGACTGTTGAATCACAAGACAAATCACAAGATGAAATGGAAAATAGGATGGTTGTGGATCTTAATATTTCAAAAGAGGAAGGAGGGAATCAATATGTTTCCTCTATATGGCCAAAACCAAGTGGGTATCTCGGAATGAATGTTGTAGGAGGATCTAGATTGATTGAAATTCCCTAGAATGATAAAGAAAAAATAATGACCCCTTAGTAACTCCAAGTTTTGCCAACAAGTTTCTTGGTTATTCTAGTCTTAAAGCCAACTTATCCTTATTAGGATTCTCCTCTACACGTCCACCTACTTCTAAGATAGGGTATCTTGAAGAAGGAAAATATTTTGAATGGAAAGTGGTGGGAGAGAAAGGCAAAAATAAGAAGCCCGATTTTGGATGTGACTCTAAATTGGAAATACCAACACATAAAGAAAAAAGAGAACAATAAATAGAAAAGGATGTGGAAATTGGAAAACAAAGAATGATTGATGGGTTCTCTAATATCAAGAAGAAAAAGAAATGAAAGTTCCACTCTATTTAGGAGTGGGAGTGAAATCCAAGATAAGGTTGTGCATAATTTCTACGTTAATTATGAAGATATTGTCTTGGAACCTAAGAGGCTTAAATAGCCAAATCAAACTATTATCATAACTGATAATAATGTTGAAGATTGATTATCTGATGGAGCTGATGATGAAGACCGACCAAGATCATAGGAATACATGATGTTAGTAGAATGATTAGATCAATTATAGTATTGTCATTGATGTCAAGCAATTAATTTTTGGTTTATATTATGTTGCCATATGATTTGGTAATGATATAAGATGAATGAGTTAAGGAGAAGAAGAAATGAGAAGTTGATAATTTTTAGAACTTAAATGGGCAACTGATACAGATCAAACAATGATTTGATTATGTTGATATGATTGTTTTCTACCTAACATATGATTATGTTAAGTCGATAAAGCATGGAGATAAAGATTTGACAACTCGGTATGATAAGTTGTTTAATCTATCGAGATGGAAAATTCACTTGGTAAGGTAAAGGTAAAAAGATAGGTCACTCAGTAAAGCGGAAAGGTTTAGGCATTGAATGATGCAACCAAAATTCTAAGTGAAGAACACCGAGCAAGGAAAATGTATTAAATATAGATGAATTGATATTTAATGATTAGCTATGATGAGTTGGATGATCATGATGGTGAGGAAAACTAGTTACAGAGATCTATGGTTATGAAAATTCAAGATGGATCTATCTATGGAAAGATCTAAGTGGCAAAAAGAGATGGAACAAGTTTCTAGAAAAGCTCAAGTTCCTAGGTGAAAAGGAAACGTGTTACCAAGATCCAGATCTGAGGAATAATGAAATGGACGGTCAAGATTGATTAAAGGAAAATGTAATAGATGAGATTAGGAGGCATAAATTATCTATATAAAGGATGATCTTATATGGATAAATACCTGGCAAACTAAATAGTTTAAGGGTTACTGACTATTGCAAAGAAGAAGGAACAAAGAGATTCTAAGTGGGAAAACAATGATTTGTTGAAGTGTTGATGCCAGTGGGTTATGAAGAATTGAAGTGAAGATTGATGAGTGCATAAGGATCTGATTGAAAAAAGATAGTTGCACATCTACATGTCATTTTTATTACTATTTCTTACTAGCATTTGTAACATAGAAATCTCTTAACAGAGTGGACTTAACAGTCTTATTGTAAATCCTTGAGAAAGGTGACATTCTATAAGAGTGTTTAAAGCCCTCTAACAAGGCCACTTCTAATAGGGTGAAGATCCTAATAGATATGAGGTAAATCCCTTAACTGGGCCACACCTAACAATGTGTTTTGTAATCTTTAACTAGATTGGCTCTTAACCAGACATACTTTAGAAGAGTATATTTCTTAGTGATTAGTTACCAAGTTAATCAGAGAAAATTTTATTAAGGTATTTTGTGATCAAGATTACTGATTCACCCCCCTCTCCATAATCCAACAATTGGTATCAGAGCTAAGTACTCTAAAGAGATAAGTTTAAAGACTTGATTAAAAGATCCAAAGATGTATAGGAGAGAGGTACCTAAGTTGAACAAGGAAATTTTCTCAACATGGAAAAGCAGAATGAAATTGTATCTATCTGGAATTGGTGAATATTCCATGTATCTACTAGAAAATGAATTTTCTCCACCGCCTACTGGACCCTTGACAGTTGATCAGATGAAAGAAAAATAGAAACATAACTCGGTTATGATAGATATTGCTTCTTCTCTATCCAATGATGAATTCAATGAAATCAAAGATTGTACTAATTCAAAAGAGATGTGGGACTGGCTTACACTTATCTATGGAGGAGATCAACATGTAGAGAAAGATAAGGTTGACAAATTGAGAGGAAATTATGATGAAATGAGGATGAAAGATGAAGAGAACATCACACAATATTGCAACCAAATCAAAGAAGTTGTTAGTGCCATCAGAGGTGCTGGTGGATTATTAACTAATGAAGAAGTGGAAAGTAAAATCTTGAGAAATCTATCTTCTAAGTATGCTATTAGAGTATCTTCAATTTAGGAATTGAGATCTATACCGAATAGCACCATTAGTCTTGAAGACTAATTGGAAAGTTGACTGCATTTGTGTTAAGTAACTATGATAATAGTCTATTGATTATTGAGACTGCCTTCAAGTCATCTGTGAGCATTGGAACATCAAGAAAAGAAAGATAATCATAGTACTTCACATGGAAGTGAGTATGAAAATATTCTAAATCTGGAGAAAGACGAAGAAGAGTTGGAAGCACTAGTGGCAAAATGACTACCTAGAGGCAAAGGAAAGTACAAAGGAAAGTTACCATTGAAATATTTCAATTGTAATAAGATTGAACATATTGCATCTAGATGTCCTGACAATGACATAAATGATAAGAGTGATAAAAGAGACAACCAACACTAAAGATTCATATATTTCAAGGATAAAGGAAATAAGTCTTACTATCTAGCCAAGAAAGGTGTAAGTGATTATGAATCTGATGATACTGAAAAGGAATATGAAGTTTTTTTTGTAGTAAAGGAAGAATCAGATGAAGAAAAGGTTGAAGATGAAAAGAACTTGTGTCTCATGTAAGTAAACCAGACCCTTGGATTATTGATAGTGGTTGTTCATATCATATGACTGGTGATATTGACAAATTTGAGAACCTAGGAGAATATGATGGAGGATTTGTCAGATTTGGCAATGATGCCGCCTGCCCTGTGAAAGGTAAGGGATCTATTATGTTGAATGAGAAGATGAGATGTAATGATATATATTGGGTTAGAGGACTAAACTATTATCTATTAAGTGTTGCACAACTAAACAATACTAGCCACCGACTGGAATTTTAGAACCGAAAAGTTAATATCTATGATGTTGATGAAGATCTAATTGGAACTGGAGGACAATCAAGAGGTAATTTATTTTATCTTGATACTGATGCAAAGAGTTGTTTATTTGCTAAAAATGAAGATGTATGGTTATGGAATAAGAGATAGTGTCATGCAAATTTTGATAACATGATCAAAGTGAGTAATAAGAGTAGAGTCAGACAACTACCGAGATTAAGAAAACCTAATAAAGCTATGTGTAAAGAATGTCAAGTTGGTAAGATGACCAAGTCAAGTTTTCTAAGTAAATATTATTCTACTATTGGTATTTTGGAATTGGTTCACATTGACCTTTGTGGTTCTATGAAAGTTCAAAGCTATTATGGAGATAGGTACTTTATTTTTTTTGTTGATGAGTATTCAAGAATGATGTCAGTAATGTTTCTAAAAGAAAAATTTGATGTATTTCAAATGTTTAAGTGGTATAAGGCTAGAGTTGAAAAAGAAACAAGTAAACAACTAAAGTGTTTGAGATCTGATAGAGGAGGTGAATTTATCTCTGATGAATTTATTGTCTTCTGTAATGAGCATGGAATTAAAAGACAAGTTTCTACACCGAGGACTCCACAACAAAATGAGATAGTTGAGAGGAGAAACAAATCTATTATTGACTATGCCACAACTTTATTGATTGATAAAAATATTGCACAAACATTTTGGAGAGAAGCTATAAGCACTACTGTTTACACTCTACACTAAATATAGTTGAAGAAAGGTACAAACAAGACACCTTATGAATTATGGTTTGGGTGCACACCGAATGTAAGTTAATTCAATATTTTTGGAAGTAGGTGTTATGTATTGAAAGATTCTAGAAATGGAAAGTTTGATTCTAAAGGTGATGAAGGAATATTTATTGGTTACTCATCAAAGAGTAAGGCATACACATGTTTAATCAAGGATTCTAACAAAATAGTTGAAAGTGAAAATGTAAGAGTTGATGAATTTGCTGAATATAATGAAGAAGATAGAAAGAATGAACCTGAGGATTATAAAAAATTTATTTATATAAAAGATGGTAAATCTTTTGATTCAACTACGCATAAACCAGGAGGAAATGATCAACAAGATGAGCCTCCACTGAGAGATGAGACCAATGATGTTCAAGCTACCAAACCTATATTAGAAAAGTATGTGAGAAGACACCACTCACTGAGAAAAATTATTGGAGACAAGAATGCAAGAGTGTTGACAAGAAGTAAGTTTAAAGACAACACATGCTTGATTTCTGAATTTGAGCCTAGATTGGTAAAGGATGCACTAGAGAATGAAGATTGTATGAATGCTATGAAAGAAAAATAGATCAAATTGAAAAGAATAATAGATGGTCACTTGTACCGAGACCTAAGGATAAGAATGTGATAGGAACAAAATGGATTTTTAGAAATAAAGTCAATGAGAAAGGAGATGTGATCAGAAAGAAAGCTAGATTAGTTTGTAAAGGGTATGCACAAGAAGAGGGTATTGATTATGGAAATACTTTTTCCCCCTGTTGCTAGATTAGAGTAAGGATATTACTTGCTTATGAAACTTACACAGGATTTAAATTTTATTAGATGGATGTTAAATCTACATTTCTAAATGGAATACTTGAAGAAGAAGTCTACATTGAACAACCTGATGGATTTGTTGATAAGAACAACAAGAACATGGTCTGCAAATTGCATAAAGCTTTATATGGATTAAAGTAGGCTCCCTGAGCATGATATGAAAGAATGCACTCTTATTTAGTTAAGATTGGATTTAAAAGGACTACTGATAACAAAAATTTATAATTTAAATGTGATAAATTTGATGAAATTTTGATTGTTGAGACTGTATCGTCAGAAAATGGAAGCACTTCCATTTAGGACTAGTTTAGCTCTTTGAGTAGGTGGTTTGGGGTCATGTCAAACACCTTGAATGGGTCTTTGACTTGGATTTGGTTTTTCCCCTGTCCTGCCCTATTTTACTTCTTTTCTACCTATTTCTAGTATCTTGCTCTAAGATTTTGAGGTTCATGACCTCTGGGTCAAGGTCGACCTCAACCTTGACCCAAAGTCTAAATTTCAAATTCCAAAGATTTCTGGATGTCAGGGTTTGGAAAGAATTCTTTCCCACTTCCGGGTCGGCTGCTTCGGGCTTGGAAATGGTGACTCTTAAAAGACATTTAATATAGGTCCACTTCTAAGGGTATGAGCCTAATGGGAATTTATTTCTCATATGTCGGCCTCTCTAGAAGTTGGTGTCCTAGACTAGTATATAAGGAAGCCTTCTCCTCTCATTTTAAGGGGGGAAAGAGAAGGAAAGCAAAGAGATGATCATCTATGCATAATTTATCAAAGTGAGCATTCAAGTATTCAAGAATTCAAGATTCAATTCATCAAGGAGATCCATTGGTAGCCATTGAAGGATTCAAGCTCTATGGAGCCCTCTTGTTGAAGATTTATCCATCCATATCCATTCAAGCTTCTTCCTATTCCAAGATCCATTCAAGCTTGGCATTGAAGATCTAAAGGCAATTGATTTGAGACATTCTACATCCATTTGGAGCATCCATACTTGTGGATTCAAGGATTCAAATCCTCCACGAGGGTTTCAACATAAGCAAGGTGAATTGCTCTATTTATCTTATTTATTAATACAATTTCAATTCTATTTCAAGGTTAATTCCAAAATTGGGGTTTGACCAAGGCAAACCCCTCATCCAAACAACAAAACCATTTTTCTTGTAGGTGTGGAATAAAAAATTACATAACAAATTTGGATACCCTTCTCGGAAAACTTTCGGGATCCATGAACATAATTTTTGTCAGAACAGTGCAGGTCAAGGTCAACATAAAGGGGCATGACTGCACCCCCGTATTTGGGTCAAGGTTGACCTGTTTCAGAAAAGAAAAATATTTCTGGGTTTTCTTTGTCTCTGTGTTTCTATTCCAGATCCGCTTGCATAATTCAGAGAAACATGATACAGGCACCAGAAAACATGTATTTCCAAATCTGCTATGGTATGAGGTATGCATTTCATTTTATTTGATTTCATTATTCTTTGCAAGCATTTCCAAATTTATATTCCTTATCATTAGAATTTCATGTATGCATTAAATATTGGTTTAGGGTCTCTTTTATGTGCAAACTCCCATTGTTCTCAACCCTATCCATATTTTATATCAAGCAAAGACATTTATTGATGACATTATATTTGGTGGTAATGAGATAATTTCTAAGTCATTTGGTGAGGAAATGAGAAAGGAATTTGAGATGTCTATGATAGGAGAGATCAAATTCTTCATTGGACTTCAAATACAACAAGTTAAAGATGGGATACACATCAATCAATTTAAGTATATCAAGGAGATCCTGAAAACATTCAATATGGAAGACTCAAAACCGGTTGGAACACTGATGAATACTAGTTGTAAATTGTTAAAAGAACATGATACTAAGGAAGTGAATGAAATAGTTTATCGATCCATGATTGGTAAGCTAAAGTATGTTGTCCACAATAGAGCTTATATTGCACATTTAGTTGGTATTGTTGCAAGGTTCTCAACAAACCCCAAGGAAACACATTTGTCTGTAGTTAAGAGGGTATTCAAATGTTTGAAAGGGACTGGAGATTTCGGTCTATTATACATAAGAAGAGGAAATTTTGATCTTAAGGTATATACTGATGTTGATTGGGCAGAAAATATTGATGACATGAAAAGCACTAGTTGCAGAGATTTCTTTTTAGGAGAAAGGCTAGTGACATGGTTAAGTAAGAGATAAGCCATATTTCACAATCTACTGCTGAAGTTGAGTATGTGACAACAACTATGAATTGTTCTAATATTGTATGGATCAAACAAATATTGGAAGATATGCATGAAGAGATTACTAATCCTATTACAATCTATTGTGATAACACCAGTGCTATTAATAAATCAAAGAATCTGGTGATGCATTTTAAGACAACGCATATATATTTTAAGTATTACTACTTGAGAGAGAAAGTACATGATAAGAATTTGACATTGGAATATGTGAATTCTAAAGAGTAGATAGCTAATATATTTACTAAACCATTACTGAAATATGATTTTGAGTATCTCTCAGGAAAGTTAGGGGTTCTTCCCCTATCCAATGTACATTAAGGAAAGATGCATGTTGTATCAATTCAAGGACTCAATAGAATATCTATCTTGTGAGTTGATGCTAGTATTTCACTCTTTAGGTGAAGCCTGAAGTTGTGAAAAAGGAAGCTTTGTGACTGTAATGAAAAATCTATATACTTGAGGTATATCTGAGATGTTTATGTTTCTTTGGAAATGTATTCAAAGAGGGAGATGATTATAGAAATTCAGAGATTCAGATGTTAGAGGGAGAATATCATGGAGATGAACATATAATGGAGAATAGTAATTGATGACAAAGTATCATAAGGGAGATGAATACAATAAGAGGGAGATAAATCAGATGAGTATAGAAGGAAGATGAGATGAATAAGGGAATGTTGTTGAAAGAATCACAAATAGGAAGAATACATACGGAAGATAAAAAAAGGAGAAGTTACTACTGTGAGGGAGTTCAAAATATGAATGACAGTGAAGTGAACCATCATCAATTGAACACTAAATTTTTTAGTGTTGCCATCAATGCCAAAGAGGGAGATTGTTATCATAATTGATAATAATGTTGAAGATAGATTATATGATGCAGATGATGATGAAGAATGACCGAGATTAGAGGAATACATGATGTTAGTAAAATGATTAGATCATTTTTAGTCTTGTCATTGATTTCAAGCAATTGATTTCTGGTTTATATTATGTTGCCATACCATTCGGTAATGATATAAGATGAATTACTTAAGGAGAAGAAGAAATGAGAAGTTGAGAAGTTGTAGAATTTAAATGGGAAACTGATACGGATTAGACAATGATTTGATTATGTTGATATGGTTATTTTATACCTAACATATGATTGTGTTAAGTCGATAAAGTATGGAGATAAAGATTTGACAACTCGGTAAGATAATTTATTTTGGCTACTGAGATGGAAAAGTCACTCAGTAAGGTAAAGGTAAAATAATAGGTCACTTGGTAAAGCAGAATGGTTTAATTACCAAGTGATGTAACCAAAATTATAAGTGAAGAAGACCGAGCAAGGATAAGGTATTAAATATGGATGGAATCGATGTTTAATAATTAGCTATGATGAGCTGGATGATCATGATGATGAGGAAAGTTAGTTACGGAGATCTATAGTTATGAAAATTAAAGATGAAGATCTATGGAAATATCTAAGCAGTAAAAAGAGATGGAACAAGTTTCTAGAAAATTTCAAGTTCGTAGGTGAAAAGGAAATGTGTTACCGAGATCTAGATCTGATGAATAATGAAATGAACGATCAAGATTGATTAAAGGAAAACATAATAGGTGAGATTAAGAGGTAAAAATTATCTATATAAAGGATGATCTTATATGGACAAATAGCTGGAAAACTAAATAGTTGAAGGGTTACCGATTATTGTAGAGAAGGAACAAAGATATTTCGAGTGGGAAAACAATGATTTGATGAAGTGTTGATGCCAGTGGGTTATGAAGAATTGAAGTAAAGATTGATGAGCACATAAGGATCTGATTGAGAAAATATAGTTGCACATCTATAGGTCATTTTTATTACTATTTCTTACTAGCATTTGTAATAGAGAAATATCTTAACAGGGTGGACTTAATAGTCTTATTGTAAATCCTTGAGAAAGGGGATATTTTAAAAGAGCGTTTAAAACCCTCTAACAAGGCCACTCTTAATAGGGTGAAGATCCTAATAGATCTAAGGTAAATCCCTTAATCGGGTCACACCTAACAGTGTGTTTTGTAATCTTTAACCAGATTGGCTATTAACCAGGTGTACTTCATAAGAGTATATTTCTTAGTGGGTGACAATTCCCACAATGGTTTTTCCCAAAGTTGGGTTTCCACATTAAATATTTGTGTTACACATTGTGAATGATTTATGTGAATGATTTACTAATTGATATAGTTTATCTACTGTTGTCAATAAATAGAGAAATATGTTACTACTAAGTAGTTACCGAGTTAATCAGAGAAAATTTTATTAAGATATTTTGTGATAAGGATTACTGATTCACCCCCCCTCTCCGTAATCCAACAAAAACAACACGTGCTGAAGTGTGCTATATTGGATAATAAAATTGATATTCTAGTTTTGCAAGAAACAAAAATTAAAAAGGAAAGATTTAAGAATATAGTGCAGATGGTGCTTCAGGTGGCTTGACAACTCTATGGAATAATTATAAGGTTTCTAGTACCTTATATCACTCCTCCAAGCATAGCTTGATCACCAATTTCAAGCATTTTAGCTCTGGTATCTCTTGGAATCTAATTAATATTTATGCTCCTAATGTAAAAAATACCAACAAATATTTACAGGACTCTGTCGTTGCTACTGTCTAGGGTAATAGTGATGCTAGATGGATGACGGGGGTCAATTTTAATTCCCCCTTATACCCCTCAAAGAAATCTGGTGGAATGGAGGACTTTAATGAAAGTATGATTGACCTAAATGATTTTCTCTCCACGACTGGGTTGATTGACATTGATCTCTAGGAATCTACTTTAACTTGGTCAAATAGGAGACAAGGAAAAAAATAATTCAAATTAGACTTGATAGATTCTTGATATCCTCTAATTAGTCTAATCTTGCCGACTTCTCCCTTTTCTCCCAACCTAAGACTACTTCTAATCATAATGCCATTGTGCTTTATTGGAATGAAGGAAATAAAAAAAGATGCTACCCTTTTAGATTTGAGGTCATGTGGACCTCTCACCCTGATTTTAGAAGCTTATTTGAAAGCTGGTGGAATACTCATTACATGGGTTCACCTATGTTTTATGTCATAAAAAAACTTAAAATTATCAGAGATAAGGTGAAGGGATAGAATAGGACATCCTTTGGAAATATCTTTAGAGAAAAAAAAGGGTTTCTACCAATCTCAAATAAATGTAGAGATAAATTGAAAAAGGAGAAAAAGATGAGTAGATTTTCAAAGAGGAAATATCCCTAAGACAAAGATGGATTAAACTGAATAAACAAGAGGAGGTATTCTATAAGTATAAGTCTAGAATCCAATGGCTAATTGAGGGAGATAAAAATAATATTTTCTTCCACATTTCCACCGTTAAACACATAAGTCAAAATAGAATTGGGAGGATTCAATTGCCTAATGGAAACTTCACGGAAGAGGAAGAAGAAATTGCTGATGTGGCTCTCAGATCTTTTCTTGACCGCCTTAGTAATGACAATGATTTTTTCTTTGATCTTGATGAATTGCTCGATGTTATTCTCACTCTTATCACTGAAGAGGGAAACAAAATTATTACTAAATAGGTCATTTTCCAAGAGGTGGAAGAACTAGTGTTCTCCTTTGGAGCATTTAAAGCTCCTGGCCCTGATGGCTTCCCCTCGACCTTTTTCCAACTACACTGGGACATTTTTGGTGCTGATATTTATAATGCTACCTAAAACTTGTTTAGAATGAGAATATTTCTAAAATAATTAAACTCTACCAATCCAAGATAAAGAATGCTATAGGCTGTAATGTTGCTTCATTACCCGACTCTTACCTTGGTTTACCTCTTACTACTGAATTACCCTCATATAATTATCAAAATAGCCTCATTAAAATATTCCAGAAGAAGCTTATGGGTTGGAAAGGTAAAATGATAAGCCAGGATGGGAAAGTCCAACTTCTTAAATCTTGCCTCCAAAGTATCTTGGTTATTTCCTTTCCCTTTTCAAAATCCTTGACTTGGTGGCTGATAGCATTGAGAAGTTACAAAATAAATCCTTATGGACATGAATTGAAGAGAAAAATAGAATAGCTTTGGTCAAATGGAACACCATGTGCACATTAAAGAAAGCTAGTGGTATTTGTATCAGGAAAATAAGATCTAAGTTAATATACCCCTCATCGCCAAAATGGGGCAGTTTCTTATGGAGAATAGTAAAGGTTGGGTCAACCTTATCAAGGCCAAATACCTCCAAAAAAGGAAGCTTGTGGGCTCCTTCCTTTATAAACTTATCTCCACCTTAGCCTCCCCTCTATGGAATAACATTCTCAAAACTAAACAAGTGGTAAGGAAATGTAGTAGGAACATCATTGGGAATGGTAGTAGTAAAAAGTTTTGGGAGGACATATGACATCTTAATAAACCTCTTAAGGACTATAATAACTTCAACTAGATCAAAATATGGCTTGTGAGAAAATATGAAAATTGGGTTAACAACTACATAGATTGGTAGAATGACAAGGCTATATGGAAAGATTTCAAAAATTAATTTTAGGAATGTGATGACATTCCTTCATAGATCAAATTTTTTTTGAAGGATGACTAATTAGAATCCTTACAATCCCTCCTTTGTGACTATTCTCTTTTCTCCCAGCTGATTGGAGATAAATGGATCTGGAAACATAAATCCTCTAGCCACTTCTCTTTCAAATCGGCTTACAAAACTTTGGAAGCTTATCAAGATAAAAATTAAAATTGGGATCAGATTTGGATCTCTAACCTTATCCCTAAGGTTAACTACTTTTGGTGGATCACTTCCCACAGTAAATTTATGACAATTGATAACCTGAATAGAAGAGATTTGTGTTAATAAGGGTCTAATTTATGAGAGGGGAGGGTGAATCAATAATAATAAAATTATATGATTTAAACCTCTTTAAACTTTATGCACCAAAACATTCAACATAAACTAACATGAATAGAAACTTTCAAAGAATGCATCCACAAATAATCAATCACACAATGAAGACACCATATTTTTCTTGTGGAAACCCAAATGGGAAAAACCACAGTGGGAGTTGGTACCCACTAAATCTGTACTCTTCTAGAATACACCTTGTGAGGAGCTTACCTGGTTAAAGGTTTAAAAAAGCACTGTTAGGTGCTACTCAATTAAGGGATTTTCCTATAGAATTTTTAAGATCTTTTCCTTATTAGGAGAAACCTTGTTAGAGGACTTTAAACATTCAACACAAATGCCACCTTTTTAGAGGATTTACAACTAAGATCTATTAGGATCTACCCGGTTAAGGGATTTCACTATTACAATGGTTAGAAAGAAACATATAAGATGATTTGTGAAATTGTACTACCTCTACATGATCAAATCCTATTAAGATCTAAACATATTCTCCATACACTATACTCTTTCTTGGCTTGATCACACTTGATTCCTTTACTTTCCTTGTCATTACACCCTTCTGCAATTCACAATCAATAAATTATTCCTTTTTCAACTTTCTAGTATATAGCTTTTCTTCCACCAACTTAAAATAAGCCCTAGATATGAGATACAAATGATCCAGATCATGTTAGGTAAGATACAATGCATCTAAGAACTTATAAACAATTTTTCTCTGACAATGTTGGCTTCTATATAGATTTCACCTTGGAAATTGAACCATCTTCAAAAACTTGTTTGACCATAAGAAACTTCTTGAAGAATCCACCCCAAACACATACCTCAGGTAATGTGATGTCAAACACTTTTGACAAATCATGAAAATGCCTTACTACTTCACTAAAAACATCACCAATCCATTGCCACTTCTGATTTCTTCACCGATTCACAAATCTTCATTACTTGTTCAAGAACTCTATCTTGTTTATCTGTTCATTCCATCAATATCGCTTCCAGTCAATTAAACCATCTTCACCGGTCCACAATATGAGTCACGATTGTCAACATAGTATATAGACATTTTTATCAATCATATCCTATGACCGATCCATCCAACACTTTACCGATTTGAGATAACATTCAAATCACTTACTGCCTGTCACTGACTATTTTAGTAGTTACCTAGTTTGATTCCATTTAAATATAACCAACTCAATACTTCATATCAAAAGTCATGGTTACAAAATTAACATTACAACACATAACATGTTCTTCCTTTAGAATAGAGACTTCAGAAACATACTATAACTCATGATTTACTCACACAATATCTAGCAACATACTGAAAATACTAAGTCAATCAATTGACATCAATGACAACTAAATAAGTAATTCACCTATCATTAAATCTATACCAATCTTCAACAATGCAACACTTAGAAACATTACATCATTTATGCTAACAATCTCCCCCTTTGGCATTGATGGAAACACTCTTAATTTCTCCTCTTCACTTTTGAGTTCTTCTTGGCAACACTATGTCTCTCTCATGACAAACCTCTTTTGAAAAATGTTTCTACTTATGTCTATACCTCTGATCATAGTGCATATTCTCCACATATTCTCCTCCTTTATAATACATCTCCCCCTGCATATTTTCTTACATATTCTCCCCCTTTGACAACAATGCCAAAGTTGTCTAATCATTCAATCATCTTGGATTATACTTGATTGTTCTTTGCTTGTTCTTTCCTCATCACTGTGTTACAACATCATACTAAGACTTCTCCCTCTACATAAATTCATACATATGATATTATGATAAACACATATGAATTGATGCAATCAACATCATCTAATTAACTTCAGATAGGGGAATAATCCCTAATCTACCTCTGAGATACTCAAAGGTATCCTTTGGTAATGGCTTGGTGAATATATCCACAAATTGTTCTTTAGTAGACACATGGTCAAGCCTTACTTCCTTCTCCTATACCCGTTCCCTTAGAAAATAATATTTTATTGCAATGTGCTTTATCTTTGAGTGCATCACTAGATTCTTGGAAATGTTTATTGCACTAGTGTTATCACAATAGATAAAAACTGGTTCAATGACCTTCTTATGAATTCTCTCAAGAATCTATTTTATCTATATCACTTATTGACAATTAAGAGCAGCAACAACATACTTTGCCTCTGCAGTAGATTGTGAAATACAATTCTTCTTTGTACTTGTCCAAGAGACTAATATTTCACATAGAAAGAATGTTCCACCACTTGTGCTTTTTCTATCATCAACATTACCCACCCAGTTTGCATCAGTAAACACATTCAAAGAAAAATCTTCATCCTTACCATATCATAGGCCATAATTTTTAGTTCCTTTTAGATATTTAGATATCCTCTTCACTGCAACCATATGGGAGTCCTTTTGATTAGAGGAAAACCTTGCAATAATACCAACAACATGTGCAATATATGGTATACTGTGAAAAAATACTACAACTTACTGAACATGGATCTATATAGAGTTTCATTTACCTCTTTGGATTCATCCTCCTTAGATAGTCTGCAGCCTGTGACCATAGGTTGAGTCTTCCATGCAATTTTTTTTTAGAATCTCCTTCACATACTTAGATTGACTGATGTATATCCCTTTCTTCATTTGCTGTACTTGAAGACCAATAAAGTGTTTGATTTTTCCTATCAATGACATTTAAAATTCCTTCCTATTGATTTTGCAAATGACCTACTCAATGCTTCATTTCCACCAAATATTATTTCATCAATTTTTTTTTAGCAATCAATATCTTGTATTCACTTTCAGATTTTAGATATATATTGCTATTGTCACTAGTTCTTATGAAACCAATCTGAATAAGATAAGCATGTATACTTTCATACCATGCTCTTGGAGCTTGTTTCAATTCACATAATTCTTTATGTAATTTACATACCATGTCTTTACCTTTTTTAGTAGCAAAAACTTTAGGCTGTTTAATGTATACTTCTTCT
Source organism: Chamaecyparis obtusa (assembly GCA_027943335.1). Taxonomy (NCBI): domain Eukaryota; kingdom Viridiplantae; phylum Streptophyta; class Pinopsida; order Cupressales; family Cupressaceae; genus Chamaecyparis; species Chamaecyparis obtusa. The sequence goes on from BSBK01001924.1 coordinate 473,697, forward strand.
AACACACCATTCATAAAAGAAGATTTTACCTCTATTTGATATAATTTAAAACCTTTGTAAGAAGAATAAGCTAAAAGTATCCTTATACCTTCAAGTCTAGAAATAGGTGCAAATGTCTCTGTTGGAAACTATAATTGAAACAATTGTTGTATTGTCATTGATGTCAAACCTTAATTGGTAAGACAGTTTCTATCTAAGAAAGTACTATATCTATTGATTGATGAAAAGGATTAGGGCAAGGGAGATAACAATAGAACCTAGGGAAAAGTTGAGTTATTTGGCACAATGATAATATAATGTATTGTTTATCTAAGTAAGAAGAAAGATTGAAGAAGTAGGCTTAACCGAGTAAAAGTGAAGAAATATAGTTTAAGCCAAGTGATGTTAGTGTCGATCGAGTGCCAGTATATGTCGAGTAAATTTAGTATTGACCGAACATCAATTTATGTCGAGCGACAAGAAATTATCGAGAAAGACAGTGTTAGCCGAGGAAGACAATTTGTAGAGATGACCAAGTTATGCAGTGATGACCAAGGAGATGAACACAGTATTGACTGAGTGCCAGTAATTTACATTTGAAAGAAGAATTCAGATTTCCAGCTGACATAGTTGAATTCTTGGGTTATGTAAATTGTGTTGACTTTATTAATTGATTGTATGGATAATTTAATGCATGGTAAATCATTTTATTATGGATTCAATGAGAAGTTTCAAGATGTATCTAGAAGGATGGATGAAGACCTTAAATGTTGGAAGGATTTGATGAATCTAACCTAACCTAAGATCTACAGAGGATATTAAGAAGAAAAAGATGGATCTACCTATTGAAGAGGTATAAAGGAAAACCTAATTGTGAGGTTACAAAGTATGTTGGAGTTGTTGATGTTATTGACTAATAAGTCTAAGCAGAAGGCTTAAGGTGAAGGAGTTGATCAAATTTGTGATTTCTTGAAGTGAATTACAAGCAGATCAAGGATGGAGATGGAAATGGAACTCAGTCAATAAATCAATATATATGTGCAAATTGGATTTGATATTTGCAAAGTGAGTTGTATGTTTTTCCAGATCAAAAACTACTGCTACTTTCTAACCATTGTATCAGTCTAAATCCTTGTTATGCCCAAAAAGTTGAGTAAAATACACCAATCAAAATTTTTTCAGTTAACACTAAAGTTGTCTAGTTTAACTAATCAGTAGCAGTTAATAGTTTAAGGGTGAAGACCTTAAATTGATCTAAGGAGTATCATAACCAACATTGATTTGGCCAACCTCCTCTAAGATTATAGTCACAAATTTAATTTTCTAATCGATTTATCATAAGAACACCAAGATAGAAAGCTTGACTAAGTGTTACTATATTTTGACTATAGTTGACTAAAATTAACCATCTAGTTATAAACATATTATTTGATTTCAATAAAGAATACTAATTAAATTATCCTTTTATTAATTTTTTAATTAAATAGGAATTGATCTAGGATTAAAACAAACATGAATATTTATTTTATAAGATACACTAATAACATTACAATAATACAACCAACTACAATAATACACATTAAGAAATATAAGAAGTGCAAGAAACATTACACAGTTACATATCTTCATATGCAAGTCTTACAAAACTTCAAAAATTCACAAGCACACTATTAAGGTTAATGAGATTGTTACACGCATCCACTAGTTTGCTATTATTTAAGTGATTAAAAAGCAAGGTTCATCCAACTTACTATGTTATTTATTTCATAACAATATTCTTTTTAAACTCAAAGTATAATTCCTACCATGATTAGTCATACAAGTTCGTTTACCGATTTATCCCCAAAGACCTCATGGATTTATTTTACTTTTTTTTTTTACCAAAGTGATCATTAGTCGATCTATTTTGACTTGGGAAGATATATCTCCCAAAATTGATACTCAAAGGTAGAAAGATCTAACTTAACACACATGTGAAAATGCTCATTGTCTAGGAAATGACTAACTAGATGTGACATTCTCTAAATAAAAATAAGAAAGGAAAAATAAACCTCCACATCGGGGACAGCCAAAAACATGTATATCGAGGACGTATGTACTAAAATACATTAAAAATATAAAATACATGTAATTCAACATCTAGATCTTCTAACATTTCAAATACATATTCTGATCATCATAAGAAGAACAATAACGTAAAAAGTATAAACATTCATCATCAAGAGTAAATATGATTAAAGATAAATATACTTACATATACAATGCAATAAGAGAAATGAGCTCTCAAGCTCTAAGTGCTAAGGTTGGAGGAAGTCTGTCTCTATACACCGGTCGCCAACAGTGGTATAGTTAGCAATGCCTCCCAACCATATGGTACCCATAAGCCCAACCCCCGTGCTTGTGGAGATAGTAGTCTGACCACAAACATAAGGCAAACACGCAAACAAGGAGGTGACTAACACACATGCCAAAAAATGCATAACTCATAGGAAAGTACAATGACCCAACACTATATACATAAGTGCAAATACACCATAACATGGAGAACACTCAACATGTGGACCAACGTCCAAAGTGCATACCAAGCACATCCATAGAACAACACGGTCACTACTCAGTACTAAAAAGGTCATCTCATCACAATGACGAAGCACATCCAAAAATAAAGATGCAACAAGGCATAAATAAAAAAGGCTCAACAAGTCATAAATATCATAAGGATTAAGTAAACTTAATTGGTCTCAATACCAAAGGTACGTGTTCCTCAAAACTTAGCATAAGAGCATAACTCAACTATATCTTGGATGCGGTCTCAACACTTGACATCCACAAACCACATGAGAGTTCATTCTCAAGCATGATGTGTACTATCACAAGGGTAGGAGCAAAAACAATAATAAAGGTAAAATTACACCGACATAAAAATTAAAAAAACACTCGAAGTAAGAAGATTACATACCACACACTCTATTGGTCACATTGCCAAGAGCACAGATCTCAAGATGATCTGATAAATAAACATGTGGTATAAATTTTTTTACATGTTTAATGACATATATATTACTCAAATATTGAACAAAAAATTTAAAACATAAAAATACCAATTTTTGACAAAATTCGATAGGGTTTCTAAAAATCAACATTTTAACTTGAAAGGTCACTTTCGGGTCAAAATATAAAAATACCCAAAATGTCATATAACCATTCTAATTTATCCATCATATTCTTTGTAGCAAAGATAACTTATATTAAAATCTAATTCATGCACAACATGACAAATGATGGGCTCTAGATAGCACACAAGACGATGCGATGAATAAAAAGTCCAAAAATCAAATTTGGATATAGGCTACAAAATTAAAACTTATTGGTCTAAATCTAAACTTATTGCATTTTTATTTCACTATTCACATGCAATCTTTAAATGACCATAACTATATGAGAAATGGACTCAAATTGAGTCACATAAGAAATTCTATTATATAATTCTATCATTCCACAACATAATATGAATTCAAAACACCCAAATTCCACCTTTTGGATTTCTTCTATTTTTCAAGCAAAACCATAAACTACCATAAACTTCATTAAAATAGCTTCAATTTTCAACTTTCAAAAATCAAAATTCTAAATATACCCTTTGATTCTAAAAGTGCCCAACACCCCTCTTTTAACATAATATTTACATTTTCATTATTTCTAAAAATTTGGGCAGCATAACACTATTTTACTTCATTTCTCCAAAATGCAAGCATACACATTCATACAAACCCAACCGGGTGAAAGAAATACATGAAATCGTAGGAAAATGTCTATTTTCATCCCACTAAACTACTCCAATTACTTCAGGCAAAAAGATGGACTAAAACAAAAGATATAGAAAGTCCTACTTCGCAGCAAGAGGAGAAATCCAAAATGAAAGGGAAGAAATAATTACGACATGAAAGCAGATGAAAATTTCAGCATAGTGTAGCAATCCCGCCACGATTCCAACGAGCCGCTTCGTGCTCAAATCCGGCAAATGGATCATTTCCAACAAAAAAATCTCAAATTGCTTACAAGAGGGTTTGAACAATTTTGCTCTCCAAAAATAAAAAAATGTCTAAATGAGTTCTAATTTCTCATTATAAGTCACTTTTTTCATTTAAAACCAAAAAAGGATAAAACAATAACTTAAATTAAAACAAATTAGAACCCCAAATTCACCCCGAACTCAACTTGGATTAATTTATCCAATTCTAATTAAATGAAATAACACTATGATAAAATTATTAAAAAAAAATGTAAAATACTTTATAGTAATAATTAAAAATAACATTATTAATTAAATCATCTTTACCGAAAACTACGAGACTCTAATGCACAAACACACAATTGGTTTTTCACAATGTGCAATATGAATTCTAGATTTACCAACTTGTACCAGAGGGAGTAATATAATAATAAATTATGGATACATCATCCAAACAAGGACGATATTGGCTCAGTATGAAAGGTCAAAACTACTATCTCCTGTGCCACTGCCGGGAACATAGACACACACTCAATCCCTACAGCTGAGGGTGAATATGTCTAGTACCTATTCAATAACATACAAATATCAAGTGCATCTGTTCATAATATATAAATAACCAAAGCACATATAACACAGATAATCATAATGAAGGATAACGGAACACCGTGTGGATCTCGCAAGCAAGTGACTACGACTCCGTATCACTTCATACTAGCACCAATAGAAAAAATGCATAGCAAGATGTGGTACATTATAAACAACATATAACCATATATTATTGCATTATCTTGAAGCATTTCAATAAATCATTTCCAACAATATGAGCATATGTCAATTTAAATCTTCCTAAAATTTCCAGTGGCATATAAGACATAATATCTAAGAATTAGTGACAATCATCATAACCTACTAATCCAATCTTTTGAATGTAAAAACTACTATATTTAATCAATAAAGTACCATCATGAATATACTATTTAAAAGGGTAAATAACAACCTGATATAACATCATAGTATTTCATTTATTGCAACATAATCTTAGTTAGATTAAATAACATTTAACATCAAGTATACTTACCTCATTATACTTGCAATCCAAACTTTGAGGCTCTATTACTTCCTTGCAATGACATAGCTGAAGAGGCACTACAATCCTTTAATCAAGGTTGACCTAACAGTCATTGTTTAAATCTTTTAATCAAGGTGGCATTCTAATGGAATGTACTTAAAATCCTTTAACCAAGTCACTTTTGACAAAGTGTTTAAATCTTTTAAAAGGGTCACACCTAGCAGTGTATTTGTAAACCTTTAACAAGGTTGGATTTTACAGAGCTCACTTCAGAAGAGTGAAAATATCAGTAACATGTTATAAAGTGATTTTTCCTAAGTTGGGTTTCCACTATAAATCCTGGTGTTATACTTGTGTGAATGTTTCTATATTTTGCAAGTTAATTACTTTTGGATAGTGGACTACATGTTATATGTTTCTGGTATATATTCTTTAGAGATCGAGTTGTGTTGGTGATTAGATCTGAGATTGTTGAAGCATTTAAAAGTTCAATTGGTACATTTGGACCTGAGAACAACTGGTTCATCCCCTTCTTTGTTGTTCTAAATAATATTAACAATTGGTATCAGAGCTGTTGGTGCTTACAGAGAAATTTTTTAAAGGTATTTAAGAAAATGATCAAGATGTATAAAAAAGAGGTACCAAAGTTGAACAAGGAGAACTTCCCTGCATGGCAGAGTCTGATGAAACTGCATCTAGCTGATGTTGGTGATTCATTGAAATATTATGTTGAACATGACTATGTTATACCTACTACACATTTGACTGCTGAGGAGATGAAAGAAAAATATGAACACAATCAAGAAATGTTGGAAATTGCATCTGCCTTAAGCTATCCTGAATTTGAAGACATCAAGGATTGCACTATTGTAAAGAAAATGTGAGATACTCTTGCAACCATCTGTGATGGTGATATAAATGTACTGAGGGAAAAAGATGAAAGCTTGAGAGGTAAGTTTGATGAAATGAAAATGCAAGAAGGTGAGAATATTGCTCAGTATTCTGGAAGGATCAAGGATATAGTGAATACTATTAGAGGAGCTAATGGAATCATTGATGATGAGACTATCATTGGAAAGGTATTGAGAACTTTTCTTCCTATCTATGCTATCATAATTTCAATAATTCAAGAATTAAGATGTAACCCTGGTAATGTTCCAACTCTAGAAAGTCTTGTTGGTAAGCTTATTACTTTTGAGCTTTCTAACTATGGTAACTACACTGTTCCTAATGTTGAATTTGCATTCAAGTCACAAATAGTTTTGCATAGATCTAAGAGAGAAAGAAAAATGTTTGAAAAGTGAAAGTGATAGTGAAAGTGACAATGACACTTCTGATGAAGAACTAGATGATCTTGATGCACTCATGGCTAGAAGATTGAAGAGAGGAAAAGGAAAATATAAAGGTAAACTTCCTCTAATCTATTTTTCATGTAAAAAAGTTAGCCATATTGTTGCAAGGTGTCCTGACATGAATGACAAGGATGAGGAAAGAGAAACCAAGTACAAGGATAAGAGAAATGAAAAAGATCACCGAAGGTACATATATTACAAGGATAAAGGTAAGAAATATTGTTATATTGTAGAAGAGGAAACTGATAGTGACAGTGATGATTTTGATATTGAAGTAGTTTATGTTTCTATGAAAGATGATTCTGATGAGGATGAGAAAACTACACTTATTTCTTATGTGACTAAAGGTGATAAATGAATTATTGATAGTGGTTGCTCACATCAGATGACTAGTGATAAAAGTAAATTTGAAACCCTAGATCATTACAAAGGTAGAAGTGTTAAGTTTGGTAATGATGCACCATGTCTTGTGAGGGGCAAAGGATCAATTAAGTTAATTGATAAGATGACATGTGAAAATGCCTATTAGGTTGAAGGTCTTAACTATAATTTTCTGAGTGTTGCATAGCTTAATAGCACTAGTTACCGAGTAGAGTTTCATCACATGAAGGCTAAAATATTTGATGCTACTGGTGAACTAATTGGAAGTGTAGAACAAAATAGAGGTAATTTGTTCTATCTAGATCTATTTGAAGAGACATGTTTGTTTGCACAATTTCATGATGTATATGGTTATGGCATACGAGGCTATGTCATGTTAACTTTGACAATCTGGTGAGTATTAGTAAAAAGAAGAAAGTTAGAGGTTTGCCGAGATTGAAGAAACCTGATAATGTGATGTGTAAACAATGTCAGTTGGGTAAAATGACAAAGTCTAGTTTCAAGAGCAAGACATTTACTTCTGAGAATACTTTGTATTTGGTTCATACTGACCTTTATGGACCTATGGGTGTACAAAGTTATTGTGGTGCTAAGTACTTTATTCTATTTATTGATGATTACACTAGGATGATGACTGTAATGTTTTTGAAATAAAAATATGATGCATTTCAGTTGTTTAAGTGGTATTTGGAAAAGGTTGAAAAGGAAATAGGTAGAAGCCTAAAATGTATGAGATCTGACCGAGGTGGAGAGTTTGTATTAAATGAGTTCAATCTATTCTACAATGATAGAGGAATCAAGAGACATATGTCTGCACCTAGAACACCTCCACAAAATGGTATAGATAAGAGGAGAAATAGATCTATTATGGATTGTGCAAGGACACTAATGATTGAGAAGAATGTTGCACAAAAATACTAGAGAGAAGCTATAAGTACAGTTGTTTATACCTTAAACTGGGTACAAATCAAGAAATGTACAAATGTTACACCTTATGAATTATGGCATGGATATGCACCTAATGTGAAATACTTTAGAATCTTTGGGAGTAAATGCTATATACTAAAGGATAATAGAAATGGAAAGTTTGATGCAAAAAGTGATGAAGGCATATTCCTAGGTTATTCCACTAAGAGAAAAGCTTATAAGTGTTTGAGCTCTAACACTAACAAAATTATGGAAAGTGCAAATGTGAGAGTTGATGAATATGCAGAGAAAAATGAACAAGAAGGCAAAAGAGAACTTGAAGACTATAGATCTTTTATCTATATGGAAGAACTAGAGGCAAGTAACACACCTACACTAGATGAAGAGTCATGGGTAAGAAATGCCGAGCATTAGGAGGATGCTGCCGAGCAATCAGAAGAAGAATCTGATAATTTTCATGATGAACCTGAAGAACAATGAGAAAAGAAATCTGAACCTACATTGGCATAGTATGTGAGAAGACATCATAAGCCTGAGAAAATCATTGGAGATAAGGAATCTGGTGTCTTGACTAGAAGTAAGTTGAAAGACCCTACATGTTTATTATGTGAGTTTGAGCCTAAGATAGTAAAAGATGCTTTAGAGAATGAAGAATGGATTCAAGCTATGAATGAAGAAATAGATCAAATAGAAAAGAATGATACTTGGACTCTAGTGTCGAGACTAGAAAATAAGAATGTTATTGGAACAAAATGGGTATTCAAAAATAAGCTTAATGAACATGGACAAGTCACAAGGAACAAGGCAAGACTGGTATGCAAGGGTTACGCACAAGAAGAAGAAATAGACTATGGGGAAACATTTTCCCTTGTAGCAAGATTAGGAGTGAGAACTCTACTTGCATATGCTTCTTATAGAGATTTCAAGGTATATCATATGGATGTCAAGTCTGCATTTTTGAATAGTATATTAGAAGAAATATACATTGAACAACCTGAAGGATTTTTTGATCCAGAAAAGTGAAATATGGTTTGCAAACTGAACAAGGCATTGTATGGATTGAAGCAAGCCCCTAGAGCATGGTATGAGAGGCTGCAAAATTACTTGATAAATATTGGAGTTACAAAGAAAAATGACAACAACAATATGTACATGAAAGATGAAGAAGGTAAAGGGATTTTGTTAGCTGAAATTTTTGTAGATGATATCATATTTGGACGACAAGATGCCCTATGTTAGAAATTTTCAAATGAGATGCAAACTGAGTGTGAGATATCTACGTTTGGTGATATCAAATTATTTGTTGGTTTACAAGTCTATCAGATGGAGAAATGTATCTTTATCACACAATCTAAATATGTCAAAGAGATACTGAAAACTTTTGGAATGGAGGATTCAAGGCCAGTAAGTACTCCTATGGCTACTGGATAGAAACTATCTAAGAGTGATGATACTACTGAAGTGAATCAAACCCTGTATAGATCCATGATTGTAAAGATACAATATGTTGTCCACAATAGACCAGATATAGCCCTAATAGTTGGGATTGTAGCAAGATACTCTACCAATCCTAAGGAAAATCATATGATGGCTGTCAAGAGAATACTGAGATATCTAAAAAGAATAGAAGAGTATGGATTCTACTACAAGAAGAATGAGAAATTTGAACTAAGAGTCTACACTAATGTTGATTAGGCAGGAAATGTTGATGACAGGAAAAGTACAATTGGCTGAGCTTTCTTTCTTGGACAAAGATTAGTCTCTTGGACAAGTAAGAAATAAAACTACATTTCCCAATATACAATAGAAGCTGAGTATGTAGCAGTTGTAGTGAATTGTTCAAATCTAGTATGGATCAAACAATTGTTGAAAGGTATGAAAGAGGAGATCACTGAACTGGTTGTTATATTCTATGATAACACAAGTGCTATCAACATATCAAAGAGTCCAGTGATGCACACAAAGACCAAACATATTTCTATCAAGTATCATTACTTGAGGGAATTGGTACAAGAAAAAGAAGTGAGAATGGAATATGTGAACACAAAGGAAAAACTAGTAGACATATTCACAAAAGCTTTACCTAAGGATGCTCATGAATATCTTAGAGGTAAATTAGGGGTGCTTCCCCTAATTGAGGCTGCCTAGTCAACTAGGAGCACTGCATCAAATGTGCTTCACAAAGTATTTGACAAATTGATGCAGGAAAGGTCACACTTTAGGTGCCGCCTAGAGTTGTGAAAAGAACAACAAAGCTTATAATCAGTCATAAGCAAGATGAAAATGGGAGAAATATTGATACTGAACTGACAAGATGACATCTACATATGAAAGATTTAAGTTCTAGATACTTCTTTGGCATTATTATCAAAGAGGGAGAGATTCAGATGAAAACATATATATAAAGAACACTGAGGTATATGTTCCAAGATTCAGAGATTCAGAGAATCAGAGGGAGAGAGACAGAAAAGATTTAGAGGGAGTAACTATGTGAACGGTCAAGCAAGGCTAGGTTATTGAGAATCAGAATGAAGCTAAGGATATTATAAATATTTCTAATGCAATGAAAAAGTTTTGGATTAGTTGGTAAATCATGTGTTATTCATATGGTGTTGCCATCAATGCCAAAGAGGGAGATTGATGGAAACTGCAATTGAAAAAATTGTTGTATTGTCATTAATGTCAAACCTTAACTGGTAAGATAGTTGCTATCTAAGAAAGTACTATATCTATTGATTGATGAAAAGGATTAGGGCGAGAGAGATAACAGTAGAACCTAGGGAAAGGTTGAGTTATTTGATACTTTAATGAGTACTTGATTATTTGACACAATGATAAGATAATGTATTGTTTATCTAAGTAAGAAGAAAGACTGAAGAAGTAGGCTTAACTGAGTAAAAGTGAAGAAATATAGTTTAAGCCGAGTGATGTTAGTGTCGACTAAGCACCAATATATGCCGAGTAAATTTAGAGTTGACCGAACATCAGTTTATGCCGAGTGACAGGAAATTACTGAGCAAGACAGTGTTAGCAGAGGAAGACAGTTTGTAGAGATGACCAAGTTACATAGTGATGCCCAAGGAGAGGAACACAGTATTGACCGAGTGTCAGTAATTTACATTTGGAGGAAGAATTTAGATTTCTAGCCGACATAGTTGAATTCTTGGGTTATGTAAATCATGTTGACTTTATTAATTGATTGTATGGAGAATTTAATACATGTTAAATCATTTTATTATCGATTCAATGAGAAGTTTCAAGATGTATCTAGAATGATGGACAAAGAACTTAAATGTTGGAAGGATTTGATGAATCCAACCTAACCTAAGATATACAAAGGAGATTAAGGAACAAAAGATGGATCTACCTATTGAAGAGGTATAAAGGAAAACCTAATTGTGAGGTTACAAAGTATGCTGGAGTTGTTGATGTTATTTACTGATAAGTCTAAGCAGAAGGTTGAAGGTGAAGGAGTTGATTAGAGTTGTGATTTCTTGAAGTGAATTCCAAGTAGATCAGAGATGTAGATGGAAATGGAACTCAGTTAGTAAATCAACATATATGTGCGAATTAGATCTGATATTTGCAAAGTGAGTTGTATATTTTTCCAGATCAGAAACTACTGCTACTTTCTAACCATTGTATCAGTTTGAATCCTTTAATCAAGGTTGACCTAACAATAATTGTTTAAATCCTTTAATCAAGGTGGAATTCTAATGGAATGTACTTAAATCCTTTAACCAGGTCACTTTTGACAGAGTGTTTAAATCCTTTAACAGGGTCACACCTAGTAGTGTGTTTGTAAACCTTTGACAAGGTTGGCTTTTCACAGAGCTCACTTTAGAAGAGTGAAAATATCAGTAACATGTTACAAAGTGGTTTTTACCAAGTTGGGTTTCCACTATAAATCTTGGTGTTATACTTATGTGAATGTTTCTATATTTTGCAAGTTAATTACTTTTGGAGAGTGGACTGCATGTTATATATTTTTGGTATATATTCTTTAGAGATCGAGTTGCGTTGGTGATTAGATTTGAGATTGTTGAAGTGTTTAAAAGTTCAATTGGTACATTTGGACCTGAGAACAACTGATTCAGCCCCCCTCTTAGTTTTTCTAAATAATATTAACAGTCTCACCATAGTCTAGTCTTTCTTGTGCATACCCTTTGCAAACTAGCCTTGCCTTGTTTCTGATTACTTCTCCTTTCTCATTTAGCTTAATCCTGAGGATCCATTTAGTACCTATAACATTATTGTTAGTAGGAATGGGTACTAAAGTCCATGTATTAATTTTCTCTATTTTCTCTTATTCCTCTTTCATAGCCTTAACACAATCATTAACTTCGAAAGAATCATTAACAGATTTAGGTTCTAATTTAGATAGTAAACAAGTACTTTCCCTTACCTTACTCCTTGTCATCACTCCAACACTTTTATCTCCAATAATATGATCTTGAGAGTGATTAAGTTTCACATACCTTGGGAGTACCAGTTCTTCTCTCTGGTTACCTTCATTATAATTCACCGGTTGTGGATCATTCACCACTTCATTTATTTGTGGTATTGTATCTAGCTCCACCAATTGAATGTAAACAAACCTGTCATAGTCTTTCGGTTCCTTCTTGCTATCTTCTTTATTTCTCTAAGAAAATTCATCAATCTTAACATTTTCACTTTCAATCATCTTGTTGGTACTCTTGTTCAAACATTTATATGCTTTACTTCTAGTAGAATATCCTAGAAATATCCCTTCATCACTCTTAAAGTCAAATGTACCATTTTTCTCATCCTTCTTTATGTAACACTTCCAAAATTTTTAAATAAATGACACTAGGAGTATGACCATACCACAACTCATAAGGTGTTTTGTTTGCACCTTTCTTAAGTTTTACCCAATTCAAAGTATAGAAAACAATACTTACAACTTCTCTCCAAAAGATTTGAGCCACTCCTTTTTGTATCAACAGTGTTCTTACACATTCAATTATGGATCTGTTCCTTCTCTTAGCAATCCAATTTTGATGGGGTGTCCTTGGTGCTGACATTTGTCTCTTGATTCCATGTTCTTCACAAAATGTTGTGAACTCTTGTGAGGTAAACTCACATCCTCTATTAGACCTGAGACACTTAGGTTTACCTATTTCTTTTTCAACTCTTTCTTTATACACCTTAAAAATTTAAAATGCATCATATTTATCCTTCAAAAATATAACATACATCATTCTTGAGTAATCATCAACAAACAAGATAAAGTAATTATCTCCATAGTAGCTCTGAGTTCTCATTGGTCCACACAAATAAGTGTGTACAAGGTTAATAATACTCTGTGATGAATAGACTTTACTAGTAAAGCTAGACCTAGTCAAATTTCCCAACTGACACTCCTTACACATAGCATTTTCAGGCTTAGCTAAAGTAGGCATACCTCTAACACATCTTTACTTACTGACCTTTTCTAGATTATTAAAGTTAACATGATAAAATATTTTTTTTCCACAACCAACAGTCATCAACTTTAGCAAATAAGCAATGTTTATTAGTAGAGTTCAATTGGAATAGGTTACCTCTAGTCTAATCACCAACATAAATCAAGTCTCCAGATTTTCCTAAGATCTTCCAAACACCATTACTAAATTCCAATTTGAAACCTTTGTTATTCAATTGAGAGTCACTTAAAAAGTTATAATTTAATCCATCAACCCAATAAACATCATCACAATTAGTGTTTTCATTAAGTTATATTGTACCTTTACCTCTTACCACACATGGAGAACCATTACCAAATTTGACTGCTCCTCCATCATGTTCCTCAATTGAAATAAAATTTCTTTTTTCACTGGTCATATGATGTGTACACCCATTTTCTATTATCCAATCACTATTGTAATTCATTCTTGAAATCAATGCTTTTTCCTTATTATCTCCATCTACACTGGTAGAGGGTTCTTCTTTGACTGCAACAAAGACTATCTCAAACTCTTCCTCATTATCTCTTATGTCTGATTCTTCATCAGTAACTCCTTCTCCTAGGTAACATGCCTTGTTTATTTGTCTTTGAAGTTTCTAAATCTCTTGTGCTTATCCTTGTTAGGAATAAGGTGTCTCAACCTTGGATAATTCCTATTCTTATTATTTGTTTTGTAAATGTATTTTTTGCAAATAATAAAATTAAGTGTGAGTGTACATGTCTAGTTGGCATGTTGATGTGTCACTCCACTTGATGTGTCAGCATCTTGTGCATAAGGAGATCATGACTGAAATGGTCATGATGGATTCCTATGACACGTAAGAACTATTTAAGGAATGTGCTATGACAGGTGTAAGAGCATCTTATGAATTGGGCCTATTTGGGTGCCCAAGAAGAAGTGGTTGGTGTGTGTAAGAGAATATGCCAAAAATAGGTTGGTATGACAAATTCTCTTACACTTCTCTTGTGATCGTTATTTTTGGCAGATTCTATAACAAGCTGTCATAGTCTATTCTAGGGATGGATGCCTATTCTTGGGATTGCATGTAACAGTTGTGTACATGTGGCTTTGTGTATGGGTCTTGGTGGTTGGAAGCCAAAATCCTTTTTTGGGTATTTGTTGGGTCCTAAGGAGTCTATATATATGATGCTGCTTCTATGGGAGAGATATATGTTTTACTAGTCTCTCATCTCCTGAAAGAACTTGCATTACAAGTGTGTTGTAGTCTTTGTGTTGAAGATAATACATTGTGTAGGTTTTGGAGGGGTGGGGTTGTTTTATCGAAAGGTTTTTCCCCACCGGCATATCTTTGTGTTTATGTGTTTCAATCTTCTCTATCTATTTTCTGTATGCATGGTATATATCTTTGTTAAAGTAGTTAATGAATCTGAAATTGTAAGGATTTAAATAGAATTTGCACAATAATTTCCTTTAGAGATTAGTGTAGGAAGCTATTTCTGCACCTGAGTTTCCTTACAATCCTTCCTGTCATTTTTAGTACATCTAGATTCTATATGACCAATTTTGTTACATGCAAAGCATTTTAAGGAAAGTTTATCTTTGTAATTTCCTTTTCCTCTAGGTAATCTCCTTGCTAGCAGTGCCTCCAACTCTTCTTGATCTCTTTCCTCAGACAAGATAGAATCATAGTCACGATTTCTGTCAGAACTATTAGAGATTTATTTTCCTTTCCTTGATGAACCAATGGTCAAGAAAATTTGAATGCAAATTCTATTCTAGGCATATTGTTATCAAAATTACTTAACTCAAAAGTAGTAAGCTTACCGACCAAGGAATCTAGAGTCACATTTGTAGGATTAATAGATCTTAATTCTTATATAGTAGAGAATCTAATAGCATACTGTGGTAGTAGGGTTCTCAAGATTTTACTTACCACATCATCTTCTTCAAGGTACCAACCAACACCTTTTATTGTAGAAACAACCTCCTTTATCCTATAGCTATATTGACCAATGTTCTCACCTTCATGCATTCTCATTTCTTTATATTTTCCTCTAAGACTATCCACCTTTTCTTTTTGAAAATTAAAATCACCACCATAAACTGTTATCAACTTGTCCCACATGTCTTTAGCATTATCCATATCTTTGATATCTACAAACTCAACATCAAATAGAGCACTAGCTATTTCTATCATTATAGAGTTATGCTCC
The DNA here is from genome assembly GCA_027943335.1 of Chamaecyparis obtusa. Lineage (NCBI taxonomy): Eukaryota > Viridiplantae > Streptophyta > Pinopsida > Cupressales > Cupressaceae > Chamaecyparis > Chamaecyparis obtusa. The sequence continues at coordinate 489,062 of BSBK01001924.1, forward strand.
ATCTTTCTCTTTGTTTTTTCATCAATTAGGGTTCCACTAGGTTGAACATACTTGTTTGTGAGATGAACCAATGCTTGATCTCCAATACTTGATAGATGCAACTTCATCATGCTTACCCATGTAGAGAAATTTTCCTTAGAGAACTTAAAAGCTTCCTTCCTATACATCTCTAAATCTTTTCCCTTAAGCTGTTAATATTATCACCAAGAGGACCAAAGTTTTGATACCAATTGTTAATATAGGTCTAATTACTGAGAGGGGAGGGGTGAATTAGTAATCAATTTTTAAAAAAATTTAAACCTCTTTAAACTTTAGACACTAAAACATTCAACATCGAATAACATGAATAGAAACTTTCAAAGCACGCATCCAAAAATAATCAATCACACAATGAAGACACCATATTTTTCTCATGGAAACCCGAATGGGAAAAACCATGGTGGGAGTTGGTATGCACTAAATTTTTACTCTTCTAGAATATGCCCTATGAGGAGCTTACCTGACTAAAGATTTACAAAAGCACTGTTAGGTGCTACCCTGTTAAGGGATTTTCCTATAGACCTGTTAAGATTTTTTCTCTATTAGGAGAAGCCTTGTTAGAGGACTTTAAACCTTCAAAATGAAGGCCACCTTGTTAGAGGATTTACAACTAAGATCTATTAGGATATACCCGATTAAGGGATTTCACTATTACAATGGTTAGAAATCAAAATATAAGATAATCTGTGAAATTGCACCACCTCTGCATGATCAGATCCTATTAAGATCTAAAAATATTCTCCACACACTATACTCTTTCCTGGCTTGATCATACTTGATTCCTTTACTTTCTTTGTCACCTCACCCTTCTGTAATTCACAATCAACAAAGAATTCCTTTTTCAACTTTCCAATATATATCTTTTCTTCCATTGACTTAAAATAAACCCTAGATATGAGATACAAATTATCTAGATCATGTTAGGTAAGATACAATGTATTTAACAAGTCATAAGCCATTTTTCTCTGACCGTGTCAACTTCCATATATATTTCACCTTGGAAATTGAACCATCTTAAAAAAATTATTTAACCAAAAGAAAATTATTGAAGAATCCACCTCAAACGCATACCTTGGAAAATGTGATGTCAAACACTTTGCAAAAATCATGAAACTTCCTTACTACTTCACTAAAAACATCACTGATCCTATTGCCACTTCAAATTTCTTTACTGATTAACAAATCTTCATTACCTATTCAAGAACTCTATCTTGTTTTTCTGTTCATTCTGTCAATACTGCTTCTATTTAGTTAAGACATCTTCACTGGTCCACAATACAAGTTGTGATACTCAAAATAGTATCTATACATTGTTATTAATCATATCCTATGATCTATCCATCCAAGACTTTACCGATTTGAGATAACATTCAAATCTTACTTAGCAGTTACTCGATTTGATTCTATTCAAACACAACCAACTCAATACTTCATATCAAAAGTCATGGTTAAAAAATTAACATCACAACACATAACATGTTCTTCCTTTATAATAGAGACTTCAGAAACATACTACACCTCATGATTTACTCACACAATATCTGGTAATATACTGAAAACACTAAGTCAATCAGTTGACATCAATGACAACCAACAAAATGATTCACTTATCATTAATGTTGACATAACTGATGAAGAGTAATCAAGTGAAGAAAGGGGTTGATCATTTGTATAAGGAAAAGTGGTTTAGAGCATGATTTTATGATGTGACATGACATGTATCATGGAGCAATGATCACTTATGGTAATGCCATTGATGTCAACTATTAACTTTATGAGCTACTGATGATGATCATGGAATCGATCATGTGAATGGTAATATGTTAAGGTGATGTCCTATAACATTGTTTGGAAACATGTTTGGATGTTACATGTAAAATCTTAACTTGTTGTGATGATCAGTGAGATATATTTAACAAAGTTGATTAGAGACAGTGAAATTGTTAAGACAACAATTAACATGAATAAGATAATTCTATCATTATGGTTATGTGTTTGATTGATTTTGTGTTTGGTTGTTTTTTGGAGGTTACCTGAAGCTTCTAGATGATAATCCTTGAAATGAGATGCATTTTGAGAAAAGACATAAGATATTTCAAAGGATAAACAATGATATTTGAAAAATGTTAAGTTTCTAAGCGGCTAATGGTTTGATCAATATTGGTGCTTTAAATCATTGTTATAGTTAAACATTATTTTTCAAAATTAATTGGAGAATGTGCATGGACAGTGTTAATCCTAATTGCATTAAGAGTTTTCATTAGTGTCATACATACAGTTGGTAACCAGAGAAAATAGTTCAGTCGGTCATAACTACAAGAATAGTCATCGAGCACAAAGTTTACCGAGTACAGAGTTTACTGAGCACACATGATTACAGAGCATCAATATTATATCGAGGCAGAGACATAATTCATTGAGTAATCCAGAGTTGACATAAAAGTTTGGAATGACACATAAATCAAGGTGAACAACTTTTACTAAGCTAAAATGGTTTACATAAACTGAGGTAAATATTTATTGGGAATGAAACATTGATTGGTTATGATCCCTATGCTATTTTGAATTAGGTTATTCATTTGGATCATTGATCAAGATTTTATAAGATGGTTACACAACCCTAATTAGGTCAAATCATTATGATTTAAAGCATTGCCAAGATGTCAGTTTTATTAGAAGACAATGATAATAGAAGTAGCCACCATTGGGAGACATCTGAAGATCTGACATGGTTATGTTGAAAGGATTTTGATAGAGTATTCAGTTTTATTAGAAATAATTTAAAGGCTACCGAGAATTACTAAAGGATACATTCATCACAACAAGGTAATTTCATATTTGTACTTAAAGGATATGTTAATCAGAAAAGTGAGTTTCTATCACCATATCAATCTCACTAGTGCATTCTAACCCTTACTATAGACTTAAATCTCCTAACAGAGTAGACTTAATAGTCTTATGTGAATCTCTTAACCAAGTGCACACTTGAAGAGTGTTGCTAAAATCCTCTAACAAGGTAGATCTTAGAAGATATTTTATGTTACTCTTGTTGGATATTGCTAATGCATGGGGAGGTGATTGAGACATTTTATATGTTTAATCACTACGTTAGTGAATGGGAACTCATACTATTGTCATTTGTGTTTTGTCACTGATTTTAACATATGTTTCTGTGAGAAGAACATACTGGTTATCATAGTGTACATACGCTATACAGATGTTTCAGATGTTGCGAAGTCAGATAAGAGTTTAGGAAGGTCTTGTGATCTTATATCCAAGATTACATCATGTAATGTTTCAAATTGGATGAGTTACATATGTTTTGGTGAAGATTGGTCACTGGACTGTGATAGTGAGAAATGATAGAGTTAGCCTCTGTGTTTTTGGTATATCTTCTAGATGATATGGATTCAAGGTATGCGAGCTTGAAGGATGATAGACAACATACTGAAGGATGTTCACTGTTCAATGCAAGGTATGGAATGCTTGGTGACATCAACTATGGTGTGTGTTCTAGAGAAGACCTATTTGGAAGCCGACTTAGGAGATGTAGTGTGTATTTTTCTTGGAAAACATAAATTAAGGATGTCGGTCCTTAAATATTGTAATGTATTAATTGTATACTTATTTTAGATACTATGTGTATCTTAGCAAGGGTTTATGTAATTATTTTTAATTAGGAAAGGCTTATGGGCCGACCTGATCATGAGAATTGTAATAAGGTATAAATGAGAGGTCTTTTCTTTGGAAAATATATGGATGGTAAAAATGTGATATAAAGAAGTTGTGAATGTTTTGAGCTTGTGTTTGTTGTATGTAGAGCAGAGGTTTACCAGTGGACTTCATTGGAACTGATCAAGAAAAGATAGTTTCTTTTGAACAGTTCAAAAGATTATGTATTTCTTCATATACACTTGTGTTGTGAACAATGAGTTTTGAAGGTGGATTTAACCTTCTTTGGGTAGTGAGCCTTGGGAAGTGATCCCTCCCTTTTCTTTTTGACTCCTAACAGGGTCTATCCTCTAACAAGGAATATGTAGTGTAATGTTTCAATAAGCTCCTAACAGGGCTAAATCTTCTAAAAGGATACTATACTCTCAGTACATCATTTGTGGGTGCTAATTCCCACTGAGGTTTTTACCTTTAACAGGATTTTCCTGAGACCAAAATATCATGTTATTGTATTGGAATTCATTGTGTTCATTGGATTTGATATTGCTCCCACTCAAAGTTTAAAGTTTAATAATCTGTCATACAACTAATTCACCCCCCTCCCAGTTGTATTGTGGACTGCTATTCCTAACAACTCCTAAGAGGGTAAAATCATCAGAAGTGATCAATTTGTATGCTATAACCAAAAAATTTATTTACTACAGTAGTGAAGCTTTTTGGATGTCACCCGCATCGCAATTTTTACCTTCTTACAAGGGTTTCTGCTATTCCAAAATCTTAGGGTTATGTGTATGAAGTTTCATGTATGCTTATTTTATTAGATTAGAAGTATTTACATTTTAGTTATGTTAATGAATGTATGGAGACAATAAATACTACAGTAAGTTAATAAAGGAACTTATCTTAAAGTTTGAAGGGAAATTTTTTTTTAGGGTTATTGATTCACCCCTCTCCTCTCTATAACTAACCTTTCCATAATCCCAACAATTGGTATCAGAGATTCTTCTCTCGTTGAGGAAGTTTAATCACTGAAGAGAAAAGATCTTAGAGATGGAAATGTATAATATTGATAAGACAATAAAAAATTAGAGATTGGAGATGCAGATTATCACGGAATAACTTAAGGATGAAAGAGAGTAACTGAGAGAGTTTATGATCAAAATGAAGGAATTGGTATTTCATCACAATAAAAATGATTATCAAGAAGAGGAGATAGATGAATTATCTAAAGGATCTAGAAGCATATCTGATGCATCTAAAGGAACCATATCAGATCTATCTAAAAAGAATCAACACATTACCGAGGAAGTGAAAGCACTACAAATTGGACAAGAGACTCAAATGGTAATAATGATTGATGCCATGAATAATGCAAGACATGATGAACAAGAAAGAAATTTGGCTATTGAAGATAGAAGACAAATAAAATTGAAAATTTGGAAGAGAAGGAATCTGAAATACTAAGGCTTACCAAACATCATTTTGAAATTTCCAATCAGATGGTTGTCACGAGTCAAGAAATCAACCGAGTAAACAATGAGCTTGCCAGAATATTGGAAGACATTGGCAATTTAGGGAAGAAAATGAAAGACTAAATAATGAAGTGAAGATGCAACAAAAAAATAATGAGATGCTAAAGAAAATTGAAGAAAGTACTAAAAGGATGGATGAATTCCTAAATAGTCAGAGAAGACTGAACAACACTACTAGTCTAGGTTATACCAAGCATGGAGAATCATCAAAACAAGCTGAACAAAAGAATACCTATACAAATCCAAGGCCAAAGAAGCTCTCATGCTATCACTATGGAAAACCAGGTCACACATCAAATGTCTATAGAAGTAAAGCTAAAGGTATTCCTAAGTCTACTCCTAAATTTGATGGTTATTGTTATAATTGCAATAAATATGGACATTAAGCATATGAGTGTAGATCAAAGTTGAATGATTCACCTAAGATACACTATATGGAAAATAACTATCAAACTTACAACAAGCATAGATATATATCACAGGAATGCAGGACAAAAATGAAACAAGTCTAGAACCCTAAAGGAAAAAACATGACCTATCAACCGAAAAGACAAGGTAATGCTTACACTTGGGATTACAACACTTGGGCTAGTTGTACATCATGTGGTAGATATGGTCATATTTCTTAAAATTTTATGAGAATGCACTAGAGAGGAAGATATCAAAATTGGAAAAATACTAGAATGACATGTATGCACTGTCATAAGGTCGGTCATCGAAGCAGAGACTATAGAGACTGAGCACCAGAACCAAGTATTGATGCAAGTGAGAATACCATTGAAGGAATCATGAGGATAAGGAACCAAATGTGGAGAAGAGAAACATATGAAAATGGAGGAACAAGAACAAAAATCGATGATACCTCATCCTTTGGATTAGGTGATCTCATCACCTCCACCTAAGAAAATCAAGTATGGGAACTGAATTTCAATCGATTATATTGTACAATAGTTCCTTATATATATTGCATGAATACCAAATCAACATGAATTAAGATGCACTAGGGTATTATATGTTATTTACTTGAAATAAGCATAGTCGGTTAAGCTAGACCGAGTAAGAAATTTCCAGTTGGTGAAAATGTTAGAGACAACCGAGTTGCATAGTTATTCGAGGATTGCACTGAGCTGAAGTATTCATTGAGTTAACCAAGTGATTTTATTGTTAACCAAGTAGTAGCTGGAAAAGCATTTAATGCACTACACGTAAGCCAAACAAGGTTTTTGGATATAAATACATGACAAATGAACTCACTTTATCACATTGCATTTGAGAGAAAACCAGAGCAATTATAGAGAGAAGATTGAGAAATTTGTTTTCAGTATTTCAAGAAGATTTTAGTGTTTCACAGAGCATTTGGAAGTGATTCAGGATGTCTAAAGAGTAACCGAGTAGCTTGCGTGAAGATTATCTAAGCCCTAAATTTTCATTCATGATGGCATTGACTTCATGATCCTCTCAATCCAAGGAAGAGAAAGGGAAGAAGGTGATATTAATCAAGACCATGAAATACATAGAGCCTAACTAAAAACTTCATCTAGAAGTTATTGCACAAACTAATGACAAGGGCACATTTTCTTCAATACCACCTAGGGTTCTATTGGTGAAATATATTAGGTCTTATATACACTACAAAATTAATGAGATTGGCAATTTAGAGCTCCAGGACACCTATCAAGAACTTTGCACCAATGAAAAACTCAAGGAAGAGCACAAACATTTGGAGATCAAAAGGTTAAACAATGCACTATATTTCCTAAAAGAATTCAAAATAGAATGGATAAGGATTTTGTTGAGCCGAGTACATGAAGGGAAGATGTGGCTAGATGAACTGATGAAGATCACAAAAGATGTCATACATATGGTCATTGGTTATCCAATGAATGAAAAAGAGAAATCCCTAAGACACCCACCAAAGAACGAGATTGAAAAACAAACTGGAGCAAAGTGGGACAATAGAGGCATGAGGATTAACACTATAAGAGACCCTCAGATGAGATTTAGAGCTTATGTCATTGCCTATAAGATATTTCAGTCAAGTAGATTGAAAAAAATTACATGCAGAGCTATTGACATCGCACACAAAATTGTAAAGAAGGGTTTGCAACTCGACTTAGCCGAGTTAATGTTGAGGCAACTATAAGAAAACATGCAAACTATCTGAGTCGCAAGATCAAATACATGCAAGTTTGGGTCACTTTTGGTATGTGCATTTTTCTACTTGCAAAACTATTTTCCCTCAGTCAGTAATGTTGAATGGGATGTAAACCGACCAGTCATAATGAAAATTAGTGAATTTATTAATAACTTAGATAAGAATTTTGAGCCGGTCATGGATGATTACTTTAGTAAATTCAAGGAAAGGATGCAAAAGAGAACTAGGATTCCTACACAATTAGTCAAAAAATATAAGGATGAAATTTTCTTTGTAGTGGACACCGACACCACTTTGATAAAGGTAGTTGAATCGAGGACTGCTTGTCTACCCCCTATGAAGTATGAGATTGATATTGATCGAGCCACCAAATTAATAAAGGCTCTACTTGATGAGCCAAATTACAAAGATGCTACACAGTTCATAACCTATGAAGAAGCCAAGTCTAGAATCAAAATGGGACTAGTAGTAGAGAAGATGGGAAGGAAAATGATAAAATGGTCAAAACTTTGAAGAAATAATTCAGTGTTGTAGATGAGGAAGCTGAGAAATTGGTTGAAGAGGGAATTGAGGAATAGGTATCAGTCAGTAAAGATGATGATGAAGAGGCAACCAAGTTCGATGAGATAGAACAAGCAGAGCCACCTAAGGATACAAAATGAAAAGGTAAGAAGGTTGATGTTTCAAACCGTTCAAGGACAAGGTCGACAAAAGGAAACATACCACCTCATAAGAAAGTAGTAACAAAAATAAAAAGACCAACACCAACCCACACTTATCAAAAAAAGAGAGGAACAAAAGCTTCCACCGAGTTCCTTGAACAAAAAAGGAGAAGAAAATTGATAAGAGGAAAATATGATATAGATTCAAAAGATGAAGATAATAATCAATTTTGAGTTGTGATAAAAAAGGGACCACAAACAATTGATAAAATAGAAGAAGGAATAAAGAAGATTGGAGGACTAGCTATTCCTAAGCTTAACATGTATTCTAACCTAATAATAGAAGATCAAGATAAGATGGAGGAAGAAATTATAGGTATGATGATAAATGTTAAACAAGTTCCAGTAGAGTTTTCTAATAGTATACTAAAGGAACTATATGAAAAAGTTTCTACAAGATGGATATATACACTTCAGACTAAGAAAAGAATGAGAGAAAGGTCACTAATTCTGGCCAATCCATATTTCACTGTTCCTGAGATTGATGTTTCTTTGCAAAAACATTTAGGTAAATTTTTTATGAAGGCAAGATCATTCAATATTATTCAAGGAAAAATACAAGAAGTAGATGACGAAAGTACAAAGATCTGGACTAGAACTCTTAGTCCATTAGAGAAAACTAAGGCAATTGCACCCACAATTGATATCGAGCAACCTGTACTAAGAACAAAAGATGATGTATCAATAGATGTAGAGGTTGAGCTGATTCACATCTCTGATACCGATCAACCAAAGGAGGAAACATATGCTGAATATTTCATCAATACTGCTGAGACCGCAATGGAAGATATTCCAGAGATGCTGCAAACACTAGGGGAAGGAGAAATAATGATTGAAGACATAACAAAAGGAGACCCCGATGATGAAGCCAAAGAAGATGAAGTGATAATTTATTCTATTGAGAACCTTGAAGAAGAAGAAGACACCGAGGTAGCAAGAGAAATGGTACCAAGTAATTTACCTATTCTGGTACAAGCTATAGATATAGCTACTAAGCATCAAATAGAGAAAGTTCCACCTGAGCAAGAAAAATATACTATTGAAACAAGGGTGAATATATAGGTAAAGAGACTGAGCATAGTGGTGAAGTTGCACAAGGTGAATAGCACACCAAGACCAATAATGCATAAGAAACTGACCAAGGAGCACATGCAAAGTACACGGTAGAAACTTCTACCAAAAGCACAAGGCCATAAGCCATAGTACCAAAGATTATAGAATCTACAACAAGGTAGGACAAAGAAGAAGATAAGTCCACTGAGATACCAAAGCCAAATCCAAAGCATAAGGATCAAGTTTCAATTGTACAATCCCCCACATCAAGCGTGCAAGACAAGGAGAAAAAGAGGAAATGTGGAGGTAAGGGTCCGGTCACACTTGATGAAGTAATTGAGATTCTTGAATATGACCCAAGGACACTTGAACCTAAAGCTCTTAGAAAATATGGAGATCTATGCACCTAGAAAGTAGCTCAGGAGAAGTTGAAGAAAGAACATAAAAATACCAAGGTGCTAGAAGATGTAAAGGAGGTCCTAATACAACTTACACCAGATGTCAATATAGATGAGACTACACCCATCATTGACCAAATTGCACTACTCACCGAGACAATAAATGAACCTATTACTAATGCTGAGAAAATGATAGAAGAAATAGCAGAAAAGAAGATTCAATACAAGTTAACCAATAAAATCAGCCAAGAAGTGGCAGTAAACAAGGTAAATTTTTTTGAAGTAGTAACCGAGTTAGAAAGAATCATTCAAAAGGTTATTAGTATTTTGTAGAAGTTATGCACTTTAGACTATTTCACTACCAAGATTAGTGAAAAGTTAAATAAACTTGATGATGATCTCAAGAAAAGTGCACAAAGTCTTACAACTGAGCCCCATGTATTTCATGTGCATTGTTCAAAAGTCACACACATTCAACAGTTGAGACTAGAGTTAAGGATAGAAGAGGACAAAATCAAAGAATAGGTAACTAAGCTATATGAAAAGTTAATACCACACCTAGCAGTGATGCAGAAACATGTGAAGAAGGAAAAGGAATTAATTGCCACCACTGAGTTATCAGTTACATACCACATTTTTGACAAGTATGCACAAGTAGGCCTCGAGTAGATTGCAGTAAAAAATCTAAAAGAGGAATAGGAAAACCTCATGACCACCCTCAAGAAAACTCGTCACAATATCTTTGATAAGGTGCAAGTACATTTTTGGCATTACTTTCAAAAAAGGGGGAAATATATATTTTATATTCTATATGTACTTCACACCGAGAGTATGTTTAAAGGGTGAGTTCACAGGGAATTCACACATTTTTGAGTTTGTAAATATTTTAGTCAACTTTTTTTGTAAGCGGCATACATATATGTATTTTTGATACTAATGCCAAAGGGGGAGAATGTTACTCCTAATTGCATTAAGAGTTTTCATTAGTATCATACATATAGTTGATAACCAAAGAAAACATTTCAAATAGTCATAACTACAAGCATAGTCACTGGGCACAAAGTTTACCGAGTACTAAGTTTACCGAGCACACATGATTACCAAGCATCCGTATTATACCAAGGGAAAGACATCATTTACCGAGTAATCTAGAGTTGACATAAAAGTTTGGAATGATACTAAAATCAAGGTGAACAACTTTTACCGAGCTAAAATAGTTTACATAAATCAAGGTAAATATTTATTGGAAATGAAACATTGATTGGTTACAATCCCTATGCTATTTTGAATTATGTTATTCATTTGGATAATTGATCAAGATTTTACAAGATGTTTACACAACCCAAATTAGGTCAAATCATTTTGATTTAAATCATTGTCAAGATGTCATTTTTATTAGAAGACAAAGATATTAGAAGTAGCCACCATTGGGAAACATTTGAAGATCTGACATGGTTATGTTGAAAGGATTTTGACAGAGTATTCAGTTTTATTAGAAACAGTTCAAAGGCTACCGAGAAGTACTGAAGGAGACATTCATCACAACAAGGTGATTTAATATTTTTACTTAAAGGATATGTTATTTAACAAATTAATTTTCTATCACCAGATCAATCTCACTGCTACATTCTAACCATTGCTACATACTTAAATCTCCTAACAAAATAGGCTTAACAGTATTATGTAAATCTCTTAACCGAGTGCACATTTGAAGAGTGTTGCTAAAATACTCTAACAAGGTAGATCTTAGCAGATATTTTATGTTACTCCTAACAGGGTAAGATCATCAAAAGTGATCAATTTGTATACTATAACTGACAACTTTATTTACTACAGTAGTGAAGCTTTGTGGGTGTCATCCCCACCACAGTTTTTACCTTCTTACAAGGGTTTCTGCGATACCAAAATCTTAGTGTTATGTGTATGAAGTTTCATGTATTCTTATTTGATTAGATTAGAAGTATTTACATTTCAGTTATGTTAATGAATATATGGAGATAGTAAATACTACAGTCGATTAATAAAGGAACTTATCTTAAATTTTGAAGGGAAAAAAGTTTTTAGGGTTACTGATTCACTCCTCCTCTATCAGTAACTCACATTTCCATAATCCCAATAGGATAGTTGGAAAATATTATTTAATGGTTATATCATCGAGATGAGCATGTAAAGATGATTTGAGCAATCTAATTGGTCAAGAAGGAAAACACTTGATGAAATAATTTAATTTCTTGATTAAATCCGGAAATGAAAAGTCCCGGTCAATGAATTTTAAATTGGACATAGAGATATCTAATATGAAGCCAAGTGTATGGTCAGATTGAAAAGGTATAATGTTTTAGGTTTTTCTATGGTGGTGGAAACCTAAGAGAAAAGAAAAGCAATATAAGCTGAAAAAGAAGATGGTGAATGTGTTGTTAATCGTGTGTTAGTGAAGAAGGCAGAAGAGACAGAAGGTGTGGTCCAACCAAGTGTTAGATAAGAATGTAAAGAATGTTGTTTGAGCTATAGAGGATCTGATCAAGAAAAGGTTTCTATTTCATAGATCATTCTTACCTATTATTTCCTAACAACTACAATAGAGTAGTGGAAATCCTCAAGTGAGGTAGATCCTGACAAATCTTCATTGTATTGTAAATCCTGTATGGTTTCACTATAATAAGTGTTCTAAGTCCTCTAAAAATGTTACCTCTCACAAGGTACATGATGTTTATGAGCTTTAGTTAAAGCCTCTCACAAGGTTACATTTTGTCATGTATATGTAAATGCCTTTCACAGGGAAAAGCCTTTCATAGGGCATACTTTAGAAGAGTACAGATTTGTGGGTGCCATCCCTACTATAGTTTTTCCCTGATTTGGGTTTCCAAGATACCAAAAATCTTGTGTCTTGGTGTTGGATTTTTTGTGATTGTACATTTACATTTGATTGTTGAGTTTCTTCTTTATTGGTTAAGTGAAAAGTATTTAAATGTGGAAATCGGTAGATTACTGATTCACTCCCGTCTCAGTTATATCATCGTAGTAAGGTTAACAATTGGTATCAGAGATTTGGTCCTTGGAGAGAAAGTTTAACAACTTGAGGCAAAGATCCTGACAAGATGACGAGAAAGGAAGGTCCTAAGTTCAACAAGGATAGTTACATAGTATGGTGTGGAAGGATGAAGTTGTACCTGAAAGGAATTGGTGATCAGTATTGGGATCATGTGACTACAAGATATGTTCTTCCTAATGGAACCCTATCTGCTAAACAATTGAGGGAAAAAAAAAGAGAACACTACAACTATGGAAGCAATAGAAAGTACCTTATCAGATGAAGAGTCTATCAATGTGAAAGATATTGACACTGCGTATGCTATGTGGGAGAAGCTGAAAATATTCTATGGAGGAGATTCACATGTGAAAAAAGCTAAGGTAGATAACTTAAAGGGAAAATTTAATGACATGATGATGACTGAAGGAGAGAACATTGAGAAATAAAGTCAGAGAATCAAGGAGGTAGTGAATGCAATTAGAGGAGCTGGTGGATCCATCACTGAAGACAATGTGGTAAGCAAAATCATGAGAACTTTATTGCCACATTATGCAATTAGAGTTTCTTTTATATAAGAAGTAAGGTCTTTAGGGATTATACCAGTTACTGTTGACTCTTTGGTTGGAAAGTTAACTTCCTTTGAGTTAAGAAATTATAATAATAGCATGCTTAGAACTGATGCAACATTTAAGGCCTATCTAAACTCTAGAAGGAATTATGAGCCTAGGAGTCTAACTACTTTAGTATCTTATGGAAGTAATATTGGTGATATCATTTATGAGGAAAAAGAAAAAGAGGAATTGGAAGATTTGTTTTCTAGAAGGTTAACTAGAGGAGAGGGAAAGTATAAAGGAAATTCATGCTTGAAATGCTTTTCATGTAGTAAGATTGGACATATTACATCAAGGTTCCCTGAGAACAATAAGAAAGAAAAGAACAAGAGATATAAGGATAAATGAAAGAAAGCATGTTATCTAGTTAAGGAAGGTGTTATAGATGATGAATCAGATGATGATGATGATGATGATGAGGAGGAGATTATCTTTATTGCTATGATGGAAGAAACAATAGAAGGTAGTGAGACTGCATTGATATTAACTATGAACATGAGTGAGAATTGGATTATTGACAATGACTGCACACATCACATGACCGGTGACAAGAGAAAATTCATTGAGCTTGAATGATTTGATGGAGGATAAATTAAGTTTGGTAATGACATCCCCTACATGGGAAAAGTTAAAGGCACTATAGAATTGAATGAAGCTACAAACTGTGATGATGTCCACTGGGTATCAGGATTGAACTACAACCTATTGAGTGTTTCTCAACTAAATTAGAAAGGATTTGATCTAGAATTTAGTGAAGGAATATGCAAGAAATAGAACAAACAAGGAAAGCTGATTGATATTGGAGAATTGACAAGAGGTAACTTGTTCTACTTGAATCTATCTGTTAAGAAATATTTGATTGGAAAGGTAGAAGACAATTGGTTATGGCATAAGAGGTTTTGTAATGTTAATTTTGATAACCTGATAAAAGTCAGTAAGAAGAAAGATGTTAGAGGTCTTCCCTACCTTGTGAAACCTGATAATATTGTTTGTAAATATTGTCAATTTGGGAAGCTTACTAGTTCTACATTCAATAGTAAAGGCTACACATATGAGAATATACTTGATTTGGTACATACTGATTTATGTGGTCCTATGAGAACTTAAACTTATTATGTTGATAAGTACTTTAACTTGTTCATTGATGACTATTCAAGGATGATGTGGGATATGTTTCTTAAAGATAAATCATAAGATTTTCATATGTTAAATATTTACAAAGAAAGAGTGGAAAAGGAAACCGACAGGAGCTTAAAATGATTAAGGTTAGATAGAGGTGGAGAATTTACATCACATGAATTTTTGCCTATTGTAAAGAAGAAGGGATTAAAAGATAAATGTCTGCTCCTAGGACACCACAATAGAATGGAATAGCTGAAAGAGGAAATAGATCAGTGGTTGAATGTGCTAGGACTTTGAGGATACAAAAGGGTGTTGCACAAATATTTTGGAGAGAAGCTGTTAGCACTGCTATATACACTTTGAATAGAGTTTTGATCAAGAAAGGAATAGGAAAGACACCTTATGAACTATGGTATGGACACAATCCTAATGTAAGTTATTTAAAAATCTTTGGTAGTAGATTCTTTATTAAGAAGGATGAAAACATAGGAAATTTTGAAGCTAAAAGTGATGAAGGAATATTTTTGGGGTATTCATATAAGAGTAAAGCTTGCAAGTGTTTAAACAAGAGGAAAAATAAGATCATTGAGAGTGATAATTTAAAAGTGGATGAGTTTGTTTTTGATCAAAATGATGAAGTAAACAGGAGGAAAATTGAATATTACAATGGGATAACATATATGCAACCGATGATGGAAGATGAACCTATTGAACAAAATGAAACACGACAAGAGGAACAAACAAATGATGATATACCTGTTTGAAATGAAGCTAAGAAATAGAGATCTGAGCCTACCTTACCAAGGTATGTTAAGTTAAATCACTCTCCTGAGAAAATAATTGGAGATAAGAATGCTGGAGTATTAACTAGAAGGAAAGCTAGAGAGAGCACCTGCTTACTTTCTAACTTTGAGCCTAGAACTATTAAGGATGCACTAAAAGATGATGATTGGTTGAAATAAATGAGAGAAGAGATAGAAAAGATAGAGAAGAATAAAACTTGGACTCTAGTACCCTGACCGGTAGATAAGAATGTGATTGGAATTAAATGGGTATTTAGAAATAAAATGAATGAAATAGGAGAAGTGGTGAGAAACAAAGCAAGACTTATTTGAAAAGGTTATGCACAAGATGAAGGATTGGATTATGGTGAGACCTTTGCACCTATTTCTAGATTATGAGTAAGGATACTAATTTCTTATGCATCTTACAAGAAATTAAGGGTTTCTCAAATGGATGTGAAATTTTCTTTTCTGAATGGTATACTAGAAGATGAGGTTTATATTGAACAACATGAAGGTTTTGAGAAGATTGATGGACAATATTTGGTTTGAAAATTAAAGAAGGAAATGTATGGACAGAAACAAGCACCTAGAGTATGGTATGAGAGATTGCACTCATATCTTATAAAGATTGGATTTGTCAGAACAAGTGACAACAAAAATATTTATCTAAAGGTTGACGAAGAAAACAAATTAGTACTTTTTGAAATATTTGTTGATGATATAATATTTGGCTTGGTAATGTTGACTTAAGTAGAGCATTTTTTGAACAAATGAGAAAGGAATTTGAAATGTCAATGATAGGTGAGATCAAATAATTCATTGGCTTGCAAGTTTCACAACTTGATAATGGTATCTACACCTGTCAGTCTAAATACATCAAAGAGATATTGAAGAGCTTTGGACTAGAGGAATAAAAAATTGTTGCAACTCCAATGGTTACAGGTTGCAATCTGTCTAAGGATGATGAATCTGATTAGACTATGTATCAATCTATGATTGGGAAGCTACAACATGTTGTGCATAGTAGACCGAATATTACACAAGCAGTTGGTTTGGTTGTAAGATTTTCAACATATCCTAAGGAAACACACTTGACTTCAGTAAAGAGGATATTCAAATATTTAAGAGGAACAATAGATTATGGACTCTGTTATGGTTACAAAGGATATTTTTCACTAAGTGTTTATACTAATACTGATTGGGCTCGAAATGTGGATTACAGGAAAAGTACAAGCGGTAGAGAATTCTTCTTGGGTGAAAGACTTGTTTCTTGGACAAGTAAGAAGCATAATTATATTTCACAATCTACTACTGAAGCTGAATATGTTGCTTTTGCTATCAATTACACTCATGTGGTATGTATTAAGAAACTACTTGAAGGTATACAAGAAAAGGTGACTAAACCTATTGTTATTCACTATGATAATATTAGTGCTATAAATACTTCTAAGAATCCAATGATGCACTCTAAGAATAAACATATTTCTATAAAGTATCATTTTCTTAGAGAACAAGTTCAGGAGAAAGAGGTAAGGTTAGAATACATTCCAACTAGGGAACAAATTGCTAATATTTTTACTAAGCCTCTACATAAGGAAAAGTTTGAATACTTGAGAGGTAAGTTAATGGTCATTCCCCTATCTACACTTAATTGAGAATATGTTGTACTGCATCAATCCTAGAATTTTATTGTTGTATCTTAACTTGGATTGATGTATTAGTGACAACTCCTAGGGTAGTAGTTAAGATGTAAAATATGTTGCATAAGAAATCAAAGAGAAGATTTGAAGAGTGATACAGGTTTATATTATTGGTTGGAAACTTTGGCATTGTTTTCAAAGGGGGAGAATGTGCCATCAACACATTGGTACATGTATTTGGTACATGTAGTGAGATGAATGGAGTTTACACCTTAGGGGGAGAAACTACATAGTTTGGACTCTACAAGGATAATGATTGGAAGTTGAGAAGTTGAAGATGGAGCTGAACCTGAAGAATCTATGGATGTGATCATTTGGTTAGTTAGATTTCTTTGGGACACACAGATAAAGAGACAAAAAGGTATGTGTTGATTTGTTGTATTTCCATCAATGACAAAGGGGGAGATTTTTGACATAGCTAATGAAGAGTAATTAAGTGAAGGAAGTGGTTGATCATATACGTAAGGAAAAGTGGTTTAGATCATGATTTGATGATGTGACATGACATGTATGATTGAGCAATGATCAGATATGGTATTGTCATTTATGTCAACTATTAACTTTATGAGCTATTGCTGATGATCATGGAATACATCATGTGAATCACAATATGTTAAGGTTTTGTTCTATATAAGTGTTTGGAAACATGTTTGAATGCTACATATAAAATATTAACTTGTTGTGATGACTGATGAGATAGATTTAGTGAAGTTGATCAGAGACAATGAAATTGTTAAGACATCAATTAACAAGAATAAGATGATTCTATCATTATGGTTATGTGTTTAATTGATTTGGTGTTTGGTTATTTTCTGGAGGTTACTGAAGCTTCTAGATGCTAATCCTACAACCGAAATTCATTTTGAGAAAATATATAAGATATTTCAAAGGATAAACAATGATATTTAAAAAATGTTAAGTTTCTAAGAGGCTAACGGTTTGATCAGTATTGGTGATTTAAATAGTTGTTATAGTCAAAGGTTATTGGTCAAAATTCATTGGAGAATATTCATGGACAATTGGAAACAATTGTTTAATGGTTATATCATAGAGATGAGTGTGTAAAGATGATTTGAGCAAGCTGATTGGTCAAGAAGGAAAATACTTAGTGAAATAATTTAATTTCTTGATTAAATCTGAAAATAAAAAGGCACAGTTAGTGAATTTCAAATTAGACATAGAGATATGTGATATGAAGCCAAGCATATGGTCAAATTAAAAAGGTATTACATTTTAGGGTTTTCTTTAGTGGTGGAAACCTAAGAGAAAAGGAAAGAAGTATAAGTTGAAAAAGAAGATGTTGAATGTGTTGTTAATCATGTGTCGGCAAAGAAGGAAGAAGAGACAGAAGGTGCATTCCAACCAAGTGTTAGAGAAGAATGTGAAGAATTTTTTTTAAGCTACAGAGGATCTAATCAAGAAAACAAGGTTTCTATTTTACACATTATTCTTACCTGTTGTTTCCTGATAGCTATAACAGAGTACTAGAAATCCTCAAGTGAGGTAGATCGTGACAGATCTTCATTGTATTGTAAATCCTGTATGGTGGCACTATAATAAGTGTTCTAAGTCCTCTCACAAGGATACCCCTCACAAGGTACAAGCTTGTTATGAGATTTATGTAAAGTCTCTCACAAGGTTACATTTTTTCATGTATATATAAATGCCTTTCACAAGGTAAAGCCTTTCATAGGGCGTACTTTAGAAGAGTATAGATTTGTGGGTGCCATCCCCACCATGGTTTTTCCTTGATTTGGGTTTCCATGATACAAAAAATATTGTGTCTTTGTGTTGGATGTTTTGTGGTTTCACATTTACATTTGATTGTTGAGTTTTTGCTTTATTGGT
Source organism: Chamaecyparis obtusa (assembly GCA_027943335.1). Taxonomy (NCBI): domain Eukaryota; kingdom Viridiplantae; phylum Streptophyta; class Pinopsida; order Cupressales; family Cupressaceae; genus Chamaecyparis; species Chamaecyparis obtusa. The sequence goes on from BSBK01001924.1 coordinate 507,730, forward strand.
TAAGTGAAAAGTGTTTAAATGTTAGATTGGTAGATTAATGATTCATCCCCCTCTCATTAATCTCATCAAAGTAAGGTTAAAAATTAAATCTGTACCAATCTTCATCAATGCAACACTTAGCAACACTACATTTGTTATGCTAACAACTTGTCTTTAGTGAACAAGTGCGTGCTTTTCTACTCCGACTATAAAAGTATAGATCATCTTTTCTTACTTTTCCCCTATGTTATGGAGGTTTTGGATTGTGTGTTTTCTTTAATTAATGTGGGATATGTGATGCAAAATTTTATCATATTACTCATTGACCAATGGAGTTTCTACCCTTTCAATCAACATATTATTAGAAACCTCTGGACTCATATTCATCCCTTTCTTATTTTGAATATTTGGAAGGAAGAAATAATCAAATTTTTAGGGATCAATCTAGAAACATCAATGTATTGTTCCAAATAATCAAGCTGCAGATAAAGGAAAATATTAATGTTGTCACCTTTGAGAAAGGAAAAGTCATCCTTACTCTTTAGGAGATAACAGTTAAACATAAATAGGGAACTCAGTAGGACCTCCTTAATATTAATTGGGCCAGTATTATGAGAAGGAAACTTACTAGATGGATTCCCCCATAAGAGGGTTGGATCAAATGCAATGTGGATGGATGTGCTAAAGGAAATCTTAGGTACTCTGCCACTAGTGGAGTTATTAGAAATTGGAAGGGAATTCTAATTGAATTTTTTTAAAAAACCTTGGGAATTGGATCTAATAATAGGGAAGAAGAAATTGCTACTTTGCAAGGCATAAAATGCATGAAAGAGTTGAACTATGACTATATAATCCTTGAAGGAGACTCTAAGATAATAATATACTACTTAAAAGGGAATTATGGTTGCCCACATGACATGTTGAGTATTATGTAGGATTGTAAAAGAGCTCTGTCCGCCTTCAATTTTTTTGATATTTTCTACACCTTGAGAGAAGGAAACTGTGCTACAAATATCATGTTTAATTTGGGTGTTAATTATCAAGATTGGTGCTATATGATGTTTGAGAAGTGTCCCAAAAAAAATCAAAGAAGTGCCTGCTAATGAAATGAGAGAAGGGAGGATCAACCATGTCCTTGATGAGATCAACAAGAAAATTTAAAATTTGTGTGTTTCTGGTTCTGGGATGGTTCCCAAGATAAAGTATCATAAATTATAAGAAACTGAATGGTAAACAAATAAAAAATATTAATCCTATAAAGAATTATTACATTTGTAATAATAAGGACCTAGAGAAAGGGATTATAAGTGGTGTAAAGGATAAATGGATGGACCCGCCTTTGAAACTCTATAAGATAAAAGGTTTTATTATAATATCTCATATTTATAAGAGTATGACTAAAAGCCTATATGCCACACTTGTTTAAAGTATAGTCACATGGACTCTAATGCTAGTTGGAAGGCAACTTGGAACCTCCGTCCAAATAATTTTGATGCCCAAAATGATAGTGTTATTAATGAACAAGAAAATGGTTTTTTAATTAGTATAATTTTTAAAGACATACATAAGGGGAGTTGTCTTGTCAAAAATCCAAAAAAATGCCTCAAAATATTTCATAAAAACTAAAGCTACCATGTCATAATTATGAGTTATGATATCAAGCCATTTTTTTTTCTCCAAAGAAAAAAGTGTATTGTGTTTGAAAAAAATTTCTTTTAGTTTTGTAAGAAGAGTGAAAAGGGCCTTTTTTTTTACTGATTTTGGTAAGGGTGGGCCTCTAATGTCCACTTTGAATCAATAGTTGAATCTTTTAGAGGTTAAAATTATGGGGGACCCTCTTAAGCACTCAAAACCTAAATATTGCATGTAATTTCTACAGAACAACAAGATTTGGGACATGTGTAGTAGAGATGATCTTATGCTATACTTACTTGAATTGATGAGGGGTTATAACACGACCTTGTCCATGAAGTTTTGCAACTCACAGAACCAAGGAAACATCACCATTGGAAGCATAAAATTTTATGTGACCTTTGAATTGATTACCGATGCTATGAGCTTAAAATGTGATAGAGTTGAGAAGAAAATCTCGAGAGATTACAAGATTTACATGAATATTTTTTTTAAGAAAGGGGAGAAACTGGTTGTGGTTAACAATGAGAACAAGAATGATAGTTTTTCCTTACCCCCTCCTTATGCTCTCATTTATCTTTATGTTATGAAGTACTTCACCCTAGAAGGTCAAATACCACCTCCATGGGTTCCCTATTCCTATCTTGAATCATATTAGAAATATCTAGAGGATAAATATCCCATTTTTCCTATTCTCTTCCTTGCGTAGTAGCATAGATAAGGGTGTGTTAGCTCCACTTCACTAGGTCCTAATCTATGCCTTTTATCAACGTGAATTTGAAAAGTATCCATTTCACAACTGACTCCTCTCACATCCCAAGCATGAAAAAAGACATAATGTGAATTCGATGAAAAGATCTATCAAAATCAAGCTAATTAAAACCAAAACAGTTCCTAAAAATTCCAACCCTAGTAGGAAAAATTCCAAACCTAGCGGGAAGAAAAAGACCAAGAGCCATAAAACCATTAATGCAGATATCCCCCTTAGATAGGCCCTACTAGATACTACCCCCCTAAAAGAAAGACTCCTTCCAGAAAAACTATCCCTTCAATAGCTAAAAAAAACTAGGAAAAAGGTTAAAAGGATGATCCCTTTTATTGACATTGATAATGAAGAGGATGTGGATGAGGGAAATGAGAACATTGAGGAACCTAAACATGATGGTATCTCAAAGGAGACAAGGTCTTCCCATCTCCTCAATAAGGAAAGAAAGGATAAACATATTATAGAGGAAGTGGTCTTTGAGATAGATTTTGAGTATGAGCTAAAAGAAGAGGAAAAGTCCACAGAGAACACCAAAGATGAGGATTATTATAAAGAGGTTGAAGACCTTGAGGAAGATGAGAAGGAAAAATATATGGAGATTACTATGAATTTGAATGAATTGGAGGATACTGTGAATGTGGTGTGTAACTCCCTTGTTGATGCTAGTAATGACTCTCTAGTGAACATTTTGTCTTCCCCTATTCTAGATGAGAAAGATGATACCCCTAAGCTTCAAAATAAGATTGATGATATTTAGAAGAGAAACAAGACTCTGGAGAGTTCTGCTACTATTCCTGTGAATGACAAATTTTTTTTTCAGCAATGTCATTTCTACTCTCTGTAGGGTGGTTGATAGGCTAATAAAGAAGGCTCTATTTAGAGTGGTCATTGATAAAACAAGATTAAGAAAGTGGAAAAGAGAAGGAAAGAAGAGTAGAAAAGAGATGAAGATCGACATGAAGAGGATACTGAAGACTAGCAGAGAATTCTCAACAGTCTTTCTAAGGACTAGGATAGGATTGCTAAGACTAATGTTAGATAAGTTTGTTAGTTTAAGTGCTTTTCATGGGGATACTCTATTTTTTTTATGATAGTTTTAAATTTTGGTGTGTTGTTTTGTTTATCATAGCATAGGTGTTGTTTGTTGATCTATTGGAACTTCATGAGAAGGAACCTTGTTACTTTTCTTAGTAGTCTAGAAAAATTAAACTCTTTAAGGTATATTATGATGATAAAATATGATACATATAATGTTGGTATTAGTAGTGATAGTTTACTATTTATTCTCTGAGCTGAAATTTTTTTTGTTAGTATTATCAAGTCCAAGATTATTGAGAGTGGGTGGGGTGAATTAGTAATCTGACAATTAAAATTATTCATAAATCACTCAACCAATTGTATCAATTATCATCCATTTCCTAAATTAAAAAAAACATTAAAGATAAACATCCACAACCATGCAACACAATAACACCAATAGTTTTTCTCGTGGAGACCCAACTAGGAAAAACCACTTGTGGGGATGACACCCAAAAATAATTTTGCACTCTTCTGAAGTACACCTGATTAAGAGCTTAACCTTGTTAAAATCTTACAAATTCCCAGTTAAGAGAAAGACCTTGTTAGGATCCACTCAGTTAAGGTATTTACCTATAGACATGTTAGGATCCACTTAGTTAAGGTATTTACCTATAGACATGTTAGGATCTTTACCCTATTAGGAGTAACCCTTTTAAGGGATTTCAAACCCTAGTTAAAGAGTCACATGGTTAAAGGATTTAAAAATCAAACCTATTAGGGTCTACTCAGTTAAGGGATTTTATTATATAAATTGTTAGGAATCAACAAGTATAATGATATGAGAAAATATCACTTCTCCTCTGCTAGTACAAATATAGTTCAATCTCAATCTCTACTTCACATGCAGAATATCCAAACCTTACAATTGCACATCTTCATTCATGATCTTTCTCTCCCACACTTCATAATACATCAAAAAGATATAAATATGTTTTCACTAACCAGGTCGATTGCGACCTAATTAGTTTTGAATTTCATCATTACAATTCATTCCCACTCAATCTTTGAGCCCTAAATTGTGTTACCTATTATCAATTACAATTTCAAGTTCATGTTGGCCTCCAGATCCATCGCATAATCAATTTGACAAGAAAAAGTCAAACCATATCACACTCTCTAATGTTCTTTCACAACTCTAATAAAGTCAATCATCATGATCATGAAAATACCAAATCATCATTCTTCGTCGATCTGCGATGACACTATGATCCTTACAACACATAACCACTTATCGCAATATGGTACAAAACCATCAGTTAATGATCTAACCGTTTGTTTTAAGAACTTCTTTTCCTTTTCACCGAGTGATATTCTATCCATTGAAACTTTTTCTTCTAGTCACCAATCATGATGCAGTCGCAACAACAACAACCCCATAAAATAGTCAAGATAACATATCTTGTATCACAACACCTGAGTCCAAACCTATTTGACACAATCATCAAATCATTCCTCCTTGGCTTCAACCCGTTCTTCTCATTGACCTGTCAACTTTCAATCGATCATAAGTCACAATATACATATGCTAAACCTGTGCGGTCATAGATATAGAATCTAGAGACATCACCGAGGCTTCCATTATGATCACACACTCTAAATCTTACCACATCTCTAGATCCAACCTCTTGAACATACATTAGCATAATAGACTCACTTTTAGTCAACAAAAGACTAAGTTGACATCAATGACAACATCATAAGTGATAAACCTATCATAAGATCTTTATCAAACACATACCATAACATTCTCAACTTATCTCTACATTAGATATGACAACAATCTCCCCCTTTGGAATTGATGGCAAAATCAACAATACCAAGCAAACAAATACTCCCTTTTAGCTGATACATATGTGTAGTTCACTGTTCATGTTATTATCCTCCTTATAAATTATTCTTTCCTTTACTAAGTCTTCTCCCCCCTTCTTATTAATATTTCTTCTCCCTCTTTACTAAGTCTTCTCCCCCTTTGACAATAATGCCAAAGGTGCAACATGCCTAATTATTCATGTATTGCAACTATCTTCATCTCTTTCTAAATGATCCCCCTAATGAGTAGTCCCCTAAACATCAATCCATAGTGAAAGATGTGGTAATAACCCCAATGGATTGATGCATCAACAACATCTTAGTTCTGCTCAGGTAGGGGCACAACCCCTAGATGACTTCAAAGATACTCAAAAGTATCCTTAGGTAGTGGATTTGTAAAGATATTTTCTCCTTTTTTGCACATATTCCAACTTCACTTCCTTCTCATGTACTTTCTCTCTCATAAAGTGATACTTAATTGAAATGTTCTTAGTCTTGGAATGCATTATAGGATTCTTAGAAATGTTTATTGCACTTGTATTGTCACAAAAAATAGTTACCGATTTAGTCACCTTTTATTTGTTACCTTCAAGAATCTGCTTCATCCATGAAATTTGTGTATAGTTTATAATTGCTACTACATACTCTACTTTTGCTATAGATTGTGAGATACAATTTTTCTTCTTTCCTATCCAAAATATAAGACTTTTACCTAGAAATATTACACCACCACTTGTGCTCTTTCTATCATCAATATTTCCTACCCAATCTGCATCATTAAACACACTCAAAGAGAAATCATCATCATGAGAATACCATAAACTATAGTTAGTTGTCCCTTTCAAATACTTGAATATCCTTTTGATTATAACCATATGAGATTATTTTGGATTCTCTTGAAATCTTGCCACTATTCCAACTTCTTGAGCAATATTGGGTCTTCTATAAACAACATACTACAACTTACCGATCATATACCTATACAAGGTAACATCCAATACATTAGATTCATCATCCTTAGACAATTTATATCTTGTTGCCATGGGATTCCAACTAGTTTGTAGTCATCTGTACCAAAAGTATTGAGTACTTCATTCACATATTTGGATATATATATATATATATACATACATATATATATATATATACATATACATATATATATATATATATACATGTATATATATACATATACATATACATATACATATATATATATATACATATATATATATATACATGTATATATATATATATGTATATATATATATATATGTATATATATATATATATATGTATATATATATATATATATGTATGTATATATATATGTATGTATATATATATATGTATATATATATATATGTATATATATATATATGTATATATATATATATATATATATATATATATATATATATATATGTATATATATATATATATCATTCTTTAATTGTGAAACCCAAAATCCAATAAAGAATTTGATCTCCCAAATCATTGAAATTTCAAACTCCTTCATTTATTCAAAAAATGTCAAACTCATCTCATCATTTCCTCCAGAGATTATATCATCAAAAAATACTTCAGCTATCAACAAATTATCTCCTTAAACTCTTAGGTACACATTACTATCATCACTTGTTCTATTAAAACCAATCTAAATAAGATAAGAGTGTAACCTTTCATACCATGGCCTTGGTTCCTATCTTAGTTCCTATCTTAGTTCATATAGTGCCTTTTGTATCTTTCATACCATGTCCTTGTCCTTTGTCAATGGAAAACCATTAGGTTGTTCTATGTAGACTTCTTCAAGAATTCCATTTGAGAAAGTTGACTTTACATCCATTTGAAAAAAATTGAATCTTTTATAAGAAGCATAAGTAAGTAAAATTATTACCCCTTATAATCTTTCCACTAGAGAAAACATCTCTCCATAGTCTAGTCCTTATTCTTGTGCATAGCCCTTACACACAAGCCTTGCCTTATTTCTGATCGCATCTCCATCTTCATTTAGTTTTCTCTTGAAAAACCATTTGGTACCAATCACATCTCTATATAAAAGTCTAGGAACAAGTGTCCATGTATCATTTTTCTCAATTTGATCAATTTTTTCCTTCATATCTTTTACCCAATCTTCATCCTTGATTGCTTCCTTCACTATCTTAGATTCACACTTGGAAATTAAACAATTACTTTCTCAGAGCTTTCTTCTAGTTAGAAAACCTACATTCTTTCACCTATAATATGATCAATACAATGATTTAACTTCACATACCTAGGTATCACCAGTTTTGGTCTAGGAGCTTCTTCTACTACTAGTTGAATCACTTCTTCCACATTATTTTATTTTTCTGGTTCATGCAATTCTGACTCAATATACACAATCTCTTGATCATCATCAGTCACTTGCTTACTTGAATCATCAGATTTAATAGGGTATTCATCCACCTTTACATTATAACTCTCAATCATCTTGTTAATTTTCTTATTGAAATATTTACATGCCTTACTTTTAGTGGAATAACCTAAGAAAATACCTTCATCACTTTTTGGATCAAACTTTCCTATGCAATCATCCCTCTTAGTGTAACATCTACTACCAAATACTTTGAAATATTTAACATTAGGTGAGAGACCATAGCATAGATCATAGGGTGTCTTATCAATTCCTTTCTTTACTTGCACCTAGTTCAGTGTGTAAACAACAATACTAATTGCTTCTTTCCAATACACTTTTGGTACATCATCTTGAATCAAAATTTTTCTTACAAAATCCACTATAGTTTTGTTCATTCTCTCAGAAAAACCATTTTTGTGTGGAGTCTTTGGGGCATATATTTGCCTCTTGATTCCATTATCTTTACAATAATTAAAAAACTCTACAGAAATAAACTCACCTCCTCTATCAAAACTTAAACACTTCAAATTTTTACCCGATTCTTTCTCGACCAATGCCTTGAATGCTTTGAGTTTTTGGAATGCATTAGATTTATCCTTCAAGAAATTTACACACATCATTCTAGAATAGTCATCAGTAAGCAATATGAAATATATCACCTTGATAACTTATCTTCCTCATAGGCCCACAAATATTAGTATGCACCAAATCAAGTATGCCATCAGATGAAAAAGACTTTCTTTGGAAAGTAGAACCAAGTAACTTACCCAATTGACATTCTTTAAACATCATGTTTTCTGGCTTGACTAATTGTGGCAATCTCGTAATTGCATTTGTCTTACACACTTTGATAAAAATGTCAAAATTTACATGAAATAACCTTCTATGCTATAACCAACTGTCATCAACCTATGCAACAAAATAAGTGTTCACATTGTATTATTCAAATGAAATAAATTACCTTTGGTTTGCCTTCCACTAGAAATCTCATCACCCGATCTTCCAAGTATCCTGCACATACCTCCTTTGAATTCCAATTTGTAACCTTTTTCATTTAGTTGACCAAAACTCAATAGATTATATGTTAGACCATCCATAAGATAAACAACATCTATATTACTCTTTCCATTCAAAGTAATAGTGCCTTTTCCTTTAACCAAACAAGAAATATTGTTGCCAAACCTTGCCACACTACCATCAAAATCTTCAAACTTAATGAGCTTACTCTTGTCACCAGTTATGTGATGTGAGCACCTACTATCTATAATCCATTCATCATTATGTCCCTTGTGAGAAACTAGTGCCTTTTCACCTTCATATGGATCTTCTTTAACTACAACAAATACAATCTCCTCTTCCTTATTATCTTCTGATTCTTCATCAATAACTCCTTCATCAATTGCAACATAGCACCATTTCTTCCCTTTTCCTTTAAACTTTCTGCACTTATCCTTTTTTTTCACCATGAGGACATCCATCTGAAATGCATCCAATCTTATTACATGAATTTTTTTTTAGTGGTAGCTTTCCTTTGTACTTAGTAGTTCCTCTAGGCAATCTCTTTTCTAGTAGTGCTTCAATCTCTCCTTGTATCCTCTCATCATCTAAGATAGCTTCAAGCTCCCTGGTGTAACTTGAAACTCAATCATAATCGTGAATTAATTCTTTACCTTTCCTTATAGGTACATTAGATACCGATGCCTTGAAAGATGCCTCAACTTTTGGAATATTGTTATCAAAATTAAATAACTCAAATGCAGTAAGCTTACTAATCAATCCATCTATAGTAACATTGTTAAAAGTTCATAGCTCATTTATAGAAGCAATTTAATGGCATAAGCAGAAAGTTAAGTTCTCAACATTTTACTTACCACATCTTCCTTAATAGTTACACTAGTACCTTTGATAGCACCAATAAATTCTTTTATTCTTTGACCATATTGTGAAATGTTTTGTCTTTCTACCATCTTCATTTCAACGTACTTACCTCTGAGATTTTCTTCCTTAGATTTTTGAACATGAATATCTCCACCATATATTAGCTTAAAATTTTCCCAAACATCATAGGCAATATCAAGTCCACGTACATCAATATATTCTATATCGGATAAGGAACTTACAATAGCTTCTTATGCTTGAGTATTATCCTATTGTTCCTTCATTTGATCAATACTGAGAGTTCCAACAAGAGTGGTATACTTGTGTGTGACATGCATCCAGTATTGTGATCCCATACCTTTTAGATATAACTTCATTCTATCACTCCATACTAGGTAGTTGTCTTTAGTGAACTTGCGAGATTACTTCCTCATCATTGTGATCTTTTCTTCAAATTGTTAGGCTTACCAAACAATGACCAAATATGTGATACCAATTGTTAGTATTATCAAGTCCAAGAATATTGAGAGGGGGAGGGGGTGAATCAATAATCTAACAATTAAAATTCTTCATAAACCATTCAACAACTTGCACAATTATCATCCATTGCATGAATAAAAAAACCATTAAAGATAAACATCCACAACCATGCAATGCAATAACACCAATATTTTCTCTCGTGGAAACCCAATTGGGAAAAACCACACGTGGGAATGGAACCCACAAATAATTCTACACTCTTTGAAGTACGCTCAGTTAAGAGCTTAGCTCTGCTAAAAGCTTACAAATGCCCGATTAAGAGCAAGACCCTATTAGGAACCACCTAATTAAGAGATTTACCTCTAGCCCTATTATGATCTTTACCCTATTAGGAGTAACCCTGTTAAGGGATTTCAAACCCTAGTTAAAGAGTCATCTGGTTCAAGGATTTACAAATCAGACCTACTAGAGTCTACTTGGTTAAGGGATTTTCATGTAGAAATTGTTAGGAATCAACAAGTACACTGATATAAGAAAATAACATTCCTCCTCTATTAGTACAGATCTAGTTCAAGATCAATATTTGCTTCACATGCAGAACATCCAAACCTTACAATTGCACATCTGCATTCATGATCTTTTCTCTACCACACTTACTTCATAATACATAAAAAAGATATAAATATTTTTTCACTAACTAGGTCGGCCATGACCTAATTACATTTTAATTTCATCATTACAATTCATTCATGCTCAATCTTTAAATCCTAAAATGTGTTACCCATAATCAATTACAATTTAAAGTTCATGTCAGCCTCTAGATCCATTACATAATCGATTTGACAAAGAAAATTTAAACCACATCGCACTCTCCAATGTTCTTGTGCAACTCGAAGAAGTTCAATCATCACAATCATAAAAATGCCAACTCATCATTCCTCATTGATCTTCCATGTCACTAAAATCCTTACAACACATAACCACTTATTGCAACATGGTGCAACATCACCAGTTAAGGATATGAGAAACTATTCTAAGAACTTATTTTCCTTTTCATTGAGTGATCTTTTGTCCATTGACTTTGTCTTCTAGTCACCAATCATGATGTGGTCATAGCAACAAACCCAAAACATAGTCAAGATAACAAATCCTAAATCACATCACCTGAGTCCAAACCTATTTGACACAATCATCAAATCATTCCTCCTTGGCTTCTTCCTATTCTTCCTATTGACTTGTCATACTTAAATTGACCATAAGTAACAACATACATATGTTAAACCTATGCGATCATAGATATAGCATCTAGAGACATCACTGAGGCTTCCATTACAATCACACACTCCAACTCTTACCATAGCTCTAGATCCAACCTCTTGAACATACATTAGCATAATAGACTCACTATCCACCAACAAAACACTAATTTGACATCAGTGAAAACATCATAACTGATCAACCTATCATCATATCTGCATCAAAAACATACAGTAACATTCTCAACTTATCTCTACATCAGTTATGCCAACAATTTTTGATTAATTTTATATTTTGGGGTTTTTTTTTCTTGCTCTTAGCTATTATGACACTAAGTAGGTGTTCCAATGCAATTTATTAGTGTCTTCTCTTCTGTAATGTGATAAGGTCCCTCTCCATGCTAAATTAATAAAAAATTATGATGGTGAAAATGAGTCTAGTGGCCCAGTTACCCTACGGAACCCTTATAGATTCTTTGAACAAAAGGCCAAGTCACTAAAGAAAACCTAGTTGTTAAGTGTTAGGAATGGGAACACTAAGAGGGGGGGGGGGGGTGAATCAGTGTTCACTATATTAAATATTTTTACTTTGCTCTTTAAACTTAACTTGAATGCTTAAGTACTGAAATGAATATTAACATAAACAAGATAGATGAACTCAACACGTAACACCAATGTGGTTATAGGGAAACACAAATAGGTAAAAACCCAGGTGGGAATTGACACCCACTAATAATTTGTACTAGTGTTTTATGATCCTTGTTAGAAGATCCTTAACCCTGTTAAGAGTTGCTTTACAATGTATTTAGTACAGTGACCTGGTCAAGGGTTAGAACCTGTTAGGAGTCTTTTACAATAACCCTATTAGGGGTGGGGACACACTATCCTAGAGCTCACTTCTCAAGTGGTGAAGGATACAACCTTTTGATCTCAGATATAAACTATATCTGCTGGATAAACTGGCACTGTGACACTGCTTGTCTGATCAGTTCCTTTGATGCGCTAGTGCTTTGACCTCTTGCAAAGATCTAATACATCTTAAAATCTCTTCAAATACTTCTTCTCTTCTTATCTTCACTCTATATCCACTCTCTTTCTTAATTACAATGACACATCTAATATTTAAATGAGGATACAAAACAATTAACTAGGTCGACCCTTTAACCGATTACATACAATACTTCCAAGTGAATTGGTTCAAGAGTGTTTACAAAAAAATTTAATTACATGTCTATAACCTAATTACAATAGGCACATAGCCCTTACATAAAAATATTATAGTCGCTAATCAATTTACCATTAGTTGGCTACATACACTATTCTGTTCTGGCATTCACTGGTTGTGTAACTTCAATTGCTTGTAACTTTGTCATACTTGCATATCTGATCATGTGCTCATAGACCAAGCATGAATACACTCTTAACAACTTATCTTCTAGGGAACATACCATAACTTTGTCATACACACGTGCGCTAATGCTCTGAACTACTGGTGCACTATTAACTGTCCAATCTTTTGTACTTAGCCAATTTATGATCTTCTGAGAATGTGCACTGACTCCAAAACACTATATGACTTTGTTGCCATAATGCCAACACTATGTTAAGTCATATACAATAGTATAGTCAACTTGCTAACAATCTCCCCCTTTGTCATTGATGGCAACAAAGGAATATGGCACAGTTACTAACTGTTCTCTTATACAAAAAAAAACTTTTGTCATACTCTATCTTATATCTCCCTTATAATTTTTACTATACATTCTCTTTACATAGCTATTGTTAATATGATTTAGAAAAACAAAGAGGGGGGGTGAATCAGTTGTTCTCAGGTCTAGATGTATAAAAACAAACTTTAAACTCTTTAACAAATCAGATCTAATAACCAACAGCTACTCGGTCATTACTGATTGTATAACAGAAACATATAACAGTGCAGTCCACTTATCCAATAGAATCTAACTTGTAAAACACAGAAATGTTCAAACCAAAACATTCACACAAGTATCAACACTAGGATTTATAGTGGAAACCCAATTTGGGAAAAAACACTTTGTAACATGTTACTATTATGTTCACTCTTCTAAAGTGAGCTCGGTGAAAAGCCAACCCTGTCAAAGGTTACAAACACACTGTCAAGTGTGACCCAGTTAAAGGATTTAAACTACTATGTTAAAAGTGTGCCTTATTATAGGACTTACATACACTCCATTAGAATTCAACCTTGTTCAAAGGATTTATACCTATGACTGTTAGGTCAACCTTTGTTAAAAGGATTTTGACTATTACAATGGTTAGAAAGTAGTAGTAGTATTGATCTGAAAAACATACAACTCACTTTGCAAATATTAGATCCAATTCTGTACACATATGCTGGCTTACTGATTGTGAACCTTTACCATCTCCATCATTGATCTGCTCAGAACTCTCTTTAAGCAATCACAACACTTCTCCTTTAGCCTTCTCTACTTAGACAGTCAATAACATCAACAATACTTCCAGCATCCACCTCTCTTACAACCTCTTGCTTAGGTTTCCTTAATACTTCATCTATTAGGTCAATACATATTTTACCACTTAATCTCCTTCATAGATCTTAGGGTTAGGTTAGATTCGTTGAATCTGTCCTACATTGTTTTCTTCGGCTATCCTTCTAGAAATATCTCGAATCTCTTAATAGATTTACAATAAAACATTTTACAGTGCATTGAATGCTTTCATACAATCAATAAATGAAGTCAACACATTTTACACAATCCAAGAATTCAACGATGTTGGCTAGAAATCTGAATTCTTCCTCAAATGCAAAATACTGACGCTCGGTCAATACTGTGTTCAACTTCTCGGTCTTCACTAGAAAGCTTGATCACCACATAAACTATTTCCTTGGCCAATACTATCTTCCTTGGAAATTAACCGGTGTCCGGTCAACACTGAATTTAATCGACATATACTAGCTCGGTCGACACTAACAACACTTGGCTTAAACTAGATTTCTTCACTTTTGCTCGGTTAAGCCTACTAGTTTAGTCTTCATTCTTACTTAGATAAATAATACATTGTCTTATCATTGTGCCACATAATCAAGTACTCATTGAAGTATCAAGATAACTCAACCTTTCCTTAGGTGCTATTGTTACCAACCTTGCCTTACCCCTTAGTAACAATAAAATAGATATAGTACTTTCTTAAATAGTAACAGTCTTACTAGTTAAGGTTTGACATCAATGACAATACAACAATTGCTTCAATTGTAGTTTCCAACAATCTCCCTCTTTGACATTGATGGAAACACCATATGAGTATCACATGAATTACCAACCAATCCAAAAACTTATCTATCCATTAGAAATATTTATATTATCCTTAGCTTCATTTTGATACAAAATCAATTAGCCATGCTTGATCATCCACTAAATTTCTCCCTCTATCTTGATCTTCTCATTTTGTGTATTCATCTGTGATCATCTCCCTCTTTGATGAAAATGCCAAAGAAGCAACAAAAACATACATCCTGTAGATGTAGATATCATCCTTTTAGTTTAGTAACAATATTTCTCCCTCTGTCATCTTTTCTTATGACTGATTCTTGACTTTGCTGTGCTTTTCACAACTCTAGGTTGCTCCTAAAGTGTGACCTGTCTCTGCATCAATTTGTTAGAGTTTCTTTGCAGCACATTTGATGCATTGCTCCTAGCTTGACTAGGAAACCTCAGTTAGGGGAAGGACCCCTAATTGACTTCTCAGGTATTCATGAGCTTCTTTAGGTAAAGCCTTAGTGAATATGTCTGCTAATTATTCCTTTGTATTCACATATTCCATGCAAACCTCTTTATCTTGTACCAGTTCTCTCAAGTAATGATACTTGATGGCAATGTGTTTGGTCTTTGTGTGCATCACTAGATTCTTAGAGATGTTGATAGCACTTGTGTTGTCATAGAAAATGACAAGTGGTTCGATGATTTCTTCTTTCATGCCTACCAAAAATTGCTTTATCCATATCACATTTGAACAGTTCACAGCTGCAGCCACATACTCAACTTCAATAGTAGATTGGGAAATGCAATTCTATTTCTTGCTTGTCCAAGAAAGAAAGCTCCACCACTAGTACTCTTTCTGTCATCTACATTTCCTGCCCAATCAACATCTGTATACACTCTCAGTTTAAACTTGTCATGCTTCTTGTAGTACAATCCATAGTCAACAGTTCCCTTCAAATATCTCATGATTCTTTTAACCGCCATCATGTGAGTTTCCTTAGGATTGGAAGAGAATCTTGCCACTATCCCAATAGCTAATGCAATATCTGGTTTGCTATGTACAACATACTGTAGCTTTCTGATCATAGATCTATACAAAGTCTGGTTAACATCTACAACATCATCATTTTTAGACAACTTTTATCCAATAGCCATGGGAGTACTTACTGGCCTTGAATCTTCCATACCAAAGGTTTTTAGTATCTCATGAACATATTTAGACTGGGTGATAAAAATTCCTTTCTCCATCTGATATACTTGTAAACCAAAAAAAAATTTGATCTCCCCAAACATACTCATTTCAAATTCAGTTTGCATTTCATTTGAAAATTTCTTACACAAGGCATCTTGTCCACCAAATATAATATCATCTACAAAGATCTTAGCTAACAAGATTACTTTACCTTCTTCATCTTTCATGTACAAATTACTTGTGTCATTTGTCCTTGAGAATCCAATCTGTATTAGGTAGTTGTGAAATCTCTCATACCATGCTCTGGGAGCTTGCGTTAGTCCATACAGTGCTTTATTCAGTTTGCAAACCATGTGTCTTCTATTTGGATCAACAAATCCTTCTAGCTGTTCAATATACACTTCTTCTAATATACCATTTAAAAATGTAGACTTAACATCCATTTGGTATACCTTGAAATCTTTATAGGCAACATATGCAAGTAGAGTTCTTACTCCTTCCAATCTTGCTATAGGGGAAAATGTCTCCCCATAATCTATTCCTTCTTCTTGTGCATAGCCTTTGCACACTAGCCTAGCTTTGTTTCTTGTGATATGACCATGCTCATTCAACTTATTTTGAAATACCCACTTTGGCCCAATGACATTCTTATTTTCTGGTCTCGGCACCAGAGTCCAAGTATCATTCTTCTCTATCTGGTCTATCTCTTCATTCATTGCTTCTATCTAATCTTCATTTTCTAATGCCTCCTTTTTTGTCTTAGGCTCAAATTCACATAGTAAACATGTTTGATCTCTTGCCTTGCTTCTAGTCTGAATTCCAGTATCTTTATCTCCAATAATCTATTCAAGCTTGTGATGTCTCCTTACATATTGTGCTAGAATAGGTTCTTCTCTCCTTTCATTTTTCTCATCAGGTTCACTAACAATATTGTTAGATTTAGCTTCTGAATGCTCAGAAACCTCTTCTTGATACTCGACAGCTTCTTCCTATCGCTTGACACGTTCTTCTTCTCTCTCGACATTGTTTTCCTGATGCTCGACATTGCTTACCCTAGACTCAGCATCAGGTATAGGTCTGTCACTTGCCTATTCTTCCTTTATATACACAAAATATCTGTAATATTCTAGTTCTCTATTGCTATCAGCTTCATTTTTCTTTGCATACTCATCAACTATGACATTCACACTTTCCACAATTTTGTTAGTGTTAGAGTTCAAACACTTATAAGCTTTACTTTTTGTGGAATAGCCTAGGAATATACCCTCATCACTTTTAGCATCAAATTTTCCATTTCTACTATCCTTTAATATGTAGCACTTACTTCCAAAAATTCTAAAGTACTTTACATTTGGTGCATACCCATGCCATAATTCATAAGGTGTCAGATTTGTACCTTTTTTGATCTATAGTCAGTTAAGAGTATAAACAGTTGTACTTACAACTTCTTTCCAATACTTTTTTACAACATTCTTTTCAATCATTAATGTCCTTGCACATTCCAAGATAGATATGTTCCTTCTCTCTGCTGTACCGTTGTATGGAGGAGTTCTAGGTGCAGACATCTATCTTTTGATCCCTCTATCATTGCAAAACATATTAAATTCATTTGATGTAAATTCTCCACCTCAGTCAGATCTTAGACACTTTAGGTTCTTACCTGTCTCTTTTTCAACCTTAGCCACATACCACTTAAAAAATTGAAAAGCATCAGATTTTTCCTTTAAGAACATTACATGCATCATTCTGGTATAATCATCAAAAAATAGGATAAAATATCTAGCACCACAATAGCTTTGTACACCCATCGGTCCACAAAGGTTAGTATGAACCAAATCTAAGATATTCTCAGAAGTAAAAGTTTTTCTCTTGAAACTAGACTTTGTCATCTTACCCAATTGACATTCTTTGCACATTACATTCTCAAGTTTCTTCAATCTAGGTAGACCTCTCACTGTCTTTTTCTTACTAATTTCTACCAGATTATGAAAGTTAACATGACATAGCTGCTTATGCCATTACCAAATATCATCAAGTTGTGCAATCATACATGTTTCTTCAGATAGGTCTAGATAGAACAAATTACCACTTGTTTGTTCTCCACTTCCAATCAGTTCACCAGTGGCATCAAATATTTTGGCCTTTTTGTGATGAAATTCCACTCAGTAGCCAATGATATTAAGCTATGAAACACTCAATAGATTATAGTTAAGACCCTCAACCCAATAAGCATTTTCACAAGTGATCTTATAAGTAAGCTTAATCAATCATTTTCCTCTAACAGAACATGGTGCATCATTACCAAATTTCACACTCCTACCTTTATAGTGGTCTAAGGTATCAAACTTACTCTTATCTCTAGTCATATGATGTGAACAACCATTTTCAATAATCCATTTATCATTTTTGTTCACATAAGATATTAATGCAGTTTTCTCATCCTCATCAGATTCATCTTTCATTGCAACATAGATAACCTCAATTTCAAAATCATCACTATCAGTGCCAGTCTCTTCTTTGGCAATGTAGCAGGATTTCTTACCTTTTCCTTTGTAGTCCTTGTATCTTCGGTAACCTCTATCTTCTCTTTTGTCTTTATGTTTGCTGTCCCTATCTTCATCCTTATTATCTCTATCAGGACATCTAGCAACTATATGACCAACTTTATTACATGAAAAACATATAATAGGGAGTTTACCTTTGTACCTTCCTTTTCTCCTTTGTAGTATTCTATCCATAAGAACTTCTAGATCCTCAAGTTCTTCATCATATGTTTCACTGTCACTTTCACTTTCACTTATGCATCTTTCTTTTTCCTTCTTTGACTTACTCAGAACCATTTGTGAATTAAAAGAAGATTCAATATTACCAACTGTGAAGTTATCATAGTTAGAAAGTTCAAAAGTAGTAAGCTTACCAACCAAACTTTCCAAAGTAAGAGCATTAGTAGAGTTACATCTAGATTCTTGAATTGTAGAAATTTTGATTGCATAGATAGGACGCATAGTTCTCAATACTTTTCCTATTACAGTTTCATCCTCAATAGTTCCATTTGCTCCTCTAATAGCATTTACAACTTCTTTTATTCTGCCACAATATTGTGCAATATTCTCACATTCTTGCATTCTCATTTCATCAAATTTACCTCTTAGGCTCTCAGATTTTGCTCTCAACATGTTTATGTCACCACCATAAATGTTCACAAGGGTGTCCCACATTTTCTTTGCATTACTGAAGTCTTTGATGTCTTCAAATTCTGGATAACTTAGGGCAGACACAATCTCCAATATTTCTTGGTTGTGGTCTTGTTTAGCTTTCATTTCCTCAGAAGTCAGAGGTGCAATAGGTGTGGCATAGTCATGCTCAATGTAATACTTTGTAGAATCACTAATACTAGCCAGATGCAGCTTCATCAAGATTTGCCATGCAGGAAAGTTTTCCTTATTCAGCTTTGGTACCTCCTTCTTATACATCTTGATCATTTGCTTCAAGTACCTTAGAAATTGTTCTCTGTAAGCACCAACAACTCTTCTACCAATTGTTAATATGATTTAGAACAATAGAGAGGGGGGGTGAATCAGTTGTTCTTAGGTTCAGATGCATAAAAAAAAACTTTAAACTCTTTAACAAATCAGATCTAATAACCAACAGCTACTTGGTCATTACTAATTGTATAACATAAACATATAATAGTGCAGTCCACTTAGCCAATAGCATCTAACTTGTAAAACATAGAAATGTTTAAACCAAAACATTCACACAAGTATCAACACTATGATTTATAGTGGAAACCCAATTTGGGAAAAAAAACTTTGTAACATGTTGCTATTATGTTCACTCTTCTGAAGTGAGCTTGGTGAAAAGACAACCCTATCAAAGGTTACAAACACACTGTCAGGTGTGACTCGGTTAAAGGATTTAAACCACTCTATTAAAAGTGCACCTTGTTATAGGACTTACATACACTCCATTAGAATGCAATCTTGTTCAAAGGATTTATACCTATGACTGTTAGGTCAACCTCTGTTAAAAGGATTTTGACTATTCCAATGGTTAAAAAGTAGAAGTAGTATTGATCTGAAAAACATACAACTCACTTTGGAAATATCAGATCCAATTCCATACACATATTCTAGCTTACTGACTATGAACCTTTACCATCTCCATCACTGATCTGCTCAGAACTGTCTTCAAGAAATCACAACACTTCTCCTTCAGCCTTCTCTACTTAGACAGTCAATAACATCAACAATAATTCCAACATCCACCTCTCTTAAAACCTCTTGCTCAGGTTTCCTTAATACTTCCTCGATTAGGTCAATACATCTTTTTCCACTTAATCTCCTTCATAGATCTTAGGGTTAGGTCAGATTCATTGAATCTATCCTACATTGTGTTCTTCGGCTATCCTTCTAGAAATATCTTGAATCTCTTAATAGATTTACAATAAAATTTTTTACAATGCATTAAATGCTTTCATATAATCAATAAATAAAGTCAACACATTTTACATAATTTAAGAATTCAATGATGTCGGCTGAAAATCTGAATTCTTCCTCAAATGCAAAATACTGATGCTCGGTCAATACTATCTTCAACTTCTCAGTCTTCACTAGAAAGCTTGGTCACCACATAAGCTGTTTCCTTGACTAATACTATCTTCCTCAACAATTAACTAGTGTTCGGTCAACACTGAATTTACTCAACATATACTAGCTCGGTCGACACTAACAACACTTGGCTTAAACTAGATTTCTTCACTTTTGCTTTGTTAAGCCTACCAGTTTAGTCTTCATTCTTACTTAGATAAACAATACATTGTCTTATCATTGTGCCACATAATCAAGTACTCATTGAAGTATCAAGATAACTCAACCTTTCTTTAGGTGCTATTGTTACCAACCTTGCCTTACCCCTTAGCAACAATCAAATAGATATAGTACTACCTTAAATAGCAACAGTCTTACTAGTTAAGGTTTGACATCAATGACAATACAACAATTGCTTCAATTGCAGTTTCCAACAACTATAACTCCATATTCTATACATACTCCCCCTTTGATATTAAGGAAAAAGGTGTTACAAAACTGAATCTATACAAGTACTTACACTGAAAGTACATCCGAGTATTCAATCTGTAAGTTTTGGATCTTTTGCTTCCAAAATGAAATCAATGCATTGATTGTTTGGAGATGGGTGTATAAGGCATATTGTAGTTTCTCCATCTTCTCCAAATCTAAACTAGGACCTTGATCATATGTCACCATGGTGGCATCGATCTCCTTGATATTCTAATTCAACACATCTAGGGAGGGCACAAGAGCATTTCTAAGCTGAGTCTACCTAGCCCTTATCTTTGACATCTCCTTTTCTACCTTCTCAATTTTGTCAATATGTCCCTGATATACATTGTTACACATGTTTACATTAATAGAGGGATCTTCTACTAGCTTCCTTACCTTTTCAATAATGGCCTCTACTTCTTGAATCTTCTTGTAGTGATCGGCTGTCAACTTATCTTGATTCATACAGTCAACAATAATTTTCCTTCCTTTTGCTGCAAACTCTTTCAAAGTTTCTTGTCCAAATTTGAGTGAACTAAGGTCTAGTGAGAAGTTATTGACCAACTCATTTAGTCTTTTCTTCTTATACTTCTCCTCTACAACTAATGATGTTGATTCTTCCAAGTTAGAGAAATTACTCATGAACTGTGAAAGAATTGCACTTACATCATCAACAGTGTACCTTGGGCACTTTCTTATCTACTAGTAACAAGTTGTTCAGGATATTTACTAATTCTACAAAGAGGGGATTCCTCATTACCTATTTCTCCTTGGCCTACTCCATAGCTAAGACACTGATCTTGATCAGGTATTCTTGTCCCCATAAATCCAAACTAGTTGTGTCAAGTGTTAAACTTGACAACAATGATACAAAAGGAGTGATAGGAGTGCTATCCACTAATTCTTGCTTTACTTTGATTAACATTTAAACTTATGGTTCATTTCCTTTTCCCTCTTCTTCTCCTTTTTTTGATTGTGTTTCTCTTCCTTCTTCTTTTTCTAACTCTTTTTCTTTTTCTATCTTAGGTGAGTTACCACAGCATAGTGTTTCAGCCTCTTGTGTGCTTACAAAGGCTTATTCAAACTTGTCCAAGTCCTTATCTATGGCCACCATTACAATCTCAACATTATCAATAATGATGGTGCTATCCTTTAGTGACTATTTCATGGGCGCAGACTTACCTTCCTTTGTATGTGTTTCAACTACAGGTGCTGAGTCCTAAGGACCTGTCATAGGTATATTAGTGGGCTCTACCATCTTGAATTCCTTTGTGGGAACTTGAGCTATAGGCACAGTAGGTGGGTACATGTTCCTGTTCATGAAAACCTTCTCAAATTCTTTCTCTATTTCCTTAGCAACCAATTCATAGTTATTATCCATGATATTTAATGTTCTTGTCTTAGTTCTGAGGTGAGGCTTCACCAGATCTAATAGTAAGGTCTTCTCCTCTCAAGAACATACTGGTAAAATCTCATCTATGATCTTGTCTCTTCAAGAAGTCTAAAATGTTCAAAACACTGTCTGGAGTCATAGTCTTCAATTCTAGCACCATCTTCTTAAACTTAAGCATGTGCTTGATAATCATGCCATGAATCTTTGACTTATCTATTTCACTGTACTTATCATAAAATTTTGCTATTTGATCAATCCTTCCTTCATCAACAATCCTTTTACTCAACTATTGAAGACTAGGTCTGAAACCTACCTCTGGAGGTGCCTGAGTATTCTTCCTGCTTCTTGTTACTTGTGAGGATGTATGGCTTGTGATAATTTCTTTCTTCCTCTTAAGCATTGCCTTATACTCTGGAGGAGTAGTAAGGTCAATTGTTGCTATGGGTGCAGGAGGGGCAACATTAGATTTACCCTTTTGATCATCTGATTTCTAAATTTTCACCTTCTTCATCTTTGGATCATTAGATTTTGTCTTTGCTATAGCTGCTCTCTCTATTTCCAAAGCAATCTTCTCTTGCCTTGCTTTGTCTAGGTATGCTTGAGATACTCCATGAATTTTCAAAATCTCTGAAGTAACCTTGGCAACTTTTCTTTTTGTTGCTATTCTATTCAATACAACATCTACTTCTCTTGTTTTCTCTTCATAAGTCCCCCATCTAGGTTTTTTGGGATCCTTAGGTGCTGACAATGGAACTTGAGCATAAGCCTCTAGAATAGGCTCTTCAACTTCATAGCCTAGTGGATGAATCCACTTTGTTCTTGGTTCAAAAACCTCCATGCATGTTGTATCAGTCTCTACCATGAAACAAATACTATCCTTGTATTTTTAAACTATCTTTTCAGGTATCCTATACCTCATCTACATTCTCACTATGAATATTTTCAACTCCAATTCCATGTAATCCTTAAGGGTACTTTCTGTGGATACCTTAAAGGATATCTATGGCATAGTGGGAATATATTTGTCTAGATACAAATTAGACACCTTTCCAAGAATATGGAAGTACATATAGATTGTTAAAGACCCAAACCTAAATATCTTGGTCATGTCATGCTTGATGGCTCTTATGTTGTCTATTAGTTGTGTGCGCAAGATCTCACATAGATTAAACTCTCCATTCTCTCTTACCAACCTTATTGCTACTAGAATGGTGGCCACTGACACACTGTTTACTTTGTTGGTGTGCTGGAACCTATATCCCAGTATTATGGACATCAATTTGATGTCTTTCTCCTCTATAGGCTCTATTGTCATTCTGTGCCTATCACTTCTTGATTTGCAAGCCTATTCTATAAGTTTTCTGACATCCTTACCCACTGGAAGAATGAAACCTATCCTTGAGAGGCCTATTATCTCATGTATTAGGTCTCCTATTATTCTGACCGGCACTTCACCTATCTAGAATAGGTCATCATGAATCCTACTAAGTAGAATCTTTATCCATTTAGATTGATAAAAATCATTTGTTGTCGTATATTCAATTATCAGGTGGTTTTCAAACTGCACATACTCATCCATGAAGGTTTTATCAGGTTTCATCATTGTTTCCATATGTGCTCTTATTCTATCCAAATCTACTAGTTCCTTCTTGCAATATATGTATGGCCTGATATATTCCACATGCATAAAACCCATGGGAGTGTGGGAGAATGCACCTTCTAGGTCATCTAGTGTGGATTTGAATGGATGCATCTTAAACACATATCTCTTCTTCTCTACCACATCAAATACTATGGGAGTATCCATTACTTGTATATCACTTTCCAAATGATCTCAAAGACTTCTAAATCAACGCGATGGATTAGGGCTTTCGCAACTGATCAAATGCACTGCTAATCACTGGTGAATCAATATGCAATTCTTCACAATAAAATGCTAGGGCTCCTCTGCTCTCCAATCACTCTAAATTTGAATGCAATGAGAGATCTAAAATCTTCTATGTACTTTAAAGTAAAAATTCCACCATTAATGCTTGCCACATAAACCAGGCTATCACTGATAATTTTCAACTTTCATTTTGTAATCAATCAGCTAGTGCACTTTTCCACATAGGTTTTTCTCATCTCCAAAAGGTTAAGTCCAAAGGCGCATACTCTGAGGGTGAGTATACCAGCCGCCCAGGGGTCTAGAGCTAAATTAGCTCCCCCTATGACCCCGAGGGCCATTCATCTAGATGTAGAGGGTGCATCCACTATGGATGCATCCAATACATGCTCATCAACCTTATCCTTCTTTGCCTCTGACCAAATCATGCTCACATCTTTTGAAGCTTTCACAAACTTGACTTCTCATTCGGTATCTAGTATTGATTCTTCTGGCTTTTTAGGGCTTTCCTGACTTT
Organism: Chamaecyparis obtusa; assembly: GCA_027943335.1. Classification (NCBI taxonomy): domain Eukaryota; kingdom Viridiplantae; phylum Streptophyta; class Pinopsida; order Cupressales; family Cupressaceae; genus Chamaecyparis; species Chamaecyparis obtusa. The sequence goes on from BSBK01001924.1 coordinate 532,318, forward strand.
GCATCCTTGATCTAAAAAACTTTAAGATGTGTCTAGCCTTGTTACATGAGTGACAAATAACTAGAGGTCTTATATTCCTCGGCGCATTGACATGGGTTACTATTTTACACTGTCTAGCTGAGTGACCATTATAGTTACATATCTGACATGTAACATTCTAAGAAATTCTTACATTTGGCTGATTCTGATTTGTTTGGTTATGCTGAGTCTTGTTCTCCTGACATGTCTTACAATTCATAGCTCTATGACCAAATTTATTGCATGAATAACAGTAACCATTGAAAGGTCTTACCTTTGTATAGTTCTTTTCTATATGTCCATGCTTGTTACATGCATAACAAGTTTGATCTACTAGCTTGCGCTCATTCTTGGATGGTTCAACATGATATTTAGTCTAAATTTTAGTCTCCTTAGCATCTGTGGTGTCTTCTGGTGCTTTCATTCTTGCTCGCATGTTGTCAATCTGATTTTGTGCTTCATTAAATCCAATGTCACTAGTATCCCCTTTAAGCTTCTGAGCATATAATTGAGACTCAATTAGATCCTTTCTTGTGTGTAATTTATCAATGTGATTCTTAGCCTCTTTCAATTCAGATTCCAAGATTTCTTTGTTGTTTCTTAGCTCCAAGATTTCCATGTTTGCTTTCCTCAATTATTCATTCAGTTAAAGGTTCTCTTTGATTTGTTCTTCATAGACATCTTGATTATTGGTTAGCTTATCATCCAATTCTTCATTTAGTTCTTTTAGGGATGAATTTTCTTCATTCAGCTTCTTGATCATTATCCCTAAATCACTGGTAGAGCATTCTTTCAAATCTTTTCTTAGCCTTTTGATGACTGCTTGAGCATCACTGACTTTTTATTTTAGTTCTTTAATTTCTTTTTCAGATCTGTCCAGGTCTTCAAGAGAAGCTTCAAGATTTCTTTTCAGATGTTTCATTTATGCTTTGTCCATGATCTCCTCAAGTGGTTAAAATTCTTTTCTAAGGACCAGAGCTCTGATACCAATTTTTAGGAATGGGAATGCTGAGAGGGGGGGGGGGGGGGTGAATCAATGTTCACTATATTAAATCTTTTTTACTTTTCTCTTCAAACTTAACTTGAATTCTTAAGTACTGAAATGAACATTAACATAAACAAGATAGATGAACTCAACACATAACACCAATGTGGTTACATTTAAACCCAAATAGGTAAAAACCCCGGTGGGTTGACACCCACTAATAATCTGTACTAGTGTTTTGTGATCCTTGTTAGAAGATCCTTAACCCTGTTAGGAGTTGCTTTACAATGTATTTAGTACAGTAACCTGGTCAAGAGTTAGACCCTATTAGGAGTCTTTTACAATAATCCTGTTAGGAGTGGGGAGACACTGTCCTAGAGCTCATTGCTCAAGTGGTGAAGGCTACAACCTTCTAATCTCAGATATACACTATATTTGCTAGATGAATTGGCACTGTGACATTTCTTGTCTGATTAGTTCCTTTGATGTGTTGGTTCTTTGACCTCTTGAAAAGCTCTAATACATCTTAACAACTCTTTGCATACTTCTGCTCTACTTATCTTCACTCTATATCCACTCTCTTTCTTAATTACAACAACACATCTAATATTTATATGCGCATACAAAACAATTAACTAGGTCGACCCTTTAATCAATTACATTCAACGCTTCCAAGTGAATTGGATCAAGTGTGTTTAAAAAAAAAGTTAATTACATGTCTATAACCTAATTACAATAGGTTCATATCCCTTACATAACAATATTATAGTCGCTAATCAATTTACCATTAGTCGGATGCATACACTGTTCTGTTTTGGCATTCATGGGCTGTGTAACTTCAACTATCTATAACTTCGTCATAGTTGCATATCTGATCATGCGCTCATAGACCAAACATGAATACACTCTTACCAACTTATCTTCTAGGGTGCATACCATAACTTGATCATACGCACGTGCGCTAATGCTCTAAACTACTGGTGCACTATTAATTGTCCAGTCTTTTGTACTTAGCCAATTTTTGATCTTCTGAGAAAGTGCGCTGACTCCAAAACACTATATGACTTTGTTGCCATAATGACAACACTATGTTAAGTCATATACAATAGTATAGTCAACTTGCCAACATTAAGATGTGTGATCTTTAGTTTAGTCAAGAGTGGAATATGCTAGTATTTTTATGTTGGCCATTTTTGAGACTACAATTTGAGTTTACAAGATCTGAACTACACTAATTCATTTCTATTTGTATACACTCAAAATTGGTAAATGAAATTTAAAGCTAGTAATTAATTAACAAAGCCATTGATTAATTAAATTCAAGCCAAGGGGATTAATTACATTTAAATAATCAAATAACTATGTAATTGATTTAATAAATTAAAATTACATAGTTTAATTAAATAATCAAATCCAACCCATCAGATTCCCATACATGGCTAATTTAACTAATTTTTTGAATTAACTAATTCCTAAATTATTTCAACAACCAAATGTGGACAAAAATCAATTAATCAACGAGGAACGGGGATTGGGAGCATATGGATCACTCCAAGGCTTTTCTATCTTATCCATTCATTTAGCCTTTTCTATCCCAGCCCTTCATTTGTCATCTTGTCCCAATATTTAAAATAAAACTCAACCTCTCTCATCTAATCATGGTTAAATAAATCTACCCCCCACCCTAGGGAAATCTTATAAATAGGATGCACTCTTAGAGAAATCTATCCACCTTCATCTACATCCATACTATAGTTAAATTTGCATCCATGTTTAGAGTAATTTCAAGTCAATTTAGCTTTGCATTTGCATAATTAGCTTCCATTTCATCATGATCTAGGATAATTAGATTTCAATTCATAAATTTAGCTTAATTGTACATAATCTATCGTATCTTTTCATTCTCATACTAAGGATTGTCACTTTAGGAGTTCTTTTGTAGCTGAGAGCATGATTTTAGTCTTCTTAGTTAGAGACGCATATGATGCTTATTGATTTTTCTCAATTCAAAGTTGATAAATAAGATAGATCTTTATATTTTTAATTATTATTTGATCAAACCAATCCTATGAAGGTATTTATTATACACAAAATAGCATCCACCGTGGGGCACAAGCCTCATGCTAACTTTTTTTGAGTGATTTTTGAGTAAATATTTATTACAGAATTGAAATTCATAGATTCAAAGAGCTAAAATAGCACCTATAAACAAAAGTTTATCACTTAAGCATGGAGTCTTATCTCCTACACTAGTTCTTTTAGCACCTATACCTTTAATTTAATGCTTCTGCAAGGCTTTTCAACACTTGTGTAAATTTTTATAGCTCCTACACATAGGGAGTTGGATTTAAATTTGTCTTTCAATGCCTTTGATTGATATTTCAGCTCCTATTTATTGTATTTTATCTATTCTTCAATAAACTGTAGAACTTTTGCAATTTATTTCAGCTCCCATGCAAGTTATTTTAGCTCTTGTGCAAGTTTTTTCAGCTCCTTTGTAAATTATTTTAGCTCCTATGCACATTTTTGTAGCGCTTATGCATTTTGAGCTTAAATTTAAAAATATTTAAACTAATTTGGTTACAAATGACTTGTAGATGATAAAACATAGGAAAGTATAGAAGCCTAAAATTTGAATTTATCAAAAAGAGAGGGAAGCTATAAGATTGTAAAGGTATGAGAAAAATATTCATAATGAAAACAAACTTGAAAATTTAAAGTAAGATGAAAAAATTTATGATCATTATTTGAAAATAGTGGATGCTTACAAATCTAAATATGTTTCTTTAAATTGGATCTATTCTCCTTCAAATTTAAAGTAAATTTGCATGCTTTTGAGTGAATTTTGTGCAAATATCTTGGATTTCTTCACTTTGGATTGCAGTGTATTGGAATAACATTTTTGTAGGGGATGAGCAAGAACTGGAATGATTTCCTATGTAAGTATGAAAAGAAAATGAAATCTCAAAAATGTGCCTAGACTTATCTAGCTTCGAATAAGGTAAGTCCTAAAGCCTTTATTTTATGTCATTTTCTTAAATTGTGGCTTTTTCAAAGTTGCAAATCTAGCTTAAGTAGAAATGATCACTTTTTTGTCAAAATTGGTATTAGGCCTCTGTTCTTAATTTTTAAAGTTGATCAAAATGTCAAACATGCCAAATTTTTTAATAGAAAGGAGTCAAAGAATGAAAAAACACTAAATTATAAGCCTCTTTGTTTGTGAATGAAAAGCATTAGGCCTATCCTCTCATCTTTTTAAGATGATCAAAATGCCAAACATGCTCTTGTTCCATAGATTAGAGGCTTAGAAAGAAAAAAAACTTGTCAATTGTGTTTAGAAGTAAAAAGTAATAGGGGTATGCTCTCATCCTTCTTAGGGTGATCAAACTCCTTGACCTACTTTTTATTTCATTTCATTTCTTTTCTACATGTTCTAGTTAAATTTGAACCTTAGAGGGATCACCTCCTTAGAACATGCCTTAACGAGGTCGGTGAGAGGGACAACCCAAAGTGGGATACAATTATTTTAGCCGTGGTAATCCACCCACTATAAAATGAAACACCTTCATCCTTAATGGGGTGAAGGACAATGAGAATTTCATAATAGCTTCTTCTAGTAGTCCTCATAGATTGCACAAAACCTTCCTGGAATGCGGTGAGAAGCTCTCAAAAGAGAGACAAAAAGAAAATATCTTTGAATGGAATCCTTATTAAATCTTGGTTAAATTAGAAAACCTACTTTTTCAGCTATGTTAAGCCAAATTTGGCCATAGGTATATTGCTTGAAGTGTTTTCATGTGAAGACATTGTTAAAACATTTGAAAACAACTGTTCTCGTACTTTCTATGTTTGATGGTCAAAGATATAAGAAGAAAACATCCATTGCAAATATTAATTAATTTTCATTTACATGGATTGTGGAAATATGATAGCTTTAATCTTAATTCAACCTAAAATATTTAAAAATAAAAAAATTGTGAAAAACTTCACCAGATTGGTGCCTACGCAATACTTTCCAATGCCTGTGTAATACTTTCCAGCGCTAGTGCGATACTTTCCATCACTTGTGCAATACTTTCCAATGCCTATGCAATAATTTACAAGGCCTATGCAAGAGTTTTAGCTCTGGTACCTAAAATTTCATTGCATATTTACTATCCTTTAACACCTATAAAAGAGTTTTAGTGCTTATACCAAGAGTTTTAGCACTTATACCAAGAGTTTTAGTGCATGTACAAAGAAATGTGACACCTATACCAAGAGTATTAGCACACACGCCAAGAGTTTTAACACTTACACCAAATATTTTAGCTCATATACCTCTTAAAACAACACCTGTAAATTATAGACCTAAAACATTGAGCATTTCTAAAACTTTTCACCCATAGAAAGTTATATTTTTGAGTACCCTTTTGGGTGATAGGGTCAAATCAATTAAAAAAAATTTGAAATTCCCCATTTTAGAGTTGTTGAAAAAATTGAGGCACTTAAAATAAATTTCAAAACTATCCAATATTTGTGCAAATTGTTCAAACTTTCTCATTTTCTTAGAAAAAAAACTTTCTTTCAAGGGTTATAATTTTATTTTCATGTTGATTTGAACAAGATCCCATCACATCCAATTATCTTTAAAAGAAGATGAAACTTTTCATAGGGAAGATATTACACCTCCTCAACCACCTAGACAAGACAATCATACCATGACTGAGAATGAATGGTCTAGACTCACAAATAAAATTCAATCTTTGTAATCACAAATCCAAGACCTAAAGGAAGAAAAAGATATATCATTCAAAGATTACTCATTAAGATCAATTTTTCATTTTATCCGTAATCCGGATCTAAACATTCCTCCCTTTTCTTTAAAAAAAAGAGGAATTTAATCATGATAATCCTATCTTTGATCAAGAAAAACTTCATGACAACCCCATATTTGATCAAGAGCAACTTCATGACAACCCCATGTTTGATCAAGAATAACTTTATGACAACCCCATCTTTGATCAAGAACAATTTTATGATAATCCCATTTTTGTTCAAGAGAAATAAGAGGAAGTTACATCCAATTCAGTTGACAATATTGTCTATCAATTGGAAGAAGACATTCAAAATTGAGAGGAATCAAACCTATCACAACAACAAACTGAACATCAATCAAAGGAAGACATTTCTCATATGGATTAAGGTAGAAAATCAGATTCTCATGATCTTGAATCCAACATCTCTTTCTCAAACACAAGTGAATTTAAATTTGTCCATTGGATAGATCATTTACTCCTTTGGGACAATCTTATGAATTAGCTTTGAAAGAACTCCTTGAAAAAATTCTCATCTTGTTGCCTCAAGTCACTTCATATGGATTTGTATTTTTGAGAAACTATTGTACATATCATAGACATAATGAACATGAAAATTCAAGTTGCATGGAATTGAAGAATAAAATATAAGATCTTATTAATGATGACATAATAAAAGTGCAAAATCCTAATGAGTCATCTAATGAAGAACAAGATACCACTCTCAAGCAAGATCTAAATCATGAACCTATTTATAGTAATGGTCCTCATGCAACCTCTAATTCTTCCACCATTCTCGCATCTCGTAAAACAACAAAACTAGTCAAAATCCCACCATTGAACAAAAAGCCTAATGATGACACTTTTCATGTTGAATATGTCTACAATCAAGGGCTACCTTTAAAATAAATCCAAGCTAATATGAACCTTTATGAAAACCTCTTTCATTCTTCAAAGATCATAGATCCCAAGCTTTCATGCACTTCAACGCCTATCATACCTATTCAAAAGGATCCTCCATGATTCCTCCAACAATCCCACATGCATATCCAAACTACTACCTTGTTCTTAAAAGTATCTTCATGTCAAGAGAGTAATCCAAAGTACACATAAATATCATTAAAGATCAAGATCAAGATGATATCCATTCCTATCCAATATTTGATGAAGGTCCCATTATTATAGAGTCTCATGATGATTCCCTTATATCCTTGCAGTTATTCCAAGATAATAAATGTCAAGAACAAACTATCCCTCCAAACCTCACATATTATCCACCTCCTAGGAAAGATCAAGATATCCACTCCACCATTTATAATAAGCCTTTTGAAAAACAAGAGCATAGTACTTTCTCCACCTCCATCTTCACCTTTCCTTCCACTAGTTCCATCTCCGTTCCCACCCCATCCAATAATACTCTAATATGTTAAGATCAAAGTATCCTAGCATCTCCTTGTCATGATCTTTCATGTCTACTTCAAGAACCTATCATTACTCCTAATCCATTTCATGATAATAAAACCCCTCAAGCCTCAATTGGTGATATCAAATTTCCTCTTATGAAAGCTACCAATGAGCCCATTGAGATAAATATAAATCTAAAAGATGATGACCGTGGCAATATAACTCACTTGAAAGATGTTGATACCCCTTTTATACCTTATATCCCCCCATTTAAAAATAAGCATATACCTTCTACATCCTCTAAAGCCATCCTTGGTCCCTGTATCCCAAAGTTGAAACCTTCATATTTTCATCCATATTGGGCCCTTATATCCCTCCATCACCATGCCTCTGACTCCTATCTTTTCATCCACTTATCCTATCCCATATCAAGATCAGTTAAGGTACACATAATTGAGAAAATTTCAAAAGCCTATCCATATAAATTCTCCATATCATCTTTATCCTTCCATAATTCCTCAAATCTTTGGAAGTAACTTGGATGCCAAACCTCAAAATCCAAAATCTAAAAATCCACATAAATAAAAAAATCAACATGTCTGATTTAATCAATATAATGTGAATGAAAAGAAAAAAAAGATATTCAAAAGACCACAAAGGTCCATCAAAAGAAAAGAAAAATGAAAGAAAATGTGGGTTCCTAAATCCCTCATTAAATAAATACATTAAAAAACATCACATAAGAAAGAAAAATCAAAAGCTATGTGGATTCCCAAGTCTCTTCCACAAGACTTGCACATAAAGGAAAATTCAAAGTTGGTATCCAAGATTCCAAAGTCTTCCATTCCATCTCCCTTCACTATGCCTCCATTTAAACCTCTTCCACCAACTCCATCCAGTTTGGGTCCTAGTATCCCAAAATCCATACCTTTCCCTAGATAAAAACCTATGACAACCTTTTCATCTAGTTTTCCTCTATCTTTCCACACCCTTCAAGGTGTGTGCCAAAGATGATATTTCCATCATTTCCACCTATCCCTACACAATATTTTCACTATCCCACTCATTATCCAACACCTAATTGCTATCCCTTCATCCCCCTCATCCCATTCACACATAGCTATGCTTCTTATCCTCTCATCCATTATCATTTTATCCCCATTATCCAATCCATTGCATGAATCCTTAGCCACCATCTACCTTATCCTGGATATCATTTTGTTACCATAAATCTATCAACATCCTTGACCATGATTTCAAATAGCCATGTGCCATTAGAGCATTATCTGAAGATCAAGATGCTTGAGTAATATCAAAATATCAAAAGAAAAAAAAAGAAAAAAAGAGAAAAGGTGCCTTGGTGAAAACTAGTAAACAAGCGCTTTGGTAGAAAAAAAAAGGAAAAAATAATAAAAGGAAAAAAAAAAAGAGAGAAAAAAAAACAAAAACTTAAAGAGAAATAAATCCATCCTATGGTGAAAACTAATTTTTATGGTGCCTTGGGAAAGTACCATGATGAAAACCTGACATACAAGCGTCATGTGTATTTTACCTTCATGTACTTTATACTTGGGGTCAAGTTCCATCCATAATATATCATCCATGTTATCCATCATATCCTCGATCTTCCATATCCTACCATTTATCCTATTTGCATCCGTGTTCCCTCTTTCACCTTTGATCTTGACAAGGTTGAACATATCCATGAGTATCAGGTATCTTGACATCCATTATCCTTTCCATCAACCTATTCACTTGTTGCATCCATGCTATCCTATCATGATCTTGCTTATCCTATATCAACCCTCACTATCCCTAAGCATCCTGACAGTAATCCCAAACCATCCACTCATGGCTTCCATTGACCCTTATCCTGATCGTGCTATCCTATCCACATCCTATCCAAAATGACCCTTTGGTCTTGATAAAAAATGAAGGACATAAAATGCAAAAACATGTTCTCAAAATCCTCTTGACATGTCCACTCTTTTGGACCACACATGCCTTTTGTTGCATCATGTCATTACCCTATAGGCTATCTAAAACTATCTCATTAGCCTAAATTTACATATCTATTTTTCCTTAGCTTGGGTAATCTTAAATGAGGCCATCCTTGAGGATCACACTACACATGCTTCATCCATCATTACCTATCCATTCATGATCCATCAGCTTGCTCATCCATCTGTCATGTCCTACACCTTGCTAGACATTAGGGGCAAACAAATGTGATCATGCTTGAGAATTAGTAATCAATTTTCAAAAATCTTCAAGAATCCAAACAATTAAAAACTTAAAAAATCCAAAAAATAATTTTTTTTTAAAAAACCAAATTTATAAAAAAAAAAATCCAAAATTTAAAAAAAAAAAAAAAATCCAAAAAATCCAAAAATCTAAAAATCCATTTTTTAAATTCTAAAAAAACTAAAAAATCCAAATTTTTCTTTTTAAAAATCCAAAAAATCTTAAAAATCCAAAAATCTTTAATAAACCCTCAAAAGTTGCATTTTCATAACCAAAGCTTTCACCATGGTTTTGAAATTGTCTAAGTCCATCATCATTGTTAAATCAAATTGGGGGTACAGATCCAAAACCGATGAGCTCATCAAAACAGATACCAATTGACAGAAATCATTGAATCAAAACAAAGATCATGACACTTGAATTCCTTGATTCGTATCTAATTTCAAATATCTAAAAACTTGGTCAATATCCTTGAACATTGACATACCCAATGTGCAACATCAAATTTGACCAACTTAAATCAGGATTAAAATGTATAAAGATCAAAATGGATGAATTTTTTTTGAAATATGGATCTACAAACAAAAGAAAAAAGTGTTACTTAGTTTTTGCATATTGATGACGTCTTTGACTAGATGAGCAATGATGAAGGCATGATATTTTCTTGATTTCTGCTTGTGAGGTTGATTCATACAAGTATGCAAGTTAGTTTAATGACATGATCATCAAAGAATAATCAAGGGAATTTTCATATGAAAAGGATCACACCTTTATTTGTTTATGCAAACAGATACCTTGGCCACTCAGATCATTCATATCTTAATGCCAAAATCCACTTGCAACATTAAAACTGACAAAAGTAGTATTCATACTCCCATGGTCAAATCAGTGAGGGTTGTACCAATTTCATGAGCAAAAATCCAAAGGAAAGAGGTATTCATACCATCAAGGTTGAAAATCTAACCAGTGAGGGTTGTGCCAATTTCATATTCCAAAAAAAAGCTCAATGATGAAAATAGCAAAAAGTAGCATAATCTTGTGATAAGTGACAATCATAGTTGCATTTTGTATTCATTTTAGATTAATCTTGCATTATAGTTGTTATGAGATTTCTCAAAGGGGGTGAAAAGTTAATCAAGGTAACATCATCAAATTTTCTTTGAGATTGAATATATTGGACTTTACCAAAAATAAGGCTTATCATCATGCATTATATAAGTTGCATATTAGGAGCACTATATTAATCCTTGCATCATTTTTAAGCCTTATCCATCTATTTAATGCATCCATCTATGCATCTAGGGGCATTTAGTAGCATACATCATGATTAAAGACATTGCATTCCATCATAAGAAAATGCATTGCATACATCCATATACATCATGTATAGAAAAAGTAAAAAATATACATATAGACAATCATGTAGAACTACATCCATCTTCATCATGCATACATATTATCAAAATCATAAAGTCCAATATGTAATGACATCAAAAGGGAGATAAAATAAAAAGTATCAAGGATGAGGGTGTTCAAGTCTATCAAAATCCATCAAAGTCCATCATCAAAATCTATCAAAGTTCATCATCGAAGTCTAACAATGTACAACATCAAAGTTACATCAATAACCCTCATATTCAATTGTACAAAATCAATGTCCATAAGTATATAATCAAAGTCCTAATCAATGTCATCAAATGTCAAGTATCCATCATAAAAAAACATGCTCAATTTGATCATCAAAGTTACATCAATACCCTCAAGATATAAAGACATGCATATATCATCACAATCTAATATCATGGCTTCCTCTTAAATCTATAGGATGGCTCATCAAAATATCACCACTTGTATCTATTTCTTCCATCAATCCCTAATATTCTATCATCAAAACATCTAATATAACCCAAATTGTCAAGACATCCAAGTAAGCCTATCAAATCAAACACCAATCACTCAATCATTTATCAATCATATTAATCATTCATAATATCAAGCATCATCCATCCTATCCACTCAATTGAGAGTTATATCAATCTTGATGAGCAAATTTATTTTTGATCCTCTAGATCATGAGGTCAAAACATCAAACCCTAATCCTATCATCTGACATCAAGATTCACATCGAAACATGATTGATTTATTTATCAAAATGCATACAATCTAGTCTTGGAGACACATCAATGATATAATTAAACCAGGGAATGTTTTAAATAAAATTTTATTGGGAAACAAATTGAAATCATAATCTAATTTAAATTCCAAAAACCATACAAATCATCTAAAACCATTTTGATTAATTTCTCGAGGGGGCATACATATCATATCAACACCATAATTTAAATCAAGGATTCATATTGGAGTTTTTTTCATCATTAGGGGAAACATGATCAAAATTATCAGTGGGGCATCAAAATCAATTCAAATTGAAATCAAAGATCCATATCAGGTTATGTTATCCTCATATGATCAAATTGATCAAATATGCATCTTGACATCATATCAAACATTGTAAATTAGACATCAAGTATTCTTTGAACCAATGTGCTTCATGCATTGATTCAAAGAGGGGCATTTGTATAGACCCAAAATTGGTCAACAAAAGTCAAAGCACGTAATTAATTAACAAAGCCATTAATTAATTAAATTCAAGCCAAGGGGATTAATTAAATTTAAAAAATCAAATAAATATGTAATTGGTTTTTTTTTGGATAAAGAATAGGCCAAGGCATATTTTTATTAATTTTTGTAATAATAATTTACACCTCCATTTGATGTGGGCATTAAAGGAAAATAACAGAGGGAAGAAAAACCTCTGGTATAGTCTGGGACTTTGAAGTCCTCATAAAAAATTACATATTCTCATATACCTACATGCATATTACACATATATTGCATTAAATTGCATTTATGCCTACATCTTTTACAAGCACGTGGGATTACAACTGATCCCATATAACATCAATGTTTAATCATATAAGCCTCCTTTTACATTTCTGATAATGGATCAAGCCCAACTTTTGGTCATTGTTGGGTCCATCCTACATATACTCTCATTTTGATGTTAACGACCTTGCTACCATTGTTGAGGATCCTTCACGTACCTACATTCATAAAATTCTACCATTATAAACATAGTAATTAAGTTACCATTACTCCTATAGTTACCAAGGTTGTTAGAAATTATTTAAAACAATTACCATAGATTTAATTTTGTTATTACTTTTCCCCCAAGATCTAGATATTCTCCCCACATCATCATTAATTGCATTCTCTTCAACAACTATCAAGAATCAGTCAGAGAGATTCATATCATAAATTGATACATCTATCCTCTTTTCCTATTTCATACAACTCCAGGAAGATCTTAAGCACAAGCTTTTAGTATTCTTAAACCAAATATATTTTTAAGATAAAGAAAAACATAATCATCCACTGCCAATATTGAACCTAGGTGGCCCATATTTTAATGGAGCTAACATAACTACACCCTACTCAATAGATTTCATTAATCTATCTGAGAACACAAATAACCATAAATAAGCTATTGATGGAAACTAATCAAGTTTACATACATCCAACCTCAGAAAAACCATTACTTCTAGCTTAAGATATATTAAGATGATCATAAGAAGAGTATAACACAACCTAAGGCTGAGAACATGAAACACAATAAGATAAAACCAACATAAGATAACCTTTTCAAAAAACTAAATAGCACGTATATAGGATTGCCCAAGAGCTTCATTGCTTGAGCCTTCTAAGATAAGGCCCTTTCCACCCATACATAAACTATTATATCTAAGAGGGGATGAATGCATCAAAAGAATCTCTAGCAAAACATATAGAGTAATAATTATAAACCCTTGGATCGGGAATACCCAAAGCTCTGACCAAAGGAGAAATCTACCCAAAGAGACACCAACTATGCCTAGGAAACTAACATCATAAAGAGACGGGGATTAAATATATATAGAAAGAAAAAAGAATATATATATATAAGTATGTATATGAACATATATGTACACACACACACACACACACACACACACACACACACGTGTGTGTGTGTGTGTGTTTGTGTGTACATATATATGCACACACACATATAAAAGTTTGTATATGAACATAAAGACAAAACAAAAAAAGGGGGGAACAAAAAACCAACAAAGATCCAAAATAAATACAACTTGAAGGAACAACTAGAGAAATTAAGGGCCTATAAACCATAATCCAACCATGCTAATAGAAGATAAAAGAATCTACCAGATTAGAAAGAAAATATACATCTAAAAATGAAAAGGTTTTGACATATAAATGAGATTCAAAAAGTATACAAAGCCTTAAAGGAGCTCAGAGTATCTCATGAGAAACTTCTAGATATCTTAGGTAACATCTAAGTCCAAGGAGACCAAATCTCGCAAAATCTGGAAGATGCTAAAAAATGATAGTAAGAAACAAGGAGATTGTTCCAATGCAAACATCCTACACACACACACACACACATATTGTATTGCATAAAAATGACATAAAAGAAAAAAATTAAACTAAGCTCATTCCTACATATTTATGCAAACATCATAAAATAGGGAGAAATAAACATGTAAATATGATGAATAAAATTAAGAAACTAACTTAATATATTCAACATGAAAAAAATGCAAACCTCCCAATATGAAAAGATGTTGATTTGTTGAAGATGGGTGGAATGTGGTTGCTCACAAATCTTGCAACATGACAATGTGTAAAAAAGGCTTATGGAAATGAGGAGAGGGCTCTTAATTTATAGGAATTTGAAGGAAATGGACGGTTGAGATTGAAAGTTGGATGAAGGGTCAAGATTTCAAAGGATTGATGAGGTGGCATGAGGTGGAGGCTAAGTAAATGCCATGTAGATGACATATGGATTAGGGTTTGACCATTCAAAGGGGGAAAGATTCTCACACATGTGTGAGAAACCTTTGAAAATGACATGTCCATGACAATGCGTAAGAAGGTGTAAGAGGGCCAAAGTTTCTCACAAATGTGTGAGCAACTTGAGAAAGTGACGACTCAATGAAAAAGGTTAAGAGACGTAAGATGATGAGAGAACCAAGGTTTCTCACACATGTGTGAGAAACTTTGGAAAATGACATGTCAATGACATGGGTCAAAAAGTGGAAGAAAAAGAGAGAACCAAGGTTTGGAAAGTGACATGTCAATGACATGTGGGAGACAAGTGTGTAAGGGTGTGTAAGATTCACATGTGACTAAAATCACATGTGACTTGGGTTTGGGTTAGGATTTCTTAATCCTTAGATTAAGATTGTGCAAATGATTAGAATGATATTAGGTGGGAGATTAAGATTAATTAGTGGGAAAGTGGGTTGAATTGGGTTAGAAGGATGGGTTAGGTTAGGGAAGTGAGGTTAGGTGAGGGTTAAAGTTAGGAGCCATGTGCTCAAATAGAATTAAATGTAATATTTGATTCCAAGTGGGATAAGATGGATTAATTAAATAAACTAGGTCATTTACTTAATTAAATAGAGGATTAGGATGAGGGGAAATGAGATAGGATAAAATAAATATAAATTTATTTAATCAAGGATAGGGTAAAATGCTAAAATTAAATAAATGTAAATTTATTTAATCAAGGATAAGGGATAAAAATTAGTGTAATTAAATAAATGTGAATTTATTTAATTAAGGTAGAATAAGGTTAAAATTAAATAAATAATAAATATCTATTTAATTGGCTAGGATATGGGTAATTGTTAGGACAATTTTTGGTGTCTACATTTTGCTCCTCTTTGATGTAGCATCATGAAGTGATGTTTGATTAAAGAAGATTAAAATATAGTGGATAAAATGGATAAGAATAGTAGCATGATGCCCCAATCACGGAAGGATGAGGAAGGATGATGAGGAAGGAGTGGTATGCCCCCTCGAGAGGACATGTGGGTTTGGAGAACATAGGTGTGCTCTCAAAATGGATAGGGGTATGGAAAGAAGGGGAAAAGGTTATGGATGACAAAGGAATAATAGACAAATTTATGCTACAATGGTGTGAGAAACCTAGGTTTGATATTGTATTTGACACTATGCACCAAGGTATGAGGAACCAAGATGACAATGTGTCAAGTACATGATAAAAAGGGGTCAAATGCAACCATATGCCTATGACACCATGATATGAAAGACCATGATAAAATTGTGACAATAGGATACAAAGACCATGATAAATGCAAAAAATGATAATACAGACAAGCAACAAGTAAGCATGCACAAAAAACCAAATGCAAACCAAAATTTTTCCCCTAGTCAAGCTAAAAACCAATTGATGGATTGATTGATGATGATTGATTGAGGATGGAAAAGTTAACAATAAGAAAAATGCACATCCAAAGGATTGGGAAGGATACATCCCATGATGATGATTTGATTAAAAGGGTTCAATAGATTATCAATTGATTTGGGTCAAGATGATGAGTTGAGTAAGGAGTGATGTACAAGATTACAAGATTGGATTGATTGGATTAGTATTGATTGCACTTGATTGGACTAATTATGGTTTTTTTTGGATTTTATGGATTTTATGATTTATTTATGAGTGGATTGGATATAATGAGATTGGAGGGAAAGATGATTTAGATTGGATTGGAAGATTTGGAAAAGATAATAGGAGTAGAAATGAATTGGATTGAAGAGGATAGGAAAAAGGAAAATTGAGAGGATTAGAAGATAAATGGAGTTGAGGGAGTGGATTAGAAGCATGAAAATTGAGAGGATTAGAAGATGATTGAGTTTTAAAAAAGATTGGATGGAAAGAAAAATGAAGTAGATTGAAGAATATGGGAAGAAGGGAAAATTTATTGGATTAGAGGAATTTAAATGAGGGGATGGGAAGAAGGGAAACTGATTAAATTAGAAGATGAATGAATTTGATTTAGTGGAATTATAAGATAAAGGAATTTGATAGGAAGAATTAGAAGATAAAGGAAATTGATTATAGTAGAGGGGAAATGAATTGGATATGAAAGGATTGGATGAAGGGATTGAATGGGATTGAAATGAGGGATAGAAGGGGAATAAATGGAGTGGATTATAAGAGAAAGGGATAGGATAGAAGATTATTAGAAGATAAGGTGGATTGAATAGGATAGATAGAGGAGAAATGGATTAGACATGAGATGGAAAAGATAAATGGATGTTATGGGTGTGTGTGTAAAAATTTTACCTAGCTGCGGACACAACACTTCAGTAAAACATTAAAGGTTAGCAAAATCAAAATTTGCAAGTAATTGAAACTAAGATAACCAGGTGATTTACTACCTTCTAGTAGGTGCAAGTATGATGTTCTGAGATTGAAATTGAGATCAGTGACAATGCAACACCTAAACGAAGTATTTGAATGCAAAGAATGAAACAAACTGTATGAATGCAGATTAATCTATTTTTTTTGGGTTTTGAATGCAATAAGATGAAAAACTTGATATGAAACTAATCTATGATGGATGAAATGATATGTAGATTTAATCTAACAATGAATATGAATGAATATGAATGCTATGATATGAAAACTGTGCAAAACTATGACCAACAATGAAAGATCTCACAAATCGCTTGTCACAAGTGCTTAGTCCTTCAATCCGCAATTCGCTAGAGTAATTGTGCAAATTTGAGTGTTGATAATTATGAAGAGCTGAGCCTTGATTTTATAGAAATCCAGGGCTTGAGGATGCATTGAGAAAAGGCATAAATCACTCTTGATAAACTCAAGTTGATTTTTGAGTTATCAAGAAATCAGAGATAATTAACTCAAAAAAATCATGCAAAAATAGTATTTTAACTCAAAATAGAGTTTAGATCAAATTTCAACTCATCATCAGATGTTGAGTTTAAATTTAAAATTGATTGTTAATTTCTAGTTGCCTACTTTTCTAATTGTGCATGATTTAATTACAAATTAATTTAATAAATAACGTGATTTATTCTCAACTTAACTGATTTTGAATTAAAACAATTGATTTATGGGTTAATCAATTATTAAATCAAACTTTTATTCAAAAACTATATTATTAAATATTGACAACTAACATTAATTAATTAAATGAGAATTTAATCAATTAGTCATGAGATTTTAGATTTATTGTCAAAATTAAATAATACAATTTAAGAATAAATTGAATTAAATCTAATTAAATAATTAAGTGGCAGAATTAAATCTAATTAATTAAATATTCAGAATATTCAATTAATCAAACTTTAGGATAAATAGGATTTATCGCCAAATAATTATTAAATTAAAGATAATTAAATTAGGATAAATAAGGAATATTCAATGAATATTCTCCTATGCAGAAATAGGATAATCAATTAGATTTTTGATGATTTGATGTGCAGATGTGCCTTAGGTTAGGACTTTGATGTCGATTTTGATCGAATTGAAGATGTAGGAGGTTAATGAACCTCTAGCCCATTTTTGGGGTATTACATTTTGCCCCTCTTTGAATTACTGTGTGAAGTGTAGTGGTTCAAAGATTAGTCTGTGTTTGATGTATGAAACTGATTTGAAAGATTAACTGATTTTGAGATAGAAATCAATTGAAAGATTTGAAGATGTTAGGTTTAGGTCCTGATTGACCAAGAATCGTGATAATGTTAACTATAGAAACAATGAACCAGTGATTATGAAAAAGTATCAAAAAGCCTGATTCTGAACCTTATGATTATGAAGAAGTGAGTGACCTGATTCCAGAACTGAATGTCTAGAGGAATCGTAATTGGTATCACATCTAAACCCTTCAATTACGAAGAACCAAGGAAATGATGCTAATGAACTGATGGTTACGAAAAGCTGATACAATTTAAAAGATTAAGAGAATACCAGATTGATATGGATCTTGATGAATCTGATATGCCCCAAGCGATGTGCCCCAAGCGACAAGGTCTTTAGATGAATCAACAACTAGATGTGGTTGTTGTCTTGATCACTGAGGAAAGATTAGATTGACAGAATTGAATGATGTGCAATACCATGCCCCCTTCAGGATGAATATTGAAATATGATAAGAAAAGTTAGCGTTGAATGGTTTAGAAGCATGTTAATTGATTTGAGAAGTGGTTATACACGTTCTACATCGTTTGAAGGTCCTGGAGACCAAGTTTGACTAGGTTTGACCATGGTTGACCAAGTTGAAATTTTAGTAGTTTGATGTGAGATAATCAGTTAAGTTGAAAAATAGATTTCTTTGATATTTAGAAGGTTGATTATGCAAGCAGTCGGTCGTCCTGGCTCCGAAAATTTTAAATCACAAATTTGACATGATAAATGATCTTAGATTTTGATTTTGATCTCGAAAATGGATTCAAAACATCGAAATTAGCCAAGGGTGTAATTTTCATGAAAAATGGAGGACTTTTGAAAATTAGGTCAAAAGCTATATAATGACCAAAAGCATCATTTTCACATTATTCACATTTGACTTTTGAAACCTTGGTGGAGCCCTATGATTGAGAAAATGGTCGAGATGAAGGTACCTGTGTCTTCCCACTATTTTGAGTGCAGTTGGTGACATTAGAGACCTCCGCAGTATGGACATCCGGTAAGTGGACCTCTATGCCTCTTCGTAAATTCTATTTTTGCATGTTTTTAGCATTTTTAGGTCATTTTTCATATGTTAGGATTTTTCAATTTTCACATGCATGGAAAATCATATGATTGTCCACTATGACTCGTACAACTTTTCAATTCCATTGAGAGTGTCATCTCATAACTAGTAGAAACTCGTATGAGAGGGGCCCAAGAGTCGTACGATATTTTGTTGGGTCCCTCATATGTCGTACAGTAAGATATACATTGTCGTATGACTATGGTTTGCCGTATGATAAGCTACTAAAACTCATATTTTTTTTCATGCCAATTTCTATTATCGTATGGAAAATAGTGAGCTAAAAACACCCTTTTAGGTCAAAATTTTGAATTTTCTAATTTCTTAGGCTGATTCTTGAGCATTTAATGTACCTTCTAAGATAGTCAACTTTTCAATTTCTGTACTGTTAGCCTAATTTTCAACCAAGTTACTTATAGGATTCCATGTTTCGGTGCTGTGTAGGTCATCTATCCCGATGTCCATGTGTGGATCTCACACCCAATGACACAAAGATTATGCATTTCACTGCTTGACCCAATGAGGGTACATCTTGCTAGCTGTGGATTTGAGTATCTGATTCAGTTGCCTGAGATTAGGGTAAACCACAGACTTCTGACTGCACTGATTGAGAGATTTCATTTAGAGACCTAGACCTTCCACCTCCCTATAGGTGAGATCACAGTTACACTAGAGGATGTCTATAGGATACTCCGCATTCCTTTCCACGGTCCACGACTTGATTATGTGAGTTCGGGGAACTCAGGATTACATGCATTTAGACATTTATTTGGAGATGATACCTAGCTTATTGCTTCTATTTCTTGGGAGACTTTAGTTCAGCACTATGGGGAGACCCATAGATTAGAGTGTATCATAGCCAACATGATAGGAGGGATCATTATGTCTAACTGTCAACAGAACGATCTCTTGATGGGCTGGGCCCCGATGGTTGCACAGTTGATGGATACTCCATCTGAGTTGGGTTGGGATGAGTGTATGCTGGCTCATATATTCTCTGAGATGCACAAGATCGTGTATCAGGAGAGCAAGTCATTTCTTCTGGTGCATTAGTTCTTTAGATTTGGGCCTGGGAGCATATCCCAGTTTGTAGACCAGTATGCCAAGGTCAGCGCTAGCCATAGGAGTCGGTGATATACATTTATTCCAGATACATTACATAAGTGCACATGCAACATACAAAGTACTGGAGACTCTATCTTAATGATAACACATTTGTGATCTGGTGTCCATATCTTTAGATAGAGGCTTGGCCTACTGCTCAAGAGCAATTTAGTCACTTTTTCCATAGTCGAGTGCTTATTGGGAGATCCACCATAGTGCTGGAGCACTTTATTATTACTAGGGTGTGGCGACAGTATGACATCATCTAGGATGCACCACAGGAGCATGTGGCCTATGCACAGATAGTTAGAGAGCTTGGCTTAGGATGGGGTCCTTGATTATCATATGCTCTTTGTACACAAGAGTATAGCGGTTATGTCAGTAGAGACTAGGACTACCAGCCAGATGTTCCAAATGCTGGGGTTACAGATGGTTTCATTGTATGGCTTTTAGAGCATCCCATTCATAGGTTTTTGGATCCCACAAACTTGATTTTGAGTATGGAGGATGCTATGGATGTGACAGGTGCTCCCATGGTACAGGGTCAGAGATGCACATAGGTTTTGATGCCCTAGTCTACACCTTTGAGGCTGAGAGCAGTCATGACTCCTCCATAGAGATCATCTAGTCATATGAGACCACCTTGTCCCTCTAGCTCTATAGTAGGTAGGCCTGCAGGTACATCGAGAAGATATACTAGAGGAGAGAGTGGTACTTTAGGTAGTGTTGGTAGTGTAGATGAGGTACTTGGTGCACAATAGGATGTAGGTGCTAGTCTTGATCCTATACAAGATGATATAGATTTTGACCTTGGTGTTGAGGTGAGATGCCGCAAGGTGCAGAGAGTAGAGGCTTCTGATCAACTAGCGAGAGATACTGAGATGCCCACAACAGATGTAGATCTGAGTGCAACACTATCCTCCCAAGAGATTATTAGGTGATTGAGATTACAGGTGAGAGACCTGAGAGTATGGACTGCTCATTTTGAGGAGCGGTTCATAGAGGTTGACATATAGCGATCCGAGCTCCGAGAGGATAACATGAGATTTCAAACAAAGGTGACACATTAGACCTCTCGAGTTGCTTATTATATTGTTGTTCTTGTTGGTCAGAGAGTACCGACATACTCTCAATATATGATAGCTTTAGAGGGAGCTAGAGCACCTCGAGCCAAGGCAGTGTCGGATGCACCACCACTACCTCCACTAGATGTAGAGGATTAGGAAGACAACTAATCTATCTAGATATTCTGATAGTTTTGTCATTTTGTTCATGTATACTGCTCTGACTTTTGATAGCTCACATGAGCTCATTCTTTTGTACTTTGTGCCAGTAGTGCACCCTTGACTAGTTTGAGTTATATGATATATATGAGATCGAGATTTTGGTTATGACTTCATTTGTACTTGTCATGTTTTGATTTATGATGATATCATGTGATGTAAATGCTATTAGTAGTGTAGAATGTATGTATAGATTTATGCAATGCAATGATTTCTTTCAAATGTATGAATGTTATGCAAATGTAATTGATTATGAAAATGTATGATTTTGATTATGCTCAAGCATGTAATGCAATGCAATAGATGGAATGATTCATGAAATGCAATGATACACATGATATGTTTTGCAAGTATTGATGAAGACAAGTACTTAGTCTTATGTCAAAAGGATGTTTAACTCAGGAGGGTGATTGCTTGCGGTTCTGTGAGGAAACCTTTGTGTGAGATTCAGCTCTTTATTTCAAGTTTAAGTTTAGATTTAGAAGAATTGTTTAAGCATTTTAAGTGTGTTCAACAATTTGTGAGATCATGCAATCATGCAAAGTGCAAAAAGACATGCAGAATGAAATGCAAACCTAAGACCTAGGACCTAGTCACTGATCATGTGTCAATTTGTTTTCATCATTGAAATTTTTAGGTAACTGGATAAATCAATACAACATCCACTAGTTAGGAAATTATAGACATATGAATATTGATTTGTATGCACAAGAATCAATACAATACCCACTGGTTAGACAAGCATGGACATATGAATATTGATTTTGTTTTCAGAATGTCAAATTAGATATAAGCACTAAGGCACAAATGCCAGGATGACCTGAATATCATGTCCATTTTGATATAGAAATTTGTATAAGCATCAAAACATAAATGTTGTGATGACCAGAATATGCCTTGCAGAACAAACACATCAAGCAGTCAAGAAATCATTCTAAATCTAGTGTGAATTACCCGTAGTGACCCTTTATCATTCACATCCTTAGGTAAGATCGCGTTTCACAGTAGGAGTAAGAAATCACTCAAAAAGACAATAGTTAGATCAAACTTCCTTGAATTTTCTAGCTATCAATGGTCAAGGTACGCATGGCCATCCAATATGACATGGAGGCTCTTACAGACAGACACCATTTCAATCCAAAATTTCCAAAGTTGTTATATTTCACATACAAGTAGAAGACAAAGAAAAGATTATGCCCCCAGTCATCACTCTCTAAATTATATGGAGGACATCATCGAGGAGCTTGAAGGGAAAAAATATCTCAATGTGAATTAGTAAGCATACAAGGAGATAAAAGCATGTAAAGCAAAGATTGTTTTCAATTTGTGTTTTGATGTTTGATTGTGTTGTTGTATATGCAAAATGCTTTCTGAAGAGGAGATAGACAAACAGACTCAGATGAAGCTTCAAAGGACTTTGACTGGATATAAAATGTCTAAGATACACTGGAGGCCATAGGATATGATGTTGATTGCCCCCAAGTTTGAACTTTGATAGGATATAGACGCTTGAGCTGATTGATGTATATACCGACTTTATTGAAAATAGAAATGCAAAAACAAACTGGAAAATATGTACAAACTAAGACTGAAAGCTGGGAGAGACCAAGATTGCACTGATAGATGGAGCATTTTAGAACAAGTGGCACCCATTTGCTGGGTTTTCACCATCTTGGCAGAGATTCTATTTTTGCTACCAAGGCGCCTGTTTCCAAGTTTTCACCAAGGCACTTTTTCTTTTTCTCAATTTTTTTGTATTTTTTATTTTTTCAATTTTTTTGTACTTTTGATATTTTTTACTTTTTTTTTTGTGAATCATTAAGGCACCTATTGCTAGGTTTTCACCAAGATGTTCATTTTTTTTAGGAATTTTTCAAATTTTAAGATTTTTCAAGGACATTTTGCAAAGACTGAATGCATTAGACATAGAATTTATTTAGTTGGAGAATGTTGATTGGTTCTTGGAGCTGTTCTCCTTTAGTCATTGAGAGTTAATAGGCTCCAAAGCCAAAAGTAGCAGTGATAACAAAGGGACCCAACCAGTTGGGTTCAAACTTCCCCTTGCGCTCTCTATGTGATTGATTTTTAGGATTTTCTCTCAAGACTAGATCGCCAACCTAAAATTCTTTGTGTCTGACTTTCTTGTTGTAGCCTCTAGACATTCTTTTCCGATATACTCTGAGATGATCATACGTTGCTTGTCTACGCTCATCTAGTAGTTCAAGTTTTTGTAACCTAGACACTTTGTAGTCATCATCAGTTACTAGACCATGCATTCTGATTCTTAGTGATGGGATTTCAACCTCAATAGGTAGTACCACTTTAGACCCATAAAATAAAGTGAATGGTGTAGCCCCAGTGGGAATTTTGATACTTGTTCTATAGGTGCTGAGAGCTAGATTGATCATGAGATGCTAGTCTCTTCCTATTTTATTAACTGTACGGTGCAAGATTTTCAACAGATTCTTGTTTGAAGCCTTTGCTTGTCCATTCCCTTGAGGATAGTAGATAGATGACCAGTGTTGTGTAATCTTGAATTTTTCACATAGATCATGTAAGTCTTTATTCTTGAATTTTCCACCATTATCTATGACTATAGAATGTGGAATACCATACCAACATATGATGTAGTTTAGAATGAACATAGAGATTTTCTTGCCAGTTGCCTGAGTCAAAGGAATGACTTCTACCCATTTTGTGATATAATTTGTAGCTATGATTATATGGGTATGCCCATTAGAATAATGAGGATGTATGGCTCCTATAAGATCAAATGCCCATTTGTGAAAAGGCCATTGTCTAGTAAAGGGAATTAGATCTCTCCCTGGAGCATGAATTAGGTTGCCATGTACTTGGCACTTTTGACAGTTCTTAGCAAACTTGATAGCCTCTTTCTCCATTTCAAGCCAGTAGTACCCAACCCTAATAAGTTTTCAAGCTAGTGTTAAACCATTCGAATTCGAGCCACATATACCTTTGTGGACTTTCTCTAATGCACATTGAGACTCTTCCCATTCTAAACATCTAAGTAGTGTACCATCTAGACCTTGTTTGTACAGATCATGACCAATGATGACATACCAAGATGCATTATGGATAAGGTATCTTTTCTCATGGTGGTTAAAGGTATCAAGAATTATTTGGTCTTGGAGATAGGAGAAAAGGTTTTTATATTTGGATGAATCATGACCTACAATAGTGTATATTATGCAGGTATCAGGGGAATCATATGCAGGATAAGATAGTGCTTCCAGTAGGAACTCATAGCATAGCTCATGTTCAGGCTGCTGTAATAAAGTAGATAGTGTTACCATTGCATCAGAAGCTTTGTTCTCTATTCTAGGTATTTGCTCAAAGGTGATAGATATTAAATATTTCTTTAGATCATCTACCATTCTCTTTTATGGGATTAGCTTTCCATATTTCATTTGATACACATCATTGACTTGGTGTATTACAAGTTGTGAGTCTCCATGAATGTGTAATTCTGTTACCCTCCACTCAATTGCTATCTTCATGCCATTGAGAAGGGCTTCATATTAAGAAATATTGTTTGTGTAAGGAATCTTGATTCTAAATTCTTTAGGGATTGAGTATCCTTGAGGAGTGATGAACAATATGCCTACTCCAGATCCATTCTATGTATAGGAGCCATCAAAGAATAACTTCCATGCTCTAGAAGAAAGATTCATGATAGAAGAATCTAGGAATTCCATTTGCATTGGTGTATCATCAAACAAAGGTGCATCTGCTAGTTGATCAACAACAACTTGTCCTTTGATAGCTTTTATTTCAACATATTCAATATCAAATTCACTTAATAGCATCACCCATTTAGCTAGTCTACCTATGAGGGAAAATTTTCTTAGTAGGTACTTTAATGGATTAATCTTAGCTACCAAATGTGTGGTATGAGCCAACATGTAATGTATCAATTTCTGTGATGCAAAGATAATAGCTAGACAAGCTTTCTCAATCATGGAATAGTTCTTCTCATATGCTACCAATGTTCTACTGATATAGTATATAGATCTTTCCTTCTTGTTCTCATCATGCTGTGCTAGCAATGCTCCTAGTGGTGTATCTATAGCAGAGACATATAAGATCAATGGCTTCCCTTGAATAGGAGGCATCAAAATAGAATGATTTGATAGATATTTCTTGATATGATTAAATGTTATTTTCACATTCCTTGTTCCATGAAAATGTCACACCTTTATGTAAAGTCTTTGTGAAAGGTTGTGAGATGTCTACTAACTAAGATATGAAGCATCTAATAGATTGTACTCTCCCTTGTAATGTTCTCATTTGAATAATATTCTTGGGAGGTTGCATCTCTATGATAGCTTTAAATTTTGCTGGATCTACTTCAATTCCTTTCTTTGAAATAATGTAGCCTAAGAGCTTTCCAGAAGTGACAGCAAAAGCACACTTCTTAGGGTTTAGTTTGAGACTAAACTTCTCCATTTGATCTAGTATTTTTCTCAAGTCATTCAGATGTTCAAATCTTATCATAGATTTTGCTAAAGTATAATCAACATAATCCTCCATGGTTTGATGCATCATGTCATGAAAGATGGATGTCATAGCTCTTTGATATGTAGCACCAGCATTCTTAAGCCCAAATGGCATGACGTTCCAACATAAGGTACCCCACGCACATGTGAAAGCAGTTTTCTCTTGATATTTTGGAGCAATTTTTATTTGATTATATCCAGAAAAACCATCCATTAAAGAATACATCTCGAAACTCACAGTCATGTCCACTATCATATCAATGTTAGGTAGCGGAAAATCATCCTTAGGGCATGCTTTGTTTACATCTCTAAAATTTGTGCATACTCTTATAGATTTGTCTAGTTTTGATATAGGTACAATATTTGAGATCCATTCAGCATAATCAATAACATAGATGAATCTAGCTTTTAGTAGTTTTTCTAATTCAGCTTTGACCAAGAGTGCAACATGTGGATGTATCTTTCTCAATTTTTGCTGAATAGGTTTGACGCCTGGAGCTACAGATAGATGGTGCATTATAAGATCAGGATCCAACCCTGGCATATCTAAATATTTCCATGCAAAGTTGATCTTCTTTTCTGATAGGAATGTGGTAAATGATTGCCTCTCTTCTTCTGATAAGGATTGTGCTACATGAGTCAACTATGGTTCTTCTACTATTCCCAAGTTGATAGATTGAGTGGGATCAATTAGAACTAGAGATTTGTCCCATAAATGACTCAGAAGGACATCAAATATCTCATCCTTAGACACCTCAGAGAGGTTTTCACCTTTAGATACATCTTTTATTTTTACTTTTGTAGGTTCTGAGATTGCCACAAAGTGGTTTTCACCCTCAGAACTCCTTTTCTTTTTCTTTTTATTCTTATTCTTTTGACTGAGATATTTGATATCTGACTCCATCATGCTAACACTTGGTTCATTGATGGAAGTCATCATAGGCTCAAATGCATTGAGGTAGCAAGCAAGGGCATAGTCATTCAGAAATGTATAGATACCTTGGCTCAGATTCGTGGAGGTTTGGTCAAGAATTTTAGGATGTTGGATAGTCAAAGTGGTGAAAGATTGGGAAATAGTGTTTATGAATATGGATCTATCATCATTGTTCCTAACTCAGATCTTGAGTTTGAAGGTGATATTACAACTCAAAATGTTCAATTCATGAATAGGTTCAATGTCATTGTGGGATTCCATTTCAGCCATTGGTGGATCAGACTCATTAAGTTCATCATTTCATTCTAGACTTATGTTGGGTTTAGGTACATATTGGTGAATAACATCAACATGTTTTTTTGTGATAAGCTCATCTTCCTCTGGAATGGATCCCCATTCATAGTCATTTGATTCTTCATCTATGCCTCTAGGAAATCTAAGAACATGTGTAAAGTTAGGATGGATACCCCAAGAAGGGTTACCCTCAGAATCTGATTTGAATTCATACTCATGAGATTTTGTCTTAGAATAGCTACCACCTTCCTCCTTGTCTATGTGGTCTTCTTTAAGATCAACTGGTTCTTGTGGTGCAACTACCTCTTTTGCTATAGTAGGTTCTTGTGTTTCTACTACATTGATTCTTTTTATTGGATCATCTTCAGCTTTGAGGAGGTCTTTTATTTCTTTAGGAAAATGCTCATAAGGAATGAGCTCATCAGTGGTGTCTGAATCATCATTTTCAGATTGTTGTGTTTCCTCCTTTGTTGGTTCAATCTGTTCTAAGACATGTGGGGAGTTCTTGCTAAGATAGAAAGGTTTCTTCTTATATCCTAGACTTGTTGTATTCTTGTTGGTTCGACCATGATGGTCAAGAGGTTATAGAAGACCTTTATCTTGTAGTCTTAGAGGCCCTTTTCTAGTATATTCCATTTTTGTGATCAATTTGTCCCCTGGTCCATATGACTTCTGAGGAATTTTTCTTGAAGTGGAGTCACATTTTTGGACCGATTGGGATTGAGGTTCATCCTTGTATAACCATGCAAGCACAACTTCATCTTCCTCAAACTCTTGTTTAGATACTTGCTCTGTGACAAAACTTCCATTGAATATGACTTGGGATTCTTTAGCTGTAGGTTTTACTTTGTCAGATGGTTGTCCATAAGATTTCACGGACAACAAGAGAGATGTGAGAGATAAAACAGGTTCCATTGTGTATTCTCCCATACCACTATCTTTGATTTTGACTTCTTTAGCAATGTCTTCTATCTTGGATGTTGAAGCCATGTTTGTCTACTTAGTGGAAGATTCTTTGTTATTAGAAACAAGTTTATCAACACTTTCTTTCAAAGCATTTCAAGTTGTGTATAGGTTAGCTGGAATCATCACCTCTACTCCTTCATAAGGGAATTTCACACATTGATGGTATGTGGAAGGAATAGCTTTCATTTCATGTATCCAGGGTCTCCCTAGAAGGATTTTGTAAGCCAAAGGTAGATCAAGAACTTGACATATGGTGTCGCTGATAACTGGTCCTATTCTGATAGGTAAGAAAAATAGTTCCTTTGGAAGATCTTTCTTGCTCATCATATGCTTTGATAGTTATCTTCTTCTTAGGATCAATGAAAGTTTCAGATAATCCCAAGTGTGTAATCAAGTTTTAAGAACAAATGTTGAGACCAGTGCCCCCATCTATCAACACGCGTTTGGCATGATGGTTTTGGATCAAGACTTCAATGTGCAAGGGATGGTTATGCAGATGACTCAAGGAGTTATCATCTTCCTTTGAAAAGGAGATATATTGTGGAGATGTCAGATGACCAACCATAGTTTGGAATCTATTTAAATCAAGGTTGTTAGGAACATTGGATTTGAGAAGAGATTTCTCTAGAATGGCTCTATGAGCTGGAGATATCCGAAGTAACTCAAACATGGAAATTTTTTCATTTGTATGTTGGAGTTGTTGGACAATAATGTATGATGTAGGCCTCATGTCTTTAGGATTGGATGATTTAGAGGCAGCCTTATATTTAGAAGTAGATGAAAGATTGAAAGGCATCTTAGGGACATTGGATAAATCTAGAATTTGTCCTTGCAGATGTGCCTGAGCTTGTGATCGAGTAATTGTATTTGCTGATTGATTATCTCTATCTCTTCTTACAATTGTGATGACATTGCAATGCTCATATAGGCATGGTTCAACCATATTAATGACAAAATTATTCCCAGAGTAGGCATAATTGACTTTAGCATCCATAGTAGGCTGAGAAGATGAATCTCCTTGATTATGTTTCAGAAATGGTTCCGTGAATGCTGTATGATCATTATTGCTCTTATGACTGTCAATTACAATTTCTCCATTATCAATTTTTTTTTGTGTGATGTGTTTCAAGTGGATGCAGTTATTAGTATTATGACCCTTATTGTGATGGAAGTCACAGAAATCATTCTCTCTCCACCATTTTGATTTAGGTTCATGATCAAATAATTTTATCTCAGGCAAGGAGATGATGTTATTAGCCAATAGAGTTTTCATGGAAGATTCCAAGGACTCTCCAAGAGGAGTAAACTTATGTTTAGGATCTTTAGCCCAAGGTTTATACTCAGATGACTTCTTGTTAGACTCTGTTGCTTTAGCTTTAGAAGCTTTGATGGCTTGGGTGCCAACAATGAGATTGAAAGTGGGTGCCTTATATGGGGCACAAACAGTATCAACAACACCATCTGTGACAACGCCTTTATTCTTGTTCCAATTTTTGCCTTTGTCTTTAGAACTAGATCCGGATTCATGCTTGTCTTTTTGAAGAGATATGTCTCCTTTTTGTACAAGTACCTTCTCAATTTTGATTGCATTTTCTACCATTTTATCAAAGGATGTATGATTTTGCATTTGAAAATGGTAGTTAAGTTCTGGAACAAGATTGTTGATGAAGATTTCTAGCTTCTCAGTTTCTAGAATAGGTCTAGCACATGGAGAAAATTTCTTCCTCCATCTTTTGAGAAATGTTAGGAATGGTTCTCCTGAGCTTTGTTTCAGATTGTAGATGTCAATCATAGTGATCAGATGTTGAATGTTGTAGGATTATTGTTGATAGAATAGTTTGATTAACTCCTCAAAAGTTTTGATAGTAGGAGGCATTTTTGAGAACCAATGAATAGCTGACCCTCCCAGAGATCAAGGGAAAAGACACATTAGGTAAGTTGGTTAGTGCATGAACTCCATAGATTGAGTACATAATTCTCTGACATGATCTTGAGGATCAGATTTTCCATCATACTTATCATATTTAGGCATCTCCAATCTTTTAGGGAATGGTGGCATGTATAAGTCTTTATCAAATGGAAAAGGACATAGAGCTTCCATGGAGAACTCCTTAGGTTCCTTCTCTTTTTTTGAGTTTGTTAAGCTTGACTTGCATGACATGCATTTGTTTCATCATAGCGGTGATCAAAGTTTCTTCCTCATGCATAATGATATCTTCAACATTAAATTTTGGAGGAATTTTAGTTCCTTGATGAGCTAACTCTAGGAAGTATGTTTCTTTGTCTTCTTTCAAGAAATGCCTCATCATTTTCTTGAAGTCATCATCATTTTGATATCGAGAAATTTTAGAAGGTGTGGGTTCTTGATCTGCACCATGTTGAGAGTGATGTCCTTGAGACCCATGGTTTGTCCCTCCTTGAGACATATTAGGAGTTTTAGGATTCCCTGGTATAGATTGATGTAGATTTTGTTGATTGCCTCCTTGGATTGATGGAGGAGGGGGTATGTAACTAGTTTTTAATTGAAGATTGTCAAGACCGTCATCTTCTTAAAGACCTAAATTGTATAGTTCCTCAAAGGTTGGACCCACATGAGTAGACAAAGGTAAGGTTTTGGATGCTTCTCTGGATTTATTGTGTGAGGAAGCTCTAGTTTCCACCATTAACCTTGGGTGAAGCAAGAGAGCAAGATGAAGACAACTGAAGAATGACCCAATTCAAGAAGATCGAATGATGCAACCTTGTCAAGATTGAGTTGATTGAAGATTAGATTGGATGTAAATGAAGGATACTATGCCCTAGTAGTATGGGTAGATGCCCAAAAGATGGCGGACACGAGCTCACAACACTTAGCCATTTTGTATGAAGACTGAATTTGAAGATAATTTTGACAAGGTTTTGACACAAGATGAAAAAGACTCAAATCGATAAATCAGAAGGCTAAATCAGTCTCAAGAGACCACTTTAGGTAAATGATCAAATTCTTTCTAGTTTCTGCTCTGTTCCTGACATAGTGAATATTTTGACAGAATCTGGAAATAAGCTATAAAAATTGGATTCTTGACAAATTTGACAGGTTTGACAACTTTTTGAAAATTCTCAAATGAGTTTCTATAGGTTCGTATGACTCTGGATATGTTCTCAAATGACAATTGACAGGACTCGTACGATAGTTGCTGCCAGGGATAATTTTCTTTTGATTTATGCTGACAACACTCATACAACATAGTACTGACTCCCATACGACAATATAGGGGTTCTAAAATGACTTTTTATCAAGACTCGTATGACAATTTGAGACTGCGGGATGACTTTTGACTCCAGAAAGGAATTTTGCTTCAGATTTTACAATTTTTAGGTTTTCAATTTCAGATTGTTTGCAAAGTTTTCTATCTAGTTTTGAAGATCTGTGTAATAGTTCATCTCAAGTAACCAAGTAGATATCAAACATGCAAAACAACAAGCAAGGGGAGAAAGCAATCATCTGAAAACAATGAACAAGGGAAAAAGCAACCTTGCGCATGAACAAGCAATAGTGACTTAATGTGATAATCCCTAGGAATGCTAGTTATGTATGTTCCAAAAAGTTTTTCAATAATGCACATATTCCTAGAAAATGAAAAATTTGGCCTCACTAGGGTTTGTAGTAATGGTTTGAATCTATAAATTTTGTGATCTCGAGAGGGTGAAATCCAATCTAGGTGCACCAGGGTTTTGACACGGTCCAAAAATTTAATCAATCAGGAGCTACTAGGGAGACTTGATAGCCCAACAAGAGACCACACCTGTGAAGATTTCCTCCACAAGGACATTTATATAGCGGCTGCTACTACCATGAAAAAAATGGCTATTATCACTTTAGGTTCCATCCATGTGGTTGACCCAATTAAGGGAATGTCCACTACAGTTAAACCTCT
This sequence comes from Chamaecyparis obtusa, assembly GCA_027943335.1. Classification (NCBI taxonomy): domain Eukaryota; kingdom Viridiplantae; phylum Streptophyta; class Pinopsida; order Cupressales; family Cupressaceae; genus Chamaecyparis; species Chamaecyparis obtusa. Next base: position 564,430 of record BSBK01001924.1, read on the forward strand.
CTAAAGGTGACTCATAAAAGATACCACAGGGGGACTAGATCAGATTCAAGGATCTGGGTTTCTGGTACTATCCAAAAAGGAAGTAGAGCATAATCCCCTAGCCTCTTCACTTCACCAAGACAAAGTAGATAGATTAATCTGACACACTAAGACTAAAATTATCTCACAAAGATCTATGATGTCAACCACTTATGGTCTATCAATCTCTTCGGAGAGAGAATGTATCGATCAAAAGTTGAAGACTCAAAAATCTAGTAGAATGCAAGACAATCTCAGTATCCTCCCTACCTACAAGGGGATCCTTTGTCAAGAAGAGATTCACACGTGTGAACAAGCGAAAGAAGCCCACTCTCTCAAGATCATCCACAAATAGTGTTTATAGGGCCTATTTACTATGTGTAACAGATATGTAGAAAGAAAATCTATGTTCCTTTTATAGCCCAAAAATGAAGTTTGTCATATGAAAGAAAGAAAAGTCACACAAGCTTGACACGTGAGAGTTCATTTTTATGTCCAAATCGAAGTGTTATCAAATTGAGAAGAATACCTAAGTTCCTCACAATGTGATTAGTAGATTTTACTTGTTTTAGCAATTTAGTTGCACTTTTCCAATTAAAATCAACAAAGATCAATCAGAAACAATAGAGTTCAATTGTTAGGGTTAGCCATTAGTCCAAATCTATAAATCAAATTTGACAAACTGCCTAAAAATTTGAAATGACAATTGAATCCTGGTATCAAAACTTGTACGACAATGGGTTACCTCTCATACGACAATCCAAATCCCATATGATAGTGGGTTACCTCTGGTATGACTATTTGGAAACTCATACGACAGTGTGTATTTGTTCAAATGACAGAGGAGTTTCCAAATGATAATTTACAGGTTATGATATGAGCCTCAAAATTTTCAACTGTCGTACGACAACTAATAGCTTCTGGTACGACATAGAATAAAATCATAGAATTGACCAGAAAATGATAGAAAATTGATAGAAAATGATATAGAAGAAATGGAAACCCGTTTCAGGGCCCCATAGTGGGCACTAGAAATGTGTGTGTGAAAATTTTACCTAGCTGCGGACACAACACTTCAGTAAAACATTAGAGGTTAGCAAAATCAAAATTTGCAAGTAATTGAAACTAAGCTAACCAGGCAATTTACTACTTTCTAGTAGGTGCGAGTATGATGTTCTTAGATTGAAATCGAGATCAGTGACAATGCAACACCTAAACAAAGGATTTGAATGCAAAGAATGAAACAAACTGTATGAATGCAAATTAATCTATTTTTTTGGGTTTTGAATGCAATAAGTTGAAAAAATTGATATGAAACTAATCTAGGATGGATGAAATGATATCCAAATTTAATCTAACAATGAATATGAATGAATATGAATGCTATGACATGAAAACTATGCAAAACTATGACCAACAATGAAAGATCTCACAAATCACCTGTCGCAAATGACTAGTCCTTCAATCGACAATTCATAGAGTAATTGTGCAAATTCGAGTGTTGATAATTATGAAGAGTTGAGCCTTGATTTTATAGAAACCCAGGGCTTGAGGATGCATTGAGAAAAGCCATAAATCACTCTTGATAAACTTAGGTTGATTTTTGAGTTATCAAGAAATCAGAGATAATTAACTCACAAAAATCATGCAAAAGCAATATTTTAACTCAAAATAGAGTTTAGATCAAATTTCAACTCATCATCAAATGTTGAGTTTAAATTTAAAATTGATTGTTAATTTCTATTTACCTGCTTTTCTGATTGTGCATGATTTAATTACAAATTAATTTAATAAACAATGTGATTTATTCTCAACTTAACCGATTTTGAATTAAAACAATTGATTTATGGGTTAATCAATTATTAAATCAAACTTTTATTCAAAAACTATATTATTAAATATTGACAAATGACATTAATTAATTAAATGAGAATTTAATCAATTAGTCATGAGATTTTAGATTTATTGTCAAAATTAAATAATACAATTTAAGAATAAATAGAATTAAATATGATTAATTAAATATTTAGAATATTCAATTAATCAAACTTTAGGATAAATAGGATTTATCGCCAAATAATTATTAAATTAAAGATAATTAAATTAGGATAAATAAGAAATATTCAATAAATATTCTCCGATGCAGAATTAGGATAATCAATTAGATTTTTGATGATTTGATGTGCAGATGTGCCTTAGGTTAGGACTTTGATGTCGATTTTGATCGAATTGAAGATGTAGGAAGTTAATGAACCTATAGCCCATTTTTCGGGGTATTACAATGGGGTGAGGTTGGAAGATGGATAACATGATGGAATGGATCAGGACCAATGACAAGGGAGAACCACAGAATGATAGAATAAAGAGGAACACATTTAGTTTATGTATAAAAAAGATAGTGATAGGATATGGGGGTTTAAAAGGAGGGGAAAAGAGGGATGAGGATCCAAAGATGATGTGGAAAATGAGTTAAATACCCCACACTAGAGGTAGGAGAAGGAACCGAAAGATGGTGGATAAAGGACGTATGGAGTGGGTATGAATATGCATGGAGGGAATGAAGGAATGGATGTTCCAAAGCATGCATAGAAATCATTTTTTTTTTGTGTGTATGTTTTGGTGTCTCTAGTTTTATGAAGGAAAAGGGATGAAAGTGGTAGGTGGATAGATAGGAGGAGAGGGATGAATAAGAGAGAGGATAATGATAAGGATGATATGGATGGAAAAGGACAATGTATAATGTAGGGAGGAAATGGATAGAAGCATAAAATGGAATCGTGGGATGCATGGGATAATCAAGATCAAAAGAATGGAAAGGAAGATGGAACTTTATAGGATTATGGATGGAGGATGGAGGACGTGAATATGTCAAGGACTATGAGATGTAGGATATAGATAGGATGTCAAGATCAAATGCAGACAAGTGGATGGACTTATTTGGGATAATGAAGAGGAGATGGATAACAAGGAACATGGATGGTGCATATGGATGGATCAAATGAATAGGATAGTCAAGATCATAGATATTAAAGGATGATGATGGACTTAGAGGATGGATGGTGGATAGGGAATAGGGAAGGAATGTATGGTAGCATAGGATGGATGGAGCTTTCCCCCAAGTGTATAGTAAAAGGAGATGAGGATAAGTGAATGGATGGAAAATGTGAATTTTAGAAGTCAATGAATATGTGATAGGAAGATGGAGGGAAGGACTCAAGCATCGAGTGTCATGATATTTCTCTATTTTCTCATAGATGTTGGTAGGATGGTCAGATGGTAGATGAAATGGACTAGGGGAAGGAGAATGAGGATTTATGCAAAAGATTAGATTAAAGGGGTGGAGGAGTAAGGAAAGATTGGGGGATAATGGATGGGAGATTGGAAGAATTTTGAATAAATGGATGATGGAGGTGGAAATATCATCATTGGAACACATCTTGAAGGGTGGTGGAGTAGTGGAGGATGAGAGTGCAGAGGAGATGGGAAAAAATGTGTATTTTTGGATATAAGGACCCAAAATAGGTGGAGGTAAAGGAGTTGGAAAGTAGAGGATTTTTAGAGGGAGGATTAGAGGACTTAGGAGTGGAGGAAGATTTTGGATTAGCAAGGTTGGATGAAAATTGGGATTTTTCTTTGAGATGCATTTGTTCATTGAGTAGCTTGGGAATCAACATGATTTTTGATGTTTTATTTGGGGCATTTGTGACCTTTTGAACTTTTCATCCTTTTGGATCATATTTTTCTTTCTTTGAACATGTTGTTTAGATGGGACATGTTGATCCTTCTATTTTTGTATGGATTGTTGGATTGATGAATCTTGTTTTTGTTTTGTTTTGTTTGGCATCCAAATTTATTCCATTATCCATGGTATGGGTGGATGAGGATGAATGGTTTAAATAGTTTATGGATAAAATTACGAAGGATGAATGCTAGAAGGAATTCAAGGATGTGTACCTTTATGGATCTTTCTTAGGGATGTGAGGTGAACTTGGATATGGAGGATGGATGTATGTCAGGACCTAAAATAGATGGAAGAGGTGAAGGATTAGGTTTGGGAATATAAGGACCCAAAATGGATGTGTTTGAGGGAGGGAGGGAGTTTTGGACATAGGGGCCCAAAATGGATTTGGAGGATGGGGGGATGAAAGTTTGGACATAAGGGCCAAAAATGGATTTGGAATATGAGTGAGGGGAATATTTAAGTTTAGAGTTGGATGGAGGAATTTTTGATTTGGAAGGATTGGAAGGTGCACCAACATATTGAGACATTCTTTCTTCGATGAGATACTTATTATTTTCAACACAAGATGCGAGTCCAGGTGTATGGGGTTCATGGATGGATTGGATAGGTGTGAGGGGATTTTGTGGAGGATTAGGATCATGAGGGGGATTAGGGGGATGATATGATCTTGAGATGGATTGTGAGGGATAGTAGGATCTTGAGATGGCTTAGGATCATGACATGGATATGACAGGGTACTTTGATCTTCACTTTGGAGAGGATTAGGTGGTAGAGTAAAAGGAATAATGGGATATTGAGATGGAAGAATATCATACAATGGAAAGGAGGGGAGGGAGTCATGAGATGGAGTTATTTGATCTTGACATAGAGGGGAATTAGCGGATTGGAGAGAAGGAACTTCTTCATGAAGTGGAGGATAAGTGGATGTTAAGGCTCGAGATGGAAGGGGATCATTGAATGGGGTAGAGGGGATGGGTTCATGAGACAAAGGGGAGTCATTAATGGATGGAATAATAGGGATGTCTTGATCTTGATTAGGAATTGGATCATGAAGTGGATTAAGAGGGACACACGGATCTTGATATGGATTGTAAGCATGGGATGGAGATATTTTGAGAGCTAGAGATATTTTCATGTTTTTATATATTTTTAAATTATGAAACGTAATTATTTTTAAACTCTCTCTCTCTCTCTAAGGTAAAATGTTTAGATTTTTTTAAGTTTTAATTATTTACGTCATTCTTTGTAAGGTAAAATGTAATTTATAGTATGTTAATTGTAAATTTTCATGTTTTTATATGTACGTAGATTAAAAATATGGATGATTTTAATATTGATGAGCTTATAGGTCAGCATGCACCTCCCCCTCCACCTCTACATATAGATTTGAGAGATAGTATTAGGAGAAATGTAGAGGCAATAATGAGAGATGTAAATATTATTAGGAACGATCCCCATCCATCGGCCTAGCTACTATGCCTTTCAGATAGCATGCAAGGCATAGTAGATTCAGTACACACATTAGACTTTGAGATTGATAGTTTCCATTCATGAAGGGAGAGTATGCATGGATATTATGTTGACGACCTCTCTTATAAAGAGGTTAATAATGTAAAAATTACAAAAATTGATATGGAACGTTATTTTATGAACCCTAAAATGGGTGAGGAGATACTTGGCAAGAAGCCACGTATTTCTATTAGATGGTGTAGACACCTTGGTATAGAAGATAATTTTGAGGAGTGGTGGTGGATGGTATTTGACCATCCACCACACACTAATAAGGAGGTCCCACTTTATTTTTTGAAATAATTATGGGCTAAATTTGAATTGGATAGGAAACCCAATTATTTTGACATGAGAGCATTCTAAGGGGTTGGTTGGGGCATGTCATAGGAAAGGCCACGGGCCAAATTGAGTGATAGAACTAGAAATCATGTGCGTAATGAGCCCTTTGTTCCTCTTCCTTCTCCTTCATTTCCTACACCTGTCCATCATCGAGCAATGCATTTAGCTCTTGGTTCATTGAGTGCCCTTATGAGCAATTTGTTATCATATATTACTTGGACTTATTTTTAGAGTAGGACTTTGTTGTGTTATTGTATATATCATGAGTTTATATGATGAACATTATGATAAATATTATTCCAGGACTTGTTATGTTATTTATCTTATTCATGGACTTTTAATCCTATTTCATCATTATTTCAAATAGTGGTTTGAATGTAGATTTATGAGCTTATATAATTTGATCATTTTTATTATCAATTGTAATTAAATATCAAAACCCTAAAAAAACCATCTATCTAACAATGAGATCTATTAATACATGTAATTGACAAGAACAATATCGATGTTAAAAGTAATATTGACTTTGATAATTAACTATTAAAAACTATCTATAGATAGTTCAATGAGATCTATTAATTTATGTAATTGACAAGAACAATATCGATGTTACAAGTAATTTATTGACTTTGATTAACTATTAAAAACCATCTATCTAACAATGATATCTATTAATTTGAACAATGAATATGGATGCACAAATAAATCTATCATAATCTACTAAGTGTACATAATCTAACCAATGTGCATAGCTTAATATTTAGAACAAAATTAGGTGAATACAACTATGAATTAAACTTAAATATTTAAAACAAAATTGGATGAATAAAAGTGAGTTCATGAACTTGAATTACAAAACCAAAATTGGACGAATACAAGAGTGCATTGTACTGCATAAATAGTTCATGTCTATGTTCTTCCAGACATACTACATCATAAAAATAAATGTTGAAATGTTAGAATTTATACAAGTTCATTTAAAGTCAATTTTAAATTATTTCAAATATATATCTCTAAATTATAAATTATATGACACTTGAAAGAAGACATAGATATTTATATATAGAAAAAAATATAAAAATAAGACAAATTGAACAAAAATTTACATGCATAAATTTGATTCAACCTAATGTACCATCAACATCCTCTCTTTTTTGCAATGCGTCTATGATTTCCTCATGCTCTTCCATTGAAAGTGTCCATAATATTTTATTAGCAGGTCTCCCTTTGTATCTTTCCAATTTGATCTTTTTTGCCACTACCAAATGGGAATAGTGCATAATCTTCTTTTCTGATTGGTAGTCTTCAAAAGTTGGTAAACCATTCCTTCTTGTTAGGTATTTGTGTAGCCATGTACCAACTACCACAATAGACCCAATTGGATACTGAAAATCATCATCATCTACTTGATGACATATCAACTTTTTCTTAGGTTCTACACATCGAGCTAACCAATACTTTGTTTGCTCTTCATTATCCTCAGGTGCAACAACAACATACACATATCCTACAAAACAAAATTAAGTACATGCACAAATAAAACTTTTTTAAAGGTTTATAATTCAAATATAATCATAAATTATATGACATACACATGTAACTAATATAATTTAAAGTTTTACAATAAATTGAATTAAATTACCAAGTTGTATGAGGTCTGGAACATGATCATAATCTTCTGATGCAAATGAGTGATCCAGGTCTTCATTTATTATATCATCTTCATCTTGTGTCTCACTAGGTGTTAAAGATTTGCGTTGCCATTCTTCAACCCATTATGTAATCTTGCATTCTTCCCATTCACCTGCAACACAAAATTGACAAAAACATGCAAGCTCCCTAGTCCATATAGTCCAAGTGTTAGAATTAGAACTCCTAAATGAATGCCATTTAGCCGATCCACTGATTGTATTACAATAATATCTTGAAAGGATATTCTTCTCTTCAAATAGCCAGAAAAAACATCTAATATATTGTAGAGTTCTGACTTGATCCTATAGAAAAACTTATTTTACACCACTCATCAATTGCATGTGAATCTTTAAATTTTGATTTTTCCTCAAATTTGAGTTCTCTCTACAAAGGGATCTCTTAACAAATGCACTGACACCATCATGTTCTCCCTTACCGTGTCCAGCCTCAAAAAAATTCTAGATATGTTGGATATTTATTTTCTTATGTGTCCTACTCAACCAATAAAACATTCTAGCATTCTTGAATTTCCCTATGCAACAATGTGACCATATTAGATGTTGTGTTATATGAATTTCTCTCTCCCTTAAATTTTCATAAAAGGTCTTAAAGAAATACTGGACAAACTTTGATGAGTGTAACTTATTATCACTCATATAGAAATGGTACTCTCTCAATATTTTTTGATCCTCTTCTGTACTATCAGGTGCATGGCTATAGACAATATGAACAAAAATTGTTACTTGCACTAGATTATAATATTGTGGTTGGATCTCATCTTGTGGTGCAAGAGTGTAGTTCTCTGCAAAGTCAACGACTGAAAGTATACTACCAATTGGAAATGTATTCTTGCATATGAGAAATTGTCCATCAAGTCATCTAGAATTTTTAGAGTGTTTCACATATTTAGGTACGACCTTACTCTTGAATTCATTCATAAAAGCATGAACACTAAGTTTTTCAATTATTATATCGCACCATTTTCCAACTTTTCCATCCTTCAATGGATATTCAACACTTTTAAATATTTGTATATCAACTAATTGTTGTCCAAAATCAAATGAAATATTTTCATGTAAAAACATTCATCTAATAATATAAGATTGCCACATACATCACATACACCAGAAACACATGCATTCAAAAGATAAAATTGCTCATTAGGTGGGTTACAAAACAAACTTGATATAAACTCCTTTACAATTTGAAGTGGTATATTTATACCAAATTCCTGCAACATTTCATTAGTGTGCATAGTAGAACGTATAGATAAAAAAATATCATAATGATAATGAAATTGAATATGAGTTTTCAATAACCAGTGATTCTTTCTTTGTTAATCCTTACATACCATGGTTTACATTTTTTAAAAGATCTTTGACTAATACTAATAGTTAACACCTTATCATCCACAAATTTTTTATACAATTCAGTTTGAGTCATATCCAAAAGGTGTTTTGGATGTAGATCATGAAATTTTGAACTGAATCTTGATTTAAGAACATCTTTGGCATTAGGGGATACTCTTCTATTATCATGCCAAAAATTTTCAATCAAATTTTTGACTTCACCAGTAAGTTTCATGTTAGACCTCCAGAGTCTATCACTGAAGGTCCATAAATGGTTTTCCAGATCACTTTCAAAGTTAACTCTTCTCTTTATAGCTCTTGTTAAAGTTTTACGATGAATATTAAGATATCCACTTATGTTTGAAATCATTCTTTTATCAGTAGTAGTTTTATTTACTAAAGCTATTGTTATTTATCGTCGTACTGCTTTACTATCTTTAAAAACACCTTTCTTTCCAATTGTGTCAAAGGCACTAGCAACAGTTGATACAACTTGTTTTAGAGACTCATCCTTCTTCTTGGATTTCACATAAATTCCTAACCTCTTCATCACTTTTCACATTTTAGACATTTTAATTAATTGTAACATTAATTGACATAGAAACCCAAATTTCTTATTATAAATTTTTTTTCTAAACAATCTGCTCACATGTGTCCTAATCCGTCTCCATGAAACCAAACCATGTAGATTGTCTAGCACATCATTTTTTATTTGAAATTGTTCATTTATTTCATTATCATTCAAAGAAGTTTCTTTCTCATTCGGTGTTTCTATGTCTACATCCACATTGTTGATTTCAATTTGAATTGGCGTTTGATTTCCAGTTTCAATCGGGGTTTGACTTTCAATTCCTTTATCATTATGATTAACATTACTAATTTGTGGAATTTGATTTGCAATTAAATTTGTTAATCTATTTTCAGGAATAAAATTTAAATCATTTATATTGTAACCTGTTTCTAGCAATTGATGAACTTCTTTATCAGAATAAGTTACATTTGGCTGTGAAGACATGCCTGTATCCAATACTGGATTAGAAGATGCACTTGAATTTTCTTCTTCAACCTTTGCATCCATTATGGTGTCTTCATTGTCTTCCACTTCTGAAAAAATTGTTGAGCTCAATGCTCCAACATTATTCAGTTTTTGAAGTCTTTCTCTTCTTTCCCGTTGTCATTTTGACTCCTCTCCATTTGTTGCAACCTCCTCATTTGTCAGAACCTTCCTTAGCCTCTTTCTGCGTTGGTTTGATTCCATTTTTGCACCAAGATTTGAGTTCAAATGATTCTTTTCATGTCAGATCCAAAACAAGACAAAAAAAGAGAATGTTGATCAAAATATTTTGTTTGTGTGGTACAGATCATTCAAAAAAATGATTGAAAACTCATCAATCATTGAGATTAGGCCCACAGTCCTGATTTTTGGTTACAACGACTCTTTATAAAATGGGCACCCATTATTTAAATGAAACAGGCACTTGATATTTAAATGAAATGAGCACCCATTTTTTAATTTCACAAAACAGGTGCCCATTTTTTGAATTTAAAAAAATGGGTGCCTATTTTCTAAAACTATGAGCGGGAACCGTACCTGCTGACTTGGTTTTTGGTTCGGGACAGGCTTGGTGGGACCAAGCCTATGCTTGGCCCTAAAAAAATATGGCTAAGGCATTACAGTATAAAATTTCTCCCTTGCCATAATTGTTTGGACACCTTCCTAAATGAATTTTTCATTAAAATGAAAACCCATTTTATCTCTTATTGTGCAGTGGTGCAAGAGCACACCTAGGCTAACCTCCATACTTAGTAGTTTTTGGCTTGTACTTGACTCTACCCAAATCAAGAAGAGTAGATTAGTTTGTTTTAAGACCTTAGAAGGTTAGTTGCTATGTAGGCTAAGTGAGTTAGTCACTAGGACTAAGGTCACACTAATATCCAATGTTAGTAGTTTTTAATTCTTAGTGTTAATGGTTTGAGATAGAGTCTTTAATGTGTCTTAGGCACATAAATGTTGTGAATGGAAGTTGTAAAGATACCTTAGATTCATTAAGTGAGTTGGTTCCTCAGAATCTAGTGAGGATAGAGATCCTAAGAAATAGGATCATGGCATAGAGAAAGTTGCCAAATGTTGTAAAAAGTTGTCAGGACAACATTTGCAATTATTGCAAATGTTGCATGCAACTTGGTTATCCTTGGATTCCCTTGAGTTTAGGAGATGGTGATTGGCCAATAGGCCCTAAAATGAAGGAGATGGAATCTACTATTAACCAAGACTTGAATCTCGAGGCTACACATGCATTGTAATAGTTTTGAGTTTGAGAATAGAGCTCTGAAAATACTGTTACCAGGAATATCCTGAGCTTATGTGATAACAGTCATATCTAATGGTTTTAAAGTGCTAACTAAATGAGTGGATAGTGTTATTTAGGATATTTGAAGAATTTTTCATTTGATAAGCAAGGTGTTTTGAGTAGTTTTAGTGCATCGGTTAAATTATTTTAGTTCTAGAGTTCTCACTGGTCCTGCTTTGACCAGTCTGGGCATTCATGTCTCCCCCATGAAATCTAGCCATGGGAAACACCTAAGGATAGATGGAAATGATAAGGGAGTCATTAGTGTACATATGTTTAGGATTAGGAGTTCTCAAAGTTTGGAGAGTGATTTTTAATGTTAGGCCCTAGGCAAGTAGACAGAGCCTGGTTAGAGGTCTAGGTTGTGAAAGATTGAAGATATATTGCAGGGTATGAAGGTACAGTATGGCTCCAAGACTTTTTCTAGAAGGTGTTCATCATATCTAAACATCCTATGAATATTGGGCTCATACCAATCATTTACATTATGTTTTGAGCAATATTTCTACTAGGACACAGTCAGTCCTAGAAAGTAGGTCAATTAGCCCTATTTGCCCTAGTTTGTAGGAAGGTGGTGTACGAAGGCTTCCAAGACCTAAAAGTTGCAGAATATTTTGTAAGAGCCAAAAGGTTATCCAAATCCCCAATTGGTTTTGCAAGTTGTTTGAAAAAGTTTGAAAAGAAAGGCCAAAAGCCTCTGCAAAAGGCTACAAGGATTAGGCCTATTTTTAAGGTCTCTAAATGGTGAACTATTGAAGCCGGTAAGAGTATGATTCAAGATCCTTCTAAAATGGATCAAATTGGCAAGGTTATGAATGTTTTCAAGATGGAGAGCACCCCTGCAATGAAGATTGGAGTTGGTGAAGAATTGGTGCTTAGAGCTTTCTAAGTGAGTGAGGAGGATTGAACTATCTATAAGGTGTTAGTCTTCTAAGGTGAAGCACAAGAGTTAAGAACTCTAAGAGAAGAGTTAGGATTGGTGTTAATTAATCATCTAAACCAATCAGGACCTAGAGGAGACTAGGTTCCTAAAAGAGACTAGCTAGGTCTCCTAGATGCAGTGCAAGCAAGCCTTGGAACACTCACATCATGCAGATTATAAAAATATACATTTTATAGTGATATGATAAATTTTAATATTTTACAATATTTATTAAGCCAACGTGGTACCTAAACTTGAAATACTAAGGTTAACTAAAATTTTAATAACTTTTTTAATTTTACATTTTTTTGAAAAATGAGTTATATGACATCAATCTACATAGAATTTCCTTCAAATTAATTTTTTTTTTAAAAAAAAGTGAAGTTATCATCAAATTATGGTGGCCGTACACCAGAGGTTTCAAAAATGTATTTTATAGTCAATTAAAATTAATAAAAAAAATATTCAATAAAAAAAGATAAAATATTCTCATCAATCTTCAGTGTTTTAGGTACGTTTTCACAAAAGGATTCACAAAAATACATTTATTTACTTCAAAAAAGGGTGGTAGTACACGTGTGAGACGTGGTCCTGAAACATGCATTTTGAAAAAGTGGTTTTAAACATGCCTACTAAAATTCAATTTATACCATGTGAGTATTGAAATAAATTACATATTTAAAAAGTAGACTCTGAACACTAAATTTTATATTACTGAAGTTTTTCAAGATTCAATCTTTAAGTGCCTCAAATTTTGACATCAATTGACAAATTTTTTGAAAAATAGAGAAAACACTTCCACTTTTTGGCTAAAAGTGGGACTCAACTTCTTTGAGCCACCCAATAACCCTAAGCGACAACTAGGGTTAAGAAATTATTAACCATAATAATATTCAAATATTTAAAATTAAAATATTATTTTTCTTACTTAAGATATAAAGTTCCAAAGTTCATTAATCAATTTAATTTAATTATTAAAAAGGATTTGAAAATCATATAAAATATTAATATTCAATCTATCATTAATGCCTAGGGAGAAATAATTTACCTAAGTCCCACCTTGGACATTTAAATTAATCTCCCGTAAAATACTCCATTTATTAATGACAATAATAAAACTAATTTAAATATTAAAATTATCACCAACTTGATATAAAAATATTAATAAAAATCAATAAGAATTAAATATTAAATTTTAAATCTGAAAAAAACAAATCTCAAGAAATAATATTAAAATATTAAAGTGACCATTTAATTAATATTTTAACATTATTGAATTTAAAAATAAAGTAAAATCAGTCATCCAAAATCAAACATTTAAAATCTCAATAAAGTGATAAAAGGGAATCTTTTAAAATCTCAAGATTAAAATAAAATAATATTTTAAAATCAAATTTCAAAAGAGGACAGTGTAAAGTCAACAATCATTAATTATAATAACCAATAATTTTAAAAATTGAACCAAAATTAAATGAAAATCATAATTAAAAATGGCTCCAAAAGCCAACCCTAACCTAAAATAAAACTTGGCCAAAACCCTAATTTCTCCATTTTGTGGTTGCAGGTTTGGCCTTGGAGAATGGATGAAGAAAATTGCAAGAATATAAATACACAAGTATACATGTGTGTATACACACACACCAACAAGTGTGTATATACGTACATATATACTTGTGTATATATGCAATAGGGTTTCAACAATAGAGGAAATATTCAGATTTAATACAAAAACATATAATGTTAATTTGTAGCATTAGAAAAATGTATACAAAAATTTTATAAAGGATAGACTGTCAAACTTTGACAGTAATTATTTTCTGAGTACAAAAATAATCAAATGGTAATTGTCTAACTAAAAACTATAGTAAACTTGTAAAAAAAAACTATTCTAAGATTTAAATCAAATTTAATGTATACCTTGTTGTTGTAGAATGCATTGTAGAAACCTTGTAGCACAACCTCACGTAGAGACTGTGATCACAGCCCCGCGTGAGGTATGTGAACAATTTTTTTTAAAAAAATTATGTTTTTTTTAAATTAATTTTTTATTATATATATATATATATATATATATAAATAAATATATATGCAAGTTGTATATATATATATATATATATGTATATATATATATATATATATATGTATATATATATATATGTATATATATATATATGTATATATGTATATATGTATATATGTATATATATATATGTATATATGTATATATATATATATATGTATATATGTATATATATATGTATATATGTATATATGTATATATGTATATATATATGTATATATGTATATATATATATGTATATATATATATGTGTATATATATATATGTATATATATATATATGTATATATATATATATATATATATATATATATATATATATATATATATATATATATATATATGTATGTATATATATATATTTTATTTTATTTTTTTAAAATAAAAAGTAACAACATATATTTCTTTTGAAAAGAAAAGATTACTAAAACAAAAGGAATAGATAGATTTTTCTTTTTCTTTTTATATTTTTTTAATTTTTTTTACAACAAAAATAAATATGCAAGAAAAGAGAATTTAAACATATATACAATGTATATATTTCCCACAAGTAAGAGAAAGTAGCGAGATGGAGAAAGTATAAGGGGTTATATGTCAAAACTTCTCTCTCAATTGCCCCAAGCACAATGATGAAACTATTTTCTTGATTTGAGGCTCCTTATGAAACTTGATCTTCAAATGCTCCTTCAACCTACAAGCTTAAAAAACACATTAGATGGTTAGTATAGAACCTATGAAGTGGGTCCCACTAGGCATGCGAAAATGTATTGCATAAAAATGACATAAAAGAAAAAACTTAAACTAAGCTCATTCCTACATATTCATGCAAACCTTATAAAATAGGGAGAAATAAACATGTAAATATGATGAATAAAATTAAGAAACTAGCTTAATCTATTCAACATGAAAACAATGCAAACCTCCCAGTATGAAAAGATGTTGATTTGTTCAAGATGAGTGGAATGTGGTTGCTCATAAATCTTGCCGCATGACAATGTGTGAAAAAAACTTATGGAAATGAGGAGAGGGCTCTCAATTTATAGGAATTTGAAGGAAATGGACGGTTGAGATTGAAAGTTGGATGAAGGGTCAAGATTGCATATGATTGATGAGGTGGCCATGAGGTGGAGGCCAAGTAGATGCAATGTAGATGAAATGTGGATTAGGGTTTGACCATTCAAAGGGGGAAAGATTGTCACATGTGTGAGAAACATTTGAAAATGACATGTCCATGACAATGTGTAAGGTGTAAGAGGGCCAAAGTTTCTCACACATGTGTGAGAAACTTGAAAAAGTGATGGCTCAATGACAAAGGTCAAGAGATGTAAGAGGATGGGAGAACCAAGGTTTCTCACACATGTATGAGAAACTTTGGCAAATGACATGTCAATGACATGGGTCAAAAAGTGGAAGAGAAAAAGAGAACTAAGGTTTGGAAAGTGACATGTCAATGACATGTGGGAGACAAGTGTGTAAGAGTGTGTAAGATTCACATGTGACTAAAATCACATGTGACTTGGGTTTGAGTTAAGATTTCTTAATCCTTAGATTAAGGTTGTGCAAATGATTAGGATGATATTAGGTGGGAGATTAAGATTAATTAGTGGGAAAGTGGGTTGACTTGGGTTAGAAGGATGAGTTAGGTTAGGGAAGTGAGGTTAGGCGAGGGTTAAATTTAGTAGCCATGTGCTCAAATAGTATTAAATGCAATATTTAATTCCAAGTGGGATATGAGGGATTAACTAAATAAACTCTATAATTTAATTAATTAAATGGAAGATTAGGATGAGGGGAAATGGGATAGGATAAAATAAATGTAAATTTATTTAGTCAAGGATAGGGTAAAAGGCTAAAATTAAATAAATGTAAATTTATATTTAATCAAGGATAAGGGATAAAGAGGAGTGTAATTAAATAAATGTGAATTTATTTAATTAAGGTAGAATAAGGTTAAAATTAAATAAATAATAAATATCTATTTAATTGGCTAGGATAAGGGTAATGTTAGGACAATTTTTGGTGTCTACACACACACATATATACATATATATACAAACACACATATATATACATATATATACATACATAT
This sequence comes from Chamaecyparis obtusa, assembly GCA_027943335.1. Lineage (NCBI taxonomy): Eukaryota > Viridiplantae > Streptophyta > Pinopsida > Cupressales > Cupressaceae > Chamaecyparis > Chamaecyparis obtusa. Next base: position 580,520 of record BSBK01001924.1, read on the forward strand.
ATATACACACATATACATACATACATACATACATACATACATACATACATACATACATATATATACATACATATACATACATATATATATATATATATATATATATATATATATATATATATATATATATATATATATATATATATATATATATATATATATATATATATATATATATATATATATGTGTATATATATGTGTGTGTGTGTGTGTGTGTGTGTGTGTGTGTTTTTATATATATAGATATATATGTATATATATATACATAGAGGCAGTTGAATTTCCAGTATGAAATCCCCCATAGGATAATTGATACCATAACATTGCCACAACCAGATTGATATGATCAATTAATACAATTAGCTTCTATGGATTTCTATGCAATCTTCTATAATCCCTTCAACATTGAGGTACATCTCCATCCATTCTCTATCTTATGGCCTCTTTATTTGGAAGAGATGAATAAGAAAATTTAAATCCCTTTCAATAATGGGACGTTGAGCCCAAAATTATTCCATGTCATCAGAGTAAAGGATTGGGTAGGTCAGGTCTATTGCAAATCATACGCATATCATAATACCTAGGGTTGGGAATGGTCAGGTACCCTTTAATATTGACCATTACTCTGTCCAGGTCGACCAAAATTTCTCCTATAAATAACTCCCTATAGAGCCTAGCTATCACTGCCCTATCATTGTATATAAGTATTGCAATGGATATGAGCATGGCTAGAATGTCTGAGTTAGCCTGAATTTATCAGAATTGGTGATGAATTGATCCCCCAGGCTTCTCAATACTTCTCTCCATATAATCTTATTCTTCACCTCCACAATTTTTTGAATCTTGTCCATTATAATTGTTGTGTCAAAAGACATTTTTCTATTGCTACTACTTAACTTGACCGTAGTCTCCATCATTTTCCAACTTCTTCAACTAAATAAAATGAATAAAAAGACCACCTCTAGCCATAAAGCGTGTGATATAAAACTACAAATCTCTCCAATAATTTTTGAGATGACATCCCCGTAGTCTGTGTTATCATAATAAGGTATAGATAATAAATGCAATGTGTTTAAGTAATGATATGTGGCTAGCAATATATGACTAACACATAATTTAATGATTAAGGCCGATACTAAATGTCTAATACCTAGATAAGTTGGGGAAATGTTAAACCAAGAGGATGAGGTTAAAATAAAATTGAGTGACCTATATATACTAATATAGGATATACTAATGATATTATTTAAAGAGAAGAGATAAAGGGATACCTCAAACACAAAACTAAGGAGATAAAGCCAAACTTATAATCTCTATCAATCAGAATACAGACACTGTTTGAATACTAAAAGATTGATTAAATTAATTCTAAGATAAAAGACCCTAATCAAATTTAGTCCTTGTTAGCTCTTTTTCATGTAGAATCACTATAGCTATTAAGCTTGACTCTTAGACTCCCGATTCCAAATTCTTATAGGGAAAAGGCTAATTAACAAGGATTTAATCCTCCTTCACTTTGGGCTCCAAAGACCTAGGCGGGTGTACCTATCTTCAGAATCACTTCTTCACAATGAAATCCTACAGTGGGTCAGGGGTTCTCACAATGATTCACTAATGTCTTTTGCTGCAACTACTGCAGAGCTTAGAAAGCCAATCCATGGTATTAACAAAAGTAAAAAATCATCACAGAAAAATGGCAAATGCGACAAGGGTATTCACCCTTCTTCTCTTCAAGTTTAAAACTCAGGCAGGCTAACCTATTGGATTCAATTCTTCAATGAATTACCAACAATGTCTGTACTATTTAGTACAAATTCTAAACATTCATGCTTTTAAACAGGAAATGGAAAATGACTTGATTTTAAAAGATTGATGATGAGAACTACTTATCAAAACTTAGACCAGTGCCTAATCCTAGGAAAAGAGTCCAATGAGATGCAAATCCACAAAAAAACAATTAATAAGAAAACAAATACAATCCCGAATAGAGTGCCTTAAAAACTATCCTCTCACTCTCACACCCAAGTATCAAATTCTCATACTAATAGCTAGCCCTCTGGGATTACTCACAAGACTGACTCCTTCCTTGAAGGAAACTCACAAGTAATTGCACAGTTACCTTGTAACTAGCACATTCAGAATGTCTTACAAACTAAACATACAAGAGCATGAATAAAAGTATAAAAAGACACCATAGATCTGAAATAGGAGATTCCACTATATGTTATTAATATCTTTCTACTTCAATACATTCAAAATATATCAAAGCCTCCAAAACTAGACAAAAATGAAGTCTGCTTAAGCAGCTGTGAATTCACCATCGTTGTTACAATGGAGAAAAAACTAGATATAGGAGAACGAATAAAAATCATAGTCACTGACACCTGTCTATCCCCAAAATATCTACAACTACCTCTTTCTCTAACTACAAAAATCTGATTTAATTTGGACTCAAAAGGTTCACAAAATCAGAATCCTTGTTCTGAGAGGTTTCCAGTGATATATAATACTTCATACTTCTGATAACATTTTCCCCCTGAATCATTGAACAAACTCTGCCTTCCCGCGCACATTTTCTGAATAATTTTTAAATATTTGAATGCACTTTCAATAGTCAAACTATTAAATTGAGATAATTTTTTAAAAATCTACATATTGTGCCCAGACTCCACCAGACTGCGCCATGTGTCACCTACTGGGTTTAACTCCATCTTGTAACTCACCTTTGACCTCGGGTTAACCTGCATAGTGTATCTCTAAGTCACTAAAAAATTTGGCCAACTCTGGGTTTATTTGGAGACTATGCGACTTGTGGCTATCTCCTAGTCACGTGACTTTTCAGACTTAACCACCCAAATTCGGTGACTTGGCGACTGCACAATCATGTTATCTCATGAAGTTTCTGACTTAACCACTAGAACTTGGAGACCTGGCGCACGGTTAAGTTGACTGCTAGTCTCTGAATTGCCAACACTTCATGCTATCCACTCAAACTTCTGGTGACTACACGCCTGACGCCACGTGTCTCTATTGCCACCCTCATCTCTGTCACTCTGCAAAATTAATTATTCTTGGGCCCACTGGCACAAAAATTGAGGTGCCCACATGGAGGGTCACGTGAGCATGGCCTCCAATTTTCATCTTATTTCATTGTGTGTGTGGAGTTGTATATATACACCATAAATCCCCATTACGACATGCATGTGGGACTAATCTTTTGCAAGTTTTAAAGCTCTCTTCATATTCTGCGCCAAAATTAGGGGGGGCCCACAGCGCACTAAGCCCTCAAGCCAGGGGGCCCGCCAAGTAGCCCTTGATTCATTTTTATTTCATATTAAACGTGTTGTTGTATTTGAACAAAAGGAAAAACATCTACCCACCAATGTGGGATTAATATTTTTTATGGTTTCAGATTAACACATCCATCTCCTGTATGTTGCGCTGAATCCATGTGCGTGAACCTCTTCTTTTTATGGCATGGACCTACTTCCCTTTCCTATGCAAGCAAGTGTGTGGGCTTACTCAATGGGCTGCCTCGAGACTAGATTGGGTCCTTTGTAATGTCTCACACAATGTGCATGAGGTGTGTAGGCAAAAACATGACTGGCAACTACTCCAGATTCATTATGCATGAATTCCTTTTGCATTTGTGTGTTGGCTGCCTCAAAGCCTTCGCCCTCAAAGCACCCAACCTGGCACTCCATCTCAAATTCATGCAAGGTTTTGTGATTCATATTGCCCCTTTGCGTGAACTTCATTCAACGCTGAGTGTGTAGCATTGCAACCAAATACACATACCCACCATCTCTCATTTGCGTGTGAATCACTTATTTAGCAAGAAAAACTTCCATTCAGCCTATGCTGGCATTGTTCATGACTGGTGCATGGCTCCTCCCACCCTCACGTGAGCACCCACCTTGCTGTGGCTATCTCCTACTTATGTGTTGGGCACCAATTCACTTGTGTGCTACCATTTCCCTCACAAACATAGCATGCCCCCATTTCATGTGTGAGCCACCATTGCATTGGCCACAATGTCTACCCTTTGTTTCGCAATGTGCAATTTCCAATCCCTTTCATTGGCATGAGCCTTTCATTGCATTATGCAGGGCATCAAGCGTAGCAGCCTCCTTTTACTATGTGTGTGGGGTGCCCATTTAGAGCGTTGGCTAGCATGCCACACCACATTCAGATATTGGCATCAAATCTGCAGGATGTCCCTCCTTAGCATTTGTGCAAGGGCTAGCTTCCTTATATGTGTGGTGGGCTTACATATGTATTGGCCCTATATTGTGTGATCTTCTCCAATCGATTTGCGCAGCCTTCCTTCACTTTGCCTCACACACTAGCAGCTCCAATGAAATTGCGCAAGTCTTCATACTTTGCATGGATCCTTCTCAGCACCCACGCTGGCCTTCCCTCTTCAAAATGTGCATGAGGTCCCTCAATGTGTAATCTTTGTCATTATTTTCCATGTGTTTCATCTCTTTTTTTTTTATAAACTCCTCTCTGCAATTTTAATTGACAACTGGTATGCCTCAACATTGTTAATGTAAAGACCCAACATAAGCATCCTATGAATCTTGTTTCCAAACACGTTGGGGTCATCTAGACTAGAACCAGAGGTCGGAAAAATAGTGTCAAACAACAACATGACCAAATCCTTGATGGACTTATCCCCTTTATCTACTGCATTTCTCATGTGAAGCTCCCACATAATGGCATTCCCAGGATTGATCTCCATGGTCCTCTTACTTAGAAATATGTTGCCCCTTTATCTGCGGTGCTCACAGTCATTAACACCGTGTGCCATATCTCATTACTAGATGCACCCAAGTATGGTGTGCATAATATCATAACCAAGGAAAAATATATGTACACAACATACAAATAGTGTGTGTACATAAAAAATAACAGCATTTATAGCATGACAAAAAGCATACACAACACCTTTATATGGCATTGAAAACTAGAAGCACAAGTAGGGGATTGGCATTCTGCACCCTAATATGAAATTACAACCTCAAGATGAAAACAAAAATATGATGTGTTGAGCCCTCAACACAACAATTTGAATTCCCACATCTTTGCTCAATTGCCAAACCACAATAACCAGCACCCGGAAGCAACCTTTAAAAATTGACCAAAAGGCCCGACAGGAAAGCGCCACCAGGAGCATACACCAACCTCCAACATTATGATATGCTTGCCAAAGGAGATCACCCAAAAAGACATGAGCCAAAAGATGTTCATAACCAAACATAGCCACTTTGAAACATTGTCTGTCTGCACTGCCAGAATCACACAAGCTGCCTCCAGAACTGACTTTTAAAACTAACCAAATGAAACTTTCGGGGACTGATAACTTAGGCTCTGACTTGCCCTCATACATGGAATATGAATCCACAATTATTTTCCTGAAAAGATCAAGTGGCCGGTTACAATAAAATGCCAAAGTCAGCTTGTTAGATATGTTCAGAATGTAAAATAGTGAAAATCATAGAAATCTGATTTGGAAATAGCTTGGAAAAGTGGTCACATGGATTGGCAAGGACCTCAAAATTGTCAGGCACTTAGTCCTCTAGGTCTAAAATATGGAACTACATTCAATTATGCCAGACCTCAAATAGGGCACAAAATACAAAGCCACAAAGTAGGGCACTTATAAAACTGGACAGTGCACATTTAGAGAGTTTTAACAAATTGCAAACGGAATGACATTGGCAAATAGGTCAAACAGGAACATGGGGGGCTGAAAATTGGTAGGATGACTCACTCCCATGCCTACAATACGATGCCACAACCAGCATGTCAAGACCAATCACCAGGAAAAAGATATTCAAATGCAAACAGGGCCTGTTACAACAAATTGACACTTAGGCACAAATGCAGATTTGGACAAGTGCTCAAAACAAGACATCACGAAACAACTTGAAACTTGAAATTAACGACCTGGGATGTCTTCTAATGATAAAACAAGGGTAATGAACACTTGACATGCATGTAGAAACACATAAATTCATTCGAGAAGATAGGCACACAAGCACCTCAAAGGGTTTAGAATGCAATATTCACACAAGGTTCTCAAAACCCATGCTGTATTTTTGAGTACCAACAGTGGCTCTGACTGTGGATACATGCCCCATGTGGGCATGTAGAGAACCATAAAATCTCATGGTAGAAGCAGACCAATTAAACTACCGAACACCTGAAGCAAAGCAACTATACAAAGTTTACAAACATATACAAAGGACTTCAAAATTCTGCCAGTGAGAGCCAACTTTTACCTCAATCAAATATGTAATTCTCATTTGCATGGATCCAAGGTAACCCGTGAACACTTCTTTTGCTGACAAGACCAATCATAATGACATAAAACTTTAGCCTATCATAAAAGAAATAACTAGTACTTTCTCTATCATGAAGCACTTGAAAGTCACTAACATTCTAAAAATACTGATTATTTTGCAACATAAAAATGTCACACTCTTTAAAACTCAAAACCAACTGAGGAAAAGGACATTTTGATTTAACTTCCAAGCTGGACATATGCTGCCCGTCCTCAAAGATGGCTTGAACATCAAAATCAAAGTTCTGAAACTCAACCTCTTGCACATCATGTGAATGTTCAAAAAAATTATTTTTAACCACAACTTGTGGCCCCAACTCTAACTCACTTTGAAAAACATTAAGATGCTGAATCGGGAAAATAAAAGATTTGAAAACTACCTGATAATTCATGCATTCTTCCTGATTCTATTCAGCCTCTTTTGAAAACATAACATCTTTATTCATTTCATCAAATTCTTGAAGGAACACCATACCTCTGGCTGAAAAAGGGAATCATTTGTAGGACCTGAAACTTCATCCATTTCTTCATCAAACATTTCAAAACATGGCATAAATAGATCAACCGATAGTCCATTACATATATCCTCATCCTAACACATGTTTTCCAAACACACATCACTATCATAAGGAGCACTGCTAGCAATGCTAATCTCAGTTTGACAAGACATTGCCTCAATTTTATTAACAATATCACAAACATCAATGTCACCGTCAAACAAGTTGATTTCCATTTCCAGTGAAGAGTCAAAATCAGTGTCAAAACCATAAGAGAAACTTTTCTGAAAACCTTCATAAATTGGTTCACACAAATCTGAAAGAAAATCTATGTGAACACTTTCAGTCATGGCATCACTTAAACAACTTTCATTTTCATATTCAGAAGTTGTCAAGTCAATGGAAGAATTTGGAAATGCTAAGACTGACTCATCATCACAAATTGAATGTATCTCAGACTTGACACTATCATTTTCACAAACATCAAATACCTCTAAATCTGAAAAATGAAAACCACTTAAATAACAAACCTCCTGCTGCAAATCAAAAAGAGAAGGCATCAATTCTGGCTCATAAGAATCAATATGTTTATGAGATAAGTGATTACAAAGATCTCTTGCAAGACTTCTCAAGTAATCATCATCATTAGCAATCACAACATCATCATATCGCTGCTCTTGAACTATCATTGCTGAGAATCATTTTCCCCCAAATCAATTGATTGATCATTACTCCGAACTTGGGGAAAACTATGAGGATCACAAACAATATTAGGCTCAGAATTCTAAAACAATTTTGAAGGCCCAATCTAATTTCTATTAGTTGACATAACACCAGTCGGATCATAAAATTCATCTTGACTTTCACTACTCATTTGAATCACTGAATTAGTATCAATACTTGGGAAAGCCATTTGATGTAATTTTGTATTTTCAGTGCCATGAAGCTTTGGCAATCTGAACCTTTTCATCCTTTCTATATCTGATGCTAGCTAAAAATCATGATGAAGATTTTGTGGTTCCTTGTCTCTCAACAAGTAACCCATCTTACTATCAAATGCAACCAAGTAAATAACCAAAGACAATGCATCATGAGGCCTACATTTCTCAAGAATTCTTCTTAATGCTTTCCCAAATCTGAGATTGAAATCATTAACTAATTCATCTTCTTCTATGTAGATGCCAATAAGATCAACTAACACACTATATTCACAAATAAATTCTTTGTATGTTTCAATGAATGCTGATTCAAAATCCTTCCAAGAATGGATAGAATGGTGGGACAGAAATGAAAACCACTCCCTAGCACTTTCCGCCAGTGACTACACAAACAATCTCATAATCACATCTTCATGGATGACATAAAAATCCTCAATCAGGTCCATGAATATACTCAAATGCTTTTCATCTGATTCATCTTTTCCCCCATTGAATTTGGGCAAGAATTTTCTAATTTCTGGGGGCATTACATTTGGGTAACCAGGAATACCCTCAAAGTCTAGAGATGAATAACACTTAAAACCTCTTCTATCTCCTGGCTGGGATATTCATTGAGACATGAAAACATTTGGAGATACACAAGGCTGGGAAAACTCTGAATACATTTTATTTTCTTCCTTCAATCAACCATAACCTTGTATATGTAAACTGAAGCATACATATTATGTAGATTTTATCCATAGTGAAAGTAACATATCCCCTTGGAAAATTATTTGTATACACTAAGATACAACAATTGAATGTATTCAAAACCTTGTATGCAAACACTAGTTCTTCCCTTTCACCTTAGTGCTTAAAATCACTAAATAGGGAGACAATATTTTCTCATGATTTTCATGAAACTACTTGATATGAAAATCAAATACCTAGAGATGTTGTGATTGCTGCACACACACTGATCTGAAGCTTCTCCAAATCACCTTTCAAACACTGGTAGAGCCACCACCTCTTTACAGAGGACCAAATTGAATCAGCTGAGAACCTTCTCAACCTTGAACCATCTTCAAAACTAGCAAACACAACACTACCATAACATAACACTGATTGTTTGTCAAGATCACATATATATCAATATTTTCATTACAATTCACTGATCAAATAGAGATGCCAGAGTTGCCACTCACATTCAGTGAGAAGATATAACAATTTTGAAAAGAATTGACTCTATACAATGGCAGTCCCCAGTAGAGTCACTAATTTGTTAGCTCTTTTTCATGTAGAATCACTATAGCTATTAAGCTTGACTCTTAGACTCCTGATTCCAGATTCTTATAGGGAAAAGGGTAATTAACAAGGATTTAATCCTCCTTCACTTTGGGCTCCATAGACCCATGCAGGTGTACCTATCTTCAGACTCACTGCTTCGCAATTAAGGGTTATTCATGATCCTACTATGAAGGGTTTCAACAATATCTACCTCTATTTTATTACTAAGCTGCTCCTAACTTATCTTATTTTCCTTAAAAATTATCCTATTCCTTTCCTTCCATAATTTATAGATGACTATAGATAGATTTATTGTCCAAATCTTACCATAAATAAATTTTTTTTGTTATGGTTGGCCAACTCTTAAACCCGTCTAGTATTGAATTAGGGAAGGCTATGATCCAGCTCAACTTGTTACATAACCATTGCCAACATTTTTTTTCATAGGGACAAGTCAATAATATATAATTTTCATTTTCTTTCTCTCCTTCACATAATAGGAATATACTAGGACCTTCATACCCCATCTTCCTAAATCTATTCGTAGTCAAAATCTTCCCTTATAGGAAAATACAAGAAAACTCTCCTGCTTTTGGGAGAAAATACTTATCCCAACACAGATTTAGGGGGATGTCACTAGGAAGTCTAAAATGTTTTTTAAAGATGTCATTATATCCATCCTTAACATTATATTCTCTTGTCTTGGAGCCATTCCACACTAACCTATCATTACCTAGGTGAAAGGTAATGTTTCTATCCCTCAGAATATTAATTAGTTTCCTTTTGTCTTGTTCAGGGATTTCTCTATCCTCTATAGCTCTCCACTTCCATCCTTGTGTCAAATACCCTTCTATGTAGTAGCGGATCTTCCTTCCCCATAGTTCCTCCAATACTCTTTTGGAAATTTCAAATTTGTTTAAACTATCCAAGGTAGGCAATCCACCCCAGGAGTCCTTCCAAAATATTGCTTCCTCCCCACTTCCTAGATCCTAAGTAAGTATTTCCTGTTATCATAACTGATAATAATGTTGATGTTTGATTATCTGATGGAGCTGATGATGAAGACTGACCAAGATTAGATGTATACATGATGTTAGTAGAATTATTATATCAGTTATATAGTCTTGTCATTGATGTCAAGCAATTAATTTTTAGTTTATATTATGTTTCCATATCATTCGGTAATGATAGAAGATGAATGAGTTAAGGAGAAGAAGAAATGAGAAGATGAGAAGTTGTAGAACTTAAATGGGAAATTGATACAGATCAGACAATGATTTGAATATGTTGATATAGTTTTTTTCTACCTAACATATGATTATGTTAAGCTGGTAAAGTATGGAGATAAAGATTTGACAGCTCGGTAAGATAAGTTGTTTTGGCTACCAAGATGGAAAAGTCACTTGGTAAGGTAAAGGTAAAAAGTTGGTCATGTGGTAAAGTGGAAAGGTTTAAGCACCGAGCGATGTAACCAAAATTCTAAGTGAAGAAAACCGAGTAAGGAAAAGTTATTAAATATGGATGGAATCGATATTAAATGATTAGATATGCTGAGCTGGATGATAATGATGATGAGAAAAGTTAGTTACAAGAGATCTACGGTTATGAATATTCAAGATGGAGATCTATGGAAAGATCTAAGTGGAAAAAAGTGATGGAACAAGCTCCAAGTAAAGTTCAAGTTCCTAGGTTAAAATGAAATGTGTTACCGGGATCCAGATTTGATGAATAATGAAATGAACGGTCAAGATTGATTAAAGGAAAATGTAATAGATGAGATTAAGAGGCAAAAATTGTCTATATAAAGGATGATCTTGTATGGAAAAATGGATGGAAAATTGAATAGTTGAAGGGTTACCAACTATTGTAGAGAAGAAGGAACAAAGCAATTTCAAGTGGGAAAACAATGATTTGATGAAGTGTTGATGCCAGTCGAAGATGAAGAATTGAAGAGGAGATTGAAGAGCACATAAGAATTTGATTGAGAAAAGATAGTTTCACATCTACAAGTCATTTTTATTACTATTTCTTACTAGAATTTGTAACTGAGAAATCTCTTAATAGAATGGACTTAACAATATTATTATAAATCCTTGAGAAAGGTGACATTCTAAAAGAGTGTTTAAAGCCCTCTAACAAGGCCACTCCTAATAGGGTGAAGATCCTAACAAATATGAGGTTAATCCCTTAACTAGGTCACACATAGCAGTGGGTTTTGTAATATTTAACCAGATTGGCTCTTGACCAGGCGTACTTCAGAAGAGTATATTTCTTAGTGGGTGACAATTCCCATAGTGGTTTTTCCCATAATTGGGTTTCTTCATTAAATATTTGTGTTACATATCCTGAATGATTTGTGTGAATGATTTATTGATTGATATACTTTATTTACTGTTGTCATTAAATAGTGAATTGTGTTTCTACCAAGTAGTTACCAAGTTAATCAGAGAAAATTATTTTAAGGTATTTTGTGATCAGGATTACCGATTCACCCCCCTCTCCATAATCCAATAATTGGTATCAGAGCTAAGTACTCTGAAGAGATAATTTAAAGACTTGAGTAAAAGATCTGAAGATGTATAGGAGAGAGGTACCTAAGATGAACAAGGAAAGTTTCTCAACATGGAAAATCAGAATGAAATTGTATCTGTCTGGGATTGGTGAATATGACCTGTATTTGCTGGAAAATGAATACTCTCCAGCACCTACTGGACCCTTGACAATTGATCATATGAAAGAAAAGAAAGAACATAACTTGGTTATGATTGAGATTGCTTCTTCTCTATCTGATGTTGAATTCAATGATATTAAAGATTGTACTAATTCAAAAGAGATGTGGGAAAGACTTACACTTATCGATGGAGGAGATCAACATGTTCAAAAATATAAGGTTGACAACTTGAGAGGAAAATATGATGAAATGAGGATGAAATATGAAGAGAACATAACATAATATAGCAACCGAATCAAGGAAGTTGTTAGTGCCATTAGAGGTGCTGGTGGATCATTGACTAATGAAGAAGTGGTAAGTAAAATATTGATAACTCTGTCTTCTAAGTATTCCATTAGAGTATCTACAATTCAGTTTTTCAGATCTATACCGAACAATATTGTTACTCTTGAAGCCCTAATTTGTAAATTGACTACATTTGAGTTAGAAGTAATTATGATAATAGTCTACCGACTATTGAGACAGCCTTCAAGTCATATGTGAGCATTAGAACATCAAGAAAAGAAAGAGATAATCACAATAGTTCACATGGAAATGAATATGACAATATTTTGAATGAAGAGAAAAAATAAGAAGAGTTGGAAGCACTGTTAGCTTACCAACTACCTAGAGGCAAAGGAAAGTACAAAGGTAAGTTACCATTGAAATGTTTCAATTGTAATAAGATTGGACATATTGCATCTAGATGTCCTAAAAATGACAACAATGATAAGAATGATAAAAGAGACATTTTCCACCGAAGATTCAGAGATTTTAAGGATAAAGGAAAGAAGTCTTTCTACCTAGCTGAGGAAGGTATAATTGATGATGAATATGAGGATACCAACAAAGAATATGAAGTTGTTTTTTTTGCACTAAAGGAAGAATAAAATGAAGAAAATTTTGAAGATGAAATAACACTTTTGTCTCATGTAAGTAAACCAAACCCTTGGATTATTGATAGTGGTTGTTCACATCACATGACTAGTGATATTGACAAGTTTGAGAACCTAGAAGAATATGATGGAGGATTTGTCAGATTTGGAAATGATGCTCCATGCCCTGTGAAAGATAAGGGATCCATTGTGTTGAATGAGAAGATGAAATAATGTAATGATGCATATTGGGCTAGAGGACTAAACTATAATCTGTTGAGTATTGCACAAATGAACAATACTGGCCATCGACTAAAATTTTAGAATATAAAAGTTAAGATCTATGGTGCTGATAGAGATCTAATTGGAACAAGAGGAAAATCAAGAGGTAATTTATTTGATCTTGATATTGATACAAAGAGTTTCTTCTTTTCTAAAACTGAAGATGTATGGCTATGGCATAAGAGACCGTGTCATGTAAATTTTGATAAAATGATCAAAGTGAGTAAGAAGAATAGATTAAGAGGTCTACTGAGATTAAGAAAACCTAATAAAGCTATGTGTAAAGAATGTCAAGTTGGTAAGATGACCAAGTCAAGTTTTCTAAGAAAATCTTATTCTACAAATGGTATTTTGGAATTGGTTCACACTGACCTTTGTGGTCCTATGAAATTTCAAAGCTATTATGGTGATCGGTACTTTATTTTGTTTGTTGATAATGATTCAATAATGGTGTCAGTAATGTTTCTAAAGGAAAAATATGATGCATTTTAAATGTTTAAGTGGTATAAGAATAGAGTTGATGAAAAAGAAATAGGTAAACAATTGAAGTGTTTGAAATATGATAGAGGAGGTGAATTTATCTTTGATGAATTTACTGTCTTCTGTAATGAGAATGGAATTAAAAGACAAGTGTCTGCATCAAGGACTCCACAAAAAAATGGGATAACTGAGAGAAGAAATAGATCTCTTATTGATTGTACCAAGACATTATTGATTGATAAAAAGAATGCACAAACATTTTGGAGAGAAGCTATAAGCACTACAGTTTACACTCAACCGAATATAGTTGAAGAAATGTAAAAACAAGACACCTTATGATTTATGGTTTGGACACAAACTGAATGTAAGTTATTTCAAAAATTTTGGAAGTAGGTGTTATGTATTGAAATATTCTAGAAATGGAAAGTTTGATTCTAAAGGTGATGAAGGAATATTTCTTGGTTACTCATCAAAGAGTAAAGGATACAAATGTTTAATCAAGGATTCTAACAAAATAGTTGAAAGTGAAAATGTAAGCATCCACCGAGAGATGAAAACACTGATGATCAAGCTACCAAACCTATATTATAAAAGTATGTGAGAAGACACCACTCACAGAGAAGAATTATTGGATACAAGAATGCATGAGTGTTGACAAGAAGTAAGTTAAGAGATAACACTTATTTGATTTCTGAATTTGAGCCTAGATTGGTAAAGGATGCACTAGAAAATGAAGATTGGATGAATGCTATGAAAGAAGAAATAGATAAAATTGAAAAGAATAACACATGGTCACTTGTACCAAGTCCTAAGGATAATAATGTTACTGGAGAAAATTTGATTTTCAGAAATAAACTCAATGAGAAAGGAGATGTGATCAGAAATAAAGATATATTAGTTTACAAAGGGTATGCAAAAGAAGAAGGTATTGATTATGTTGCTAGAGTAAAAGGAGTAAGAATATTACTTGCATATGAAGCTTAAAAAGGATTTAAAGTTTATCAAATGGATGTTAAATCTACATTTCTGAATGGAATACTTGAAGAAGTCTACATTGAACAACCTGATGGATTCATTGACAAGAAGAATAAGAACATGGTCTGCAAATTGTATAAATCTTTATATGGATTGAAGCAGGCTCCCTAAGCATGGTATGGAAGACTACACTCTTATTTAACTTTAAGATTGGATTTGAAATGACTAGTGATAACAACAATTTATACTTGAATGTGAAAAATTTGATGAAATTTTGATTATTGAGATATTTGTTGATGACATTATATTTGGTGGTAATGAGATAATGTCTAAGTCATTTGATGAGGAAATGAGAAAGGAATTTGAGATTTCTATGCTAGGAGAGATCAAATTCTTCAATGGACTTCAAATAAAAAATTTAAGGATGGGATCTACATCACTCAATCTAAGTATATCAAGGAGATCCTAAAAACATTCAATATTGAAAACTCTAAAATGGTTGGAACATTGATGGCTACTGGTTGTAAACTATCAAAAGAAGATGATACTAAGGAATTGAATGAAATAATTTACTGATCCATGATTGGTAAGTTATAGTATGTTGTACATAGTAGACTTGACATTGCACATTTAGTTGGTATTTTTGCAAGGTTTTTAGTAAACCCCAAGTAGAAACATTTGTCTGCAGTTAAGAGGATATTCATATATTTGAAAGGGACTGAAGATTTCAGTCTATTATACACAAGAGGAGGAAATTTTGATCTTAAGGTTTATACTGATGCTGACTGGGCAAGAAATATTGATGACATGAAAAGCACTAGTGGTAGAGCTTTCTTTCTAGGAGAAAGGCTAGTGACATGGTTAAGAAAGAAATAGAGTTATATTTCATAATCTACCACTGAAGCTGAGTATGTGGAAACAAATATGAATTTTTCTAATATTGGATAGATCAAACTTCTGGAAGGTGTGTATGAAGAGATTATTGATCTTATTACAATTTATTATGATAACATGAGTGCTATTAACATTTCAAAGAATCTAGTGATGCATTCTAAGACAAAGAATATATCTATTAAGTATCACTACACTAGAGAGAAAGTACAAGATAAGCATGTGACATTGGAAAATGTGAATTCTAAAGAGGAGATAGCTGATATATTTACTAAACCATTACTGAAAGATTCTTTTGAGTATCTCTGAGGTAAGTTAGGGGTTCTTCCCCTATCCAATGTACATTAAGAAAAGATGTATGCTGTATCAATTCAAGGACTCAATAGAATATATATCTTGTGAGTTGATGCTAGTATTTCACTCTTTAGGTGAAGCCTAAAGGTGTGAAGAAAATTTGTGACTGTAATGAAAAATCTATATATTTGAGGTATATCTGAGATGTTTATGTTTCTTTGGCATTGTTGTCAAAGAGGGAGAATAAAGTGAAATTCATATGTTAGAGGGAGAATATCATGGAGATGAACACATCATGGAAAATAGTAATTGATGATATATTATCATTGGGGAGATGAATACAATAAGATTAGGGAGATGAATATAGTAAGAGGGAGACAAATTCGACGAGTATAGCAGCAAGATGAGATGAATAAAATAATGTTGCTAACATAATCAAAATTAAAAGTGTTACTGATAGATAGAGAAAGGATATAGATGAAAGATAAAAAAAGAGAAGTTATTACTCAGAGGGAGTACAAAATATGAATGATAGTGAAGTATACCATCATCAATTGAATGCTGAATTTGTTAGTGTTTCCATCAATGCCAAAGAGGGAGATTGTTATTATAACTGATAATAATGTTGATGTTTGATTATCTAATGGAGTTTATGATGAAGATTGACCAAGATCAGAGGTATGTACATGATGTTAGTAGAATGATTAGATTGGTTATAGTCTTTTCATTGATGTCAAGCAATTGTTTTCTGGTTTATATTATGTTTTCATATTATTCGGTAATGATAGAAGATGAATGAGTTAAGGAGAAGAAGAAATGAGAAGATGAGAAGTTGTAGAACTTAAATTGGCAACTGATAGAGATCAAACAATGATTTGATTATGTTGATATAGTTATTTTCTACCTAACATATGATTATGTTAAGTCAGTAAAGTATGGAGATAAAAATTTGACAACTCAGTAAGATAAGTTGTTTTGGCTACTGAGATGGAAAAGTCACTCAGTAAGGTAAAGGTAAAAATTTGGTCACTCGGTAAAGTGGAAAGGTTTAGGCACTGAGTGATGTAGCCAAAATTGTAAGTGAAGAACACCAAGCAAGGAAAAGTTATTAAATATGGATGGAATAGATATTTAATAATTATCTATGCTAAGCTGGATGATGATGATGATGAGAAAAGTTAGCTATAAGAGATCTATGGTAATGAAAATTCAAGATGGAGATCTATGGAAAGATCTAAGCGGAAAAAAGAGATGGAACAAGTTCCAAGGAAAGTTCAAGTTCCTAGGTAAAAAGGAAACATGTTACCGAGATCCAGATCTAATGAATAATGAAATGAATGGTCAAGATTGATTAAAGGAAAACATAATAGATGAGATTAAGAGGCAAAAATTGTCTATATAAAGGATGATCTTGTATGGACAAATGGCTGGAAAATTGAATAGTTGAAGGGTTATTGACTATTACAGAGAAGAAGGAACAAAGAGATTCTAAGTGGGAAAATAATGATTTCATTAAGTGTTGATGCCAATGGAAGATGAAGAATTGAAGAGAATATTGAAGAGCACATAAGGATATGATTGAGAAAAGATAGTTGCACATTTAGAAGTAATTTTTATTACTCTTGCTTACTAGCATTTGTAACAGAGAAATCTCTTAATATAGTGGAATTAACAATCTTATTGCAAATCCTTGAGAAAGGTAACATTCTAAAAGAGTGTTTAAATCCCTCTAACAAGGCCACTCCTAATAGGGTAAAGATCCTAACAGATCTGAGGTTAATCCCTTAACTGGGTCACACCTAATAGTGTGTTTTGTAATATTTAACTAGATTTTCTCTTAACCGCGCGTACTTTAGAAGAGTATATTTCTTAGTGGGTGATAATTTCCACAGTGGTTTTTACCATAACTAGGTTTCCACATTAAATATTTGTGTTACACATTGTGAATGATTTAATGATTGATATAGTTTATTTAGTGTTATCGGTAAATAGTGAACTATGTTTCTACTGAGTAGTTACCGAGTTAATCAGAGAAAAGTATTTTAAGGTATTTTTTGATCAGGATTACTGATTCACCCCCCCCCCCCCCCCCTATAATCCAACATTTCCAAGATGATCCCCTTACAAGAAATCATGAAATTCCATATTCTTGATCCTTTTGGGGGATTTTTCGTACTGAAGAAGTTACTTAAATTACTGCTTGATAGATATTTGCAGCTCAAAATTTTTTCCCACTAGAGATTGGGGTACTTATACAATATCCATATAAGTTTGGCACTCATGGCTTTTTTATTCTCTCTGATATTCTTAATCCTTAAACCCCCTCTTCTTTAGGTCTATACACTTTGTCTTAGGCTATTAAGGAAATTCTCTTTTTGTCCTCTGATCCTTGCCATATGAAATTTCTTAAGCTCCAATTGATTTCCTCCCTAATATTTTTTGGTAAGTACAGACATGATAATTGATAAATTGGTAATGTTAAAAGGACTATTTTCAGCATCATATTTTTCCCTGTTGAGGATAACCATTTCCCCTTCCAAGCTTGAATTATATCTTTGATCCTTTTTAATATCTGGTCCCATAGATTGGTTGACCTGGTGCCCTTTTTTGAGGGAAGTCCAAGATATTTACATGGTAGATTACCTTTATTGAATTTTAGGATATCGCTTCCTTCACTATTCTTTCGATATTGAAAACAAAGATTTCTGATTTATCTTTATTAATCTCTTGGCTTGAGGCCTTGGAATATGAATAAAGGATTTTCTTAATTTCCAATGCCTCTTCCCTCTTCCCTTCCCCATACAACATTGTGTCATCCAAAAACTATTGGTGTATTTTTGGGTCTAATTCTGATGTAATTTTTATAGCTCTAATATCTCTCTCCTCTCTTGCCTTGGTTATTGATCTTCCTAGAGATTTTTCTAGAATAATGAATAAGAATGGAGAAAGAGGGTCTCCTTGTTTAAGTCCCCTAGAAATATTAAATAAGCCATCTGGGGACCCATTGATCATAACTAAGATTTTTGGTGCATGTTGAGATACATTAAAATTGAGACTGACCCATTGTTTTGAGAAACTAAATGCTTTCAAAATTTTACATAAGAAACTCCAGTCAACCATCTTGTAAGATTTTATTATGTCAATATTTATTAGCATGCTAGGGTTGTGGTTATTTTGAACTGAATGAATGGATTCTTGGACTATTATGACTCCGTCAAAGATGGATCTTCTCTAGACAAAGATGGTTTAATCTTCACTAATGATATTCAGAAGAATCTTCTAAATTCTACAAGAAAGGGTTTTTGTCAGTATTTTATACAAGGTATTACAAAGAGATATGGGTCTGAAGTTACCCAAGTTCCTAACCCTCTCCAATGCATCTACCACTTCATCCCCTATAAAATGCCAACACTTTTGAAAAAAGAAAGCTGGAAATCCATCTGGTCTAGGTGCTTTGTTTGGTTTTAACCGCATTACTATCTTTTCTATTTCCTCCTTTGAGAATTTAGAAATGAGTGTTTTATTATATTATGATGATATGATTCTTGGAATATTGGATAGGAACTCATTTTGATGAATAAAACTAGAGTTATCCAAATTATTGAGTATGTTGTCAAAATGTTGAACTGCTTCCTCGGCTACCTCTTTGGGATCTTCTATTGCGGTACCATCCCTTTTCCTAATTTTGGTTATCCTATTGGCCATCATCCTCTACTTTGTGCCATTGTGGAAAAATTTGGTATTTCTTTCCCCTTCCTCAATCCATGTTTCTCTTGATTTCTTTTTCCAAAAGGTCTCCTCTTTTTCCAAAACATCTTTATACTCACTAACCAATCATTTTTATGAGTGGTAAAGTTAAACATCCATCCCCTTCTCCATTACCTCCTTATTGGTGGTTTCTAGCTCTTGTTAAATCCTATTTTTTTCTTTAGAGATGTTTCCAAAACTTTTCTTGTTCCACTCCTTTAGTTTATTCTTTAATATTTTCAATTTAGATACTAGGAAATATAATTTAGGCCCAAACACCTCTGATTCTTTCCACCATTCTTCCAGATGATTAATCCGATTCTCATTTCTTAACCACATTTTCTCAAATTTAAAGGGGCATCATGAGGGTTGTTGGTATTCTAGTATGTTAAGTAGGATAGGGAAGTGATTTGATCCTAACTTCAGTAAAACTTCTAAAGACGTAGTAAAGGAAAAATTCACTAAGTTTTCTCTGATAAAGAATATGTCAATTTTTTTTCTGTGATATAGCTTAATCCAAACCTTCTATTGTTCCATGTGAATGTTTCTTTGTCCAATTTGATTTCCAATAGATTATTATTATTCATCCAAGCATAAAATTCTTTAGATGATTGGGGTATTCTACTGATACCTCCTCTCTTCTCATTCTTACTAAGAATGGCATTGAAATTTCCCCCTAAAATACAGGTTTGTTTTGGGACTATGTCAAGAAAATTCATCAAATCTTTCCAAAATAAGAGGTTATCCTTATTTTGGATTGGATCATATATGGTGATTATGATGAATTGAAATTTGAACTTAATACACTTTACTAACCTGTTAATCTAATTCTTCCTTTCTTCTAATTTTGTAAATGCTACCATTCTTGGATCCAAGACTATCCCCAATCCTCCAGAAGTTCCTTTCATAGGAGTACCTATCATATTCATAATCCCTAAACTTTTCTTTTAATTATCTTTTTCCTTATAAGATAATTTAGTTTCTTGTAATAATATTATATCTGCTTTAATTTTTGATATGGAGTGTTTGACTATCTGCTTCTTGTTAGGGGAATTAATGCCCCTAACATTCTAGGTAATGATATTCATCCTTTTGTGGGAGGTCACTTTCTCTCCCAAAATTTATTAGAGTAGTAATTTTGGCTTGGTCCTCTGCATTTCCTTCCTTGGCCCTTAGCTCTAAGAGTGACTTTCTCCCTCTTTTTTGGCTGATCTTGGCACAGTCTGGGGTGTCTTTCCCCATTTCCATATTTTCCAAGACTAAGCGAGACTCTATTTATTCTGCTTCTATGATCCCTAATTCAATTATGTCCTCCATAAAATCCACCTCTTTCATCTCTATTGGTTTTGAAATCAGTAGTTGCTTCTCATTTTGCTGCTCCTCCTCGCTAATGAAACTCAATTATATTTTGCTTCAGATTGTCTAAAACCTCATTGCATATGTATTCAATTCCCATTTCTACTTCCTTTGCATTTACTTTTTCTATTCTCTCACTTTCCTTAACTTCTTCCAATATTCTAGCTTTAGTGGGTGGATCATTATCATCTTCTGCTGCATTAGGCTGCTCTTGGTTTCCTAATGGAATTCATGATATAACCTCCTCTTTGGTACCATTTTATTTCTCCAGGGTTGATGGTTATGTACTCAAAGTTATTAATGATTTCTACTGATATGATTTGTCTCCTTCAATCCCGATGCTAGTATACTTGTTACTATCAATTATTGCCCCATTAATCATGTCATCTAGATTATCCAAAACAGGGAGGGAAACTGTGTGAGGCCTCACCCCAACCCATCATAGCATTATTGATCCATTCACATTTTGATACTTTATGTTTTGATACTTAGATACATTTTTTGATCATTCTGAAAAAGACTCATGATATTATGTTTTATGATGATGACTACAATATGTGGACTATATTTTGATGTAGATTAGAACCTAGAACATATGGTTGATTTTGGTTATACCTACTTAGATACGTGATTTGATGAGAAAGATTTAATCATGATTAGATTTGATTATTTCATAGATTATGCTTTAAGTTAGGAAGCAGCATGGATAATATGTCATGATGATTTATGAAGATACTACGTTTAAACATTACTGAATGAAAATTGTAATTAGGAATTGAATACTACATATTGATTAATGTTGCTAATTATGAATTGTATATATATATATTTGCATGTTATTTTATTGCCTTGGACTACTGATGCTTGAGTTTAGTGTACAGGAAAGAGAACCATGGAATTATTTGGAGAATTAGGGCTAAACACATGTGAATTGAGTAAGACAAGGTTTAATCTGATTAAGAGATTTAAACCTCGTTGTAATGTGATCTTCTTTGTAAACATGATTTGTATGTGTGTTAATAGTTTAAATTCATGTTGTTAATTGGACATGTCATTTATGAATGTGATGTGTATTTTATGGTGTCACTTGACACTTGTATTGTCCATGTGGATGGTGACATGTCAATTAGGGTTTGGGCACGAATCATCTAACCTTATAGGATATTATATTAATCCCACTTGCATGTAGATGTCTTGTAGGGATCACATCAAGTTGGAACTCGGATTTGAACTTCAGAGGTACTTTAGAGGGGTCAAAAGTGACCCTAGAGTATATTTTTGGCCAAAATTAGCTAACCCTAGGGGGTTACCTTGGGTTGGGGGCTACTTTTTACCTAAGGGCAAGTCTAGATCACCAATATGGCCCCCCCAAAAAGGCTATTTTTCAAAAGTGGCGAAAATGGAGATGGCCACATGCATCTAACTTGTCCCACACTCCTTACTAACCCACAATTAAGAGGGGGGACAAGAGGGAAGACCAAAGGACTAGAGGGCATGTCTCAGTAATTGCTAGTTCTTGAGTACATTTTTAGAGGTCTTTTTAGGGGCTCGGAGAGACTTAGTGGGTGTTCACCCACTCTCTAATTCTAGAGACACTTAGGGTTGGAGAAAGGAAAAATTCAAGGGGATAAGGGCTCTACTCAACTTCATTCTTCCATTTGCATTGGACCAAGGTTTGTGGTCTTACCATGGAAAAGCTTTCTTTGTTTTGAAAATTCATGAGGAAGATAGTTTTGTGTAGAATGTATTTGTAGAAATGCATATTACTCTTGCTATGGAGGAATGATTATTGAATTGATATTTTGATGTTTGTAGTGTGAAATGAACTTGTGAAATCTTGTATGCAATGTTCTTTGTAAACCTTTTCATTGTTGTGTTGGGTTGGGGATGCATTTGTATTTTGTATCATTCTTTGTTCTTTTGTTTTTTGGGAGTGTTGTTCATGGGAGTTGAAGGCATCACTCACCCTTTGGGAAGGGAAGTAGTAGCCTTGGGTGAAGGGGTTAGTTGGGCTCTCCATTGTAGTGAGAGTCTCTTCTCTTGGAGAAGAGGGAAAATTTTATGGGGTATGGGCTCCATGAAGCCATGTTGTAAATCTTGTATTTGAGAATGGAAATGACAAAAATGTGTATATGGAAGAAATGTGAATATAGCCTTGGAAAGGCATGGAAAATACTTATTGGGAATTTTTATTGGTATGGAATTCTCCTCCTTGGAAAATCCCACCTTCACCCTACATCAATGGGTTGTTTGAATCCATTTGTGAAGCCACGGTTTGGGAGTTTAATGTAGTTTTTCTTATGTGTGTGTGTTGAGCATTTGTTGTTGTATGAAACCATTTAGCCCTTGGTTCTCCAAGCTCGGGGGTGGTCTCCTTGAGACCTTAGATGGGAGGTGAGCTCTCCATGGTTTTCCTCAATCATTTGCAGGTTTGAAGGCTATGTCTTTGCAAAGGAAAAAGCTTTGGAGAGAGTTTTTTTTTTGGTGCCTTGTGGAAGCAAACTTAAAGTGTTGCATTGTTAAAACCTTGAAATGGGAAACATCTTATTTTGTTTATTATATTGAGCAATAGTGAAATATACCAAGTTATATGTGAAATTTATCCTTGTTATTGTCAAATGGATTCAATGTTGTAATTAAAGTAATGTATTTTAGCTCTTAGAATGTAAAGTTGTATGTTGAGATTTATATTGGAAATAGAATGATGTTGCAATATTTTTGTGGTCATTATATTGTATGCTATCTTATATTCATTGGAACATTCTCTTAATAGCATTTGTTTGGGTGTTAAGTATGAATGGATTATTCAATAGTGAATAAACAAAGAAAATAAGCTAAGTGGAAAGACCAAATAAAATGGTAAATAGATACCTACAGGTTTTTGGAAAATGTAAGTGAAAAATTCCCATACATTTTCCTTTACCACAGTCAATATTCTATTCAAAAATAAAACTTCCACTTGCTCTTCAACAAATAATAATAATAATAAAAAATAATATAAGTCCACTTAGATCACCCTATCTAAGGACAGAGCCAAGTGGGTGGGACCCATCTAGGTAGCCACCCAAGAAGCCTAAAAGTTCCTTTAAAAAAATAAATATAAGTATATTATTACAAAGGAGCCCAAAATTCTTTTAATTAAATAATTATCTATAAAAACAAAATGTAGACACTTACCCTTGCAAAATCCGTTTGCAATTAAAAGTAATGTTTTAAAAAAAATAAATTTAAAAATAAAAAAAAAAATTAAATAAGTTTGGAGGGGAACCCGTGGTCCCCACACCCTCCTCCCTTTTCACGCAAGAGCTTGCCGTGATAGGGAGTACTCCTGCCACGATAGGTTACTTCCTCTGCCATGACGGTACTGTGAGATGGAGTACTTTGTTGCCGTAGGGTACTTCTCTATCGCAGCAGAGCGGGCCCTGTCAATCCCAACAAGGGACTTTAAACAATGTTTAAAATTTTTTTTTATTGTTTAATTTAATTTTTGATTAATGTTTTTTTTATAAAAAGTTTAATTTATTTTGAAAATTATTTTATATAAATTTAATTTAGTTAATTTATAAACAAAGGAATTTTTTTTAATTAAAATTTAATTTAGTTAATTTAATTGAATTAATTTGTTCTATTAGAATTCATTTAATTTGTGTTATCAAATTATGTTTAGTTAATTTAATTTAATTTCTTTATTTAATGCATTTAGATAGTTTTTATTCAATTCAGTCGGGTTACTTGATTAGTCTAAACTATATAATTAACTTAGTTAATTTCACTTTATTTTAAGAAGATTTCTTTGTATAGTTCATTAAAGAGAACGTTGACATAAGGATATTTTTTTATAATTAGTTTAATCACTATTCTATTTAGAAATTAGTAAATTTAATAATGTTATTAGTTGATTCTTAACTAAGAGTATTCATTCCACTTTATGATAATGTAGGTTTGCCTAAATTATAATTAAACCTACAAAAACTTAACCTTTCCTTCGTATAATCAACTTACACATGCACCCAAAGATCGACTCGCCATTCACCCAATAACTTTTTGAGTTATCTTCCGACTTGAGACTAGACTCTATGCGCAATTTAGATTCATAACTCGAGATGTACTTGATAAGATAACCTTAGTAAACTCAACCGTGCAACTAGAAGTTTATTTATATCTGCAACCCCCACTTCACCTTACGATTTGGAACAACCTAATGATTTATCATCACATCTAGCATCCTTTTAGCGAACTTGGTATCCTATGCAGACACCTGTTAGCATGATGGTGGATATGGTAGACCTATGCAACTCTTTTGGCGGTCGCTTGTTGTTTATAACTTGTTGATCTAGAAACCCTAGGCTATGGTTGGTCTTTCTATAGTTAACTTATCCTTGAAACTTATGAATGTATCGTCATCCATCTAGTTTTTTTTTTTTAAATTGTTGCATTTTTGTTTGGTTTATTTTGGGCATGACATTTGGTATCAGAGAAAATTTTCGATATTGGAACCTAAACCCATTACGTTTCAACTCACCTAAACTAAAACTATTGTGTAGGATTCTTATCGTCACACAGGCTAGCCAATGAGGCAGGGGTTGTAGGGCTATACATGTTGGGGCAGGATAGGGGGTGGACCACCTTTGCCACATCCACCACCTCCACCACCTCAGAACCCTAACCAGGATATCCTAGATGTCTTCCAGAATCTGATTGGGGTGATTTAGCAGAGACTACCACCCATAGTCCCATAGCTAGAATAGCAGATTCTCAGAAGGGAAGCACAGATCCCAGGAGGTGATAGAGAAGTTGGTAGAGAGGAGTAGGAGTCCTCCACCTAGGCTTGTTGAGGGCCATGGTGATCATGAGGGTGAGTCAGTTCAACAATTAGAAGTACCACCCGAGCATGAGATACATATCCGAGAGAGACCCCTTAGAGATGTTGGAGATGAGATCCGAGAGTTATTGCGACTCCAGCCACCCTTGTTTTTGGGATCCATTGACAGATCAGTAGCAGAGGCTCGGTTACAGAGTTTAAAGTGATGCCTTGGATTATGCCATAATGGGAGTAATCTAAAGGCATGACTTGGAGTCCATCTTCTACGGGAGAGAGTCTCTACTTGGTGGAAGTAGGAGGAGGCCATGGGTGGCATTGGTATTGACACACTCACTTGGGAGTCTTTTGTGGTCTGTTTCTGAGAGAGATACCTCTTTGAGCATTTCAGACAGAGACAAATAGAGGAGTTCCATGATCTCCAATAGAGAGGTCTCACAATGACCTTGTATGAGAGTTAGTTTCTTGAGCTCCTTCCATACGTGGATTATATGAAGGATGAGAAACTGCATATCCATCATTTCATTAAGGGACTTAACATGTCTCTTTAGGGTACAATACGTCTCTCCTTTCCTACCACATTCAGAGAGATAGTTGAGATGACACTTGTAGCTGAGGATATCTATACTAGAAAGGAGTCTCAAGATCGGTCTCAACACCGAAACCCCTCTTCTTAGCAGTCAAGATAGTAGAGACTCCCTTGTGAGGGGAAACAAAATCATTCAATAGGATCCTTTAAGGGTCAACAGTCTCAATAGCAGGGATCTCAGCAGTATTCTAGACAAAGGCCTTCACAGGGTTATCAAGGCTCTAAACCCAAACATTGGTAGTCTCAAGGCCCTAAATAGGATCAGAGGACATAGACCCCTCAACCACAACCATCTAGGATGCAACAGTCCTCTAGGGGTGGATACAGTGGTTCCAGTAGGACTGGAGGACCACATCAGTCTAGGACACAGGGAGTATAGATTCAAACTTGAGGGCCGTGTTACAATTGCGGTGGCATGGGTCATATAGCAAGAGAGTTCCCACAGGGGTAGTCAATCGGTGGTAAGAGAGGGGCTACCTCAGAGCCTATAGTTGGAGATATGGGTAGATCCCATAGAGTATTTGTAGTTATTGATAACCGCCAAGCTGAGCATCAGGCCATGGTCAAAGAGGCCACATGTATGATTCGAGGTATCAATATTTCTATCTTGTTTGATTCAAGAGCCACTGACTCCTTTATATCTCCATATGTAGTGGAGTGTTGCGGGCTGTTGGTAGTTAGTCAGGATGTCAGTTGGGAGGTCCAGTTAGCCTCAAGAGCTAGAGTGTCAATTAGTTCCTTAGTTCGCAGCTGTCAAATTTAGATTGGTGACATGACCATGATATCTGATCTCCGCATTACCCCTATAGGTTTTTATATGATTTATTCCTTGGCATGGATTGTCTATATGCCCACTGCATCAAGATGGATTGTCGACGGAAGAGGGTTGAGTGCGTTGATGATCATGGTACTTCTATGGTGATATTTGGGGTACAGAGACCTGTATCTCTTCACATGATTTTTGCTATGCAGCTAAGGTGGTGCATGTAGAGGGGATGTCAGTTATTCACCATCACCATTAGTGATAGAGACAAGGATTCAAAGGGAGAGCCTTCACTCAAGCATTATCCTATTCTTCAGGAGTTTGTAGATGTATTTCCTTTCGAGCTACCTAGTATGCCACCACCTAGGGCAGTTGAATTTTATATAGACCTTATGCCAAGAGATGAGCCTATATCTAGAGCACCCTACAAGATGACCACACATGAGCTCAGTGAGCTCAAGATTCAGTTAGAAGAGCTCTTAGAGAAATGGCATATTCGACCTATTGTATCACCTTGGGGTGCACCAGTGATTTTTGTGAAGAAGAAGGATGGATCAATCAGGTTGTACATTGACTATTGATAGTTGAATAAAGTAACAATTAAGAACTGATACCCACTCCTTAGGATTGATGATTTATTTGATTAGTTGCAGGGTGCCCGTGTATTCTCGAAGATAGATCTAAAGTCAGGATACCATCAATTGAGAATTGTAGAGAGTGATATCCACAAGACTACCTTTCATATGAGGTATGGTCACTATGAGTTCACAGTAGTGCCATTTGGCCTCACAAATGCTCTAGCTATGTTCATGAGCCTCATGAACGAAGTATTTCATACATTCTTGGATACTTTTGGTAGTGTTCCTTGATGAAATTTTGATATATTCTCGCAATGAGGAGGAGCATGAGGAGCATCTGAGACAGGTTTTGCAGCACTTGAGAGAGAATCAGTTATATGGAAGCTTATCAAAGTGTGATTTCTTTAGACCCGAGGTGCATTATCTTGGTCATGTTATATCCGATGATGGGATCTTTATAGACACATCAAAGATTAGAGCCATTATGGATTGGCCAACACCCACCAATGTCATAGAGGTCAGGAGTTTTATGGGTCTAGTAGGTTATTACATACGGTTTGTGGCAAGATTTTCTAGATTAGCTCATCCCATCACTTCTCTTTAGAGAAAAGGGAAGAAGTATGAGTGGCCTGAGAAGTGTGAGAGAGCTTTCCAGGAGCTCAAGAGAGCCCTCACTAGTGCACTAATTTTAGCAGTGCCAGATCCTTCATCAGACTTTGTTGTATGCACTGATGCTTCATTGGATGGTTTAGGAGTAGTCCTTATGCGGGATGGTCATCCTATAGCTTTCTATTCTAGGAAGCTAAAGACTCATGAGCTTAATTACCCTACTCACAACCTAGAGCTCGTAGTGGCAGTTCATGCTTTAGTGAGATGGTGACACTTTCTTCTAGGTCACTGATTTGAGCTTCATTTAGATCACCAGAGCCTACAGTATATCTTTACATAGCCTAATCTTAATGATAGGTAGAGAACATGGATGGAGTTCTTATGTGAGTATGATTTTGATGTTCATTACATCAAGGGGAAAGAGAATGTAGTTGTAGATGCCTTGAGTAGGAGATGACATGAGCTCTCATCTATGACTACCAATACAGATCCAAGAGAGTGCATTTTGCATCATTTTCTAGAGGATGGCTTATATGTGGAGGTTTGTCAGTTTATCCTTTCTTAGAGACCTCTTGAGGGGAGATTTGCAGAGTATTCTTTAGAGTTTGATGGCCTACTACGCCATATGATATGTATCTATGTACCTTCTATGGGTGACTTGTGATAGTTTATTGTGCTTGAGGCTCATAGAGAACCTTATGTAGCTCATCTGAGAGTTAAGAAGTTGCATGCCGATTTGAGACAATTGTATCATTGGCCATGCATGAGATTGCATATTGTCAGCATAGTTGCTAGATGCCTAGAGTGTCAGAGGGTGAAGGCCGAGCATAGTCATCTAGGTGGACTCCTACAACCACATGAGATACCAGAGTGGAAGTGGGATACTATCTCCATGAATGTTATAGTTGGTCTTCCTTTGTCCTCTCATTGTCATGATACCATCATGGTGACAGTCGACACATTGACCAAAGTCACCCACTTCTCACCCGTTCATACCACATTCACAGTGCCAGTAGTGGCATAGGTATTCTTGTGGGACATTGTCAGACTTCATGGAATTCCTTGTAAGATCATCTTAGATAGAGCCTCACTTTTTACATCCTCCTTTTGGAAAGAGCTTCAGGCAACATTGGGCACTAGGCTAAATTTCAGTACAACATACCACCCATAGACAAATGGATAGACATAGAAGGTTAATCAGGTGTTAGAGGATATGTTACACATGTATGTGATGGAGAATCAGGTCAAGTGGGAGGAGTACCTTCATCTGGTTGAGTTTTCCTATAATAATGGGCATCATTCCTCTATAGGTCTGCCACCATATCAGGCCTTGTATGGTAGACCATGCACCACACCACTGAGTTGGGGTAGGATTGAGGATAGAATATCTATTGGACCTTAGTTGGTCAAGGAGATGGAGCAACAGGTGGTTTTGATTAGATAATGTCTTAAAGAGGCTTAGGATAGATAGAAGAAGTATGCTGATGCGAAGAGGGTTGATTGAGAGTATATGGTTAGAGATAGGGTTTTCTTGAGAGTGCACCTGCATAAGAGTCCAATCTATTTTGGAAAGGGCTCTAAGTTAGTGCCTGGCTTTGTTGGACCTTTCAAGATCTTGGAGAGGATAGGACCAATTTCCTATCATCTAGCTTTGCCACCCAGCCTGTCTCGTATCCACAATGTGTTTCATGTATCTGTGTTATGGAAATATATTTATGATGAGTCTCACATTATAGATTGGGATTCCTTTTAGGTGGAGTCGGATGAGCAGCTAGCCTTGGAGCCCATTCACATTTTAGCCCGATGAACCTTAGCACTTCAAGGCAGAGAGCTGGACCGGGTTAGGGTCCAGTGGGATTGTTATGATGAGGTCACGACTTCATAAGAGGATGCAACATAGATGAGATCACAGTACCCATACCTTTTTGATGAACTATAGGAGGAAGTTCATGCCTAGAGGGGGAGGATGTGAGGCCTCACCCCGACCCATCATAGCATTATTGATCCATTCACATTTTGATACTTTATGTTTTGATACTTTGATACATTTTCTGATCATTGTGATAGAGACTCATGATATTATTTTTTATGATAATGACTACATTATGTGGACTATATTTTGATGCAGAGTAGAACCTAGAACATATGGTTGATTTTGGTTATACTTTCTTAGATATGTGATTTGATGAGAAAGATTTAATCATGATTAGATTTGATTATTTCATAGATTATGCTTTAAGTTAGGAAGTGGCATGGATAATATGTCATGATGATTTATAAAGATACTATGTTTAAACATTACTGAATGAAAATCGTAATTAGGAATTGAATACTACATATTGATTAGTGTTGCTAATTATGAATTGTATATATATTTTTGCATGTGATTTTATTGCCTTGAACTACTAATGCTCGAGTTTAGTGTGCAGGAAAGAGAACCATAGAATTATTCAGAGAATCAGGGCTAAACACATGTGAATTGAGTAAGCCAAGGTTTAATCTGATTAAGATATTTAAACCTCATTGTAATGTGATCTTGTTTGTAAATGTGATTTGTATGTGTGTTAAT
Organism: Chamaecyparis obtusa; assembly: GCA_027943335.1. NCBI lineage: Eukaryota > Viridiplantae > Streptophyta > Pinopsida > Cupressales > Cupressaceae > Chamaecyparis > Chamaecyparis obtusa. Next base: position 611,108 of record BSBK01001924.1, read on the forward strand.
AGTTTAAATTCATGTTGTTAATTGGACATGTCATTTATGAATGTGATGTGTATTTTATGGTGTCACTTGACACTTGTACTATCCATGTGGATGGTGACATGTCAATTAGGGTTTGGGCATGAATCACCTAACCTTATAGGATATTATATTAATCCCACTTGCATGTAGATGTCTTGTAGGGATCACATCAAGTTGGAACTCGGATTTGAACTTCAAAGGTACTTTAGAGGGGTCAAAAGTAACCCTAGAGTGTATTTTTGGCCAAAATTAGCTAACCCTAGGGGGGTACCTTAGGTTGGGTGCTAGTTTTTACCTACGGGGAAGTCTAGATCACCATTATGGCCCTCCAAAAAGGCTACTTTTCAAAAGTGGCAAAAATGGAGATGGCCACATGCATCTAACTTGTTCCACACTCCTTACTAACCCACAATTAAGAGGGGGGATAAGAGGGCAGACCAAAGGACTAGAGGACATGTCTCATTAATTGCTAGTTCTTGAGTACATTTTTAGATGTATTTTAGGGGGCTTAGAGAGACTTAGTGGGTGTTTATCCACTCTCTAATTCTAGAGACACTTAGGGTTGGAGAAAGGAAAAAGTCAAGGGGATAAGGGCTCTACTAAAATTCATTCTTCCATTTGCATCAGACCAAGGTTGGTGGTCTTACCATGGAAAAGCTTTCTTTGTTTTGAAAATTCATGAGGAAGATAGTTTTGTGTAGAATGTATTTGTAGAAATGTATATTACTCTTGCTATGGAGGAATGCTTATTGCATTGATATTTTGATGTTTGTAGTGTAGAATGAACTTGTGAAATATTTTATGCAATGTTCTTTGTAAACCTTTTCATTGTTGTGTTGGGTTGGGGATGCATTTGGATTTTGTATCATTCTTTGTTCTTTTGGTTTTGGGAGTGTTGTTCATGGGATTTGAAGGCATCACTCACCCTTTGGGAAGGGAAGTAGTAGCCTTGGGTGAAGGGGTTAGTTGGGCTCCCATTGTAGTGAGAGTCTCTTCTCTTGGAGAAGAGGGAATATTTCATGGGGTATGGGCTCCATGAAGCCATGTTGTAAATCTTGTATTTGAGAATGGAAATGACAAAAATGTGTATAAGGAAGAAATTTCAATATAGCCTTGGAAAGGCATGGAAAAATCTTGTTGGGAATTTTTATTGGTATGGAATTCTCCTCCTTGGAAAAGCCCACCTTCACCCTACATCAATGGGTTGTTTGAATCCATTTGTGAAGCCACAGTTTGAGAGTTTAATGTAGTTTTTCTTATGTGTGTGTGTTGAGCATTTGTTGTTGTATGCAACTGTTTAGCCCTTGGTTCTCCAAGCTCGTGGGTGGTATCCTTGAGACCTTAGATGGGAGGTGAGATCTCCATGGTTTTCCCCTTTCATTTGCAGGTTTGAAGGTTATGTCTTTGCAAAGGAAAAAGCTTTGGAGAGAGTTTCTATTTTTATGCCTTGTGGAAGAAAACTTAAAGTGTTGCATTGTTAAAACCTTGAAATGGGAAACATCTTATTTTTTTTATTGTATTGAGAAATAGTGAAATATACCAAGTTATATGTGAAATTGATCCTTGTTATTGTCAAATGGATTCAATGTTGTAATGAAAATAATGTATTTTAGCTCTTAGAATGTAAAGTTGTATGATGAGATTTATATTGGAAATAGAATGATGTTGCAATCTTTTTGTGGTCATTGTATTGTATGCTATCTTATACTCGTTGAAACATTCTCTTAATAGCATTTGTTTGGGTGTTAAGTATGAATGGTATTCCTCTTTAGACATGAAGGAAGTAGGAAGTAAATTAGCTAATGGAATTAACTTGGGTAGCATAATGTTTTGTAGACCTATTTGCCCCTATAGAATTGGGCAATTTCATTCATCCTATGTGAGCATTCATGTTAAAAGATGTAAAAATTATTAGTCTCGATGTCAAAAAAATAGTGAATGAACAAAGAAAATAAGCTAAGTGGAAAGACCAAATAAAATGGTAAATAGAGACCTACAGGTCTTTGGAAAATGTATGGGAAAAGTTCCCATACATTTTCCTTTACCACAATCAATATTCTATTCAAAAATAAAACTTCCACTTGCTCTTCAACAAATAATAAAAAAAATATGATTATAAAAATAATATAAGTCCACTTAGATCACCCTATCTAAGGACAAAGCCAAGTGGGTGGGACCCATCTAGGTCACCACCCAAGAAGCCTAAAACTAGTTCCTTTAAAAAATAAAATATAAGTATATTATTACAAAGGAGCCCAAAATTCTTTTAATTAAATAATATCCTATAAAAAAAATGTATACACTTACCCTTGCAAAATCCGTTTGCAATTAAAAGTAATGTTTAAAGAAAAATAAAAATAAAAATAAAAATTAATTAAATAAGTTTGGGGGGGAACCCGTGGTCCCCACACCCTTCTCCCTTTTCGCGCAAGAGCCTTCCGTGACAGGGAGTACTTTTGCCACGACTGGGCACTTCCTCTACCACGGCGGTGCCATGACAGGGAGTACTCTATCACGACAGGGTACTTCTTTGCCACGACAGAGCAGGCCCCGCTAGTCCTAACTAGGGACTTTAAACAATGTTTAAAAGGTTTTTTTTAATTGTTTAATTTAATTTTTGATTAATGTTTTTTTTATAAAAAGTTTAATTTAATTTGAAAATTAATTTATATAAATTTAAATTAGTTAATTTATAAACAAAGGAGTTTATTTTAATTAAAAATTTAATTTAGTTAATTTAATTAAATTAATTTGTTCTATTAGAATTCATTTAATTTTTGTTATCAAATTATGTTTAGTTAATTTAATTTAATTTCTTTATTTAATGCATTTAGATCATTTTTATTCAATTCAGTCAGGTTACTTGATTAGTCTAAACTGTATAATTAACTTAGTTAATTTCACTTTGTTTTAAGAAGATTTCTTTGTATAGTTCATTAAAGAGAACGTTGACACAAGGATATTTTTTTAATAATTAGTTTAATCACTATTCTATTTAAAAGTTAGTAAATTTAATAATGTTATTAGTTGATTCTTAACTAAGAGTATTCATTCCACTTTATGATAATGTAGGTTCGCCTAAATTATAATTAAACCTCCGACAACTTGACCTTTCCTTTGTATACTCAATGTACACATGCACCCGAAGATCGACTCGCCATTGACCCAATAAATTTTTGAGTTATCTTCCAACTTGAGACTAGACTTTATGCGTGATTTAGATTCATAACTCAAGATGTACTCGACAAGCTAACCTTAGTAAACTCAACCGTGCAACTAGAAGTTTATTTATATCTGAAACCCCCACTTCACCTTGTGATTTAGAACAACCTAATGATTTATCATCGCATCTAGTGTCCTTTTAGAAAACTTGGTATGCTATGCAGACACCTCTTAGCATGATGGTGGATATGGTAGACCTATGCAACTCTTTTGGCCATCGCTCATTATTTATAACTTGTTGAACTAGAAATCCTAGGCTATGGCCGGTCTTTATATAGTTAAATTATCCTTGAAACTTATGAATGTATCGTCATCCATCTAGTTTAAAAAAAAATTGTTGCTTTTTTGTTTGGTTTACTTTGGGCATGACAAACTGCTTCATTATCCTCAATCTCTCCCAATTCCAACCTCGATTCTCTCAAAAACATCTGCTCCTCAACTGGTTTCTCTGACACGGTGGGAAGATAGGAAATTCTTTCTAACCTTTCCTGGGAAACTTCCATCTTTTCAGCATAGTTTATCTTATTACTCTAAGGCTGAGTGGAGTCCTTATCATTTTTAGGGGGGTTGATATTGAAGGAGTTATTTCTTGTTGGATAATAAAACCCCCCTGATTATCATTGAAATAAATTACAACCCCATCAAGGGTTTTGGGGACACTGACATTTTTTTTATTAGTAGTTCCTTATTATCTTTAAAGAGGGGGAGGTTCCATCTATCCACCCCTTTATTTATATAAATATCTCCTTGGTAAATACATGGTTTGAGAAGATATGTTTCATGGTTAGTTATAATATTAATAGGTCTAAGAATATTAGCATTGTATCCCTGAGAGATTAACCAACATTTTAATAGTAGAGGATCTACAATCACAAAGTTCTATAGGTAAAAAATCCACCCAGTAAATTACTGACTCTAATTAAGATTTGGTTGTGAAATAATTCTACAAGAACATTATAAAACTCTATTCATCTAGAAAATTTCAAACCTTTAAAATCTTATGGTTTAAAATCAGGCCTCCAATCAAAGAATTTGATAGAATAACCATTGAAATAAAGATGATCACCAGATAATTTTTTTTTCTTTAAATTGATATCTTTGAAATATATATAAAATAAATTATCTGACAGGTTAATAATACTTACATGTCTAGAATAGGTCTCCTTAAACCATTGAGAAATGTCTTCCGAGTCAAGCTTAAAGCCACACCATTTAGCAAAGAGACCATGGTTCTTGCAATGAGTCCACATACTAGCACTTGATTGATCCTTAACCTCCAAAGTAATAGACTCCTCCACCTCAGTCCTAGGATTTTGTTCTTTTGAAAGATTGAGTTGCATCTCTTCATTGGCCAATTTTTTAGTTTTCTTTTTCCAAATGTTAGAGGTTTTATTTTTATTGAACATTCCAGATCTTGGAGGACAAAGCCACTTTGGAATTGGGGGGAAGATATTGTTTGATATTTGGATGATCCTAAGATGATAGAGGTTTTTTACCAAGTTTAATTCAGTTAGCTCCTCTAGTGAATTTAGGAATGTCACTTGTAATGGGAGTAATCCACAATTATTTTCCTTGAGGCGCTGATCCAAAATTATCTTAAATATCTCTATCCTTGCCCCTATTTACAATGATCTTATTATTTAGGTCTCTTTTATCTCTCTAACTTCTTACCAAGTGCCATCTATCATCCTCCTCAAAATGTTTGAATTAACCATATTTGATCTAGGGTTCACTCTTCCTCCTATCCACCCTTTGAATCCATTTGTAGATATAGAGTTGTTTGGATGTGTAGCCTTATTACTAGTCAAAGGAGGCCTTGGAGCCCTATAATGGCTTCGAAACACAAAGTTCTTATTTTTCCAAGGTGATTCCTTTTGAAGAATAACAAATTGATTTCTCGTGTTTAGGCATTCTGCCCTAGTCGTAGGGATGCTATAGAAAGTTTTCTTAAAAATTTGACTTGTTTCCTTTTTATCATAGTCACAAGTAGAAGAGCCATTTTTCAGTGAATTTTATTTAAAGGAACAACCCCCCACTATGTAATTAATTTAATCAATTAATTACATAGTTCAATTAAATAATCAAATCCAACCCATATAATTCCCATGCATGACTATTTTAATTAATTATTTGAATTAATTAATTCCTAAATTCTTTCAAAAACTACATGTGGACAAAAATCAATTAACCAATGAGGAAAGGGGATTGGGAGCACATGGATCACTGTAAGGCTTTGCTATCTTAGCCATTAATTTAGCCTTTTCTATCCTATCCCCTACCCTTGAAAAATACTATAAATAGGATGGACTCTTAGAAATCCATCCACCTTCATTTGCATCCATACTATAGCTAAATTTTCATCCATGTTTAGAGTAATTTAAATTCAATTTATCTTTGCATTTGCATAATTAGCTTTCAATTCATCATGATCTAGCATAATTATCTTTCAATTCATCAATTTAGCTTTATTTCACATTATCTAGCTTATCTTTGCACTCTCATACTAAGGATTGTCACTTTAGGAGTGCTTTTGTAGTCGAGAGCATGATTTTAGTCTTCTTAGTTAGAGATTCATAGGATTCTTATTGATTTTTTCAATTCAAAGTTGGTAAATAAGATAGATCTTTACATTTTGAATTATTGTTTAATCAAACTAATCCTATGTAGGTATTTCTTATACACACTATTCAAGGAAGGAAAAAACCGCAACCTAAAAGTTAGAGTAGGGATACATAGAACTTGTCACCCAAGTGCTGAATTCCTAGATATTTTTTTTGTTGAAATGAGACAATTATAGATAATTTTAAACTATGGAGGCTTACATTGATAGATGATAAGCATGGTTGGTTTCTCACTGATGTCGCCAAATTCAACAAAGTGTATAAGTAGTATGTGAAAAATGAAGACATGTGCCATATGAAACTTTTAAATATCTCACACAACAAATTATATAATTTTCTCAATAATCAGAAGTGAAGTACCAAATTGTATAATTCACACAAGATTGAGCTAGAATTAATGAATGTGAATGGGCCATTTTAGTATATATATTTTGAAGATTTTATTTTGTCAATTTCAAAATTTTAAGTCAAGTTAAATATTGTATAAGTAATATGTGATTGAATTGTGATTTTCAAGTTCTAATTCAAATTATTTTATGTGAAAGATTATTTTTCCTAATTTTAGAACATTTGAGCATCTTATAAGGCTTTGTATATTTTTTTACTCTACAATCAATAATCTATTATTTTAGTAGGATATCTGACACTCCTTTCTTTCCAAATTCAATTGTTCTAATACATAGATTTTCACATTCAAGTGAGACTATTTATGTGGCTTCTTTTATGTCATTGTTTCATAGCCTCATTGAAATTCTTGCAAAATGTGGAATCATAGGCAAGCCACTTGAACTATTTTATTAAAAGTAACGATTTAATGTGAAAGCATAGGCAAGCCACATGAAATTCTACATATGCATATATTTTATTTATGTAAGAATTTATAAGTAATATAATATTAGTATATATCTAAAAAAAATTTATAAAATATTTAGAGAAGCCTATTGTGTTAATCAATTTTCTATATATGTATGTATGTACACACACACACATCTTTGTGTGTGTGTGTCACGTGTTCATGTATGTAATTAAAAATATAAAAATATGTAAACTTTAATAAATGTAAATATTTTAACATATATTATAAAAAGTCTATTATCCAAATCTTATAATTGTAATAATGACAAGTTTCAATTATAGCAAAGTTGTTCCTATAATTCAAATATTGGTGAATCACCTCGCATTGAAAACTACTAGGTCTATGAAAATTAATTATTTCAAATCACCTTTATTGATCATACCTATTTGAAATTTGAAATTTTTTTATACATTAAAAATACATTAGCTTATAGTAATCATAAATAGATTAGACTAATCCTTTGGACATCTCAGTTAAATGTACATCTCCTAGTGAGCCAAATTATTTAGTGACTTCTTATCCTTTGTTAGGGAGCCAACTTATTTAGTGTCTTATTGTATTTTATAGATGAGAAAGGGAATTGCTTCATGTGGTGCTCATTATATGGTCATCCAGGTATTATTATTTTTATTTGCAATGCATAGAGGTGGATTAAAGAACCTCATTTAAGACACCTTGGAGATGGTTCTCGTCAAAATTTTATATGAAATTCATTTTAGAGAGAGAAGTCACTTACAATTTGACTTAGAATATCCAAAGACACCATCATTGCTCCTATTTAAAGATTTAGCCAATACATGGTAATATGCTATGTGTTTATAACTTAGTGATAAATATTATTTAATTTTTTAGTATATTTTAGTATTTTACAAGTGGTCACACATGTATATCTATAAAAAGTAGCGAAATAGAAAAAAAATACTAGTTATAGTGGTATAAGGATTGTGGGTCGTCTAAGAACTTATTTTATTAAGTTGTATGTAATTGTATGATTTTTTTTAATTCATATTTTCATTATAAAAGGAGGAGATTAACTGATTCTAAAATCCCAATCTTATTTTCTATTTTATGCATTTTATATTGATTAATAACATATGTGTTCAGTAAAACTACAACTCAGATCAACTCTTATTTTGAATCAAAATGGACCTATATAGATTTCCTTAGTTTATACCTAGATATGTCAATCTGGGGTCATAGACTAATGAAAGGTATTGTGGTTGTTTTCCCAAGGGATGAAGATATTAAGTTAAGTGGGATGGAATGTAGTTAAATAACTATTCTAAGACACACTTCCTAAGATGATTCACATAGATGAACTAATTCACATTTTTCTAAATTGATTCACATTTCTCAAACTAATTCCCACTTCTAAAGTTGATTCACACTTCTTTAATTCAAAAGGCTAGACTATAGGTTTTGGTTCCTATCTCAATTGTGACAAGAACTAGAATAGTGTGTATTTTTTGTAGAATAATAGATAGAAATCTTACAGAAGTTCCAAAATCATTAGAGAAGATGTTTCAATTAATTATAATTGCGAAGGAAAATATAATTGAAAGAACATTCATAAAGCAACTAAATGATCAAAACATTGATTGATTTATAATCCAAAGAAATATTCTTAGATTAAAATAACTTTTTATATTGCAGCCCATAATTAGAATTTACACAAGTAGAATATTAGGCTAAGATATGACTTGAATATCTCAAATTCTATGAATATATACCATAAAATAGAATGCATTCATTTCTAAAAATACACAAATAATAGTAGAATTGCCACTACAAATTGACATTCAGGTAAACATGAATCATACCATAAAGAAAACCATATTAATTATTAGAATGCACAAAGAACATTAAACATATGAAAATCACCACACCAACTAAGAAAGAGATCACTTGATTACACAAGCAGTGGCCCATGCCTCCTCGATTGCTAGGCAATACAATGAGCCTGGTGCTAGCCTTACACAAACTTAATCACACTGATGCAAATAAATAAATAAAAAATAAAATATTTCATTTATTGAGGTGTGTAGGTGGCATTTTAAAATTTTGTAGAAAGTTCTTGCATTTAATATTTGTAGCTAGGTAGTTACACCTTTCTATTTTATTATTGGCCACAAAGGCATTGTAATTTTCTAATTAGCCCACATGGTGGTGTTTAATATTAATTGGGTGGGTATTTAATATTTATATCAAGGTATTTATAAATATATTTTATCCCACATTGGTTGTGTTGTAATATCTTGGGTGGGAAGTGCCTATATAAAGAAGGCATAGGAGCATTCATAAGAAAGCTCTCAAGTGGTAGGATCTTGTATTGGGAAAAAAACTTAAGTTGCAGAATCTCCTATTGGAGAAAAAGTTCTCAAGTGGTAGAAGCTCTCAAGTTGAAGCTCTTGAATTGTAAGCTCTTGGGTTGTAAGCTTGGAGGATGTAAGATCTCTCATGTTGTAGATCTCATATTTAGAGGAAGCTCTCATGTTGTAAGATCTCTCAAGTTGTAATAATTTTCAAGTATTAATGTATGCTTTGTAAAATATTTTGTTTGTTCTTTGTCTCCATGTTGTTATGTTTTTTTGTTATGAGTTGGTAAGGGTGGTGTGGCCCTTCATCAGTGGTATCAGAGTGGGAGTTCTTGAGTGTGTAGATAGATTGCCAAGTGTGAGGCAGTTTGCACCAAGACTTTGGGTTGGGTGAAATTTTCCCTAAGAGGATGCGAATATGGAGAAGAGAAAAAAGAAGATGACTTTTGTGATTGGATGGATTCTTAGAATTCTTAGACTTAAGAAAATTAGAGAGAGATATCAAGAAGAGACAAGAGTTGTGATACTAGATTTGAAGAAGCAAGTGGTTGAATTAGAAGTGGAGCTGAAAAAGAGAAGAGCGATTCAAAGAGATGATGACAATTCTTTGGATGCAGGAGAGAAATAAGATAAAGTGCAGTATCATGCATGCGATACAAAAGAAGAGTTTGAGCATGAAGATGAAAAGATTTATGAGCCTAAATTTGATGAAGATGATTTGATAATGAAGATTGCAACAGTAGAGGAAGAGTGGAATACCTTGGTTGGAGGTCAAAGGAAAGAAATTATTGCATGCCTTGTTGAAGACACAAAAGAAGAAAATAAAGATGAAGATGTGACAGAGGTAAATTTTTATGAATTATGGGATACTAACTTTGAGATGGATTTGAAAGATAATGATGATGATTTATATGAGGACCTTGCAAGTGATGTTTGGTATGCAAAAAAAGATTTGTATGGTATTATAGAGTTTATTACAAGTGCATTAGATCTTACAAGATTGAAGGAGAATGATAGTTACACTTCCATAGAGTTGATTGCGAAGGAGTATTGTCAGCAGCAAATACTTGTTCCAACTAGGTGTTGGAAAAGAAGGAAAAAAAAAATATATCGACAACAGATACTTGTTCCAAAAAGGTGTTGGAAGAGAAGAAAAAAATATATTAGCAACCGCTACTTCATTTTGTGAATCTATATCTACAAAATTTTTCCTACCTTAGGTGTCTGAGGCAGGAGCATCTTGTATCACAAAAATAAAATGGGGTATGATAAAAAAAAATAAAAATTGGAGGAGAGAGGAAGTGACAAAAATGGAAAAAAAAAAAGAGAAAAAAAAAAGAAAAAAAAAGAAAGAAAAAAAAGAAAGAAAAAAAAAAGAAAAGAAAAGAAAAAAAGGTCATTTCATTTACCAAGGTGCATAGATGGGAAAGATAAATAAATAAATAAATAATAAAATATTTCATTTATCGAGGTGTGTAGATGGCATTTTAGAATTTTGTAGAAAGTTCTTGCATTTAATATTTGTAGCTAGGTAGTTACACCTTTCTATTTTATTATTGGCCACAAAGGCATTGTAATTTTCTAATTGGCCCACATGGTGGTGTTTAATATTAATTGGGTGGGTATTTAATATTTGTATCAAGGTAGTTATAAATATATTTTATCCCACATTGGTTGTGTTGTAATATCTTGGGTGGGAATTGCCTATATAAAGAAGGCATAGGAGCATTCATAAGTAAGCTCTCAAGTGGTAGGATCTTGTATTGGGAAAAAAACTCAAGTTGTAGAATCTCCTATTGGAGAAAAAGTTCTCAAGTGGTAGAAGCTCTCAAGTTCTAGGATCTTGTATTGGGGAATAAGCTCTCAAGTTGAAGCTCTTGGATTGTAAGCTCTTGGGTTGTAAGCTTGGAGGATGTAAGATCTCTCATGTTGTAGATCTCATATTTGGAGGAAGCTTTCATGTTGTAAGATCTCTCAAGTTGTAATAATTTTCAAGTATTTGTATGCTTTGTAAAGCATTTTATTTTTTCTTTGTCTCCATGTTGTTATATTTTTTTTTATGAGTTGGTAAGGGCGGTGTGGCCCTTCATCACACACATTATACAAATACACTAAATAAAAATTGTATATTAAAATGATAATATTTATTTTATATATCAAAATACTATATATCCCAGTCTTTGAAGCATGCACATATTTATACTAAAATGATATAAAAATCTACCCTTGGTTTTTTATGGCCAATCGCCAACAACCCACATAGAATCTGATATATTACAAAATGGTTGCTAGTCCAAAATAGTCCAATAAGAACAACAATGGCTACTAGTAAAATAGAAAATGTATTTTAAAAGTAAAACAAAACAACTTCTTCTATTTCATCCTTGCTTCATCATCATCATCATCATGTTTGATAGCCACATCATCCCTTTCATCCATCTCCTACCATTTGGAATAATTACAAGAATTTATGATAGGAATAATAATTATTTTGAAATAATAGATGGGGATTGAACTACATTATAGGGTACAAAGAGATAAGGCATATTGATTTACAACTAGCAGTAAGGATGGAAATGAAATAATCAGCCAAAGACACAACAACTCTCCCTCCCCCAGCAAAGGGTGAACCATCTATGGGGCACAAGACCATTTGTGAAAGAAACTAAAGACATAATCTAATAATAATGAACACAAAATAAAACTAAAAAAAGAGTTAGTGAAACCATCGATGTGGAGAAAAGGTGACATGCAAAAATATGATCGCAAAGTTTAGAGGAAAGATCACAATCATCACAAAAATGTTGGGTAAAACTATGGTTCAAATTAACTCTTATTTTGACTCAAATTGGACCTATATGAGTTTCCTCAGTTTATACCTAGATATATCAATCTAGGGACATAGACTAATGAAAGGTATCATGGTTGTTTGTCCAAGGTGTGAAGATAGTAAGTTAAGTGGGATGAAATATGGTTAAATAAATATTCTAAGACACTTCCTAAGATGATTCACACTTCTTAAATGATTCACACTTTTCTAAACTGATTCACATTTCTCAAACTGATTCTCACTTCTTAAACTGATTTACACTTCTTTAATTCAAAAGGTTGGACTAAAGATTCTAGTTCCTATCACAATTGTGACAAGAATTATAACCTTGCATACTTGTTGTAGATTAATGGATAGATAGATTATAGAAGTTCCAGAATCCTCAAAATAGATGTTTCAATGAATTACCATTGAGAAGGACAAGAGAATTCAAAGAACATTCATAAACCAACCAAATGATCAAAACATAGATTGATTTATAATCCAAAGAACTATTCTCAAATTAAATTAACTTTTGTATATTGCAGCCCAAAATCAGAATTTACACAAGTAGAATATCAAGCTAAGATATGAATTGAATATCTCAAATGAATATATACCCTGAAGTAGACTACATTCAATTCTGAAAATATACAAACAACAGTAGAGTTGCCACTGCAAATTGACGTTTAGGTAAACATGAATCACACCATAGATAAAATAATATTAATTCCTAGAATGCACAAAGAACATTACACATATAAAACTCACCACACCAACTAAGAAAGAGATCACTTGATAATACAAGAAGTGGCCCTTGCCTCCCCGATCAGCAAGCAATACAATGAACACTAGCCTTACACAAAATTAATTATGCATAATACAGATGCACAAAATAGTAATCACATATTAAAATGATAATATTTCTTTTATATATCAAAATACTATATATTTGAGCCTTTGAAGCCCACGCATATTTATACCAAAATGATATAAAAATCTACCCTTAGTTTTTTATGGTCGATGGCCAACAACCTATTAGTATAATGTATTACATTGTTATTAAATGCATTACATTAATTAGGTTAGATAGTTACAAAGGTAGTTTGTGCACGATTAAATTGTTGAATTGATTTCTACTATCTACACAACTTCATAAAATGTATATCAAATGTAATATCTTTGAACATTGAAATAAAAGAATATTTTATGTATTTTTCATAACAACTGGTATCAGAGCGCATAGGTGATCTTGTGAATGTGAGAGGGTGTTTGATGGAATAAATATAATCATAGACTGACAATGATGGCTGAGAAATGGTCTTGGTTTTTTCTAACATTCTAAAACTGAAGTAGAATGCAATTTGTTCTCATTGTGAAATGCAGGTCAATGTTGAAGCTATTGGTTCAGGAGTTTGATGTCAGTCATAGATTGTAAAAGATAATTTTCTTTTAGCGATTGATAATTTTATTTTGGAGGTGGGAGGGTGTTTAATGACTACCAATATCATCCTCTATTCTTATAGATGTGTCCTCTTCTCTGCGCCTAGTGCGGTATTGATGAATGATCATACTTGTTGCATTTGAAGTCTCTTTTGTAGCGTTTGGATTCAACATCTAACTGCATTCAGTGAAGGATGATTCACAATCTTGAAACAGTTCGGCCATAAATTTGAACTCCTCTGTTTGGCATGGTTATACGTTTTGGGATGTTTTCACACCAATGATGCCCTTAATTATCTAGTTTGTTGTCTTGACAAGAGCCATTAAGATGCAATCTTCCATTCATGCAAATTTTCTTTGATTTAGTGACCTATGTTGGTATGTTTTTCATTTTGAAGAGTGGCTACAAATAAAGTCATAAGGTCAAGGTCCTTGAAGGAAAATAGATTTTGCATTTCTTGATACAAATGTGTTTTAAGAAACTTTGTTTTGGAAGTGTGAATATTAAGAGCAAAGACTTATGTTTTAAGGGCTTATTGTATTCCATTTTTCAAAGTTTTTTCAATGTTGAAAGGAGAAATATTTTGAAAGGATTAATTTGGAGAGATGAAGTTAATATTTTATTTTGGAGATATGAGATATTGATGTAATCTGAGGTTACAAGTTCAAAGTCCTTATTGGTTTGTTGTAGTGAATGATGTTGTAATCTTAGTTGAAGATATATCTCTATCGACATATTTATCAGTTGAACTTGACATCCTATTGTGCTATGAGCTTCAAAAATGGAGTCAAGAATCTTCTTCATGTTGATTGGGCCTTCAGAGGTTGTAGTGCTCCCTTGGATGCCACTATTGAAGAGTAAAGTGTAACAAGGTCAAATTGGAGGCTGGTGGCATAGGAGGATGGTGGATTTCCATTATCTCAAGTTAGCTTCTTGATTTGAGATGGTGTTTTGCTTGAGAAGCATTTTTGGTTTTGGTTTCGTGTTTATTTCTTATTGTTGCTAGCATATTTGAAGATACATGTATTGTGAAGTTTGTTTTGTGAAGGCAAGTAAGGGGTTTTGTGTCGAGTTCAAGATGGATGGTTGTCCAATAGTTTACGAGGCTATGATTCGAGAGTTAAGGAGGAAGAACTCAGGAATCTTAGATAGAGGCTACACCTTCCTGAGGGTTATGAGACAACTTGATAGAACTCCACTTGATTTAGGATTTGTTTCTTCAACGAAGATTTTCACAAAGATGTGTATATATCTTGTATTCAACAATTGTTATTATTATATAAGACTTAAAAGGAATTTCTAGCTAAACATTTAATAAGAACAATGTAATAGAGAAGATTGTTAGTATTACATTGTTAAAAAAGAATATTTTATATATTTTTCATAACAGAACCCACATATAATTCAGTATATTACAAAATGGCCCCTTGCCCAAAACCCAATCTAAACCAAGTATAGTCTAATAAGAACAACAATGCCTACTAGTAAAGTAACAATTGTCTTTTAAAAGCAAAACAAAACAACTTATATTTCGTCCTCTCTTCTTTACCATCCACATGTTTGACAGCTGCATCATCCCTTCCATTCATCTCCTGCCATTTGGACCACAAAATGGTTAACAATCTTATAGATTCCGATATCTTTAATAGTTTTAATTTCCTTTGACATATTATCAGATATCTGAATTCCTGAGACAAATGGTGACAGAAAGGGAAGGCAAAAAGATAGTAAAGGGGAAAATAAACAACTACCACAAAGACTCTCCTAACCCTCATTAATATGCACACAGATTTTTCAAAATAGAAATAGGTTACTTCAATATTTATGTTGATTACCACCATTAATATCCAAAATCTGATATTTAGATTGAATGACACCATTATTGTCTACCTCAACAGTCGAATGCAGCTATTTACAATTAGTCTAATATTCAGGTTGAATGTCACCATTAGATTCTTTCTTCACGCATTAAGTCATATTTATTTCCTAATCCATTTCTATTTCTGGTGCCAGCATGCCCTCTACAGATCTCTTATGGATAACGTATGAGCCAGATAATGAGATCGAAATGTTGCGTGTCCTTGCCTTAAAAGTAAATTGTAAACATTATTTTCTTCCAAATAAATATCTCCCTTAGAAATGACCAATGTGGGAACTCTGTTAATCATTCGATCAATCCGGGAACTGTGTTGATCATTGTTTTAATGCCTTAGGCAACTGGAAGCGTGTTGCCATTAAATTTTACACGGAAAACCTACATTCAGCAAAGTGCTTTCCGTACGCTTCGGATTCGAACCTGAGACCTTAGCCTGTAGGGCAATGCTAACATTAACAAGGCTAAGGCTAAGGCTAATAGTACAACTCCTTTCATTGTATTCGGTAAGAACGATCCGTGGTAGGCAAATTGAAAGCGACAGTCTTTAAGGAATAACCCGAGCTCACCAGATAAACGTGAAAAACAAATCTTCGATTTGCTATTCCGAATCAATTGTCACATCTTCAACGTTTGTGTGATAAGGAGGCGATTGACGTGGCATTTGTTGGTCTTTGGAAACTTCGCTCGGTTTCAGTCTCATCGTTTAACTTAATTTTAAATAAATTTCAGAGCTTGCCAGGTTTCAGTCTCATCGTTAACCTAATTTTAAATAAATTTCAGAGCTTGACAGCCTTCTGTATAAATTATTAAATAGAGATCAACAATCACTTCCTGTGAAGATTCTCTACCTATTGTTTTATACAAAAGTTCAGGATTATCTGTGTTGTAGATTTTGACTAGACATAATGAGTTTGAACGGTGATCTTATCGCAGATATTTTAGGCCGTGTGGATGGCATAACACTGGCAAGTGCAGGCTGTGTGTCGTCACAATTCTGGTCCATAGAAAAAGAGGAGAAGATATGGGAAGAGAAATGCTCTTCTCTCTGGCCTTCCACAGAGGATTCAGATGTGAAGAAATTCATCTCTTCTTCACTGGGTGGCTTCAGAAAATTCTACGCAAGCTGTTTTCCAGTCATTGCTTATGATGAGTCTTCCGAAAGGAATAAGATGGAGGAGGTTTGTAATTCTCTTCCCTCTGATTTTGTGTCGCTCGTAGATATAACATACAAG